>JAOCZM010000203.1:1200000-1879227 GCA_026122235.1 Vinca minor | reverse complement strand
TTAATTTATTTCATCAAAATAAAATAAAATAAATTTAATTTCTAGCGCAGTGTATATAATGTCCTAGTCTTAAGGGAAAAAAGATAAAAGCCGTGATCGATTTCCCCCCCACCCCCCAGAAAATGGTGTAATTACCGAAGAGTGGCCAACAAAATAAGGGCAAACCCTAAAAAAAACCTCTCTCTAGTATCTACTCAATTGCTAAAAAAAAAAAAAAACAAGTAGAAAATCTTCTTCAACACAGCCAGCCTTCCGGCCACTCTCTTTCTGTTATCATTGAAGTGAATAATGGATTCATTACCACTAATAAAAGAGCCTCAAAGCCAGGCATTACAAGCAGCGGCAGAACCGGTCTTGAAGTCGCCGGACGACCCTACCGCCGCCGCCACTGAGAAAGCTGAGGAAGAGCAAGTGGCGGCTTCACCTGAATCGAAACCAGTTGCACACTCGTCGTCTACGGTGGTGGAAGCCAAGTGGCCTGGTTGGCCAGGGTTTAATGTATTCAGGCTTATAGTCCCGGTTCTCAAGGTTGGGAGTATAATTGGGCGCAAAGGCGAGCTGGTCAAGAAGCTATCTGAAGACACCGGTGCCCGTATTCGTGTCCTCGAAGGTGCTCTCGGCACCTCCGATCGTATTGTTAGTACTTCTCCTGCCTCCTTAAATTTTTTTTAATTAATATTTTTTTTAGGTGGTAGGGTTGCAAGATTTTGTGTTCATTTTACTCCCGTTCTGTTTCATGCATAACATAGAGGCAATGCAAATTGCTTACAATCTTTCTAATTTTAAGAATAGGGTGGAAGAGGTTTTTGCTGGTATAAGAATATGCACATGGAGATCATAGAATTGTTTCCCCGTAGTATCATTGATGTCTAGGTGCAATTGCATGTTTTTTCTTAGAATAGCCAGCTTCTTGTGTAATGGCTTCTTTTATGTAGTAGATCACTTGCTTTGATTGCTGATTGAGCAAGTTGCTTTAGATTTACTAGACTTCAACCGTTAAACCCCTGTAACAGTCTTTCATAAGGATTGCAAGATTGAAGTGGCATTTATCCCTTTTTGAGTATATCCTTTTAATGGCTTTGGTGTATATCTATTAGAGATTTCAGGAGGTCAGGAAGCAGGAGAAATTAAGGTATGCACGTTGGGGATATGAAGAGGAGAGTCCAGGAGCAGATAGACAAGAGGGTCATTGTTTAACAAGGGTGATTACTTCTGGCATATTAAGATGTGGTAGCTGATCACTTAGACCTTCTATGCTCCGATTCCATAAATTTAGTTGAAAATTTCCCGGTAACTCAACCTTAGAAGAAAACGATTCAACTATATTGGCCCACCAACCTTGTGATGATTAATAGTTACATACAATTCTCTATTATAATTGAACAACATCCTGCAGAGATTATGGAGAATTTTTTTTTATCATTTCAATTTACAAATAATTGTACAATATGGAAGTTGGGTACATGAAAAATATTGCATTCTTGGGCATAACCACTAAAATTGGAACTGTTCCATAATTACTCTGAATTCTCCTATATCTACTACTACACCATTCTGAATCCATATTTTAGATTTCTGCCTGTACATCAGGGATTTGGCATCCCTTGTTTTTGTATAACTAAATAGATAGAATATGAATCTATAGGTGTAAGTGTAACTGTATTGTGATGGGATATTGTAAGCTCTAGGGAGCGGGAATTATTTCAAGAGTTTGGAGTCGGTCAATATTGTCTTTGATTACTAGAGGTAGTTATTTATGGCACTTATTTTTGGTAGTTAGTTTGGAAAGATTCTTGACAGTAGAGAATTTTGGTACTTGTACTTAATTAATTGTTCTCGAATTTGTAATGACAAAAAACTATATCCAAGAGTCATGTATTCACATGCATGAGTAAAACTATTATATGTATCTCTCCTCTTACTGATCATGCTCTTCACGATCACTAGTATCTCCAAGTTAACTGCTCAACATATGAACAAACATAGGTCATGGTTTACCAGTTATTGTGTCTTGTTCTTCTGTGATTTTAATGAATATTACTACCTCATCCAAACTGATTGTGACGTTCAGTTTAGGTTCAAGGTACTTTATTAATTTACTAATGTCAAGCTGTTGTTAAAGAGGCTAAACATGCGTTTATTTTCCAGGGATACTATGAAATCCATTGGAATTTACTCCAATTCTCCTTGAATGAATGCTTTTCTTGCCCTTTTGACTTTTCTCCAAGAGCTATTCATCCACCTAAACATACTTCTTAGTCTAAATTTTCAATATTGTCCTGTCTTGAAAAGAAGAGATAGTGGGCCCCCTAGAGTAAGATGGGGAATATTGAAGTGGCCAAATAGCTTCTTAATCAAGACCAGCTAAGAATTCGGGACATATTACGATCAAATGTGTCTGTATAACCAAGCAAAAGTGACAAGAGAAGTCCCAGGATCAAGTGATCAACGAGGCTCTGTTTTGTATATGTCTCTGTAAAACGTGTTAAAATCTTATTTTTCTCAACGAGGCTGGGATGATATGTCGGGAGGAAGGGGGGGGGGGATGAGAATATTTTGGGTTGATAAGTATGGTCTCAAAAGAATCTTATATGGGTTGCCCCTGTCGCCAAATATATAGAAATACTTGTTGATAAGTATGGTTTCAAAGAATCTTATTAGTGGCTACTAGTTAAAACTTAGTTCTCTTACAGATGCGCTGAAGGGATTCATGGGCAGAAACTCGTTCTAAACACCCATGAGTCCTCCCCTGAAGGATCCGCTCATACAAAACGAATCGAAAAATACAAGACAATACTTACGTTTCTTGGTTCAAGAATCTGTTTCTCGAGTGAAAAGGTTCTGTCTTTGGCTCTCGGCTGCAACTACCCTGAGTCCTCCCTTGCGGAATTACTCCCTACCGGTATCCACGCGACGAAACGATCAGCGAGTGCTAGCTCTTCCGATTTTCTGAGTTTAGGGAATTTAGAGAGAAAGGGAGGCAGAGAACAAGAAATCTGATTTCTTGGTATTTCGGTATTTTGTGCGGCTCAAGCATTAATTTCTAGGTTTCGGCCAAGAGAAGTTTATATAGGGTGTGGGAGTTGTTCACGTCCTATCCACTTCTTCTGCAGTGGGAGTCTTAAACTCCCACGTCCCCTAGACTTCTGCTGGCAGTGAGAGTCTTTATCGGATAACAACTCCCACATAATCCCAGCTATACCGAAAATGCCCCATTATCTCTAATTCGAATAATAACGTCTTATTATCCTCAGAAAAATAAATGTCCTATACAATGAACCTAGACACATTCTAGATCTATTGAATCTGGAAATGAAGCTCGTTAGCTCGTCTATACGTGTAACCTTGTAGGTTCATATCACGATGGCAATGAAAACACACTTAGTAGTAGTGTGTGTTCATAAATTACAAGCGGTCCCTAGCAGGACATTGTGACTACCCAAAGTGAATGAATTTACGGTGGAACCTAATATCAATCCACTATTTAATCATTTTGTCTCGCGATATCCTAATTAAGCATAAGGCATGGTAGTCGTCACCACTTATAAGCTTAATTATATTTATGCTCGATCTCCGTAGATCTGTTCCATCAAACAATATTTAATAACCACTTTATTAAATACGTTTGAGCACGGCCATGCATTTAAACAATCTTTCCCTATCGAGGGGCCCATGGATATCTCTCTCTAATAAGAGAGGGACAAATTTCTTACAATGCCTCTCACATTCAAGCCATGATAGGACACTACATCCGATCATCAGTCGTATTGATTACTCGATTAAAAGCAACGTACGACTGAGTCAAAACGTGGCTCCATTCATGCTAGAATCAATGGAGACATAAGGTCTAAGGATTCTAAAATATTATTGAGGAAGTAATACTTATGACTAAGGACCATGAAGTATTACTTCTCTAACGGATCACGTCCAATACGATATATCTCAATACATTGCATCTATGATATGATTTGTACTCTTTACACATGATTAGTAAAACATAATCATCAATCAAACATCATACTAGTTTTATTTCATTGTAAAGTAGATTACATAAAACTAGGGACAACTAGAATAGTAATTACATAAGCAAATGAGTTTTACTATCAAATCACGCATTTGATGTTCATAAGCAAAATTAACTATTCAGATGAAATGCTCAAAAAGATATAAAACGTACAACATATGCTAATGGTCCTAGGGCACTACTAACATGCGCATGGTTTCTTTTTACTACTGGAAGATCACAGGTAGCATTCTCAGTTGAAGCACTCTTCTGTGAAGTTGACTAACAATATTCTGTTGTGGCTTATCCCACTCTGATTCGAAGTCTGTATACAATTGTTCTATTCTGGTATGTGAGACTGCAATATTCCTTGTGAAGGATTTACCCTTTTATCTGACTTCCTCTTGGCAAGTGTAAATAAGTTAACTATATTCGTCTATGCTTTATTTCCTCCCATATGAATCCTCATTTTTCTTTCCTTCAAAGGTATAAACGGGCCCAGATATATTTGTTAATTCAGCATCATAGATTCTCTCAAAGGTGTGAATTATCCTTCATGCCACCTGTCTTCATGCACTAATGCCTGTACAGACATTTTCATACATGCTTTTAGTTGCCACATGAAAATGTAGGGGACTGTTGATGAGTAACTAAGAGGAAAACAAAAGCTACTCAAGAAACCCCTAGTTTTGGAGATTAATTCATGGTTAAGGAAAAAAACTTCGAGGTTAAGGAAACCAAGAAGACGCAAATAGATGTAATAAAATTTTTTCCTAAAGCTGCTGTCTCTATCCCATAAAGGGGTATTTACGGCGAATCATAAGCCCCATGTTGCCCTAAAATGACAATAGACCAAAAGACCGTTACTTAAAGAAAACACCTAACAATCAAAACAAAACACAAACAAAACATAAGTGACAGAACTATCATGTCTGGCCAAATTCACACTGATCTTTATTGATTATTAACAATCAGTAGCAAGAATTACAGAGAGGAAGAGGAATTGAGAGAGAAATTGAAGAAATAAATGAATATAGCTGCGAACAAGGAGGGAAAATAAGAGTACAAATAGTAACTGCTTTACAAAAATATCTGGATGGTCAACAAACTTCCAGTCAACAACTATTTATAGACAATCTTGACCCATTTAGCCATCAAGGTCCGCACATTGACCCGAACCCGAAAGTCTTTTATTAATGAGACTAAGGGATCAATCCCTTCTTCAAGCATGATTTCTTCCTTGTATAACATTTCCCCCTCCTTAACAAACATCTTGTCCTCAAGATGTCCAAGAAAAATTAGGCCATTTTTTCAAGAACTCATTGGCGTCTTCCCATGTTGAATCTTCTTCTGGCATATGACTCCAGCTAATCAGCCATTGAACTGAAGGCCTATTCCCTTTCTTCTATCAAGAAGTGCCACTGGTTCCACCAACAATTGCCCATCCACATTTGTCATAGGCAAATCTTTTTGCACCACTTGAACACTGCCTATCTTTAGTTTGAGCTGGCTGATGTGAAAGATAGGGTGTATCTTGGCTCCCTCAGGCAGTCCCAGTTCATATGCCATAGCTCCATATTTCTTCAACACTGGATAGGGACCAACAAACTTAGGAGCAAGTTTTTGATTTCTTCTTAGAGCCACAAAATGCTGTCTATAGGGCTTAAGCTTCACATACACCATGTCCCCAACAAAATACTCTCTTTCAGTCCTATTTTTGTCTTCAAACTGTTTCATCCTGTTGGCAGCTAAGTGCATCTGTTCCTTCAGCAAACCATCCAGCTTCTGCCTCTCCTCTATCATCTTAGAGACTTCACCATGCCTAATGTTACTTACCAAAATGTTCTCAGCAAAACCTTGAGGCTTGTAACCATACACAGCCTCAAAGGGGGACATTTTTATGGCAGTGTGGTAACAAGAGTTATACCACCAAGCTGCCATTGGTAAATATTTATGCCATAAGTGAGGCTTATGAGCATTGGGACACCTGAGATACATCTCAAGAAATTGATTCACTCTTTCTGTTTGATCATCAGTTTGTGGATAGTAAGCAGAACTAAGCTTCATCTTAATCCCCATAGCAGTAAACATTTCCTTCCAGAATAAGCTGGTAAAAACCTTATCCCTATCACTTTCCACACATTCTGGCAATCCATGCATTCTAAACACTTTATCAATAAACTCCTCAGCTACTTTTTTAGTCTGTGAAAGGATGTGTTAACCCAATGAAATGAGAAAACTTGATGAACCTGTCAACAACCACCATAACCACATCCTTCCCCTCGATTTGGGCAAGCTTTCAACAAAATCCATGGTGAGATGAATGCATGGTTTAGCAGGTACCTCCAAAGGTTGTAATAAGCCTGGATAGGCTACATTCTCATGCTTACACCTTTGGCACTCCTCGCACTGCTTAACCCTCTCTTGTATGTCTTCCTGCATACAAGGCCAGTAAAAGACTTTCTTAAGTCTTCGATAACTGGCTTGAACTCTGTCCTCTAATAGCAGAAGCATGGATTGAATCAATGACTTTTGCTCTAACACCCCCTTGACTTCCTACATAGATCCTCCCTTTATACCTCACAACATCTTGAACATAAGTGTAGTCCTCAATCTGCTTCCCAAGAATGAATTAGGCAATCAGGTGTTGTGCAAACTCCTCCCCATCATAGATTGCCTTGATGTCAGTAACCCATTCAGGAATGACAACAGAAATTGCAATGCACAACCCCACATTACCTTCATATTTCCTTGATAAAGCATCTGCCACTCTGTTTTCAGATCCCTTTTTGTAATGGATTTCAAAATCAAAACCCAACAACTTAGAAATCCATTTCTACTGTGCTGTAGTACTTATTTTTTGTTCTAATAAGTACTTCAAGCTTTGGTGATGTGTCTTGATCACAAATGGATTTCCATCTAAGTCGTGTTTCCACTTCAAAAATAGAGGTGGACAAAGCCATCAACTCCTCATAAGCTGGGTATTAGCGAGGCAATGACGAATTCGCTTCCAAAGGCTGAGGCGATGCAGTGTCTGGGAGGCTCTGGAGGCGGCCGCTTAAGCGCGAGGCGCGCTTAAATGTGCTGAGGCGAGCTCATCCAGGTAAGTCCCTTCTTCTTCTTCTTCTTATGTCACTGGTCTCTCTTCTTCTATCCTCTCTCTTCTCTGAATTTTTTTTGTTAGACGGTTTGCAATGGTTTCTGAGAGTGTTAGATGGTTGAGAGAAGAAGAAGTTTGAGAAATCTGAGAGAAGAAGAAGTCTGAGAGTGTTAGTGTTAGACGGCGGCTAGGATTTCGCTGAGTGAGAGAAGAATTGTGAGGCGGCTAGGGTTAGGGTTTTTTAATCTGGAGCATTGATTTAAATCTGGACCCCTTCCCTTTTTTAAGAAATAAAAAAAAGGTCAGTTGACCAGTGAAATAAAAAAAGTCAGTTGACCAATGACCCCTTATTTTATTTATTTTTTTTAAAAAAAAAGAAAAGAAAAGAAAAAGAAAAACAGCTATTTCAAAAAGAAAAAAAAAATCTCACCATACAAGAAAATTGTTCTCTCTCTCTCTCTTCTCATCTTTATTTTTTTCTGATCTCTTCACCATACTCGGTTTTGAATCAAGATTTATCACCATCTCCAATATATAAGTATTTTGTAAAGAATTGCGCCTTGCGTCCACGAGGCGCTCGCCTCGAACGTTCGCCTCGTCGCCTCGGACCCTCATCGCCTCGGTACGCCTCGCGCCTTTTAAAACTAAGCTCATAAGTTGACGTGGCTGCACTCTTCTTAGATCCCAAAGCTTTACTGAAGAAAGCTATAGGTCTTCCTTCCCTGCATCAACACAGCTCTCATACCGGTGTCACGGGCATCCGCCTCGATGACAAACTTCTTTGAGAAGTCCGGTAATGCCAGACACATGAGGACTTGTTACAGCCTGTTTCAAGGCCCGGAAAGAAGAATCAGCTTCGAGCTCCACAAGAACCCTTCCTTTTTAATGCAAGTTAATGATTTACTAATGAGGCCATAATTCTTGATGAACCTCCTATAGTAACCAGTTAACCTAAGGAAACCTCTCAATTGTTTGGCATTCACAGGTTTAGGCCATGCTAGCATATCTTAAATATTCCTCTGATTAGCTTGAACACCCCCACCAGATATCAAATGGCCTAAATACTCCACCTCCCTTTGAGCAAATGAACATTTGCTCAGTTTTCCATACATTTGATTCTCCCACATCACTTCCAAGACCTTTTGAAGATGTAACTTGTGTGATGACAAATCAGTTAACAACTTTATGCTGTTGGATCAGTTGAGAAAGTTGATCAAGAAAATTATCTTGATGGTTATGGGAACTCCATGGTATCTGGAGGCAACAAGCCTAAACTTATCTAAATACTTGCTCAAGTTTGCAGTTTAAGAAATGTTCCCTATTCTTTTAAAAGAGAAAACAATAGTAATAAACTAAAAAGAAACTTCTATACTTAAGTTGGTTCTGACCTTTCATATTTATGAGTTATTCCTTGGGCTAAAGCCGTGATGCTTGCTGCAAGCAATCTTCAGAACACCGAGTGCTCCTCAATCTGAGATTTAGGTGTTTTTGTTAGAAAGATATAAATCATTTTCTGTGCCCCTTGTTGGTTGATGTTGAGTTGTGGAGAAACTTTTGTTTCAGATGTCAAGTTCTGCACTATGTTACCCGGACTCTTCGTTTATGTCTGCCGTACCCGTGTCGACACAACATGGGTATGGGTATGGCATATTAAGACACTTTGTTTTAGATGTTTAAGTACCCGACATCTAAATACATACCCGTACCCGACACCCGTATCCGAGTCCGAGAAACATAGGTTCCGCAAACTACTTGTTAGGTTAGTTACTGTATACAAGTTCTATCTGGTTTTCAAATTTTAATGTTGCTATTGGCTAAATAACATTTCATATGTGCTGGTTCTTAAGAGCTTATCGTTTCCCCGTCAAGATTGGTCAATATCGTATTAACACATAATTTCAGGTTCTGATATCTGGGAAAGAGGTCCCAGATTTACAACTATCACCTGCAATGGATGCTGTATTAAGAGTATTCAAACAAGTTTCTGGTCTATCTCCAATTGAGAGTGGTAGCACAGTTTCAGCAACTGCTACGGCTTCCTATTGTTCTTTTAGGTTGCTGGTGGCATATTCGCAGGCAATTCACTTAATTGGAAAGCACGGTTCTACAATTAAATCTATACAGGAGAAGTCTGGTGCTTCTCTGCAGGTGTTGTTAGAAGGTCCGGATTCCCTTGCTTTTACGTGTTTGTTGATGCGTTGTGCCTTTTTATGTCCAGATTTCATCTCACCAATGATGCAGTCAGCTATATTCTCTTTCAATTCCAATTATAATATCATGGTACTAGTTTTTGGTCTGTGTAATGTTACCCAATGAGGTTAATATCTGTTATCGATTCCTGTCTTGTTTAATTTCACATACATGCTGCATCATTATTTATTACTTTTTTTTTTTTTGGGTTGGAGAGGTAGCACCATCATAAATTTGTTTCCTGTCGAATTTAACTGAGCAAATGACAGGATAACATCTGAACTGTTTAAGATGGGTGGTGGTATAAACTTTGAAAAAAAGGTTAGAGAGAACAGGCAGGACATAAATAACATGTAAAAGATCAACAAAAAGGAAATGGGGACATCTTAAGTGGCAGATTGCATGACAGTGAAGTCATTTGGTTCAGTTCCATGTCTTTTCTAGGTAGCACCGACTGCACGGCCTAAGGTTACCGAATTTAGTTTCAGATTAATGAAATCTGTTATTCTTCATTTAATACCTCAGATGCAAAGAAACTAACTTATGAGGTTGGCTTCATCATATTTTTATTTACTTGTTGCCTCAGTGTATGCTTTCAATTGGATATTAAAATTTCCTGATGCTCTTGAATCTTGATTGTACCAACTTTTTTCTATTCTCATCCTCGTTTTTCTCTTTCAATGTGCTGTACATAACCTCCCCTATAAATGTAGAGACCTACTGCTAGGGCATGCTAAGCATAGTGAAAAAATTGAACATAAATAATGTCTATGCTAATTCTAGAACTTTCTGTATCTTCTTGTTTTTTTTGTTTTTCTTTTTTTTTTCTTGGTAAGTAGAACTATCTGCATCATCTTATTGATCACTTTTCTTCTGCTCCTCTGTAGATGAAGTGCCTTCCTACGCTAATTCGGATGAGAGAATTATTGAAATCCATGGTGAGGCTCTAAAGGTTCTTTCTGCTGCAGAAGCAGTGCTGAGTCAGCTAAGAAAGTTTCTGGTCGATCAGAGCGTTTTACCTGTTTTTGAGAAACCTGTAAGTGTTGATGATCATGAATATTCAGTTCATCATTTTTTTAATAGATAAATTTATAACTACTGAAAATAATATTTTGACTTTTGACAGTCCAATAACGTAACTTCACATGATCGGGTGACAGAGTCTTATAACCCGCAATCCCTCAATATTCCAACTTCTGCTTCTGCACTTGCTCATCGTCCTCAAATGGGGTTCCAGTCTGATTTTTCACATCCAATCCAGCGGGATAGTTTGCTATTTGAGCGTGAAGTTCCGGTTAAGTCGAAGCTCTCACGCTCTGCTTTATCACGTTATGGGCAAGATCCTGGACCCGCTGATGTCCGTTCTACTGCATTAGGACGGATCCATACTCCTATAGTTACTCAGGTCAGCCAAACAAACTTATTTTGTCGATGCATAAATATTATAAGAGAACCACTACAATTGCCCAAGAACTAGTTTCGCTTTTCTCATTTTAACCAAAGAACTTTCTTTTCATATTTTCATGACCAGAAACTATTTTCAGTCTTGCTTTTGTGACAAATTATTAATCCAGTGGCGAAATGCGGATACAAAAGGCATCTCCCACCCATTCAACACTGCGAGATTCAAAATTTGTCACAACGCAAGCCTGAAAATAGTTTCTGGTCATGCAAATATGAAGAAAAGGTTTTGGTTAAGATGAGAAAAACGAAAATAGTTCTTGGACAATTTTAGCGGTTTTCCGAAATATGATTTCTAGAAACTGTCATTTTATGTTGTCAGATTTTGGGGATTACTTCAATCTTCTGTTGTTGGGGGCCATTCTTATAATACATTTCACCATTGGATCATTGGACTTGCTTAATATTTCACTGTTCCAGATAACAAAGGTAATGCAAGTGCCATTGTCATATGCTGAGGACATAATTGGAATTGGTGGGCGAAACATTGGATACATCCGTCGTAGCAGTGGAGCGGTTCTTACCGTAAAGGAAAGCAGGGCTGATGAGATTACAATTGAGATAAAGGGCACCTCCGCAGAAGTTCAGGTTGCTGAGCAACTGATCCAGGTAGTAAAATTCTCCGTTTAGTGACATCTTATTGTTAATCCCTAACATTTCTAGATATTTCTTTGAAGCAGCATGTTTGAGGCCATGATTGCACAAACTACATTGTGGTCTAAATGCTTTGGTCTTAATTGCTAATTTCCTTGTGTTGCATCTCCTAATGGCCAAATGAGTTTTTTGAATCTGCCATCATTCTGACTTCTTAGATCCTAAGCCGCACTTTTGCAACTAGTGCCTGACTTCTTCTGGGATGCGGCTATAATATTAGTTAATCATTTGCTGTTACATAAATGGTTAATAGGAAGAAGATTTATTCTTATGTTTCTCAATAACTAGATGGTTCTGACATCCTTTTTATATTTAATTGTAAAGAAAAAGTTACGTAAAGGAAAGATTGGAATAGTACTCGAGCTTCGGACGTCACAAGATTAATATAGAAGAACAAGAAAAAAAATTTCTGCCAGCCTTCAGGAAATAGCAACCGAATTCAACTTTTGGCCGATATGGAAACAGAATGAAGAGCTGGAGGTAATTAAGTCTTGCATTTTGTTTCTTCATTACATTATAAGCTGAAGAAAGCAGAAGACGAGACAGTTTCTGAAGTTGTTCTAACTTTAAATCTCTGAAACATTCCACAGTTGGCAAGAAAGAAAAGTAGGGAATAAGTAGGCCGTGCCATATATTACATCTAATGAATACATAATTTTGATATACAAGTACACTGGCTTTTTTCATATAAACAGAGTATTGAAAAGTTTACTTCAGGAAAAAAATTTGAATTTTTTTTTGTTTTAGGAATATTGTTAGGCAGTTTTGAACATCTGATGAGTGTGGCTTTAAATTGGGATATATTGATCTCTCTAAGGAGGCTAATCACTAATGAAGAAATTAGATATCAAAGAAAGACCTTCACATGCTATTATCTAAAGTAGGTGATCTCGCTAAAGACTAATGAAGAGATTAGATCTAAAAGAAAGACTACTATATAAATTAGGGGAAAAGAACTTGACTTGAAATGATTGTATGATGTAATATATGACTTTGAATTTATTTATAATGGAAATGCTGATTTTCTCCTTCCCCGTTTACTGATCCCAATCCAAGATCCCCACTGCCATGACCTGCATACAGTTTCCTCTTGTCCTCCAGCCGCCACATCAGCTCCAACACTGTCGACTCTAGCTCATTTCACTTCTGCATCCTCTACAATCCCATCTCCTCATTCGTGGATCACTCCTTCCCCTCCTGCGACTACCTTTTCCTCTTTCTTCTACTACTCTGTTGCTGATTTCTTTGACTAATTGTTTGATTAGTTTCTCATCTGAACTCCCGGAAAACTTGAGCTATGGTGGGACGTAGATCTCAACCTTTTCAACTTTGCCTCAGACATGAAATCAAAGAGAGGATTCTATCCTTGATTGTTTGATAGAAAATCGTGCCTTTTATGGCACTTAAGGTGATGGTTTGCTGGAGTGAGATTGATAGAGGGGGAAGAAGATGACTGCCATCTTCTTAAGATGGATGAGGATGAGAGTTGAGGAGGGTGAGACAGCAGGGAGGAGGTTGTTAGTCAAGACAGGAGGAGATGACTCTACTTGCTAGCTTCCAGTCTTCTGCTCTTTCTCTGCCTACCTTTGGAAAACTTAAAAACTGAAATTTTCTTGAGTTCAGATCAAAATTTCTCCTAGAGCTGATATTGAATCCAAGTTCAATATAGTTTGAGTACTATTGCAATGGCTAGGATTTTTAAACCGCTGCACGAGGTCTTCTTTTGCATTTTAGTTGAAGTAGACGTTTCAGCTAGCTAATATCTCCATCCCGTTTTCGTTTTCTTCCGCTGCAAACCACAACTGCCTTGACATACTTCTCTTTGAACTCCCTAATGTTATTATTAAATCATGGTGTTAGTGAAGGAAGTAATGACAGTGGGGGGGAAGGGAAGGAAAAAAGAAAGAAAAGAAGGTTCATTGACAAATTTGCTCTCGAGAGATGTCAAGGGATGGACATTCATTAACCACTAATGGAAACTTTGGACGGAAGGGTTTAAGGGATTCATGTTTAGAAACTCGTTCTAAACACCTATGGATCCTCCCCGGAAGGATCCGCTCATACTATAGGAATCGAAAAAGAACCGAAAGAGACTTACGATTATTCGGCTGGATTCTGATTTCGGATGCTGCGATAACCATCAAAAGTCGTCCCTTGCGGAATTGCTCTCTACCAGTATCCACGCGACGAAACGAGCAGCGAGTGCTAACTCTTCATTTTTCTGAGTTTCGGAAATCTAGAGAGAAGGGATGGCAGAAATCTTATTTCGGGTGTTTGGTTTTGCGGCTCTAAAAAGTATGTCTAGGGTTTCGCTCCAAAAGAGATTATATAGGGCGTGATAGTTTGTTCGGAAAACCAACTCCCACGTAATCCCAGCGAAACCCAAATACCGAAAATGCTCATCCTTAATCTCTAATTCAAATAATAACATTTTATTATTCTCAGGAAAACAAATGTCAGATATAATGAACCTAGACACATTTTAGATTCATTTAATTTAGACATAAATCCCGTTAACTCGTCTATGCGTGTGACCCTACCGGTAGGTTCATATAACAATGACAATGAAAACATAGTAGTAATATGTGTTCATAAATCACAAGCGCTCCCCAGCAAGACATTGTGACTACCCATAGTGAATGAATGATCGGTGGAACCTAATCTCAATCCACTATTTAATCCCTGTCTCGCGATATCCAAATTAAGCCTAAAGCATGGTAGTTGTCACCCTCATAATGCTCAATTATATTTCTGCTCGATCTCCAGGTATACTGTTCCAACAAATAGTATTTAATAACCACTTTATTAAATATATTTGAGCACGGCCATGCATTTAAACAGTCTTCACTATCGAGGGGCCCATGGATATCTCTCTCTAATAAGAGAGGGACAAATTCCTTACAATGCCTCTCACATTCAAGCCATGATAGGATACTACATCCGATCATCAGTCGTATTGATTACTCGATTAAAAGTAACGTCCGGCTGAGTAAAAACGTAGCTCCATTCATGCTGGAAACAATGGAGACATAAGGTCTAAGGATTCAAAATAGTATTAAGGAAGTAATACTTGTGACTAAAGAACCATGAAGTATTACTTCTTTAACGGATCACGTCCAATACAATATATCCCCAATATGTGTCTATGGTATGATTTGTATCCATTACACTTGATTACTAGGGACTATCAGAATAGTAATTGTATAAGCTAATGAGTTTTACTATCAAATCACATATTTGATGTTCAAAAGCAAAATTAACTATTCAAATGACATGCTCAAAATATATAAAACGTACAATATATGCTAATGGTCCTAGGGCACTACTAACAAGGGTAACCTTCTCAAAGTTGGAGGGTAAAACTTGGACTTGAAACAGGTTAACCCAGAACTTCTACTTCCCTATCCTGTTGTGAAACTAGAAAAAGTATATTTCTTGGAACAGGATACTAGAAGAGAACTGCAGCAATGGAGTTACCCAAGCTTAATCTGAAACTTGATAGAAAAAAGGAAAAGAAACCATTATCAAGAAATTAACCAGACTGAGAATGAAGGAGTAAAGGGAAAATCCCCCTTTTTAACTTTCAATTTTCCATGAGATTCAAATGAGTTAAAGTGGCCTACCTTATTAGCTAATGCAGACATTCCACCTTCGAACACATGCAAATTGACGGTTTAAAATCTTGGCCTCTAGTTGGAGCCAAGTAGCAGCTTCAGCGTTGAGAGTTTCCTGCATTCACATTACAGGCATCAGATATATGCTTTTGTTACTGACTGATGGTTTATATTTTCCTCGTATTGAATAGTATTTCTCCGGGGTGTTCCTCGAGAATGTTATGCATCATTGATCAAAGTCTGGATTTAATTATTTGCAGGAGTCCATTAACAACCAGAAAGAACCAGCTCCGAGCATGTATGGCAACATTGGTCCAGGCTTGAGTTCCTACTCCAATCTGGGTGACCCCTACTCAACATCTTCCTTTCAATCTCAGTCTCTAGGAGGGTATCGAAATTTTAGGCTTTGAATTATCAGTCAAGATAACTGCAGTAAAGCTTTAGTATTGTAGCCTTGTCTTAGAATAACTGTGTATCTGTATGGTATTCAATTTAAATTAAAGAAATTACTTGATTTTATTTTCCTTTTATTATTTTTTGGCTCTACTGATTTCCCCCGAGTTTTCTCTGGCATATTTTGGTTTACCCAACTGATCCAACTTCTATAATTTTTGCTCCCCTTTTGTCTAATTATTTTTTAATCTTTTACATTTTCTGGATTCCGAAGGCTTCACAAGGGTAATTTCATCGATATTTTATTATTTTTTGTTATTCAAGAGGATTCGGGTGATATCTACATCAAAATCGCCTTTTTATTTTTATTTTTATGGAGGCTAGTCCAAGTGGAATACCTTCTGCACCTATCAGTTGTTTCAGTTAATAGAATTCCAAACATCCCTTGTAGAACCACAATATCATGATTTCACCACCAAGAAGTGGACTTGACTTCCCTGTGTTACAACTATGAAGCTGGATGAAATGATAATGGACTCTGTCGGCCTGATATTCTTCCTTGAAGCAATTGATAGAATCCAAAATGTTTTTAAGTGGTAGGAGGGGCAGATCCAACAATTTCATATTGAGGGGTAAGTGGTATATTTTTGGGGTGAAATTTAATATTTTTAAAGGTTTGAAAAAAATATTATTTTCTCAGGCTACAAACGATGGTGGGTGGGGATTGTGAATCAGTTGGGGTGGTAGTTTTATTTAGGGATTTGGAATATGGAGATCATCGCAGAAGCTATTTCTACTCTACCTTTAAGTCTATGATAAGAGCAATTTTAAGATGGATGTCATCCGAGTGCATCTGAACGTAAGAAATAAAAATAAATATTTAGCAGCCGTTTCCCGCTGTTGTTCCCCTCCCAAGGGCAGGTTCTTACGCGTTACTGAAATGCTCTTGCAAGAGACGATCTCTATGAGAAGATAAATAAAAGTCACAATATTTTAATACCTGTAATTTAAGAATTATTGACGTTGAAAAAAATTCGGCTAGCTGAGACCACTTGTGGGGCAAACAAATAGATCGGTCGAGATTTAGAATAGGTATTAAGGAAAGACAACCAGTCAGATTGGCCAAGGCAAACTAGTCGGGAACAAAAGTGGGAAAACCAAACCAGCCAAAGAGGCTACTGACCGAGATGGCCAAACCAAACTCCGGGACATCAGGAAATCGATTTTATGATTTATTTTTTATTCAATCACCTGCCTTGTCATTTCCTCAACTACCACGGTCTTTATATAAGGGAGTGAGATACGGTAATGAGAGTTTTTAGGACTAAGAAACAACCAGACATCCATTGAAAAAGCGGGAAATGTGCAACCAACAGCCGATCGAAGCATGGGGAGTTTGTCCACGTTTTCCATAATGGCCATGCCATAAAAAACATGTACAGTTCACGAAGTCATGACCGTAATGGGCAGAATTTAAGGCGGGAAGACATTTAAAGAAGCGGCTATAAATAAAAGACAAAAAGGAGATCAATGATATCACAATCAATATTCAACATGCATTTTTTATCTTTATTTATACTCTTTTTAAGATTTCTGCACTTAAATTCTGTAGACATTTTAGACATTTTTTTGGAATCAGTTAGGTTTACAGTGTAAGAATTTCGATCTAATAACACATATTTAGATAGAACCGTTTACTGCGTAATAATTTTTGTCCAGTACACATACTTGGCCGAGTAATCTTTTTCCAAATATAAACAACCTTGATGGAAAATATCCCAAGTGTAAATTCAAAATCGGTGGGTTCAATTTTACATATATCAGAATATGGTAAAAATCTCATTTTAAACTTGTAAATTATTTTAAAAGATACTTAAATGACTAGTGCCCAAATGCAGCATTGACACAGTCTTACCTATCTAGGAAATCTTGCAGGAATTTCTTTTAAAAGAAAACCAAGGTCATCAACCTGAGTTGACTCAAGTCAAAAAAGATTAGTTTGTCTTAAACAATGTCTTGAGTTTGAACGTTATTAATGAAAAAAACTCTGTTGAGATGTTTGCACTCGAAAAATTTCCTAGGAGCGGACCGAATGAATAGTGGACCATTAATCGCAGACACAAATATTAATGGAGTCTCAGACATTGCATAAAATGAAAGAAAAAAAAAAGAAGAAGAAAAGAAAACCGGTCTTAAAACTAATACTCTTATTTGACTTGAATTGTAATTTAGAAAAGAAAAAAGACTTGCAAAGTCTATGCAATTTTCGTATTGGAGCTTTTATTTATTTTAATTTCTCAAGTAACTTCCATCACCTTCCCGCGAAAACAAATATTGAAGTACACGTGTGCATTTGGTTGTTAGGGTTTAGGTGACTTTCGCATGTACTTATTTAAATATTATGATGAACTATTTTCGAGACTTATATTGAAGATTATGAATCCTCTTGTCCAAGACAGTACAACAGAAGCTTTAACATCCAAGCAAGAACATAGCAATTGGAGAAGTATGGATACTGCTATACAGGGACGAAATGAGGAATTTAGTGTTGGGAGTAAAGCTACTAAAATTTCTTTGGGAGACAATAAAAGAGCGAAAAAAAAATTCTTGGGGGAGGCGAAATTGATAAAATTTTCCAAATTACACATAAAATTTCGATAAATAGTAATATTTTTAAAAAATGCTGAGGCGCAGACCCTCCCCGCCCCCCTAAATCCGTCCCTGCTGCTATACAAGAAGGATAGATGCAAGGATCAAGTTCATGGTTGCTGTACAACTTACTCCAAGTCGTATAAAATAGATTAGTTAGGTTATTGTAAATATCTTCAAGTTAGTTAAGCTTAATTAATTAGACTACAACTGGCAGTTGTGGATTGGCTAAGTCAGTTAGTTAGTTTTCTTTCCCTTTCTGGATGTATATATACATTGTACTTGAGCTCTTCTTCTTTAATACGAATTACCAGAAATTTCCACAAACTCCATTTCTCTCTCTGCTTCTATCCTAAATTCAACATGGTATCAGAGTAAGAATTCGTTTCTTGCTGCGATTAATTCCGCCATTACAAGATTGTTCTTCGAATCACGATTGTTCATCTTTTCAGAATTTATAAATTTTCCTGATTTTTTTTTCCTGAAAGTTTTGAGGAAATTCAAGATTCGAGAGTTGAATCTTCAATTTACATTCAATTGATTGTTGTTCTTTGTTGTTTTACCTTCGATTAACACAATTCAGGAGTTGAATTGTTTTCTGATTTCATCTTTTTGGATTATTCATTGAAATTTCTTGAGATTTAACCCTAATTTTTGAAGTTTCAAACTATGAACACCAGAAATTCTGAAATTCCTACAATAAATTCTTCACATCCGTTTTATCTTCATCCTAGTGAGATTTCCTCTTTGGTTCTTACTCAAACCACTCTCAATGGACCAAATTATCATAACTGGAAGAGAAAGATGAGAAGAGCTATTGTACTAAAAAATAAACTCTGCTTCATTGAGAATGTAGCAGGAGTTTCAATTCCATTGGTTACTGATCCAATGTACCAGTTATGGGAACAATCAGATCAAATGGTCCTAACTTGGATCACCAACACTTTATCAAAAACTTTTGCACAAAGTGTTTGAAGTGCTCAATACTGCTGCTGAAGTTTGGAAGAATTTGGCCAAAAGGTACACTAAAAGTAATGCATATCGCTTATCAGATGCATTAGAGGAGTTCTATGCACTCAAACAAGGTAATCTCAGCATTGATGAGTTTTATACTCAATTAAAGATACTTTGGGATGAGCTTCTTATACTGAGACCACTTCCAGTTTGTACTTGTGGAGGATTAGAAACAATAAAAGCTAACTACAATAATGAATATGTGGTTAGATTTATGAAAGGTTTAAATGAGAATTTTAGTAATGTTAGGTCTAATATTCTCATGATGAAACCTATACCTGACATAGATGAGGTTTTCAATATGGCTGAGGAACATGAAAACCAACACAAATATGCATCACAACATGGTGATGCACATGTTCTTTTCACTGAACACTAATAATAATTCAGATCATAGTCAAAATAGTGTTTGTAGCAAAGTCAAAAGTAATTACAGAAAACCTTTTTTCTCTGGACAAAAGAAGGTTTTCACATGTACCTATTGTGGTAGAATGGGACATTCTATTGAGAGGTGTTATAAGAAACATGGATATCCTAATAATGGATCTGGTAATAAAGGAATGTCAGAGGAAGGTGGTTGGAATTCTTCTGGTTCAAAGATTGGACATGGAAACAATTTTAGGCCACATGGAGTTGATTCTGGAAAAAGTGGTATGGGATACAAGTCTGTAAATTGTATGGCAGGTTTTTCTGATGCTTTGACCAATAAAGCAATTGTTGATTCTTTCATAACAGATTCAAGAGAAATTATCAATATGGAATTCACTCCAGCACAGCAGCAGCAGGTCATGCAAATGATAAAAAACATGTGCACTAGTGACAATAATTCTGGTGGTTCTAATCAGCATATGGTTAATCAGGCTACACTCATTCAAAATCAACATGGGGACTTCAATGCCCCTTCAGGTATATTGGCTAAATCCTTTATTAATGTTTGGATTGTAGATTCCGGGTGCTACTCGATCATGTAGTGTGTGATGACAAGATTTTTAGTTCTTGTTTCTCTGTGTCAAATCTGTTTGTTAGTCTACCCAATAAAACTATCATTCCTGTCACCAAGAAGGGCACAGTTCATATATCTTCTAGACTTGTTCTATATAATGTCTTGTTTGTGCCTTCCTTTAAGCATAACATTATGTCTGTTTCTAAAGTTACACTTCAAAGTAAGTGTTCTGTCACATGTACTTATGACAAGTGTGTGTTACAGGACCTTATCACCTTGAAGAACATTGGGATAGCTGAAGGACACAATGGACTTTACTTGCTCCAATGTGCTTCTACAGTCCCTCAGCTTGAAGAAACTTCTCAATCTTCCTTTCTTGCTAATATTTCTACTAAAGAAATAAATAGTCTTTTATGGCATTATAGATTAGGTCATCTATCTCTTCCTAGTTTGCAACAAATAACTCATTTAGATAAGAGAGTTAATTGTAATCAGAATTCTAATTGTGATTGCAGTGTATGCCCTTTGGCAAAGCAACACAAACTTTATTTTCCTCTTAGAACTACTTTTGTAAAAGTTTGCTTTTGAACTCCTACATCGTCGATATATGGGGTCCATATAGTGTCACTACTATTCAAGGACATAAATACTTTCTTACTATTGTGGATGATTACACTAGATTTACTTGGACTTTTCTTCTTAAACTCAAATCTGAAGCTTCTTATGTCCTAAAGGACTTTCATGCTTTTATCATTACTCAGTTCAATACTAGAATTAAAACTATCGAAGCCGATAATGGTGCTTTGAGTTTCATATGCCGAATTTTTATTCTACAAATGGTATTATCCATCAAACTTCTTGTGAACACAACAAAATGGCCTAGTAGAAAGAAAAACATCAACACATTCTCAATGTGGCTAGGGCACTTAGATTTCAATCTCAAATACCTCTTGAATATTGGAGCTTTTGCATTAAGCATGCTACTTATCTAATAAATATCACACCTTCTCCCTGTGATAGGCAATCATACTCCATATGAAAGCTTGTATAATGTTTTTCCCAGTTATATCAATCTTAAAGTCTTTGGATGCTTGAGTTATGCTTGCACTCTTGCACATGGTAGGGGAAATTTGATTCCGAGGGGTAAAAAAATCTTTGTACTTAGGGCAATTATCTACTTCAAAAGGTTATATTTTTGTTAGATATGGACTCACATAAGCTTTTTGTATCCAGAAATGTTCTTTTTCTTGATCATATTTTTCCTTTTTCTTTGTGATTAATAATGCTCCCGTTGATGATGATAGTAATCATGTTAATCCAGAGACATCATTCTTTGCTGCAATCGCTTTTATAGATGATAATTCTTCTCATCTATATATTCAAGATCATGTCCAACATTCCGATCATGTGTCTTCTATTCATGTTCCTTCTTACGTACCTCGGGAATGTTCATACTATGTCTCCTCCTACTTCTCGGGTTTAATATGCAACTTAGGAGATCTAATAGACAGAGAAGTCTTCCATCTCATTTAAAAGAATTTGTTCATCCTCTTCCTAACCCCATTCCTCCTTACGCGATGTCATTTACATTACCGATCATTTAGCACATCGAATCATGAATCTTTTATATATACTTTGGATTTAACTAAAGAACTCGAATCTTTCAAAGAAGCACAACAACATCGAGTTTGGAGAGATTCTATGGTTGCTTTGAAATAAAGGCTTTGGAAGACAATCATACTTGGATACTTACGGGATCTTCCGGATGGGAAGATTTCTATAGGATGTAAGTGGGTGTATAAAGTCAAATTCAAAGTCGATGGTAGCATAGATAGGCATAAGTCTAGGTTGGTTGCTAAAGGTTTTACTCAACTACCGAGTAATAGATTTCTTACATACTTTCTCTCATGTGGCTAAGATGACAACGGTTAGGGGTGTTGTTAGCTATCTCTCATTGCAAAATGATGGATTGTTCATCAATTGGATGTGAACAATGCCTTTTTTGCATGGAGATCTTCATGAGGAGATATATATGAAGTCTCCACTGAGCTATCCTTGCAAATCTTCTCAAGTGTGCAAACTCAAAAAAATCCTTATATGGCTTAAAAACAAGCCGATAGGGGAATGGAATTGTACTTTAACTCAATCTCTTCTTGTCATTGGTTTTCAACGATCTTATCATGATTACTGACTTATTCATTAAGAAGACAGATGATGCATTCATATCTCTTTTAGTGTATGTTGATGATGTTATACTAGCGAGTGATAGTATGAATGCCATTCAAGAGGTCAAGTCCTATTTACATGATAAGTTTCAGATAAAGGATTTAGGTCCTTTGAAGTATTTTTCTGGGAATTGAGGTTGCAAGATGTTCTGATGGTATTATGTTATCTCAAAGAAAGTACATTCTTGATCTATGCCTACACCCATTGATCCTACACCCATTGATCCAACAACAAAATATTGTCATGATGATGCTGATTACTTGAAAGACAACACTCATTATAGGAGGGTTATTGGTAAGCTGCTTTATGTAATAGTTACCAGACCTGATCTCTTTTTCAATGTCCAGCAACTAAGCCAGTTCCTTGACAAACCTACCTTGTTGCATAAGAAAGCTGTAAATAGGATACTAAGGTATTTGAAAGGAACTCTAGAACAAGGATTATTCGATTCTTCTCATTCTGACTTGCAGTTAAAAGCTTTTTCAGATAGTGATTGGGCTGGTTGTTTGGATACTGGATTTTGCATTTTTCTTGGTCCTTCACTTGTTTCATGGAAATCCAAGAAACAAAACACTGTTTCTAGGAGTTCGACAGAGACCGAATATCGTGCAATGGCAATGGCCACTTGTGAGATACAATGGTTAATTTTCTTTCTTGAAGATTTGGGGATTAAGCAATTACAAGATGTCCCACTCTTTTTGTGATAGTTCTAGTGCAATTCATAATGCAGAAAACCCAGTTTTCCATGAGAGAACTAAGCATTTAGATATTGATTGTCATGTAGTTAGGGAAAGGTATCTTGCTAATGTGTTGAAGCCATTACCTGTTACATCTCATAAACAATTAGCAGATCTCTCCACTAAACCTTTGCCTATCACAAGATTTCAGAATCTGGTTCAAAATCTTGGCTTAGTTTCTGTTCCTAGTGATCCAACTTTCGGGGGGGGGGGGGTATTGAAGATTATGAATCCTCTTGTCCAAGACAGTACAACAGAAGTTTTAACATCCAAGAAAGAACATAGCAATTGGAGAAGTATGGATGCTGCTATACAAGAAGGATAGCTGCAGGATCAAGTTCATGGTTGCTGTCCAACTTACTCCAAGTCGTATAAAATAGATTAGTTAGGTTGTTGTAAATATCTTCAAGTTAGTTAAGCTTAATTAATTAGACTACAACTGGCAGTTGTGGATTGGCTAAGTCAGTCAGTTAGTTTTCTTTCCCTTTCTGGATGTATATATATATATATATATATATATATTGTACTTGAGCTCTTCTTCTTTAATACGAATTACCAGAAATTTCCACAAACTCCATTTCTCTCTCTGCTTCTATCCTAAATTCAACAACTTATTACCCTCAATCTTTTTGTTTTTGTTTTTTTTCTCTTCATTTTTTGGGGAGGTAGGTGGGAGTGGAGGAGGTGAAAAGGAGAAGAGGATTTATATATGCTTACTAAAAATTTAACTAAAGACTTTTCAATTTAATAAAGAGTTCTTTACTAATTAAACTTTTAATTACTTAATTACCATCGTTCTTATGTGAAATCTCCATTGTCCTTTTTATTTTTTTAATGTTGTTGAAAAGGAAACCACAAGGACGCGGAAGAAATATAAATAATTTATTGCTTTTTCCACCTTTAGATTGACCTAGGATTTTCTGTTGGCTTGAAAAATCCGCATATGGGCTATTACTATGTCATCATTTATTTATTGTTTTATGTATTTTGCATGAGATGGCTGATGCATGTTTATAATATATTTTAGCATGAGATGCATATTTCAAGCGTATAATCAGATTATACATCGTTTGATGAGACAGTTTTAAAATCGTCAATTTTAAATATTAACTTTATTGCCTTCCATGATTGGCCCCATAACCCAAATCCTACTAATCAAAGACCAAGAGCAGTGTTACTAATCATCTGAAAAAAATAAACGAATCTGTGTAAAAAAAAATCATTTGAAAATAATAATCATCTTGTCATAATTTCCCCCGCTCCCCAGATTCAGTCACCGAAAATTTAGCCGACCATGACTCTGATACCAAAAGACATACTAATAGAAGAAATACTTAAAATAAGAGTCTTAAAACATGAACTACTACTACTACTTTGAAAACAAAAGAAGAAGAAGAAAGAAGGTTTGAAAACTCTACGGGAAAGCTAAGAAAGTTTGAAGATCATACGAAAACAAAGGGGAAGAAAACAAGAGAGAGAATTGTGGAACAAACACTTTATTTCACTAACTTTTCTCTCATCAACTTCTGAGGAAACAAGAAGAGATTACACTTTCTTTTATAGGCAAACATTACAAAGCGGACTTGAAATCCGGACTCGAAAAGCAAACTAATGTACAGTACAACTAATAATTACATGACACGTTACGAACTTGAAATCCGGAGTCGAACAGTACAACTAATAATTACATGACACGTTACGAACTTGAAATCCGGAGTCGAAAAGCAAACTAATGTACAGTACAACTAATAATTACATGACACGTTTTGGACTTGAAATCCGGACTCGAAAACAATACTATTAACAGTACATGACACGTTTCGGACTTGAAATCCGGACTCGAAAACAATACTATTAACAGTACATGACACGTTTCAGACTTGAAATCCGGACTCTAAAATTATTAAAAGCTAGCTAAATTGACATTTTTGTCTTTATAAGACAAATATTACTATTGAACAATAGTAGACCTAGGATAGCCATTAAAACTACTAGAATAGGTAGTTAGAAGATGAGAAAAATTTGAAATATGAGTTTTCCCACGTTTTAGGTTTTTCGGCTTGTTCGATTTTTATTTATTTTTTTCAAAAATCACACAACGAAATTAGAAGGCATAAAATAATAATTTACAGACTCAAATAATAATTTAAGGATTTGTATGATCTTCCGCATCGGAATCATAACCGGAGTTGTTAATTTGTGCCGAAACTGAAGAATTTGCTGACAATTGAGTTCTGGCGGAGTAACCATTAGCAAAAGAAGACTTCTCAAGTGTGGCAATGCAGAGGATTAATGTAGACACCGAGTCTGGAGGTCGACTGAGAAAATGTGTAAGAACATTGGATTTGCCAGAAATATGCTTAACTTCAAATGTATACTGAGAAAACCATTGTTGCCAACGTAGCAACTGTGCATCCGGAATTGTCTTTTGTTTGAAGTGTAGCATTCTCGGAAAAGCAGACATATCCATTTCAACGACAAATCAGTGACTTACCAAAAAGAATTCAAACTTTTCAATACCACGTTTTACGGCCAAAATATCCTTGAATGTAGAATGATAATGTCTTTCCGATTCCTTGAACTGGCCGCTTTGGGAAGCACATACACTCATTTTACCATTCAAATCTTCCAAAAGAACTGCTCCCCAAAATTCATCAGATGCATCTGTCTGAAGTATTCGGACTCCAGAGGAAGGAATTTGTAACAGTGGAACTTTGGCTGCAAGATCTTTGAGTTTTTTTACTGCCTCAGTGTGTTTGGACGTCTAAGGAGGAGGATTCTTTTTAAGCCTAGGAGTAAAAACTAATCGGAATTTGGAAATCAGTGAATGAAATTGTCGATATAATTAACAACACCAAGGAATTGTTGTAATTGTTGCGTCGAAAGGATTTTATCGGGAAATTCCTGCAATTTTTCAGCAATATGTGGTTGTGGAATGTAATTGCCATTATGAAGTTTCATACCCAGGAAGTCAATCTCGGGAGTGCCCAAAACCATTTTCTTTTCTGAAAGCATTATACCAAAATCTTTTACCAACTTCGAGGGATTTGGAATGCAAAAATCATGTTTTGTATCTATCTTCGAGGGAAATTCGAGTTGCCAAAATCCTGCTTTAAGATCAAATTTGGAAAATATTTTAGCCTTTGATAGATACTGAAAAAGCGAATTTTCCTGGGGAGGGGAACTTGTCATCTTTTAAAAATTTATTCAAAGATTGGTAATTGATGACTAGTATCAACTTTCCGCGGACTTGTTCGAATCTCTTGTTGACATAAAAAAGCTTCAGCGCCCGCAGTGAAGAAGTGGGTTCAATAAGCTTTTCCTCCAGGAGTTGCTGCAATTCAGTCGTGGCTAGTTCATAGTGTTCTGGAGACATTCCACTATGACTTGCTTTCTGGGGGTTAACCTATACAGAGGTATCAAAATGAAGGGTTATGTAAAATTCAGAGTTTGTCCACAATGGGTTTGGACATTTGGTTAGGAATTCTGAATGAGACTGTGCACATGACTGACTGATAAAATCTACATGGGTGACTTGAGAGACTGGGTGACAAGACTCGGGGAATCGAAGAAGTTAGAATACTTAGTCGAGGGAGAAGTCATCCCTTTATAAACAAGTCATTTTTCGGTGAACGAGAGATTCTGAATCTGACTCAAGAGGTCAAATCCGATGACAAGATCCTTTTGTGGGAGTTTTGATCCTAGGACTTGGTGAGTGATGGTGAGATTAGGGAAGAGTTGGATTTTTATGGGTTTGCTGATCTTATCAATGACAAAGTGGTTGCCATTAGCTACGGTAAAGATCTTGGAATACGGAATCCAGAATTCTGCTGGGTGGATATCAGGATTCATGACGGTAGTGAAGGGATTCATGGGCGGAAACTCGTTCCAAACACCCATGAGTCCTCCCCTGAAGGATCCGCTCATACGTAAACGAATAAAAAAACCAAGAAAATGACTTACGTTTTTCGGCTTAAAGGTTGTATCTTTCGGCTCTCGACGCATGACCACCTGACTCCTCTCTTGCGGAATTACTCCCTACCGGTATCCACGCGACAAAAAGGGCAGCGAGTGCTAGCACTTCGTCCTTCTGAGTTTTGGAATTAAAAGAGAAAATGAGGCAGAAAACTGAAATCAGTATTTGGTATTTCGCGGCTGAAAAGAATTAACCGTAGGGTTTCGGCCAAGAGAGGTTTATATAGGGTGTGAGAGGTTGTTTCAAAAACAACTCCCACGTCCCTACCAACTCTCCCATCAGTGGGAGTCTTTAACTCCCACGTCCCCTAGACTTCTGCTGGTAGTGAGAGTCTTTATCGGATAATAACTCCCCACGTAATCCCAGCACGAACCAAATACCTAAAATGCCCTCCTTAATCTCTAATTCGAATAATAACGCTTTATTATTCTCAGAAGAATAAATGTCAGATACAATGAACCTAGACACATTCTAGATTCATTGAATCTGAACATGAAGCTTCGTTAGCTCGTCTATGCGTGTGACCACTGTAGATTCATATCACAATGGCAATGAAAACACACTTAGTAGAAGTGTGAGTTCATAAATCATAGCGGTCCCTAGCGAGACATTGTGACCACCCAAAGTGAATGAATTTACGGTGGAACCTAATATCAATCCGACTATTTAATCCCTTTGTCTCACGATATCCTAATTAAGCATAAGGCGTGGTGGTCGTCACCCTTATAAAGCTTAATTGTATTTATGCTCGATCTCGGGTAGACTTTGTTCCAACAAATAGTATCTGATAACCACTTTATCAAATACGTTTGAGCACGGCCATGCATTTAGACAATCTTTCCCTATCGAGGGGCCCATGGATATCTCTCTCTAATAAGAGAGGGACAAATTCCTTACAATGCCTCTCACATTCAAGCCATGATAGCACACTACATCCGATCATCGATCGTATTGATTACTCGATTAAAAAGCGACGTCTGGTCGAGTCAAAGCGTGGCTCCATTCATGCTAGAATCAATGGAGACATAAGGTCTAAGGATTCTAAAAATAGTATTGAGAAGTAATATTTATGACTAAGGACCATGAAGTATTACTTCTCTAACGGATTACGTCCGATACGATATATCTCAATACATTGCATCTATGATATGATTCGTTCTCATTACACATGATTAGTAAAACATAATCATCAATCAAACATCATACTTGTTTTATTTCATTGTAAAGTAGATTACATAAAACTAGGGACAACTAGAATAGTAATTACATAAGAAAATGAGTTATACTATCAGATCACGCATTTGATGTTCATAAGCAAAATTAACTATTCAGATGAAATGCTCAAAAAGGAGGTGTTAGTAGTGCCCTAGGACCATTATCATATGTTGTACGTTTTATATCTTTTTGAGCATTTCATATGAATAGTAAATTTTGCTTATGAACATCAAATGCGTGATTTGATAGTAAAACTCATTTGCTTATGTAATTACTATTCTAGTTGTCCCTAGTTTTATGTAATCTATTTTACAATGAAATAAAACTAGTATGATGTTTGATTGATGATTACGTTTTTACTAATCACGTGTAATGAATACAAATCATATCATAGATGCAATGTATTGAGATATATCGTATTGGACATGATCCGTTAGAAGTAATACTTCGTGGTCCTAGTCATAAGTATTACTTCTCGATACTATTTTAGAATCACTTAGACCTTATGTCTCCATTTGATTCTAGCATGAATGGAGCCGCGTTTTGACTTTCGATCGTCGTTGCTTTTAAATCGAGTAATCAATACGGCGATGATCGGATGTAGCGTCTATCATGGCTTGAATGTGAGAGGCATTGTAAGAATTTGTCCTCTCTATTATGAGAGAGATATCCATGGAGCCTCGATAGGAAAAGACTGTCTAAATGCATGGCCGTGCTCAAATATATTTGATAAAGTGGTTATCGAAATACTATTTGTTGGAAACGATCTACCTAAAGATCGAGCATAAATATAATTATGCTTAATAAGGGTGACGACTACCGTGCCTTATGCTTAATTAGGATATCGCGAGACAAAGGGGATTAAATAGTGGATTGACATTAGATTTCAGTTGTATATTCATTCACTTTGGGTAGTCACGATGTCCCTGCTAGGGACCGCTTGTGATTTATGAACTCACGCTACTACTAAGTGTGTTTTCATTGCCATTGTGATATGAACCTACTGGGTCACACGCATAGACGAGCTAACGAGCTTCATGTCGGGATTCGATGAATCTAGAATGTGTCTAGATTCATTGTATCGACATTCACTACGAGAATAATAAAGTGTTATTATTCGAATTAGAGATAAGGGGCATTTTCGGTATAAGGCATAAGGCATGGTGGTCGTCACCCTTATTAAGCTTAATTGTATTTATGCTCGATCTCCAGGTAGACTGTTTCGACAAATAGCATTTGATAACCACTTTATCAAATACATTTGAGCACGGCCATGCATTTAAACAGTCTTTCCCTATCGAGGGGCCCATGGATATCTCTCTCTTATAATAGAGAGGGACAAATTCCTTACAATGTCTCTCACATTCAAGCTGTGATAGGACACTACATCCGATCATCAGTCGTATTGATTACTCTGTTACAAGTAACGTCCGACTGAGTCAAAACGTGGCTCCATTCATACTAGAATCAATGAAGACATAAGGTCTAAGGATTCTAAAATAGTATTGAGGAAGTAATACTTATGACTAAGGACCATGAAGTATTACTTCTCTAATGGATCACGTCCAATACAATGTATCCCTATATATTGCATCTATGATTTGATTTGTACTCATTACACATGATTAGTAAAACGTAATCATCAATCAAACATCATACTAGTTTTATTTCATTGTAAAATAGATTACATAAAACTAGGGACAACTAGAATAGTAATTAAATAAGCAAATGAGTTTTACTATCAAATCACGCATTTGATGTTCATAAGCAAAATTAACTATTCATATGAAATGCTCAAAAAGATATAAAAGCGTACTGACATATGCTAATGGTCCTAGAAGCACTACTAACGAGATTCGGTAGGGACAACGACACAAAAATTCATTCCAGTCATTTTCGATTCGTGTTTTTTCATAACTAGTTATCCAAGAAGTGGGTTGAAGGGCTTGTAGTTCTCCTCTTTGTGCTGGAAACAAAAAGTTCGGTGAGGGGATTGGGGACAATCAGCTGAAAGGAGTATGGAATCGCCGTTTTGTAAGTGGGGAGGAAGTGGAAGCTTGAAGGCATGGTTTTGGACTCTATATGCCCTCTGGTGTTGAAGGATTGCCATATATGTATTCTCCAATTTTGGGCCAGTGATCTGGATCTGAGCACGAAACACGGTAGAAATAGCTGGATCGTCTAGGAGCATGGTAAAATTCGGGAAGAGGGTCACGAAGATTGTCCCGGCATTGAGGGTTGTTTGCATTGTTCTGATGATGGCATGGTCGTATTTTTGGAATCTGGAGTCAAGAAGTGCAACGCGAGAAACCATCGGGAGACCTTTCTTGGCATGTAGTGTGACTGAAAATCGAATGGCGCCAAAGTGTATGTGAGTGTAACCTTGATCCAGATAAGTTTTTGGAATGTGTTCTGGAAGTTGGAAGGTTACGTACTGTTCTTTCTTGGTGGAGGGCATTTTGTGGGTGGAAAAATGGGATGCTTGACAGAAGTTGACGCGGGTTTTCTACCTAGGACTTGTTTAAGACGCACACCTACGATATTTTTTGATACGAGACCAAGCCAAGGGCAGCCCTACTTAAAAGATCCTCTTACCAACATTCAAGGACCAATGACAAGAGCAAGATCGACGAAGACTTTAAAGAATATGGCAGCCCTAATCCGAGACATTAAAGTTAAAGAGGAAGTGAACCTTCAACTAGAAGATAATGACAAAGTCAACCTCTTAACTTTCAAGAAGATACAAATCGGCCCAAAGAAGCAAAGTGGCTAAAAAAGGGCATTTTAGTCTTTTAACACATTAAAGTCTATTTTAGCCTATTCTAGACTCTTCTAGACTTTAATTATTTTAAGTATTGTTATTTCCCTTTTAGCCTGTAATAGCAAGTGATTTCAATAATAAAGGACATGTTGTCCATATGTTAGTTAGTTGGTTAATAAAGAGTCCTAATGCAACTAGGACTCTTCATAGATTTGGTAGTTAGTTTGTTTTCTAGCCGCCACTTTATTGTTAGGTAGTTACTTGATAGCAAGTTGTTATTTAAAGAGTCCTAATTCTTCAAGGACTCTTATTTGTTTTCAAGAGTCCTCATCCTTTAAGGACTCTTATTTCTTTATGGTTGTAACCGAAATCTCAACCTACTTAAGGGAGATTTCGGCCATCTTTAATGGTTACGTTAGATATATTGATATTTTGGAAAGGTTATTCCTTAGCTTCTCGTGTTTGAACTTCTAGATAGAAATTCATTCATTCTTGAGTTACTGTATTAACAAGTTAGTTTCTCTTGTTGTGGTGTTTCAGCCTCCATTGTTAATTAACCTCCCTTAGTGTTGCGTTGATTAAATTCCCATAGAAACTAGTTCGAGAATTGAAGAAAGATCGGGCTCAACTTAAGTCGAACCTTGCGGTTCTTCATCAGGTGGTATCAGAGCAAAAGGTTCTTCTCCAATTTCCGGTGTACCCTACGCACAATTTTTTTTTTCTTGTTTGCAGAAATTGACAAAAACAAAATAGAAAAAACCGCTGCATAAAAAGTAATATTGGGCAGCCGAATGTCATAGAAAGAAAAAGCCTCTCGGTCTAAAGAAATTGGCAACCGAGTTAGTATAGATTGAATAGCAAACTATAAAGCCATAAGCAAACTTCTTGGATTGATAGCGATCGCGCCTCGTCCAAGAATTGGCAAACGTTCCTCCTTTCATTTGAGCCGTGTCTAATGATCTACATACGTCAAGAATTGATAGCGATCGAGCCTCATTCATTGATACCTCTCGGCCAAAGGTAAGGGAAAATTCAAGCAAACAAGAAACATCAAGAACATCAAGAAGATCAAGATCATCAAGAACCGGTTTCTTTTCTCGATTAGGATTTCGTTGCTTCATCTTTTTCTTTCTAAAGCTTTTTGTTTAGGTCAAAGATAGGATTTCTTTCCTTATTTTTCAGCCTTGTGTCAACGCAACAAGTTAGGAACCCATTCTTTAAATCTAGAGTTTGAAGTTCTATACGAGCAGTGTTGGAATAAAGAGTGAAACTTTCTTTGCTATCTAACGTTTTTGAGTGTTTTCTTTTGTTTTTCTTATCTTATAACTATGTCTTTCCAAGGTTCTCCATCCAAGCAAGGTGAAAGTTCGGATATGGAAAAGTTAATTCAGATGATGGCGGAGATGACGGGAAGAATTGATTCGTTACAAGGCCAACTAGCCGTGACAAATCAACATGTTCAACAAATTGAAAATCAGCAACGTCTTCCTCAAGACAATGCCGAGAATCATAATCAAAGGGTTGAGAACATGGAACCACCAAGGGCGCCACAATTGCCGAGAGTAAATGTGGTAAATCCGGCAATTCAAGCAAATCGGATTATCAACAATCCGGTATATCAGCCGAGAAGAGGGGACTATATTCAGCAAGTTGACACAAATCTTGGTTCCATAAAGACCAAGATTCCCCCTTTTGAAGGTATGAATGATCCCGAGTTATTTTTAGATTGGATTCGTAAAATTAACCATGTTTTTGCTGTTCATAACTATTCGGAAGAAAAGAAAGTGAAGTTAGCAGCCATGGAGTTTTATGGATATGCATCCATTTGGTGGGACAAGGAATCCGAAACAAGGGCAAAAGTGGAACAACCGGAAATTTCCACTTGGGTAGAGATGAAAGCGGTTATGAAGCAACGTTTTGTTCCTTTAAATTACTTAAGGGAACTTTACAACCGTCTACAAAGATTAAAGCAAGGCGATAAATCCGTCGATGAATACTACAAAGCCATGGAAATTGCAATGATTCGCGCCGATATTTGTGAAAGTGATGAGGCAACAATGGCTCGGTTTTTGGCTGGCCTAAATGACAAAATCCGGACAAAGGTAGAACGTGCTAACCTTGATAATATTACATCTATGTTATATTATGCTGAGCAGATTGAAAGGCAACAAAAGGAAAAGAGTTTAAATGCAAAACCGGCAACTTTCCAACCTTGGAGGAAGCCGAATTCAACTCAGCAATTTTCTACTGTTTTTCCGAGCCAAACCAAGGGCAAAGAGGTATTTTATGAGGGAAAAACAGCCTCGGGACAGTTTGGGGCAGCAAGGTCTCAAAACCAATCAAATCCGGTCAATACAAAGGTAAATTCGACTCCATTTGTGCCTCGTGAATGCTTTAAATGTAGGGGCAATGGACATATTGCTAGGGACTGCCCTAACAAGAGTACAATGATAATGTTGGATGATGGATCGTGGGTAAGTGATGAGGAATCCGAGACAACCAATCTTGAAGAAGAAACCGACAATTTTGTTGAAGATTCGGGTAGTGGTCAGATTTTGGTTACACGGAAACTTCTTCATTCTCAACCTTTGGATGATCTTCACCAACATAGAAGTAATCTCTTCCAAATCAAATGCGAGGTTAAAGGCAAGTATGTTTTAGTGATTATTGATAATGGAAGTTGTACTAATGTTTGCTCTTATGATATGATTTCCGCACTTGATTTACCTTGTAAGGCACATCCTATGCCTTATAAATTATCGTGGTTGAATAATAATGGTGAAATCAAGGTGGATAAGCAAGTTGAGATAGAGTTCGAGATAGGGAGATATAAGGACTTGGTTTTATGTGATGTGGTCTCGATGACTTTGCAAGTCACATAATTTTAGGGATAGGCCATGGCAATATGATCAAAGTGCAAATCACATGGGTAGAGAAAATACATATAAACTCCAATTGTATGATTTAAAGTTTACACTAATTCCTTTATCTTTAAATGCAGCTTGTGAGATTAATAAACAAATGGCCATCAATAGAGAGAAAAGCAAAGAAAAGAGAGTGAGGGGAAAAAGCTGAGTGATCCGAACCTTGAGGTAAAAACCGAGAGGAAAAATGAGGTAAAAGCCGTGAGCTTAGTGAGACGAAAGGAAAGTTCCTCCAAAGAGATAAAAGAGTGTTTGTTTATCAACCCGGGAAAGGTAGATAGGGCAATACGTGCAAAACAACCACTTGTTTTGTTGGTATTTAGAGAAACCGAAAGGTCTCTCCTTTCTAATGATTTTTTCTTTTGATCTAACATCTTACTTCTCTTCTAGTCTTGCTTTTGATCTTTTAAAGGAATTCCAAGACGTATTTCCCAAGGAGTTGCCGAGGGGCTGCCTCAGTCGAGGAATCGAGCATCAAATCGACTTTATTCGGGAGCAAGTTTGCCAAACCGGGCTGCCTACTGAGCCAATCCGGATGAGACCCGAGAAATACAAAGGCAAGTCGATTTACTCCTTGAAAAGGAGCAGGTAAGAGAATCTTTAAGTCCTTGTGCTAGTCCTGTAATTTTAGTACCTAAAAGAGAAGGGACTTTCAGATTATGTACGGATTGTCGTGATATTAATAAAATAACTATTAAATATAGACATCCGATTCCTCGCTTAGATGATATGCTAGATGAGTTAAGTGGCACTTTAATATTTTCAAAAATTGATTTAACTCAAGGCTATCACCAAATTAGAATGAAAGAAGGTGATGAATGGAAAACCGCTTTTAAGACTAAATATGGATTATATGAATGGATTGTTATGCCTTTTGGTCTTACTAATGCACCTAGTACTTTCATGAGATTGATGAACTACATATTTAGACACTGTTTTGGCAAATTTGTTGTAGTTTATTTCGATGATATTCTTGTTTATAGTAAAAGCTTAGAAGAGCATGTAGAACATCTTAAAGCTGTTTTTACTATTTTAAGAGAACAAACCTTATATGCTAAACTTGAAAAGTGTGTTTTTTGCACTAATTCGGTTAACTTTCTTGGCTATATAGTTAGTTCACAAGGTATTTGTGTTGATCCGGTTAAAATTCAAGCCATTCAAGAATGGCCGAGACCAACAAGTGTGACACAAGTTAGATCGTTTTATGGGTTAGCAAGCTTTTATAGGTGTTTTATTCGTGATTTTAGCACGATGGCTGCCCCATTAAATGAAGTAATGAAGAAGGATGTCTCATTCTTTTGGGACAAGCCGCAAGAGGAATGTTTTGAGAAGATGAAACAATTACTTACTTGTTCTCCCATTTTAGCTATACCTAATTTTGATTTAATGTTTGAAGTTGAATGTGATGCTTCATGTTTAGGTATAGGAGCTGTTTTGCAACAACAAGGTAAGCCTTTAGCATATTTTAGCTAGAAATTAAGCAATGCTTCGCTTAATTATCCTACTTATGATAAAGAATTATATGCCATTGTTCGAGCCTTGGAGACTTGGCAACACTATTTGATCGCAAGAGAATTTGCCATTCATACCGATCATGAGTCAATCAAGTATCTTAAAGGCCAAAGTAAGTTGAATAAAAGACATGCAAGGTGGGTTTCCTTTATCGATACTTTTCCTTACATCATCAAATACAAGAAAGGTAAAGAAAACATCGTTGCCGATGCTCTATCTAGAAGATATACTTTACTTTCTTTAATGCATGCTAAATTACTTGGGTTTGATCATATCAAAGCAATATATAAGGATGATTTAGAATTTTCAGATTTATATGCTAAATGTGAGCTCTCGGCTCAAAATTCATTTTTTAGATTTGAAGATTTCTTGTTTAAAAACAATAGATTGTGTATTCCTTCATGTTCTATTAGAGAATTAATTGTTAGGGAAGCACATTGTGGCAGTTTAATGGGTCATTTTGGTGTTGTTAAAACTTTAGATATTTTACATGAACACTTTTATTGGCCTAAAATGAAAAGGGATGTTAGGAAAATATGTGAACTTTGCTTCAAATGTAAACAAGCTAAAAGTACAAGCAAAGCTCATGGATTATATATGCCTTTACCTGTTCCTTCTTCACCTTGGATTGACTTATCCATGGATTTCATCTTAGGATTACCGAGATCCCAAAGAGGTAATGATAGTATCATGGTCGTCGTAGATCATTTTTCTAAAATGTCTCATTTTATTCCTTGTAGGAAAACAAACGATGCAAGTCATGTGGCAGATTTATTCCTAAAAGAAGTTGTTCGGCTTCATGGGATTCCGAGAACAATAGTAAGTGATAGGGACATAAAGTTCTTAAGTTACTTTTGGAAGACATTATGGAATAAATTGGGGACTAAATTACTATTTTCCACATCTAGTCATCCTCAAACAGACGGCCAAACTGAGGTAACAAATAGAACTGTAGGGGTTTTACTTCGTGCTTTAATTCAAAAGAACTTAAAAGGGTGGGAAGAATGTTTACCTATTGCTGAATTTGCATGCAATAGAACTTTACATTCTACTACAAATAATTCTCCGTTTGAAGTTGTTTATTGTTTTAATCCTTTAACCCCGTTGGATTTAACTCCTTTACCTGTTGATGAGTATTATAATATAGAAGGTGACTCTAGATCTGATTATATACAAAGGTTACGTCAACAAGTAGCCGAGAATATCAAGAAAAGGAATCAACAAATGGCAAATCAAGCCAACAAGGGCCGCAAGCACATTTCCTTTGATGTTGGTGATTGGGTTTGGTTACACCTTCGGAAAGATCATTTCCCAAATGAAAGAAAGAGTAAATTACATCCAAGGGGAGATGGACCATTCCAAGTCGTTGCAAGGGTCAATGATAATGCATACAAAATAGATTTAAAAGGTGAGTATGGCGTACATTCTACTTTTAATGTTTCTGACTTATCTCCTTTTGATTTTGATGTAGACTTGATGGCTGATCACGATGATGATTCAAGGATGAATCATACTTTTCAAGGGGGAGGGGATGATACGAGACCAAGCCAAAGGGCAGCCCTACTTAAAAGATCCTCTTGCCAACATTCAAGGACCAATGACAAGAGCAAGATCGACGAAGACTTTAAAGAATATGGCAGCCCTAATCCGAGACATTAAAGTTAAAGAGGAAGTGAACCTTCAACTAGAAGATAATGACAAAGTCAACCTCTTAACTTTCAAGAAGATACAAATCGGCCCAAAGAAGCAAAGTGGCTAAAAAGGGCATTTTAGTCTTTTAACACATTAAAGTCTATTTTAGCCTATTCTAGACTCTTCTAGACTTTAATTATTTTAAGTATTGTTATTTCCCTTTTAGCCGTGTAATAGCAAGTGATTGCTATAACAAAGGACATGTTGTCCATATGTTAGTTAGTTGGTTAATAAAGAGTCCTAATGCAACTAGGACTCTTCATAGATTTGGTAGTTAGTTTGTTTTCTAGCCGCCACTTTATTGTTTGGTAGTTACTTGATAGCAAGTTGTTATTTAAAGAGTCCTAATTCTTCAAGGTCTCTTATTTGTTTTCAAGAGTTCTCATCCTTTAAGGACTCTTATTTCTTTATGGTTGTACCCGAAATCTCAACCTACTTAAGGGAGATTTCGGCCATCTTTAATGGTTACGTTAGATATATTGATATTTTGGTAAGGTTATTCCTTAGCTTCTCGTGTTTGAACTTCTAGATAGAAATGTTAGTAGTGCCCTAGGACCATTAGCACATGTTGTGCGTTTTATTATCTTTTGAGCATGTAATTGAATAGTTAATTTTGCTTTTGATTATCAAATGTGTGATTTGATAGTAAAACTCATTAGCTTATGTAATTACTATTGTAGAAGTCCCTAGTTTTATGTAATGCTTAATTACTATGAAATAAAACTAGTATGATTGTTGATTGATGATCTTGTTTTACTGATCATGTGTAATGGATACAAATCACATCATAGATGCGATATATAGGGATACATTGTATTGGGCGTGATCCAGTCGAGAAGTAATACTTCATGGTCTTAAGTCATAAGTATTACTTCCTCAATACTATTTTAGAATCCTTAGACCTTATGTCTTCATTGATTCTAGTATGAATGGAGCCACGTTTTGACTCGGTCGGACGTTACTTGTATGAGTAATCAATACGATCGATGATCGGATGTAGTGTCCTATCATAGCTTGAATGTGAGAGACATTGTAAGGAATTTGTCCCTCTCATTATTAGAGAGATATCCATGGGCCCCTCGATAGGGAAAAGAGCTGTTTAAATGCATGGCAGATCTTCAAATGTATTTGATAAAGTGGTTATCAAATGCTATTTGTCGAAATAGTCTACCCGGAGATCGAGCATAAATATAATTAAGCTTAATAAGGGTGGCGACCACCATGCCTTATGCTTAATTAGGATATCGCGAGACAAAGGGATTAAATAGTAGATTGATATTAGGTTCAGTTGTAAATTCATTCACTTTGGGTAGTCACGATGTCCCTGCTAGGGGGCAGCTTGTGATTTATGAACTTACACTACTACTAAGTGTGTTTTCATTGCCCATCTGTGAGATGAACCTACGGGGTCACACGCATGAGGCGAGCTAACGAGCTTCATGTCAGATTCGATGAATCTAGAATGTGTCTAGGTTCATTGTATCGACATTCATCTTTACGAGAATGATAAAGCGTTATCATTCGAATTAGAGATAAGGGGCATTTTCGGTATAGGTTTGGGATTACGTGGGAGTCATTATCAGATAAAGACTCCCACTACCAGCGAGAATTCTAGGGAACGTGGGAGTTAGAGACTCCCAGCTGCAGAAAGGAGTTGGGGATGTGATAGTTGGTTATGGGAACAAACTCTCACACCCTATACAATTATCTCTTGGCGAAACCACAGGGGAAGAAATTTTTTCAGCCGCAACCTTTGCCATTCTCCGAAATCTGATTTCGGTTTTGGTCTCCCTTTTTCTCTCTAATTTCGAAAAAATCGAGAAAAGGCGAAGAGCTAGCACTCGCCGCCCGTTTACGTCAGCGTGGATACCGGTAGAGGATATTCCCATGAAAGGGAATTTCGTTTGGTGGCGACAACACATCCAAGAAACATCATCCTCCATTCAGAAGTAGCTTCTTGAAAACAAGAAACGTAAGTTTTTCCGTTGTTTTTCGATTCGTTTACGTATGAGCGGATCCTTCAGGGGAGGATCCATGGGTGTTTGGAACGAGTTTCCGCCCATGAATCCCTTAAAGAAATTCATTCATTCTTGAGTTACTGTATCAACAAGTTAGTTTCTCTTGTTGTGGTGTTTTCGACCTCCATTGTTAATTAACCTCCTTAGTGTTGTGTTGATTAAATTCCCATAGAAACTAGTTCGAGAATTGAAGAAAGATCGGGCTCAACTTAAGTCGAACCTTGCGGTTCTTCATCATTTTTGGGTTTTTATTTTTGATAAATACTGTAAGGATTTACTACGGGATAGGAAGACAAAGGATATTTACTATCTTCCGAAACGTAATCTAACTCATAGACGTTAGAAAGACGAGACTTTGAAAAACTAGTTCTAGGTGAATCGGGAAGAGTTACTAAACTAGAAGATGAACTGCTTGAACACATGATTGAGATAAATGGGAGGGGACCGAATCCGAGGGTAAGGGGTCTTATGACTGATAAAATCAAATTTTCAGATTCAATATGTTTAAAATTGACAGATTCTTTGCTTCAAAAAATCATTTTTATGCATCGGGACGCACAACCCATACTGGAATTTCACTCATCGAGTGTACAGGGCCTTCCTCGTCAGGCTAGCATAACTATGACCTCTTAGCGAGGATCCATATCGGTAGACTTTTTCGAAGTGTTCGATTACTACTATTAAATTCTTAGTTTTTACAGTGAAAGTACACGCAAAATCCTTTAATTTCTCAAAAACCTCGGTTTTACAAGTACTCACAAAAGATCCTAATGAAGGTAAGCGTGACATAATTGGAGCATACTGGGTCGAGAGATCATGAGGAATTAAAGAACTAGCGGCATAATCCAAATCATACTCATCAAAGACCAAGACCAGTGTTACTAATCATCTGAAAAAATAAACTGATACTGTGTAAAAAAAATCATTTGAAAATAATAATCATCTTGTGACAATCTCCCCCGCTCCCCAGATTCAGTCACCGGAAATGTAGTCGACCATGGCCCCTCAGTTTTTCGAGGTATTTCAAACCATCCAGACCGCCCTTTTGCTACCATCTTGATAGCTTTTGTCTTTATCACTCAGAAATTATAATCCTATCTCTGGTGCTGTGACCAAGCCAAAGACCTTCCCCCTGAAAAACTTATCCTATTCAAAATGCTGAACTGGTTCCTTCCTACATCCGGTTGGTTTCGTTTTCTTAGCCATTACAAGAATTATGTAGTTCTCAGACTACATCATTGCATAATGAATCTTCATATCCCAAACTCCTCTTCGAGACTTTACCATTTCCCAGACTGAACAAATTTTAGGATGGTACTCTTTCAATATTGCTACACCTAGAATTCGAGAGGGAGCACTCTAAGGATTATATGGATATTCTACTGCAAATGGCAATAAAAAATGGCATAAGATTTGACAATTCCAACTACATTTGTTGGATGCAATAGAATGGTCTGTACTGTACATTAAAATGGCCGATTACACTAGAATGGCTAGCTCACCCGTATTATGCTGAAGTTTTGATACATGCCAATGCTTCTTCTTCCTCTACAAGAATTCAATTTCAGCTAATACTTCAGCTTCAGCAAGTATTCCTGGCGAACCTTCTACTTCAGATGATGACTATTTCCATGATAATTGGGTGCCTCATAATTCCTCTAATTATGATTCTGAAGCCGAAGATCATGGCAATCCTTAAATTAATATATTTGAGTTTGTAAAATATTAATTCTGTATGTAAATTAATTCTTTCCTCAAGCAACTCAACCACAGCGACACAATCCAGAGCCCTCCCCCCCCAAAACCGATCCCAGTCATTTCATTCGACCTCGATTACTTTGAGGCTTTTGACAATCTTTTCATGATGGGATCAGAACCAGTTGTTGAACCTGTGGATACTCCTATGGAAGATGATAACCCTGGTTCACAATTCCTCAATCCCCTTGTCAGAAATGATTACTACTACAAGTTCGCCATTAACGACGTTCCCCCATCTAAATGGCGTGAACGATTCCAGTCTATATATGCATGGCTAACCACTGATATGCATCAATATCCCCTTCATGAAGTCCTCAAAAGATTTATTGCTAGACTCGAAGGTAGCCTTAGAGATTTCTGGAACTCCTTAGGAGAATACAGACAAATCCAGTTTCTTCAACTCAATTTTCCTGCAGAAGTAATCACAGTCCTCAGAGGACACTTTTTGGGCGAAGCAGGCCACGACATCACCATTGCCAAGACCGAATTCCTCAAGATGAAGTGTTGCTCCATTAAACTGAAGATCTAGAAAAACACTTTGATCGCATGTGCAAAAGGATTTTTTATCATTAACCAAATTGATGATATCAGCCTGAAACAAGCTTTGTCAACTCCGTTCCAGAAGAACTGGTAGACGAAACAATGAGGCAAATTTGTAACAAAGGCATTGACTGGTGGCAATCCATTATTTTCGGTCAACTATGGCAAATGATGCAACAGGCACTGGAGAAATTGTGTGTGCAAACTAGATTCTGGCAAAAATATCAATCTCATGCTAAGGCTCTTGGTCCAGTCTGTTCTGATAAACACCTGTGCATTAAGTGTAAAGATCCAAAAACCTGCTCTTGTTCCGGCACAAGAAAGTCAAAGAAATATAAGCGAGCAGACAGACAATAGACAAAAAAAAGTCTAAAGGATTCAGAGAAAAAATGGAAGTTCCTGCGGAAAAGATCCAACAATGGAAAGGAAAAACCTGATACATGTTTTTTGTGCAAACAAAAGGGCCAATTTGCCAGAAATTGTCCGAAAAGTTCGAAGAAAAAACAGTTCATGGCCCAAATTGTTGGAGTACATTTAATCTAAGGTGCGCCAATTCGATTGGTCGAGTGGAGATTGGATTGGGCCCTTAATCGGGTTGGGCCGACCGACCCGTTTTGGACCGACCTTATGGCTGGAAAATTGGACACATATTTTCAGCTCATATGTCTCTTATCTAGAGGTTAAAGGAGTGGAGAAAGTGGAGGAGTGGTTTCCTCCATGATCTCCCCACTTTCCCCTTTATCTCTCCCCACTCTCTCTTGATAGACTAAGGGAAAAAATACTGATTTTTCCCATTGATATTAATCAGTTTTTCTCCAGCTTTTTGAAGCTTAGAGGGAAGAGAGAAAAGTGAGTTTTTAGAGAGAAAAGAAAAGATAGATTTCTAGACTTGTTTTCTAGCTTTTTGCTAATAGGAAAGAAGTTAGAAATCCCTGTATCTTATTCTTCGATAAGGTCTGAAATACATACTCCATTGAAGAGTGTCTTCAAAGCTTCTACAAAGGCGTTGGCTAGCACCAAGCGGTAGAAGACCATCCCCGGGAAGATCGAGTGGATCTTTGGGAGAGGCGGAGCTGCATTGTAGTGTTCAGTTCGTGACAACATACCGCTGAAAGCGTTTCAGCCATTCTAGCATCAATATAAGGTAAAACACTATCCCATAGTCGTAGGTTCTTACTCGTGGAAGATCTGGTAGAGGCGGGTCAAGTTTTTATTCATTGCGCATTTATGTGTGACCGGTTATTCCTCTAACGGTGGTATCAGAGCCACTCACGAGTACCCTATAGACTTTAAGTGTTATAGTGTTTGAATATAGATTATGAATCTATGTTATGCATGCCTTAGGATTGCTAGAAATGTAATAAATCATGTATGACATGCTTTTCCGGCTTTATGTATGTATATACGTTGAGAATTTCCGGTTTTGAAGTCATTCAAAAGCTGGAAAAACTCTCGATTTTTGTCACTTGATCGACAGGGACTCATCTTCGGTCGGCAGAGGCAAGACGATAGCTAAATGATACTTGTTCGGATCAACCGAGTTGGTCTTCGGACGATCCGAGTTGGTCTTGATCGATCGAAGACCACGACCGTCGACGAACACTGAGACAATATGAAATGTTCATTTGTTTCTTTGCTTGCTCGTTTTTCCATAAAATGTTATGTTAATTGAGCATGATGCATAGTAGTCGCCTTTACCCTGTTGGTTTTATTTTATAATACGATCTGCGTATCGTGCCTATTTTATCATTCAAAAAGTTGTAATTTTATTCTCATTATATCTCCTCGAATGTAACTCGAGGTTTCCTTAGAAATTTTGTAATTCTAGATTAGGAGAAGATACAGTGAGATGATGAAGATTTGGAGGCAACCAAGCTGAAGGTCAAGACGGTGTAGAATAGATGTTTTTCATTTTACACCCTTAGATTGACTTCACGGTTTTTCCATTGGCTTGGAAAAACCCGAATAGAGATATGGCGATTACTATTGCATTTTTATTTTATGTATTGGATGCATAAGTATATAAGCATAAAGCTGTTTTATTTATGCTTTTACGGTGAGATTGTTAAAAAGCGAAATCCCTCATTTAAAATATTAATTAGTGCCTTCTAAGTTTGGCCCTCGTCAAGGCCTAGATCGACATTAGTATGGGACATGCCAAAGGCTGTGCATACGTGTCTATCCGGGTGAGGCGCGAAGGATAAGTTGTGATATCCATGGCTAAAACTTAGGGTCCTAGTTAACTAGATTATCTCGATAGATGGATTGAGGATCTAGAGGCAAAAGAGTTGAGAAAAAGTGTATAATGATACGCTTGAATAAATGTTATTCACTCAACTAACCAAGAATTACATAATTTGATGTAATTGGCAAAGCGTTGCCTACCTAAATAACTAAGTTTTGGGCGATCGGCCAAAGGCGACTCGAACAAGGTGAAATATGGATCTTGGCCCGCTAGAAAGTTAACGAACTTTCCGAGTTGATATTGAGGGTTATTCACTCGAAGAAAATAGTGGGAGAAATCATTAAAAAGATAAAGACCTAATAATGATTTTTAAATCGGTACTTACTTTGCATATATTTTTGTTGTAGAAAATGGCAAATTCAAACCAAACACTATCATCTGCGTTACGTCCTTGAGAAGGACAAATTAGAGAGTTGACTTCCTCGGTCGGGTTCGAGAACTTGAGAATCGTTCTCAAGCATGAAAGAAAAGCTGTATGTCTCGGAGCGACCTATTCTCGCTATACCGGAGGCTCGTGCTTCGGCAGCTGAAAGGGATCGCTTATCGAAGCATGTTAGTGATGCTTTAGATGTGTCTAGCCTCATGCTTGTCACCATGAACTACGAGCTTGAAGCAACATGAGGACATGGGGGGCTTATGAGATCTTTGGCTCACTGAAGCAACTATATCGAGGGGCAAGCACGCCGGGGAGATTCGATGTATCGAAATCTCTCTTTCGATGCAAAATATACGAGGAATGCGGTAGGAACTCACGTTCTTAAGATGATAGGTTATGTTGGGAACCTTGAAAAAGCTGGGATTTCCTTTGGGACAAGAGTCGTCGGCCCGATTTGATCTTGCAATCGTTGCACGAGTCATTCGAGTCAATTCATTACGAATTATCACATGAATGAAATTGACAAGCCATTGCACGAGTTGTTGAATATGCTAAGGGCTGCCGAGAAGGAAATAGGCAAGTCCAAGCCCCGACACCATCTTGATGGTGCAAAAGGGCAAAGAGCAAAGGTTTTGCGAAACCCAGAGGCAAAGCCGAAAGGTAAGCCCCGAGGGCAAGCAAACCACTTTCAACAATGCTGCTTTGAAACCTAAGGGTGGTGTAGCCAAGGACTCTATATGTCATCATCTGTGGTGAGAAGGGTCACTTTGGGAAAAGAAGCTGCAAGAGCTATCTTGCGACAAAAAAGGCTGGAAAAGGAGAAAGGCAATTGTTGCTTCGGGCTCGGGTATTTATGTTATTGATGTTAATATGATTGATATCAATTTAAATACAACTACTTCTTGGGTATTTGATACCGGATGTGGTTCTCACATTTGTACTAATGTGCAGGGACTGCAAAGGAGTAGAGAGTTGGCAAAGGGTGAAGTGGAACTACGAGTAGGCAACGGAGCACGTGTTGCGACCCCCTAGTTTGTAGGGACTTGTACTTTTAGTTTGCCTTGAGGGGCTTGTTTTAGGGTTTAGAAAAGCTGTTTCTATGTACCTAGTTTAATTAAAAATATTATTTCGAGTTTCTTGTTTGGACAAGAACGGTTTTGAAATTTCGATCAAAAAACCAACGATTGTCGTTATTTACGGATAATATGTTTTATGCAAGCGCCTCTTTAATTAATGGTCTATATATTTTAGACCTTGATATGCCAATTTTAAACATAAATACCAAAAGGATTAAGACTAATGATTCTAATCCGACATACCTACGGCATTGTCGCTTAGGCCACATAAAGCGAAGATCGCATATCCAAACTCCATAAAGATGGGCTATTAGAATCATTTGACTTGAGTCTTATGATCGATGCGAATCTTGTTTATTGGGTAAGATGACAGACATCACCTTTCACTAAGCTAGGTGAGAGAGCTGATGATTTATTAGGACTAATACATAGTGATGTATGTGGCCACTTTTAATATACATGCGAGGGGTGGTTACCTCTACTTCATTACCTTTCTCGATGACTTCGGTAGGTATGGATATGTGTTCTTGATGAAACACAAATCCGAAGCATTTGCTAAGTTTAAAGAGTTTAAACTTGAAGTAGAAAACCAACTTGGCAAGAGTATTAAGGTTCTTCGATCTGATCGAGGAGGAGAATACTTGAGTCAAGAATTCTATGACTATCTAAAAGCTTGTGGAATCGTTTCACAACTTTCTCCTCCAGCTACTCCACAATGGAATGGTGTATCTAAAAGGAGGAACAGAACCTTATTAGATATGGTTCGTTCTATGATGAGTCACACGAGCCTGCCCAATTCCTTTTGGGGACACGCACTAGAGACGACATCTTTAACACTTAACAGCGTTCCATCTAAATCAGTTGCAAAGACGCCATACGAGTTATGGGTAGGGAAGCGTCCCGGGTTTGTCTTTCCTCAAGATTTGAGGGTCGTGAAGCGTTTGTAAAACGCTCGACTTCGATAAGTGGCTCCAAAATCTGAAAAGTGCATATTTGTAGGTTATCCTAAGGAAACTAAAGGATACTACTTTTTATATCCCTAACGAGAACAAAGTGTTTGTTGCTGCATGAGAGTCTTTCTAGAAAAAGAATTTGTTTCTAGAAACACAAGAGGGAGTAGTGTAGAACTTTCGAAGTTCCGGACTCTCAAACTAGCACTAATGATGAGATGGAAATTGAGCAGACTCCACAAGTTGTTGTGCGGCGAGTGCCACAAAGCAGATTGTGCGACCGGCACTGATTCAAGAAACACAAGAATTGCGTGAGGTGCTGGTAGAGTTAGTCGTCCACCTCCAGAAAAAATTTGGATTTTTCATAACGAGAACATGGTGATGTTATGTTTGTGGATCACGATGAACCTTCAACCTACAAAGCAGGCAATTAATAGCCCGATTACGAGAAATGTCTTGAGGCCATGAGATCGAAATGGACTCCATGTACACAAACCAAGTCACGGATCTTGGTTGATCCACTGAAGGGTAACTCGCATAGGGGTGCAAATGGGTTTTTAAGATTAAAACCGACATGGAAGGGAATGTACAAACGTACTAAGGGCGACGTCGCGAATGGTTTCAAACAAATTCATGGTATTGACTATGATGAGACCTTTTCCCCTGTAGTTATGTTCAAGTCCATTCGGATTTTGCTTGCTATTGCAGACTTACTATGACTATGAAATCAGCAAATGGATATCAAAACCGCTTTCCTTAATGGAAAACTTGATGAGGATGTGTATATGACACGACTGAAGGTTTTGTCACTCCGAGAGAATCTTTGGAAAAGTATGTAAGCTTGAGAGATCCATTTATGGACTCAAGCGAGGCTTCTCGAAGCTGGAACATCCGTTTTAATGATGCCGTCCCATGAGTTTGGCTTCATTAGAAATGAGGATGAACCTTGTGTTTACAAAAAGGTTAGTGGGAGCTCAATTGTATTCCCTGGTTTTGTATGTAGATGACATACTACTCATTGGAAACGACATACCAACCTTAAAGTGCTGTAAAGGCTTAGTTGAGTACGTGTTTCTCTATGAAAGACTTAGGCGAAGCCTGACTATATTCCCAGGGAGTCAAGATCTATATAGATAGATCCAGGGAGACTCATTGGCCTAAGTCGAGTACATATATAGACAAGGTGCTAAAGCGGTTTAGCATGCGAGAGTCTAAGAAAGGACTTTGTCCTATGGCACATGGTCTTGTTACGTCGAAGGAACAGTGTTCTAAAACGCTCTGCCCGAATTAGAACGCATGAAAGAGATTCCTTATGCTACGCCATAGGATCCATCATGTACGCCATGATATGTACTCGCCCTGAGATGTCTCGTTTGCCTTAAGCATTATGAGCGAGATACCGGTCTAATTACGGTGAACGTCATCTGGATCTCGATCAAGAATATCCTCAAGTACTTGCGAAGGACTAAGGATACATTCTTGATTTATGGTGAGGCGGATGAGCTCGTTGTAAGTGGTTACACCGATGCTAGTTTCCAAACCGAGCGAGAGATGATTTCCGATCGCAATCCGGATATGTGTTTAACTTGAATGGAGGTGCTTTGTGAGTGGTGCGATTCAAAGCAATCAACCATCGCAGATTCTACGACAGAGGTCGAGTACATAGCAGCTTGTGAAGCAGCTAAGGAGGCAGTTTGGATCAGGAAATTTATTTCCGACCTCGATGTGGTTCCTAGTATTGCGAACCCGATAGACCTCTATTGTGACAACAATGGGGCTATTTCACAATCTAGGGAACCTAGATCTCACCAGAGGTCCAAACATGTACTACGGCGATTTCACCTAATCCGCGAGATTATAGAGAGAGGTGATGTGCATATATGTAGAGTAGATTCGACAGACAATGTCGTCGATCCATCGGCAAAGCCACCGTCGCAGCGAGCGAGCATGATCGTCACACTAGCTCCATGGGTATCCGATATCTGGAGGACTGATCTTTAGAGACAGTCATTAGTATGCCCTAAAGACCATTTATTGTAATTTGGGTCTTTAGTGCAAGTGGGAGATTATTGTACCGTATTTAATGTAATTTTCATTTTGATGAATAAAAGGCAATTAATTCCAAAGTATTATTCATTATGTTTCTGCGTTCTTAACAACATAAATAAATAATATGTCCTTAGAATAGTATTTATAATTATTATGAGATACTATTACAGAAACGTCCCCTAGTCGAACATTATTTTGGAATCTTGGAGGACAATAATAATGCGCAAGACTAGTATGTGCGAGTGATTGATATAAGATATCGGATCGTCACATAGGTATATATGATTAGAGAATCATTATCTCTGGGACTGGACCCGACATGAGAAACACACCATGGGTTGTTATATAATAGTCAACGATGTTTCTCAAAAATTTTGACTGGGTTGTATATGAGATCCTTCGACTTGAGGTCTCACAAGAGTTCTTGCATGGCTAGTGTTATGCTTTGATAATGTTAAACGCTATCCGTAGTCGGGTGAGCAATAAAGGCATTTATTGGGTATATCACGAATCTTGTTCGGGATGAGTGGGATGCAGAAAGGATTTGTCCCTCCTATATAGCGAGAGCGATATCTTGGGCCCCTTGATGGAGTCGACTAATTCATGGCCATGAACAAGTGAATCGAGTATATGATATTGATGTCATTTGATTAGGCTACTCGCGAATCAAGAAACTAAAAGATTGGACAATACAAGTGTGACTTTTTCCATGACTTGTGTTCAATCTAGATATCAAGGACAAAAGGATTTAACTACAAATGTCAAATGTTGTGATTATGATAAATCACCGAGATATTTATGAATTGGGGGGTAATGATGCGTTGCTAGATACCTCTCATTACTGTGACATATGATGTCACGGCCAACGTCATAGATACCTCTTGGGGTCGCACTCATAGATCAACTGGATTGGGCTTGTTGGAGTACATTTAATCTAAGGTGCGCCAATTCGATTGGGCGAGTCGGGCCGGGTCGGGATTGGATTGGGCCCTTAATCGGGTTGGGCCGACCGACCCGCTTTTGGACCGACCTTATGGCTGGAAAATTGGACACATATTTTCAGCTCATATGTCTCTTATCTAGAGGTTAAAGGAGTGGAGAAAGTGGAGGAGTGGTTTCCTCCATGATCTCCCCACTTTCCCCTTTATCTCTCCCCCACTCTCTCTTGATAGACTAAGGGAAAAATACTGATTTTTCCCAGTCATATTAATCAGTTTTTCTCCAGTTTTTGAAGCTTAGAGAGAAGAGAGAAAAGTGAGTTTTTAGAGAGAAAAGAAAAGATAGATTTCTAGACTTGTTTTCTAGCTTTTTGCTAATAGGAAAGAAGTTAGAAATCCTGTATCTTATTCTTCTGATAAGGTCTGAAATACATACTCCATTGAAGAGTGTCTTCAAAGCTTCTACAAGGCGTTGGCTAGCACCAAGCAGTAGAAGACCATCCCCGGAAGATCGAGTGGATACTGGGAGAGACGGAGCCTACATTGTGGTGTTCCGTTCGTGACAACATACCGCTGAAAGCGTTTCAGCCATTCTAGCATCAATATAAGGTAAAACACTATCCCATAGTCGTAGGTTCTTACTCGTGGAAGATCCTGGTAGAGGCGGGTCAAGTTTTATTCCGCTGCGCATTTATGTGTGACTCGGTTATTCCTCTAACACAAATAGATCCTCATCTTGAAGGAGAAGATTATTCAGATGTTGAATCCTTGTCCGAGCTTACTAGTGATCCATCCCCAAGCTTCTTAATGGAGATTTCCTACACAGATGATGAAAACAGCCATTCTGATGGAGATTCGGATTCCGATGCTTTTTACCCTTTCTTCGTAATGACAGATCCCTTTTCCCAATCCTCTACTTCGTCCACAACAGACGAACCGTATCATCTTGTCTCTACACAGATCTCTCATTACAATTCTTTGCCTACTCCTGTGATAGCTTTGTTGGATACTGGTGCAGCTGCCACTGTCATGAATCCCGACATCTTTCCCGATGATTGTTGGAATCCATACATCAAAATCTTCTCTATGGAAAATGGGAGTCGGTTTGCCATTGATAAAATCGAGTAACCCCTATAAACATCCACCTTTTCCCCAACCTAACAATCACTCACCAAGTCCTTGGTTCCAAACTTCCACAAAAAGATCTTGTTATTGGTTTACCACAAATCATATGATAGCTCTTTCAAAATAACAACCCCCAATCCCTTTCTCCATTTTCTATCTCTCTCTCCCCCTCCCTGTGTTCCTGCTTTCTCCTCTGCCTTTGGCTAGATTTGGCCATTGGCTCCGGCCAATGGTCAAATCTTGACCAGTTATCTACTTTTATTTAGTTTTTATATATCTATTTTGTACCACAAATCATATGATAGCTCTTTCAAAGTGTTTTTTTTCAAGATCCAAGATATGGGAGGTTACATCTATCTCAGATCTTCACAGATCTAGACTTGTTGGCTCTATTCCTAGGAGAAATCTTTCAACCTGGACTTGATCTGGGCCCTTTATCAACTTTCTACATCTTTCCGAGGCAATTTGTAGGACGGTTGATACGCCCATGGTCCTACAAATTGTCGATATCTAAGGAAGATGTTGGAATTGAGTATCTCCTGCCTCTTTGGTTCAAGGATTGCGATGAAGATGTTGCGAAGAAGAAGATTAAGTATTTGTTTATCTTACTAGTTTTTAATTTAGTATCTCCTAACCACCCAAGTTTTCTTGGTTGTGGCTTTTGTCTGTTATCATGATTTTTTAAATCATTGTATAACTTTTATTTTCTTGTAATTTCAGATTTTTCTTTGACCTTCTGAGCCAAATTCCCCACTTCTCTTTCAGTCCAGATGGAATTGCTTACAAAGGCCAACTTCCTCCTTATACTAAAATTCCTAATTTCTTTCACTTCCCCGAGTCTTGTGAGTCTAGTCCCCTCGAGTCAGTCCAAAATAATTTCTTCCCAGGTCATTCGAACAGTCTCACTGGACAAACTCTGAGTTTCACATAACACTTCCGTTTGATCACTTTTTACAGGTTTCATCTAACGAGATAAAGACGGATCGTGCATACATGATTTCTCAGGCAGGTATGTTTTTTCAACCATTGACGGTTTCACAACCACCGGAGGTGACCCCCAGCATTTGTACATTTGACTTTTCTTGTCTTCCCCCTGACGTGGTTGAATCCATCTTGGATTTCACTCTCCACCTTATTATAAATAGTTTCACAGACTTCTTCTGAGAAACCACGGCCCCTCAGTTTTTCGAGGTATTTCAAACCATCCAGACTGCCCTTTTTCTACCATCTTTCATATATGTAAATTATGGTCACTCCCAAAACTGGCACTTTGTTATTTTTGGTACCTTCTTGAAGCACATATGATAGCTTTTGTCTTTAACACTTAGAAATTATATTCCTATCTCTGATGATGTGACCAATCCAGAGACCTTCCCCCGAAAAACTTATCCCTGTTCAAATCTTGAACTGGTTCCTTCCTACACCCGTTTGGTTTCGTTTTCTTAGCCATTACAAGAATTATGTAGTTTTCTGCCTACATCGTTCTATAATGAATCTTCATATCCCAAACTCCTCTCCGAGACTTTACCATATCCCGACGGAACAAATTTTAGGATGGTACTCTTTCAATATTGCTACACCTAGATTTCACAGAGAGCACTCTAAGGATTATATGGATATTCTACTACAAATGGCAATAAAAAATGGCATAAGATTTGACAATTACGACTACATTTGTTGGATGCGATAGAATGGTCTATACTGTACATTAAAAGGGCGGCCGATTACACCGAATGGCCAGCTCACCCGTATTATGCTGAAGTTTTGATACATGCCAATGCTTCTTCTTCCTCTAAAAGAATTCAATTTTCATCTAATACTTCAGCTTCAAAAAGTATTCCTGACGAACCTTCTACTTCAGATGATGACTATTTCCATGATAATTGGGTGCCTCATAATTCCTCCCGATTATGATTACAAGTCGAAGATCATGGCAGTGTTTAAATTAAAATATTTGAGTTTGTAAAATATTAATTCTGTATGTAAATTATTGTTGTAATTTCGTTGTGTGATTTTTGTAAAAAAAAATCGAAAAAACCGAAAAACCAAAAAAGTGGGCAAACTCATATATTCAGATTTTTCTCATCTTCTAACTACCTATTCAATGGCTGTCTTAGGTCTACTATTGTTCAATAGTAATAATTGTCTTATAAAGATAAAAATGTCAATTTAGCTAGCTTTTAATCATTTTAGAGTCCGGATTTCAAGTCCGAAACGTGTCATGTACTGTTAATAGTATTGTTTTCGAGTCCGGATTTCAAGTTCGAAACGTGACATGTAATTATTAGTTGTACTATACATTAGTTTGCTTTTAAAGTCCGGATTTCAAGTCTGAAACGTGTCATGTAATTATTAGTTGTACTGTACATTAGTTTGCTTTTCGAGTCCAGATTTCAAGTCCGCTTTGTAATGTTTGCCTATAAAAGGCAGTGTAATCTCTTCTTGTTTCCTCAGAAGTTGATGAGAGGAAAAGTTAGTGAAATAAAGAGTTTGTTCCACAATTCTCTCTCTTATTTTCTTCCCCTTTGTTTTCATATGATCTTCAAACTTTCTTAGCTTTCCCGTAGAGTTTTCAAGTCTTCTTTCTCCTTCTTCTTTTGTTTTCAAAGTGGTAGTAGTAGTAAGATATTTGAGGGCTAGAATTTTTTCAGTTATCTTTTGTATTTTGGAAGGTCTCTCTATACATGGGCGATTCAGAAAATTACAAAAGTTGGTGGTACTCGAAGTTCAAACCAGGATGCAACCGAGAGATATTTTTGTAATTAGTTTATTTATTGAATTTTGAAATTACCAAGGAGTTATTTTTCTTTTTTTCATTTTTTATTATTTATAATATGTTAAATGCATGAAAGAAAATAGATGGAACCATCAGTAGGATTAAACTCATTTTAATTACTTGTTTAATTTTTGTTTAACGTGTAGGATCTAAAAGATAGAAAATTGCATGAAAAAGTATACCTCGTTTTGCATTTTATACTTTTCTATTTATTACATGATATGCGTTTTATTTTAAAATGATTTGAAATAATTTATAATTAAAGATAACTGGTAATGTGTTTTTAAGAGGATTTGTAACTTCAAGATTAGACGAACTCAAGGCTAAAGTCATGAGAAAAATTAAATGAGTTTTCATTAGATCATTTTAATTTAAGGAAAAAAAGAAAATATTTCAATACATTATTAAGTGGGTGGGGATTCCAAAGGTCCTGCGTATTCCATCTAAAGCTTAGTTAATTGGTAAATGGATATTCTCATGCCACCCTGGGAGTCGACCCCTAAAGGATGATTTTCCATGAACTAGATAATTAATACTCCATCTGTTTCATAATAGGAGAATTTCTAGGTAGTTTAACATATATTAAGAAAGTGGGAGACAAGATGAACTTTTACTTTTATACCCTAAGTAATCTAATTTATTCCTAAATACCAATTTCTCCCATTTCTCTCTTACTAAGGGCAATTTTAGAAATATATTCTTAAAAGTTGGAAAAATATATAATTTTTGGAATGAGAATGAGAGTCTAAAGGGACCTCTATTATGAAAAAGATGTAAGCCCCTACGGGCTAATGTGATCAATCTTGTTTTGATGATAACAAACCATTGATAGTTCTAATGTTTGTATGAGCATGTTCTTAATGATAGGATCCTTAGCACTCACACCGACAACGATGAAAATGGTAACGTTAGCTCCTTGTGTACATCAAATTCAACACCCTACGCACAAGAGGAAGCTACACGTTGCAAGACTCCATGGCACAAACTTGAAGAAAATCCACATGCCATTGAAGTATTTACAAAGTCAAGAAGAAAGAAGATCAACAAAGTTAAGAGCTACTCAATCCAAGAGAAAAATCAAGTGGTATGCTTCTTAACAAGAAGAAGTGTGAAGTCCAACACTATACAACTCAAGATTGCTAAAGGACTTCATTACTCCAAGAAGATGTTGATCTAAGGCTCCAAGTCAAGGATTGAAGAAGATATACAACTACAAGACTTAAAGACCTTAGGAAGATTAGTTTTATGCTTATAGGTACATCCTTGTGACTAATCTTACCTTTGAGAATGCTAGGATAGTATGCATAAAGCTAACCATGAATGTTTTCAAAACCACATGTTTTACATTGTTTCAATTCTTTGAAAAGGTTTTTGAAAACTTAGATAAGTGTTAGTCAATGTGTAAGTTCTTTAAAATGTGTTTTATATCTTTACAAAACAGTTAGGAATGAGTTTGAGAACATTGAGAACTTGACTAAGTGGAAAAAGCACTTTAGGACTTAACTCTAGTCGACCTAGACCTAGCATCGGAAGATCAAATGAAGTCCGGTCGACCGAGGTTGTTTTTATCCTTAATCAGATTTTGAATGTTCCAAAGCTCCAACGACTATATTCTCTCGGACGACCTTGCTATAGGTCGGTCGACCATCTTGTGAACGGCCGAGATGAGTACAGAGGGTCTTTAATCTTTACTTCGGAGGCACTTCGGACGACCTACCTCATGGTCTGATAGACTAAAGTGTGTCCAATCAGGTAAAAAATTATAGTTGTTGTGACCAATTTTGCTTGTGTATTTTGCCCATATATAAAGCTTCTAAAGATGATTTTCACTCAAAATCCAGTCATAAGAGGGCATAGGCTATACACTTCAATACAAGCAAAACAAACACTTATTTTAGCTTAACCTTCATATGATTCAAATTATTTTGAGTTGAGTTTAAGATATCATATCTCTTCTATTCTCAAATTTGATTAGAGCTTTCAATTATATATCCATTCCAAGAGGGAATTCTTTGTAGTGAGCTTAATTGTAAAGTCTCATTTGTAAGAGGCTACTTACCCTTTTCTCTTTGTGAGGAACTAGTTCTTTGTGAGCTAGTAAAAACTTCTTTGTGAGCTTCACTCTTTGCGAGTATTTGTAAGTCCTCTTTGTGAGAGGTATCTCTTTTGAGAGATTGGTTCTTTGTGAGCTTAGTTCTTTTGAGAACTAGAAAAACACTCTTTGTGAGTGGAGTCTTCTTAGTAAAGAAAAAGTCCTCTTTTTGAGGCAAATGTATCTCTTGCGAGAGATTGGCTCTTTGTGAGCTTAACACTCTTTGAGAGTGTAGTCTTCTTTGTGAAGCAAAAGTCCTCATTTGTTGAGGCAATTGTAAAAGGTTGATCCCACCTTGCATTTGTTGTGAAGGGAATCCATTAGTGGATGTTGGAAATCCTTAGGTGTGTCCTAAGGTAGTGGATGTAGATTCTTTGTGAATCGAACCACTATAAATCATTGTGTTAGTTTTCACTTGCTTACTTGTCTACATGAACATATTTGCTTAAGGATTAGAAAACTTACGGGATGCTTCCTTGCTTTATACATTGATTCATTTAGTCGTCTAAGTTGCCTCAACATAATTAACTCACCTTATGTGCTAATTCAACTTACTTGTTGTTAAGGTAATCATTTAGGCTAAGAAGTTTTAGAAAATCCAAAACCTTTTAGAACCTAATTCACCCCCTCTTAGGTTCATACCCTAATAGGGTCTTTCTATTGGTATCAGAGCCTTGTCTCCTTTTTGTTGGACTAACATCCTAGGAGGATCCCTGGCTCTTAGCTTTTCTGCTTCTACCATAGATGACCAATCCCCTTGTAGACCACCTCTATATGATGGCTCCAACTTCTCATGTTGGAAATACTTGTTTAAATCGTATTTGTCTTCTAATGACTTTTCCTTGTTGTGCATTATAGAAGAAAGTCCTTATATTCCTTCAATTTGCTTACAAGGTGTCATAGTGCCAAAGTCTATAAGAGACTATGATGAAGAAGACTACAAGAAGATGACCCTCAACTTCAAGGCCATGAACGTTCTTTGTTATGCATTAAATGAAGAATCACTCAACAAAGTTCATGAATGTGAAGATGCTCATTCTATGTGGAATATGCTTGAAGCATCATATAAAGGCAAAGTTGAAAGGGTAGAGCAAAAGGTGGAACTTCAAGAATTGGAGACTCAATCGTGTGAAGAAGGAATCAAATGTGAAACTCAAATTGATTCTTCACATGATGAGAAACTTGAAGAAGAGATGGAGGAAGCACAAGATGATGATCTTCATTAAGAGATTAATTATGATGGAGACCATGAAGATCAAACATATTGCAAAAGGAAGAGAAAAACATTGCCACTAAGCTTCAAGGAAAGACATTAAAAAAGAAGTGGCTTAAAGATAAATCATTCTATGGAGGATGAAGAAATTGAATGGAGATGTTCTAGAAAGAATAAATAAAAAACACTTCATAGCTCTTGCAAAGCTCAAACATCAAAAGCCACACAACTTGAGAAATCAAGAAGCTCAACAACTTGTACAAGTGATGAAAAGAGCCAAAATGACAACCCTCACACCTCATCACTTGGTAAGTATGCAATGATAACAACCTCACTTTCTCAAATTTCTTTAGTTGATGATATCCATAAATTGAGAAGTGTTTTTGATTTGTATACTTTTAACCTTATTGATATTCCATCCATCCCTTTAAATGATCATATCCGAATAGATAACTTGAAGCATGATCTTCAAATACTATATGCATCGATTGCTAAGTTATCTATGAAATACAATATCACAAACTTGGATGACTCTTGTTCTTATTTACATAACACTCATAAGAGTCATTCATGTTGTTTTAATTTTGATATGATTAATCCTTGCGCACACACTTGCCACTTGAGAAACATCATTGACAATAAAGAACCATCTCAAGAGGTACCTAGCAATTCTCAAGTTCACCTTGTAGGTTCCCAACGATCTAAGCTTCACATGGAAGTGATGAACTACAAGGAAGGGCATAGACAAGCTAAGACTCCAAGAAAAGATTCATGTACAAAGTACAACAACATTGTGGAGAATTCATCAAGTAATTGTTGGAGTACATTTAATCTAAGGTGCGCCAATTCGATTGGGCCGGGCCGGGCTTCGGGCCGGTCCGGTCCGGGATTGGATTGGGCCCTTAATCGGGTTGGGCCGACCAATATGATTGGGCCGACCGACCCGTTTGGACCGACCTTATGGCTGGAATGTTAGACATAAATTCAGCCCTCTTGATGGTGGTTGAAGTGGTGGAGAGAGTGGAGGAGTAATTCTCTCCATGATCTCCCACTTCCCCCATTATCTCACCCCACTCTCTCTTGATAGACTAGAGGAAAAATTCAGATTTTTCCTATCATTCTAATCAGTTTTCTCCAGCCTTTTGAAGCTAAGTGAATAGAGAGAAAAAGTGAGTTTTAGAGAGAAAAAAGACAAGACAAATTTCTGGACTTTTTTCTTGCATTTTTGCTAATAGAAAAGAAGTTAGAAAGCTTGTTTCTTGTTCTTGAAAAGGTCGTTCATACTCCATCCATTGAAGAGTGTCTTCAAAGCTTCTACAAGGCGTTGGCTAGCACCAAGCAGTAGAAGACCATCTCCGGAAGATCGAGTGGATACCGGAAGAGACGGAGCCTGCAAGCGTGGTGTTCCGTTCGTTACAACAAACCGCTGAAAGCGTTTCAGCCATTCTAGCATCCATATAAGGTAAAACACTATCCCATAGTCGTAGGTACTTACTCGTGAAAGATCCTGATAGAGGCGAGTCAAAGTTATTTCACTGCGCTTATGTGTATGACCCGGTTATTCCTCTAACAGTGGTATCAGAGCCACTCACGAGTACCCTATTGACTTTAATGTGCTATAGTGTTTTTATAGATTTTGAATCTATGTTATGCATGCCTTAGGATTGCTAGAAATGTTGTTAAATCATGTATGACATGCTTTTCCAGTTTATTGTGTGTATATCTGTTGAGAATTTCCAGTTTTGAAGTCATTCAAAAGCTGGAAAAACTCTCAGATTCTAGACCGAGGCAAGACAGTAGCTAAATGGTATTAGGTTCGGATCAACCGAGTTGGTCTTCGGTCGATCCGAGTTGGTCTTCGGTCGACCGAAGTGCCTGTTTGGTCGACCGAGTACTCTCAGTACTTTTTCGGTCGACCGAGCTTGGTGGCCGGTCAAACGAACCCAGGCAGAATATGAAATGTTCATTTTGCTGTTTTGCTCATTATTTTTCATAAGTTGTTATGTTAATTGAGCATGATGCATAGTAATCGCCTTTACCCTGTTGGTTTTATTTTATAATACGATCTGCGTATCGTGCCTTTTAAATATCAAAAGTTGTAATTTTTCCTTTGAATATCCCCTCGAATGTAACTCGAGGTTTCCTTAGAAATTTTGTAATTCTAGATTAGGAGAAGGTACAGCTGAGATGATGAAGATATGGAGGCAACCAACTGAAGGTCAAGACGGTGTAGAATAGATGTTTTTCTTTTCACACCTTAGATTGACTTCACGGTTTTTCCATTGGCTTGGAAAAACCGAATAGGATCTTGGCGATTACTATTGCATTTTACTTTTATGTATTGGATGCATATGTATATAAGCATAAACTGCTTTTATTTATGCTTTCAGTGAGATTGTTAAAAACAAAATCCCTCATTTAAAATATAAATTAGTGCCTTCCTAAGTTTGGCCCTCGTCAAGGCCTAGATCGACATAAGTATGGGACATGCCAAAGTCGTGCATACATGTCTATCCGGAGTAGGCGCGAAGGATAAGTTGTGATATCTCACGGCTAAAACTTAGGGTCCTAATTAACTCGGATTATCTCAATAAATGGATTGAGGATCTAGAGGCAAAAGAGTTGAGAAAAGTGTATAATGATACGCTTGAATAAATGTTATTCGATCAACTAACCAAGAATTACATAATTTGATGTAATTGGCAAATGTTGCCTACCTAAATAACTAAGTTTTGGGCGATCACCAAAGCCGACTCGTAACGAGGTGAAATATGGATCTTGGCCCGCTAGAAAGTTAACGAACTTTCCGAGTTGATATTGAGGGTTATTCACTCGAAGAAAATAGTGGGAGAAATCATTAAAAGATAAAGACCTAATAATGATTTTAATCGGTACTTACTTTTGTATATGCATATTTTTGTTGTAGAAAAATGACAAATTCAAACCAAGCACTATCATCGCGTTTCGTCCCTTGAGAAGGACAAATTAGAGGGAGTTAACTTCCTCGATCGGGTTCGAGAACTTGAGAATCGTTCTCAAGCATGAAAGAAAGTCAGTATGTCTTGGAACGACCCTATTCTCGCTATACCGGAGGCTCGCGCTTCGGCCGCTGATAGGGATCGCTTATCGAAGCATGTTAGTGATGCTTTAGATGTGTCTAGCCTCATGCTTGTCACCATGAACTCGAGCTTCGAAGCAACATGAGGACATGGGGGCTTATGAGATGCTCGCTCATCCGAAGCAACTATATCGTGGACAAGCGCTCCAGAGAGATTCGATGTGTCAAAATCTCTTTCAAAGTGCAAAAATATCCGAGGGAATGCCGAGAGGAACTCACGTTCTTAAGATGATAGGTTATGTTCAAAACCTTGAAAAACCGGGGTTTCCTTTGGGACAAGAGTCGCCGATCGATTTGATCTTGCAATCGTTGCTCGAATCATTCGATCAGCTTCATTCTAAATTATCATATGAATGAAATTGACAAGCCATTGCTCGAGTTGTTGAATATGCTAAGGATCGCCGAGAAGGAAATAGGTAAGTCCAAGCCCAACACCATACCGATGGTGCAAAAGGGCAAAGGCAAAGGTTTTGTGAGATCCAAAGGCAAACCGAAAGGTAAGCCCAAGGGCAAGCAAACCACTTTCAACAATGCACTGAAACCTAAGGGTGGTGTAGCCAAGGACTCTATATGTCATCACTGTGGTGAGAAGGGTCACTGGAAAAGGAACTGCAAGAGCTATCTTGCAACAAAAAGGCTGGAAAAGGAGAAGGCAATTGTTGCTTCGGGCTAGGGTTTTTATGTTATTGATGTTAATATGATTGACATCAATTTAAATACAACTACTTCTTGGGTATTTGATACCGGATGTGGTTCTCACATTTGTACTAATGTGCAGGGACTGCAAAGGAGTAGAGAGTTGGCAAAGGGTGAAGTGGAACTACGAGTAGGCAACGGAGCACGTGTTGCAGCCCTAGCTGTAGGGACTTGTACTTTTAGTTTGCCTTCAGGGCTTGTTTTAGGTTTAGAAAACTGTTTCTATGTACCTAGTTTAATTAAAAATATTATTTCAGTTTCTTGTTTGGACAAGAACGGTTTTGAAATTTCGATCAAAAACCAACGATTGTCGTTATTTCTGGATAATATGTTTTATGCAAGCGCCTCTTTAATTAATGGTCTATATATTTTAGACCTTGATATGCCAATTTTAAACATAAATACCAAAAGGATTAAGACTAATGATTCTAATCCGACATACCTCTGGCATTGTCGCTTAGGCCACATAAACGAAGATCGCATATCCAAACTCCATAAAGATGGGCTATTAGAATCATTTGACTTCGAGTCTTATGATCGATGCGAATCTTGTTTATTGGGTAAGATGACAGCATCACCTTTCACTAAGCTAGGTGAGAGAGCTGATGATTTATTAGGACTAATACATAGTGATGTATGTGGCCCTTTTAATATACATGCAAGGGGGTGGTTACCTCTACTTCATTACCTTTACCGATGACTTCAGTGAGGTATGGATATGTGTTCTTGATGAAACACAAATCCGAAGCATTTGCTAAGTTTAAAGAGTTTAAACTTGAAGTAGAAAACCAACTTGGCAAGAGTATTAAGATTCTTCGATCCGATCGAGGAGGAGAATACTTGAGTCAAGAATTCCGTGACTATCTAAAAGCTTGTGGAATCGTTTCACAACTTTCTCCTCCAGCCTACTCCACAATGGAATGGTGTATTCGAAAGGAGGAACAGTAACCTTATTAGGTATGGTTCGCTCTATGATGAGTCACACGAGCTCGCCCAATTCCTTTTGGGGACACGCACTAGAGACAAAGCAGCTTTAACACTTAACCGCGTTCCATCTAAATCGCTTGCAAAGACACCATACGAGCTATGGACTCGGGAAGCGTCCCGCTTTGTCTTTCCTCAAGATTTGGGGGCGTGAAGCGTTTGTAGAAACGCTCAGCTTCCGATAAGTCGGCTCCAAATCTGAAAAGTGCATATTTGTAGGTTATCCTAAGGAAACTAAAGGATACTACTTTTTATATCCCTAACGAGAACAAAGTGTTTGTTGCTTTCGCACGGGAGTCTTTCTAGAAAAAGAATTTGTTTCTAGAAACACAAGTGGGAGTAGCGTAGAACTTCATCGAAGTTCCGGACTCTCAAACTAGCACTAATGATGAGATGGAAATTGAACAGACTCCACAAGTTGTTGTGCAAGAGAGTGCCACAAACAAGCTAGTGCAACCAAGCACTAGCTCAAGAAACACAAGAATTGCGTAGGTCCGGTAGAGTTCGTCATCCACCTCCGAAAAAATTTGGATTTTTTCATAACGTAACATGGTGATGTTATGTTTGTGGATCACGATGAACCTTCAACCTACAAACGAGCAATTAATAGCCCGGATTCTCGAGAAATGGCTTGAGGCCATGAGATCCGAAATGGACTCCATGTACACAAACCAAGTCCTGGATCTTGGTTGATCCAATCGAAGCGGGTAACTCCCATAGGGTGCAAATGGGTTTTTAAGATTAAAACCCACATGGAAGGGAATGTACAAACGCATAAGGGGCGATCGGTCGCAAAGGTTTCAAACAAATTCATGGTATTGACTATGATGAGACTTTTTCCCCTCAGTAGTTATGTTCAAATCCATTCGGATTTTGCTTGCTATTGCAGCTTACTATGACTACTGAACCGGCAAATGGATGTCAAAACCGCTTTCCTTAATGGAAAACTTGATGAGGATGTGTATATGACACAGCCCAAGGTTTTGTCACTCCGGAGAATGCCGAAAAAGTATGTAAGCTTCAGAGATCCATTTATGGACTCAAGCAGAGCTTCTCGAAGCTGGAACATCCGCTTTAATGATGCCGTCCCGTGAGTTTGGCTTCATTAGAAATGAGGATGAGCCTTGTGTTTACAAAAAGGTTAGTGGGAGCTCAATTGTATTCCCCGGTTTTGTATGTAGATGACATACTACTCATTGGAAACGACATACCAACCTTAAAGTCCCAGTAAAGGCTTGGTTGAGTACGTGTTTCTCTATTAAAGACTTAGGCGAAGCCGACTATATTCTGGGGAGTCAAGATCTATAGAGATAGATCCAGGGAGACTCATTGGCCTAAGTCGAGTACATATATAGACAAGGTGCTAAAGCGGTTTAGCATGCAAGAGTCTAAGAAAGGACTTTGTCCTATGGCACATGGTAATCGTCTCGTCGAAGGAACAAGTGTTCTAAAACGCCCTGCCGAATTAGAACGCATGAAAGAGATTCCTTATGCTTCGCCATAGGATCAATCATGTACGCCATGATATGTACTCGCCCTGCATGTCTCGTTTGCCTTTAAGCATTACGAGCGGATACCGACCTAATTACGGTGAACGCCATCGGATCTCGACCAAGAATATCCTCAAGTACTTGCGAAGGACTAAGGATACATTCTTGATTTATGGTGGGGCGGATGAGCTCGTTGTAAGTGGTTACACCGATGCTAGTTTCCAAACCGACAGAGATGATTTCCGATCGCAATCCGGATATGTGTTTAACTTGAATGGAGGTGCTGTGAGCTGGTGCAGTTCAAAGCAATCAACCATCGCAGATTCTACGACAGAGGCCGAGTACATAGCAGCTTGTGAAGCAGCTAAGGAGGCAGTTTGGATCAGGAAATTTATTTTCCGACCTCGATGTGGTTCCTAGTATTGCGAACCCGATAGACCTCTATTGTGACAACAATGGGGCTATTTCACAATCTAGGGAACCTAGATCTCACCAGAGGTCCAAACATGTACTACGGCGATTTCACCTAATCCGCGAGATTATAGAGAGAGGTGATGTGCATATATGTAGAGTAGATTCGGCAGACAATGTCGTCGATCCACTGACAAAGCCACTGTCGCAGCAGCAGCATGATCGTCACACTAGCTCCATGGGTATCCGATATCTGGAGGACTGATCTTTAGAGACAGTCATTAGTATGCCCTAAAGACCATTTATTGTAATTTGGGTCTTTAGTGCAAGTGGGAGATTATTGTACCGTATTTAATGTAATTTTCATTTTGATGAATAAAAGGCAATTAATTCCAAAGATTATTCATTATGTTTCTGCGTTCTTAACAACATAAATAAATAATATGTCCTTAGAATAGTATTTATAATTGTTATGAGATACTATTCTCAAACGTCCCCTAGTCGAACATTATTTTGGAATCTTCGAGGACAATAATAATGCGCAAGACTAGTATGTGCAAAGTGATTGATATAAGATATCGGATCGTCACGTAGGTATATATGATTAGAGAATCATTATACTCGATGGACCCGACATGAGAAACACACCATGGGTTGTTATATAATAGTCAACGGTGTTTCTCAAAATTTTGACTCGGGTTGTATATGAGATTCTTCGACTTGAGGTCTCACAAGAGTTCTTGCATGGCTAGTGTTATGCTTTGATAATGTTAAACGCTATCCGTAATCGGGGTGAGCAATAAAGGCATTTATTGGGTATATCACGAATCTTGTTCGGGGATGAGTGGGATGCAGTAAAGGATTTGTCCCTCCTATATAGCATGAGCGATATCTTGGGCCCCTTGATGGAGTCCCGACTAATTCATGGCCATGAACAAGTGAATCAGTATATGATATTGATGTCATTTGATTAGTCTACTCGCGAATCAAGAAACTAAAAGATTGGACAATACAAGTGTGACTTTTTCCATGACTTGTGTTCAATCTAGATATCAAGGACAAAAGGATTTAACTACAAATGTCAAATGTTGTGATTATGATAAATCACCAGATATTTATGAATTGGGGGTAATGATGCGTTGCTAGATACCTCTCATTACCTGTGACATATGATGTCACGGCCAACATCATGGATACCTCTTGGGTCGCACTCATAGATCAACTGGATTGGGCTTGTTGGAGTACATTTAATCTAAGGTGCGCCAATTCGATTGGGCCGGGCCAGGCTTCGGGCCGGGCCGGTCCGGGATTAGATTGGGCCCTTAATCGGGTTGGGCCGACCAATATGATTGGGCCGACCGACCCGTTTGGACCGACCTTATGGCTGGAATGTTAGACATAAATTCAGCCCTCTTGATGGTGGTTGAAGTGGTGGAGAGAGTGGAGGAGTAATTCTCTCCATGATCTCCCACTTCCCCCATTATCTCACCCCACTCTCTCTTGATAGACTAGAGGAATAATTTAGATTTTTCCTATCATTCTAATCAGTTTTCTCCAGCCTTTTGAAGCTAAGTGAATAGAGAGAAAAAAGACAAGACAAATTTCTGGACTTTTTTCTTGCATTTTTGCTAATAGAAAAGAAGTTAGAAAGCTTGTTTCTTGTTCTTGAAAAGGTCGTTCATACTCCATCCATTGAAGAGTGTCTTCAAAGCTTCTACAAGGCGTTGGCTAGCACCAAGCAGTAGAAGACCATCTCCCGGAAGATCGAGTGGATACTGGAAGAGACGGAGCTCGCAAGCGTGGTGTTCCGTTCGTTACAACAAACCGCTGAAAGCGTTTCAGCCATTCTAGCATCCATATAAGGTAAAACACTATCCCATAGTCGTAGGTACTTACTGGTGAAAGATCCCCGATAGAGGCGGGTCAAAGTTATTTCCGCTGCGCTTATGTGTATGACCCGGTTATTCCTCTAACAGTAATAACATGTCAATATCAAATGATGACTTCACAAAAGGATACTCAAGGTGCCTCATTGGACTACTTGATGAAGAAGATCAATTTGCAATCCAAAGTCCAAATCCTTGAGTAATGAGGTACAAAGCTTAAATTCAACTTTATATAGTGATCATGATATTGATGTTGATCCTTATGTTCTCTTAATTGATTTATATAATGAGTTGAAAAAGATGGCCAAGAAGAATAAAATAATTTGTGAAAAAACTTGCTTTTTCATTAAAAGAAAGATCAAAATTGCAAGTAGAATACAATGAACTTCTTGCCTCTTCACATACTCTAGAGTTAGATCATAATAGTTTGAGTTTATCCATTGATGCTTTAACTCTTGAAAATCATGATTGTAATCCCTAAGGGCGTAACAAACTCGGCTTTTTGATATTGGACAAACTTTTGATGTTATGTCTAATGATCTTAATCTTTGTGATAGAATATCGGAACTCTTTATGGAAGCTCTAAGTACTTCAATCAAGCCATTGGTATCAAGATTCAAAGTTATGCAAGGCTCATTTATCAAGATTGAAGATTGAAGACTTAGGTTTGGTTAGTTTAGCTTTGTCGTCATAAGTCGTTATCTTATAAAGCTCTAACCAAAGTTCTCATGAACATAAGCTCTACACTCAAGTCTTGCATGTTTTCATAAACACGTTTTCAAAAGGCTAAAGTTTCAAAATGATTCTCATATGTGTTCATATCTCAAAAGCCTTTGATTTCAAAGTATAAGTCTTTTAAAACGGTTTTCTAATGCCCTTACTTGTTACATATTGAGAAAACCTTTTAGACTTCAATAGATGTCAAAACGTGTGAAAAATCAACATCTCTCATACTCTGAAAGATCGGTCAACCGAGCTCATCCTCGGATCAACCGACCATTTACTGATAGTTGGTCTAGCCAAGGTCGGTCGACCTTAGCCTACCTCGGTCGACCGAGGTCCTCAAAGTGGGTCATCCGACCCTTGTTCGGCCAACCGAACTCTGCGAGAAACTAGCCGTTTTTTTACCGTTAAAGAGTCATTTTTCAGCCTATTTTGAAATGTATAAATACTCCAAAGCTAGAGAATGATTCTAAGGCTTGCATATCAAATATTCATTGATCTCTCATCAAGCCAAAACACTTTCAAAAAGAATTCGGTTTCATAAAGAACGAAGAAGAGCCTTGTGTTTATAAGAAAGTAACTAATAATGCAGTAGTGTTCCTTGTGCTTTATGTGGACGACATCTTAGTGATTGGAAATGACATCCCACATTACAAAGCGTAAAAGCTTGGTTGGGGAAGTGCTTTTCCATGAAAGACTTAGGCGAGGCTACATACATTTTGGGTATTAGAATCTATAGAGATAGATCTAACAAAATAATTGGCCCTGAGCTGAAAGTGGATACATTGACAAGGTATCGAAACGGTTCAGTTTGCAAGACTCCAAAAAGGGATTCTTGCCCATGTCACATGGCGTTAAACTCATTAGAACTCAAGGACCTTCCACAAGGGAGGACCAAGAGCGCATGAGTAAGATCACATATGCTTCAGCCATTGGGTCTATTATGTACGCCATGATATGTACTCGCTGGGATGTCTCATTTGCTTTAAGTATGACTAGCGGATATCAATCGACCCCTCGGTGAGTCACATTGGACTGCAATCAAGAGCATTTTTAAATACTTGAGAAGGACTAAAGATATGTTTTTAGTTTACTGAGGTCGTGGGAAGGAAGTCCGGTTGTAAATGGTTACACAGACGCAAGCTTCCAAACCGATGTAGATGATTATAGATCGCAACTGGTTTTGTGTTTTGTTTGAATGGAGGTGCTTGTGAGCTGGAAGAGCTCAAAGGAAGAAACCGTGGCCGACTCTACAACTGTAGTCGAGTATCTAGTCGCCTCCGAAGCGACTAAAGAAGTTGCTTTGGATCGAGAAGTTTGTTGATGAATTAGGTGTTGTCCCCTAGCATTGTGAACCCCAGTGGACCTCTATTGTGATAGTACTCGGTGCCATTTCACAAGCTAAGGAACCTAGATCTCACCAACGATCCAAACACATTCTCAGGGCGTTTCCATCCGATTAGAGAGATCACTCGGCATAGGAGACGTTAGTATTTGCAAAGTTCATACGGATGACAACATTGCGGATCCATTGACAAGCCACTCCCACAGACCCTCAAACATGAGAGTCATACTAGGTCAATGGGATTGAGGATCATGTATGATTGGACCTAGGGCAAGTGGGAGATTGTTAGTAGTGCCCTAGGACCATTAGCACATGTTGTGCGTTTTATTATCTTTTGAGCATGTAATTGAATAGTTAATTTTGCTTTATGATTATCAAATGTGTGATTTGATAGTAAAACTCATTAGCTTATGTAATTACTATTCTAGAAGTCCCTAGTTTTATGTAATGCTTAATTACTATGAAATAAAACTAGTATGATTGTTGATTGATGATCTTGTTTTACTGATCATGTGTAATGGATACAAATCACATCATAGATGCAATATATAGGGATACATTGTATTGGGACGTGATCCGTCGAGAAGTAATACTTCATGGTCTTAAGTCATAAGTATTACTTCCTCAATACTATTTTAGAATCCTTAGACCTTATGTCTTCATTGATTCTAGTATGAATGGAGCCACGCTTTTGACTCGACTCGGGACGTTACTTGTAACAGAGTAATCAATACGACCGATGATCGGATGTAGTGGCCTATCATAGCTTGAATGTGAGAGACATTGCAAGGAATTTGTCCCTCTCTATTATTAGAGAGAGATATCCATGGGCCCCTCGATAGGGAAAGACTGTTTAAATGCATGGTCAGTATTGAAATGTATTTGATAAAGTGGTTATCAAATGCTATTTGTCGAAACAGTCTACCTGGAGATCGAGCATAAATACAATTAAGCTTAATAAGGGTGACGACCACCATGCCCTATGCTTAATTAGGATATCGCGAGACAAAGGGATTAAATAGTGGATTGATATTAGGTTCCGTTGTATATTCATTCACTTTGGGTAGTCACAATGTCCTGCTAGGGACCGCTTGTGATTTATGAACTCACACTACTACTAAGTGTGTTTTCATTGCCATTGTGAGATGAACCTACAGGATCACACGCATAGACGAGCTAACGAGCTTCATGTCTAGATTCAATGAATCTAGAATGTGTCTAGGTTCGTTGTATCTGACATTCACTTTTCTAAAAATAATAAAGTGTTTTTTATTCGAATTAGAGATAAGGGAAATTTCGGTATTTTACCCATAGCTGGGATTACGTGGGAGTTATTATCCGATAAGGACTCCCACTACCAGCGAAAGTCTAGGGAACGTGGGATTCTGAGACTCCCACTGCCGAGAGAAGTTCAATAGAGGTGGTAGTTGTTCTAGTAACGAACTCTCACACTCTATATAACATCTCTTAGCCGAAACCTAGACGACTAATGTTTTCAGCCGAAATAATACATAGAATCAGAAAACCGTTTTCTATTCTTGCCTCTCCTTTTTCTCTCTAATTCCCGAATCTCAGAAAACGAAGAGCTAGCAATCGCTGCCCGCTTTCAGCCGCGTGGATACCGGTAGAGGGACTTTCCGCAAAGGGAGATCAATCGGTAGCAGCATCCGATCCAAGAAACGTCATCCTCCATTCAAGAAGTAGCTTCTTGAATCCTAAACGTAAGTTTTTTCTTGCTATTTTTCGAATTGTTTCATATGAGCGGATCCTTCAGTGAGGATCCATGGGTGTTTGGAACGAGTTTCCGCCCATGAATCCCTTCACTAAACACACTCGTCACCTAAGTTGCTAATACCTTAAATCACTTTTAAATGCTTAATGAACATATTTGTTGTTAAGGTGATCACTTAAGAAAATAATTTGCTAGAAAGCGAAAAAGTTTGAGAACCTTATTCACCCCCTCTAAGATTCTTCCCTTTGAGTATTTCATAATCGACCGTGCATGCGGGATCTGTCGTTGTTCGTGATACACTTTGACGATCTCATCAGCCTCTCTTTAGGAGGTTGTTGAATGGATGGTTATTCGCACGCTTCCTCCTTTCATACCCATGCTTACATTCACAATAGGGGCACATGTGGATGCCTATAATAAAGACGGATGGTGGCACGACATAGTTCGGGAGCGACCATGTGAAGAAAAGTACAAAATTGCATTCCCAAACCAGGATGTTGACTTTTATCCAAGCAAATTGAGGTAGAATCCTGACTATTTTTGCATGAATGGGGAATAGATATTTACACCCCCTTCAGTGTAGATGTTTTTTATTTTTAGTGTATTTTTTTCTAGTTTGATTGGTTTATTTTAAAATATGTAAAAAAGTAATCAAACATATGTGTTGGTTTTTTTTTATAATTAATTGAATTTTAGTTTATAATGGTTATTTGTTATTTTTTAATTTTTTAATATTTACGATTCTTTATTGAATTTAAAATTTGTTAAAAATACAAAAACGACGGTGTTTCAAATTTCAATAATTAAGGATTTGTGACAGCAAAAAAAGGATGTTGTTATGTTAATTAATTATGCTGTCGTAAATTGGTGGTAAATTGCGATGGATTTGCGATCACTTATATATTTATAATATATAATTAAGGGTTGGTGAAAAACCAAAAATGACGTCGTTCAGTTAATAAAATGCGTGGTCGCAAAGTGAAGGCAAGTCGCGACCAAGTAACCACCACTTAGGTACCACATTGTTATTTGGATTGAGTTAGTAAGTGGCGCCAAATGATGCGATAATGTAGTGACCACTCTGCGACCATTTTGGAACAAATAGAAAAGTGGCACAAAATGGTCGCTAATTATCTTATATTAGCGACCATTTTGTAGCGGTCACAAATTGTGGTCGATGTTCACAGTTTTTTCTAGTAGTACATCACTCATTCATGAACCATTCCTCTATCATATTTCCAAGGTTGCCCCAAAAAGATTAGGACAATCATCCATTGGAACCACACTGCAGTAAACATATTCTTTAAAAGAGCCAATGGAAAAGTTAATAAGTCATCTTGAAGATACAGTTATCTCATTTCCTTTATTGAACCACAAACTTCGACATGGTTGTGGGTGTTTCTCAACCTTAAACTTCTGCCTATCCATCATCTATTGACTAACAAGATTCTCAATGCGCTTGCAGTTTATTTTCCAATGACCTGGTTCATTGCAATGGAAGCAAACTCCTTCATTTGGTGCCTTGGCCTTGGGTTTGAGCATGTCTTTTCCTTTGCCCTTCTTGGCCACGTGCTTTCCCTTTCCTTTGTTCTTTTTGAAATTCCCCTTCTGAACCATTAAAGATCAGGAGTTTTCTTAATGTTCAATTAAGACTGTTTGAGCATCCCATGCATCTCATGTATGGACTTCTCCCTATTGTGTATGTTAAAGGTCATGACTAACTGGTCGTACTCAGGTGGTAATGAGCCCAAGATCATATATGTGGCCATGTCATGACTTATGGGAGCCTCAAGTTGGTCAAAATAGCTCTTCATCTTCAGAACATGTGCACTCACAGAAATGCCAGGGGCCATCTTGCAACTGTACAATGCCTTTGTGCTGAGGAACCTTTATTGGCGGGCTTGCTCTTGGAACATTTCCTTGAGCTGGCACATCATCTGGAAAGCCCCAACCTCTTCAAACCGTTTTTGAAGTTCAAAGCTCATTGTGGCGAACATGAGGCAAGTCACGTCATTAGAATCATCCACATGCTTCTTCCAAGCATCTTTCTCAGCTCTAGGGGCGTTGTTTGCAGGCTGTTCAGGAATATCATTCTCAAGAACATATATCTTTTTTTCTTGCTTAAGGACAATCCTTAAGTTGCGAGCCCAATCAAGGATATTGGAACCACTTAGTTTTTCTTTTTCAAGAACACATCGCAATGAATTGTGTGATTTTTTTGTTTCCATTATCTACATAAAATTTTGCAAAGTCATTAATTATTTTTTAAGCAAAAGAACCTTTCCACTATTATTCAAAACTCGTTGAGTAGTGGGAAAACAATTTTTCAATAATTATAAATAAGCTTTGTCTTATCACCCATAATTAGAGTAAATCGAACTATGAGATTGACATCTACATGTCCTGACTATGTCCCATATTATGCGCTAGGCTCAGAACTATTTTGATAGCCTAGTTAAGTCGAACCATATATAAGCATATGGAAACACTATTTTCCATCTCCTTTTGTCTAGATAACCACTTATATCTTGTGATGAAGAACTTTGATAACTTGTACCAAGATTCCACAACAAAAGGTTGAAAGGATCTTTCTAGTCTTGAATTAGTTCAAAGGGGAATATAATCTAAGCAACTCCAAGTAGATTAGACTCTCAATGAAGGTCGAAACACCACGATAGTCGAACTATTCTATCGATATCGTAACTATGAAAATAAAAGCATGAACAATCCCGAGAGAGTTCAATTGAGCAAAATATCTAATGAATATCCCTAAATCATATATTGAATATATCTACTTTGCTAAAGATTGTTGGAGCCGAGTTTGGTCCTTAAATAGGAGCCAAATTCTGCTCAATATAAGTACAATCATAATAGGATTTAAACTAAGGAAAGTAGGATTCTATTCTACTAGGAAATAAAGTAGGATCCTAATTAAACTACTAAAATCTAAAAATAGTAAACTAGGAAATAAAATAGAATCCTAAGTAAACTAGTAAAAAAGTAACTTCCTTAAACTAAACAAATACTTGGACCACATGTCCTTTAATTAAGGAAGTTGTTATAACTAACAATAGTAAAGCCTAAAAATAGTAAATAGCCTCTTTAGTCCTCCCTTATGTTTGGGTCGGCCAAGACTAGGTCAAATGTTAACATGATGGCCTCTTGATCTTTTATGGGCTCATTAGGTGGTGGTCTACCATGTTCTTGAACTTGGATGGCCTTAATGAATGTATTTAAAGCCACCATTGTCTTCTGGGCTTGTGACCTTGTCTTGGGCCATTGAATATGGATCAATGGATCATTGGACCTTGATTTGGGCAACAATGTACTTGGGTCCTCATCATCCCCTCCCCCTTGAAAATGATTAGTCCTCAAATCACCATCATCTGTGTCAAAATAGAAAGGAGATAAATCAGAAACATTAAAGGAAGAACTTACACCATACTCACCTTGTAAATCAATCTTATATGCATTGTCATTGATCTTGGAGATGATTTGAAAAGGTCCATCTCCTCTAGGAGGTAGTTTAGTCTTCCTTGAATTAGGAAACCTTTATTTCCTTAAGTGCACCCAAACCTAATATCCTGGCTCGAAGCTCACTTTCTTACGGCCCTTGTTAGCATTCCTTGCATAGGATGCATTCTTCTTTGCAATTTCAACACTTACTTTTTTGATGAATTTTGTGTATAAAGGCAGCCATAGAGTCACCTTCCCATTAAAATACTCATCAACAGGAAAATGGATTAAATCTAAAGGGGTTAAACGATTAAAACCATAAACAACTTCAGAGGGTGAACTGGTAGTTGTAGAATGTAAAGTTCTAGTATAGGCAAATTCAGCAATAGGTAAACATTCTTCCCAACTTTTAAGATTTTTTGAATTAAAGCCCTAAGAAGAACCCCTAAGGTTCGATTTGTTACCACTGTTTGGCCATCCGTTTGAGGGTGACTTGATGTAGAAAATGGCAATTTAGTCCCTAACTTACCCCCACAAAATTTTCCAAAAGTAACTTAAGAACCTGACATCTCGATCACTCACAATGGTTCTTGGTACTCCATGTAGCCTAACCACCTCTTTGAAGAATAGATTTGCCACATGACTTGCATCACTTGTTTTCCTACAAGGTATAAAATGTGTTATTTTAGAAAATCTATCAACAACAACAAAAATGCTATCCATACCTCTTTGGGATTTCGGCAATCCAAAGATGAAATCCATTGAAACATCAATCCATGGAGAGGATGGAATAGGCAAGGTCATATATAATAAATGAGCTTTACTTGTGCTCTTTGCTTGTTTGCACTTGAAGCAAACTTCACATATCTTCCTTACATCCTTTTTCATCTTTGGCCAAAAGAAATGTTCTTGGAGTATATCCAAGGTCTTAGCAACTCCAAAATGTCCCATTAGGCCTCCAGAATGTGATTCCATAACAAGTAATTCACGAATAGAGCAAGTAGGAATACACAATCTATTATTTTTAAACAAGAAATCACTGAATTTGAAAAAAATCCTTTTGGGCAGAGGAATTATATGATCTATATAGTGCTGAAAAATCTGAATCATGTTCACCTAATGCTTTAATCTATTCAAAACCAAGTAATGTAGTGTCCAAAACAGAAAGTAAAGTATACCTTCTTGATAGTGCATCAGCTACAATGTTTTTGTTTCCATTTTTTTGTATTTGATTATGTAAGGAAAAGTATCAATATAGGAAACCCATTTAGCATGCCTTTTATTTAACTTACATTGCCATTTTAAATACTTGATGGATTAATGGTCGGTGTGAACTACAAACTCTTTAGGAACGAGGTAATGTTGCCAAGTTTCCAAAGCTCTTACAATAGCATATAACACTTTGTCATAAGTTGGATAATTAAGTGTAGGTCCATTTAAATTCTCACTAAAATAAGCTATTGGTTTGTGCTCTTGTTGTAAAATAGCTCCAATACCTATTCCTGAAGCATCACATTCAACTTCAAAGGTTAAATCAAAATTAGGCAAAGCAAGAATAGGTGAAGAAGTGAGTAATTGCTTTAACCTTTCAAAAGCAATTTCTTGTGGCTCTCCCCAAAAAGAAAGGGGCGTCTTTCTTGGCAACTTCATTTAATGGGGCAGAAATAGTACTAAAATCACGTACAAAACGCCTATAAAAACTTGCTAACCCATGGAATGAATGTACCTAGCTTGCGGATTTAGGTGTTGCCCACTCCATAATTGCCTTGAGTTTGGATGGATCAACACTAATTCCTTTTGAACTTACAATATATCCAAGAAAGTTTATAGATGTAGTACAAAAGACACACTTTTCTAACTTGGAATATAGAGTTTGTTCTCTTAAAAATAGTAAAAACAATCCTAAGATGTTCAACATGCTCTTCTATGTTTTTACTATAAATAAGAATATCATAAAAAAAAAACTACAACAAATTTTCCAAGGCAATGTAGAAATATGTAGTTCATTAATCTCATGAAAGTACTTGGTGCATTAGTAAGACCAAAAGGCATAACAATCCATTCATATAAACTGTATTTAGTCTTAAAAGCAGTTTTCCATTCATCACCTTCTTTCATTCGAATTTGATGGTAACCTTGAGTTAAATCCACTTTAGAAAATATCATGCTCCATTTAATTCTTCCAGAATATCATCTAAGCGAGGTATCAAATGTCTATATTTAATAGTTATCTTGTTAATAGCTCGACAATCCGTACATAATCTCCAATTTCCTTCCTTTTTAGGTACTAAAATAACAGGACTAACACAAAGACTTAGAGATTCTCAAACCTGTTCTTTCTCAAGTAGTGCATCTACTTGCCGCTAAATTTCATGAGTTTCATCTGGATTAGCTCGATAAGCAGGCCAATTTGGCAAAGTGGATCCTGGGATGAAGTCGATTTGATGTTCAATACCCCTAAGTGGAAGTAGACCTTTCAGCAACTCCTTGGGATAAACATCTTTAATTTCCTGCAATAGATCATATACAACACTTGGAAGGGAGTTACGGTTTAATTCAATAGCATTTAAAAGAGCCATAGGCTCGGCTTCTTTGAAAATGAGCAAGACAATTGCTTGTTTTGCTCGAATAGCCCTATCTACTTCACTTGGTTGTATAAATAAGCACTCTTGTCTTACCTTAGGAACACTAGCTTTTTTTCTTACCACATGCTCAGCTTTATCATCTGATGAAGAACCGCAAGGTTCGACTTAAGTTGAGCCCGATCTTTCTTCAATTCTCGAACTAGTTTCTATGGGAATTTAATCAACGCAACTCTAAGGGAAGGTTAATTAACAATGGAGGCTGAAACACCACAACTAGAGAAACAAGCTAGTTGATACAGTAACTCAAGAATGAATGAATTTCTGTCCAGAAGTTCAAACACGAGAAGCTAAGGAATAAACTTACCAAAATATCAATATATCTAACGTAAGTATTACAATGGCCGAAATCTCCCTTAAGTAAGTTTGAGATTTCGGTTACAACCAAATAAAGAAATAAGAGTCCTTAAAGGATTAAGACTCTTGAAAACAAATAAGAGTCCTTGAAGAAGTAGGACTCTTGAATAACAACTTGCTATCAAGTAACTAACTAACAATAAAGGTGGCGGCTAGATTAGATTCTAACTACCAAATCTATGAAGAGTCCTAGTTGCATTAGGACTCTTTATTAACTAACTAACTAACACATGGACAACATGTCCTTTATTAAATAACACGGCTGGAATATGAAATAACAATACTAAAAATAGTTAAAGTCTAGAGTAGTCTAGAATAGGCTAGAATAGACTTTAATATGTAAAAAGACTAAAATGCCCTTTTAGCCACTTTGCTTGGTTGAGCCGTGTTGAACACTTGTAAAACTTAAGAGGGTGAATTGAATGTCTTCTTCTAGTTGAAGATTAATTTCCTCTTTAGTTTTGATACTTCGGATCAATGATGATACTTTGTCAATTGTCATCTTTGCCCTTGATCTTGTAATTGGTCCTTGAAGGTTCTTTAAGGGATCTTTGGAGTAGGGCTGCCCTTGGTAGGATCTCGTATCATCACCTCCCTCTTGAAATGCATGATTCGTCCCCGAATCATCTTCCTGATCAGCTCCATAGTCTACATCAAGGTCAAAAGGAGATAAGTCAGAAACGTTAAAAGTAGAATGAACGCCATACTTACCTTTGAGATCTATTTTGTATGCATTATCATTGATCTTTGAAATAACTTGGAATGGTCCATCTCCTCTCGGATGCAATTTACTTTGTCTTTCCTTTGGAAATCTATCTTTTCTAAGATGTAACCAAACCCAATCTCCAACTTCAAAACAAAGTTTCTTTCGGCCTTTGTTGACTTGTTTTGAAGTTTGTGCATTTTTCTTCTTAATGCTCTCGGAAACATGTTGATGAAGTTTCTGTATATATTCTTCCCTAGAATCACCTTCTACATTATAATACTCATCAACAGGTAAAGAAATTAGATCCAACGGGGTTAAGGGATTAAAGCCATAAACAATTTCAAATGGAGAATTATTCGTAGTAGAATGTAAAGTTCTATTGTAAGCAAATTCAGCAATAGGTAAACATTCTTCCCACTTTTTTAAGTTGTTTGAAATTAAAGCTCTAAGTAACACCCCTAAAGTTCTATTTGTTACCTCCGTTTGGCCATCGGTTTGGGGATGGCTAGATGTTGAAAATAGCAATTTAGTCCCCAATTTACTCCATAATGTCTTCCAAAAGTAACTCAAGAACTTTACGTCCCTATCACTTACTATGGTTCTCGGAATCCCATGAAGCCGCACCACCTCTTTTAGGAATAAATTCGCCACATGACTTGCATCATTTGTTTTCCTACAAGGAATAAAGTGCGACATTTTAGAAAAACGATCTACGAAAACCAAGATACTATCATTACCTCTTTGAGATCTCGGCAAGCCTAAGATAAAATCCATGGATAAGTCAATCCAAGGTGAAGAGGGAATGGGTAAAGGCATGTATAATCCATGAGCTTTGCTTGTACTTTTAGCCTGTTTACATTTAATGCAAAGTTCACATATTTTTCTAACATCTTGTCTCATTTTAGACCAATAAAAGTGTTCTTGTAAAATATCGAAAGTTTTAAGAACACCAAAATGACCCATTAAACCGCCACAATGTGCTTCCCTAACAATTAATTCTCTAATAGAACATGAAGGAATACACAATCTATTGTTTTTAAACAAGAAATCTTGCAACCTATAAAATGAATTTTGAGCCGAGAGCTCACATTGAGCATATAAATCTGAAAATTCTGAATCATCCTTATATAATGCTTTGATATGATCAAACCCAAGTAATTTAGCATGCATTAAAGAAAGTAAAGTATATCTTCTAGAGAGAGCATCGGCAACGATGTTTTCTTTACCTTTCTTGTATTTTTATGATGTAAGGAAAAGTATCGATAAAAGAAACCCACCTTGCATGTCTTTTTATTCAACTTACTTTGGCCTTTAAGATACTTGATTGACTCGTGATCGGTATGAATGACAAATTCTCTTGCGATCAAATAGTGTTGCCAAGTCTCCAAGGCTCGAACAATGGCATATAGTTCTTTATCATAAGTAGGATAATTAAGCGAGGCATTGCTTAATTTCTCACTAAAATATGCTAAAGGCTTACCTTGTTGTTGTAAAACAGCCCCCTATACCTAAACCCGAAGCATCACATTCAACTTCAAACATTAAATCAAAATTAGGTATAGCTAAAATGGGAGAACAAGTAAGTAATTGTTTCATCTTCTCAAAACATTCCTCTTGCGGCTTGTCCCAAAAAAAATGAGACATCCTTCTTCATTACTTCATTTAATGGGGCAGCCATCGTGCTAAAATCACGAATAAAACGCCTATAAAAGCTTGCTAACCCATAAAACGATCTAACTTGTGTCACACTTGTTGGTCTCGGCCATTCTTGAATGGCTTGTATTTTAACCGGATCAACACAAATACCTTGAGAACTAACTATATAGCCAAGAAAGTTAACCGAATTAGTGCAAAAAACACATTTTTCAAGTTTAGCATATAAGGTTTCTTCTCTTAAAATAGTAAAAACAGCTTTAAGATGTTCTAGATGCTCCTCTAAGCTTTTACTATAAACAAGAATATCATCGAAATAAACTACAACAAACTTGCCAAAAACAAAGGTGTCTAAATATGTAGTTCATTAATCTCATGAAAGTACTAGGTGCATTAGTAAGACCAAAAGGCATAACAATCCATTCATATAATCCATATTTAGTCTTAAAAGCAGTTTTCCATTCATCACCTTCTTTCATTCTAATTTGGTGATAGCCTTGAGTTAAATCAATTTTTAGAAAATATCAAAGCGCCACTTAACTCATCTAGCATATCATCTAAGCGAGGAATTGGATGTCTATATTTAATAGTTATTTTATTAATATCACGACAATCCGTACATAATCCGAAAGTTCCTTCTCTTTAGGTACTAAAATGACAGGGACTAGCACAAGGACTTAAAGATTCTCTTACCTGCTCCTTTTCAAGGAGTAAATCGACTTGCCTTTGTATTTCTCGGGTCTCATCCGGATTGGCTCGGTAGGCAGCCCGGTTTGGCAAACTTGCTCCCGGAATGAAGTCGATTTGATGCTCGATTCCTCGAATTGGAGGCAGCCCCTCGGCAATTCCTTGGGAAATACATCTTGGAATTCCTTCAAAAGATCAAAAGCAAGACTAGGAAGAGAAGATGATGTTAGATTAAAAGAAAAATTATTAGAAGGGAGAGACCATTTCGGTTTCTCGAATACCAACAAAACAAGGGGGTTGTTTTGCTCGTATTGCCTCTATCTACCTTTCCTTGGCTTGTAAACAAACACTCTTTTCTCTCTTTGATGGAACTTGCCTTTTGTCTCACTAAGTTCACGGCTTTTACCTCATTTTTCCTCTCGGTTTTTTACCTCAAGGGTTGGGACACTCGGCTTTTTCCCCTCACTCTCTTTTCTTTGCTTTTCTCTCTTCTCTCTATTGATGGCCATTTGTTTATGAATCTCACAAGCTGCATTTAAAGATAAAGGAATTAGTTTAAACTTTACATCATCTTTTTGAAGCACATATGTATTTTCTCTACCCATGTGATTTGCACTTCGATCGTATTGCCATGGCCTTCCCAATATTATGTGACTACATCACATAGAACCGAGTCCTTATATCTCCCGATCTCGAACTCTATCTCAACTTGCTTATCTACCTTGATTTCACCATTATTATTCAACCACGATAATTTATAAGGCATAGGATGTGCCTTATATGGTAAATCAAGTGCAGAAACCATATCATAAGAGCAAACATTTGTACAACTTCCATTATCAATAATGACTAAAACAGATTGACCTTTTACCTCACATTTGATTTGGAAGAGATTACTTCTATGTTGGTGAAGATCATCCAAAGGTTGAGAATAAAGAAGTTTCCGTGTAACCAAAATGTTCCCACGACCCGAATCCTCCTCATATTGCTCGGTTTCTTCCTCCAAATCGGGTGTCTCGGCTTCTTCATCACTTACCCACAATCCATCGTCCAACATTATCATTGTATGCTTTGTAGGGCAGCCCCTAGCAATATGTCCTTTGCCCCTACATTTAAAGCATTCACGAGGCACAATTGGAGTCGAATTTACCTTTGTATTACCCGGATTTGATGTGTTTTGAGACCTTGCTTCCCCAAACTGTCCCGGGGCTGTTTTACCCTCATAAAATACCTCTTTGCCTTTGTTTTGGTTCGGCAAAACAGTAGAAAATTGCTGAGTTGAATTCGGCTTCCTCCAAGCTTGGAAAGTTGTCGGTTTTGCATTTAAACCCTTCTCCTTTTGGTGCCTTTCAATTTGCTCAGCAAAATATAAAATATCAGTAATATTATCAAGGTTAGCATGTTCTACCTTCATCCGGATTTTGTCATTGAGGCCAGCCAAGAATCGAGCCATTGTTGCCTCATCACTTTCACAAATATCGGCGCGAATCATTGCAATTTCCATGGCTTTGTAGTATTCATCGACGGATTTATCGCCTTGCTTTAATCTTTGTAGACGGTTGTAAAGTTCCCTTAAGTAGTTTAAAGGAACAAAACGTCGTTTCATAACCGCTTTCATCTCAACCCAAGTGGAAATTTCCGGTTGTTCCACTTTTGCCCTTGTTGCGGATTCTTTGTCCCACCAAATGGATGCATATCCATAAAACTCCATGGCTGCTAACTTTACTTTCTTTTCTTCCGAATAGTTATGAACAGCAAAAACATGGTTAATTTTACGAATCCAATCTAAAAATAATTCGGGAACATTTGTACCTTCAAAAGGGGGGAATCTTGGTCTTGATGGAACCAAGATTGGCATCAATTTGCTGAATGTAATCCCCCTCTTCTCGGCTGAAATATTGGATTGTTGTTAAACCGATTTGCTTGAATTGCCGGATTTGCCGGATTTGCCACATTTACCCTCGGCAATTGTGGTGCCCTTGGCGGTTCCATGTTCTCAACCCTTTGATCATAAATCTCGGCATTGTCTTGTTGAAGACGTTGCTGATTTGCAATTTGTTGAACATTATTATTTGTTGCGGCCATTTGTCCTTGCATTGAATCCATTCTTCCCGACATCTCCGCCATCATTTGAAGTAACTTTTCCATATCAGAAATTTCACCTTTCTTTGATGGAGATCCTTCAAAAGACATTGTTATAAGATAAGAAAAACAAAAGAAAACACTCAAAAACGTTAGATAGCAAAGAAAGTTTCACTCTTTATTCCAACACCGCTCGTATAGAACTTCAAACTCTAGATTTAAAGAATGGGTTCCTAACTTGTTGCGTTGACACAAGGCTAAAAAATAAGGAAATAAATCCTATCTTTGACCTAAACAAAAAGCTTTTAGAAAGAAAAAGATGAAGAACAAGTCCTAATCGAGAAAAGAAACCTGTTCTTGATGATCTTCTTGATGTTCTTGATGTTCTTGATTTTCTTGATGTTCTTGCTTTTCTTGATCTTCTTGTTTGCTTGAATTTTCCCTTGATTTTGGCCGAAGTTATCAAGGAGTGAAGTGTGGTAGCTTTCAATACTTGATTTATGGTATTGTTTCGGCTCAAAACAAAAACAAGGAGGAACGTTTGCCAATTCTTGAACGAAGCTGGGTTGCTTTCGTTTTGATCAAGAAGTTTGCTATTGGCTTTATAGTTCGCTATTCAATCTATACTAACTTGGCTGCCAATTTCTTTACACCAAGAGGCTTTTTCTGTATGTCAATCGGCTGCCAATTTCTTTTTATGCCGTGGCTTTTTTTTGTTATTTTGTCAATCTAGCAAACAAGAAAAAAAATTTGTGTGTAGGGTACACAGGGAATTGGAGAAGAACCTTTTGCTCTGATACCACCTGATGAAGAACTGCAAGGTTCGACTTAAGTTGAGCCCGATCTTTCTTCAATTCTCGAACTAGTTTCTATGGGAATTTAATCAACGCAACTCTAAGGGAAGGTTAATTAACAATGGAGGCTGAAACACCATAACTAGAGAAACAAGCTAGTTGATACAGTAACTCAAGAATGAATGAATTTCTATCCAGAAGTTCAAACACGAGAAGCTAAGGAATAACCTTACCAAAATATCAATATATCTAACGTACCTATTACAATGGCCGAAATCTCCCTTAAGTAAGGTTGAGATTTCGGTTACAACCAAATAAAGAAATAAGAGTCCTTAAAGGATTAAGACTCTTGAAAACAAATAAGAGTCCTTGAAGAAGTAGGACTCTTGAATAACAACTTGCTATCAAGTAACTAACTAGCAATAAAATTGGCGGCTAGATTAGATTCTAACTACCAAATCTATGAAGAGTCCTAGTTGCATTAGGACTCTTTATTAACTAACTAACTAACACATGGACAACATGTCCTTTATTAAATAACACGGCTGGAATATGAAATAACAATACTAAAAATAGTTAAAGTCTAGAATAGGCTAGAATAGACTTTAATATGTAAAAAAGACTAAAATGCCCTTTTAGCCACTTTGCTTGGTTGAGCCGTGTTGAACACTTGTAAAACTTAAGAGGGTGAATTGAATGTCTTCTTCTAGTTGAAGATTAGTTTCCTCTTTAGTTTTAATACTTCGGATCAATGATGATACTTTGTCAATTGTCATCTTTGCCCTTGATCTTGTAATTGGTCCTTGAAGGTTCTTTAAGGGATCTTTGGAGTAGGGCTGCCCTTGGTAGGATCTCGTATCATCATCAGTCTTTACCTTATTTGTAGCAAGGGAGAGATCACTGTGTTTTTGCAACTCATTGCTCTTTCTTTTCTTTTTGTTTTCAGCCATATTTTGATGTGTAGTGACGGCTTCTAAAGGAGTTATTGGTTTAAGCATGTACTTCACATGATCCTTAAGCACATGATAGAAATTTATCTTCCCAAATGGTCAGCACCTCTATCATATTTCCAAGGACGTCCTAAAATAATGTGACTTGCAGTCATGGGGACTACATCACATAAAACCTTGTCCTTGTACTTTTCAAGCTCAAATTCCACCTCAACCTATTTTTCCACCCTTATTTCTCCAATATTACTCAACCAAGAAAGCTTATAAGGGCATGGATGGGGTTTACAAGGTATATCAAGTATAGAAACCATCTCAGATGAACAAACATTAGTGCAACTTCCATTATCAATTATGATAAGACAATGGGAATTCTTAACTTTACCTTTGATTCGGAAGAGATTGCTCATTTGTATATGTTCATCATCTATAGGTTGAGTGTGCAAAAGCTTCATAGTAACCATTAAGAGGTGATCACTTTCTTGCTCAACATAAGTTTCAACTTCTTATTGATGTGGATCAGCAATTGGACGAATTTGAAGTTGAGGGTCCTTTGTTGAAATCACCAACTTTAGGGACTGTTGTGGCAGCCCCCAAAGTAGCCAAATCCTTGCTAGGGTTCGGCAAATTAGGGGAATTGGCTATTCGGCCTTTTCCAATAATTGGAATTGGCCGAAAAGGTCCTTTTTCCTTTTCTCCTTTTTGTTGCCTCTCGATTTGCTCTGCAAAATGAACCATATCTACAAGATTATCTACGTTAGCACGTTCTACCTTAGGGCGTATTCGATCATTGAGGCCGGTTAGAAATCGTGCTAATGTGGCGGTTTCCGTTTCTTGAGTATTCGCTTTGATCATCAATATCTCCATCTCCTTGTAATACTCATCAACAGATTTTGTACCTTTCCTTAATATTTGTAAGCGGTTGAAGAGTTCTTGCAAATAATAAGAAGGCACAAATCGCTTTTGCATTACCCCTTTCATTTGTTCCCAACTTTCAATGGGTGTTAATATCAATCTTCTTCTTAAAACTCCTTATTGATCCCACCAAATTGAAGCATAATCGGAGAGTTCCATGGCTGCCAACTTTATCTTTTTCTCCTCCGAATAGTTGTGAACATCGTAAATATGATCTACTTTACGAATCCAATCATAAAAAAGTTCGGGATCGTTTGTACCTTGAAAAGTGGAAATCTTAATCTTGATTGAGCTTAAATTGGCATCCACCCTTTCAAATCTTCCATGATCATTGGCATAATTTTGCTGAAATTGCAATTTGGTCCCTGAAATCTGTTCTCGGCAAATTGCCGATTCAGTCCCTACTGTCCCTGAATTTCTAAAAATTGCCCAGCCAGTCCCTACCTTTGTTCTGCCAGCAATTGTTGTTCAGGTCCCTGCTGAAGTTCTGCCTGAAACTGCCAATCTGGTCCCTGAAGGGTTTCGGCTAGAATTTATTGGAATGGTCCCTACCGCTGCTGATATTTGGGAAACTGCTGAACTGGTCCCTGAAAATTTTGCCCCTGTTTCTGGGCGGCCAGGAATTTGTCGGTTTGATCCTTGCAAATTGTTAGCTAAAATATGCCGATTATGCCCTTATATATTTTGAGAAAGTTTTGGAAGGTTTACCTCTATTCTTTGATGGGTTGATTCATATGATTCATACCCTTCATATTCCTCATTAAAGATCTCACATTTTGGCTCAATTTGTTTACCTCTTCTAGGTAAATGTGTTAGCTTTTGTGCTTGTTGCAAATTGGCCACTGTTGTCTCAATTTTTGTCATTTGATCACTTAATTCATCAAATCTTTCCATGATTCAGTCGGTGAAGTGGTCTGAAGGAATGTCGCCCAATTTGTCCTCATCTTGGGGTGATGATGTACCTATTTGAGACATGATATAGAAATTCACACAAAACAAACGTTAGAGAAAAAAAGGTACCTTGAAGAATCTTGAAATAGAAATCTTGAGTTTCTTGGATTATGTATCTGGAGTTTCTTGGATTAGGTATCTTGAAATCAAGAATTTAGGAAAGTAACTTTGAGGAATCCTATTGTGTGTAGGACTCTCAAGATCTCAAATTTCTTGGTTTCTTGAACTTGTTTTCTGAAATTTCCGAAATATTGTTAAAAAAAATTGCCGAAAGTATTTGTCCCTTTTTCGTAATGGGGAATTGTTTTTTGAATATTTGTTCAAGATGTTTAGAGCCCCCCCCCCCCTCCCACCCCTAAAAAAATTAAGTCTTTGTAATTAGGATACTCTTTTCTTTCAAATTTTCCCCAAGATATATAGAGCTCCCCCCAAAGATCAAGTCTTTGTAATTAGGGTACTCTTTTCTTTTCCACTTGTCTTGATGGGATTTTTTAATTTTCGGCTTTTTTTTTTTTTGGTCAAACAAAAACAAGAAAACAAAGTAAAGGTACACCAAGAAGAGATCAACCGAGATCTCTGATACCAATTGATGAAGAACCTTGATAACTTGTACCAAGATTCAACAACAAAAGGTTGAAAGGATCTTTCTCTTCTTGAATCAAAAGTCTACAATGAAGAAGACTACAAGAAGATGACTCTCAACTTCAAAGCCATGAATGTACTTTGTTGTGCACTTAATCAAGAATCTCTAAACAAAGTACATGAATGTGAAGATGCCTACTCCATGTGGAATATGCTTAAAGCATCATATCAAGGCGAAGTTGAAGAAGAAGAGCCAAAGGTGGAAAGTCTAGGTTTGGGGACTCAATCTCTTGAAGGCATTGAAGAAATCTCAATCACATTCCAAGCTAAACATGATGATATCAAAGAATGTGATTTAGGAGAAAATAAAATTCAATCTACAATGAGCTCAAAAGACATACAACTTGAGCCTTCACAAGATGAGGAAGAAGAGATAGAGGAAGCACAAGATGATGATATTCATAATGAACTCAATTATTATGGTGACCATGAAGATCAATCATCTTGCAAAAGGAAGAGAAAACTATTGCCACAAGACTTCAAAGAAAGATACTCCAAGAGAAGTGGCTTTGGACTCAATCATTCCAAGGAGAATGATGAAGATTTGAATGGAGATATTCAAAGAGAAAAAAATCAAAATTCTCCATAGCACTTGGATTCCTCAAAGCCTTACAGAAACCACATTGAGTAGAATTGATCAATTCAGCTTCAATTCTCCTTTACCTAGTTCATTTATGTATAATGTTTTACTGAAATCAATAAAATTCGATATTGTTATCATTTGACATAACATATTTTTGGTCTAGTTCTTTGCTCCACCTTGTGATCAACCGATTGTATCTTTAGTTCCATTGTTTGTAGTTGTTTGGTAAGGGCCTCAAACTTATCAAAGATCTTTTGGAAGTTACTAGCTTGAGCATCACTAAGAAGTTTGTCATCTATTAAGCTTTCAGATTGCTTAGATGTTGACATTCTTCTTCTCTCAATTTTTAAGTGAATCCCTCAATTATTTCTTGAAACTTTGTAAAATAATTTCAACTCTAGAAGGCTTTACAAATGAAAGCCAAGAATTGGAATCCTGGGGGGCTACGACTGATTTTTTTTAAAGGGAATTGAAGTCCTAGACCTATAAGGAAAATGAAGATAAAATAAAAAGAAAAGTAACAAAAATAGAAATCCTCGACCTAAAAGGAAAAGGAATTGAAATCCTAGACCTAAGAGGAAGAGAATAACCTTGAGATATCCTTTTGTGTGTAGGACTCTTTGACCTCAATCTTTCTTTATTGAATTTGGAAAAACTTTTAGGAAAGTTCCTTAATCTTTTCTTTCCCCTTTTGCTCTTTGTATTTGGACCACATGTACTTTATTAATGCGGCTAAAATAAAAGTAAATAAAAGATGAAAATTAATTAAAGTATAAGATAGACCTTAATGTACAAATGCCTAAAATGTCCTTAGCCACATTGCATGTTGGAGCCGTGAGTCTATAGCTTCAAAGTGATGTGATGGACTTGTCTTTGATGAATGGAATCATGTAGAACTATCCTTGCTTCTTCATTGGTTTGAACCTCTAGGATTAGTGTAGATAAAGCTTGGTTCATTCTTGCACTTCTAGCTCTTGTCATTGGAACTTCAATGTTGATCATTTGATCACTTGAATAGCTTGTCCTAGGCATCTCCTCATCACTTTCTTAAAAAAAACCCCCTCCAACCCATCATCCCTCTTTCCTTCCTCTCGAAGGTTTGCTCCAAATTCATAGTTTTTAAGGGGATAGATTTCAAAATCGTACGAGAGAAGATTAAGCCACCCCATATCCACAAAATAATCCACTACCTCTTCTAATCCCAAATCATCATCTACAATATATCCCAGAATAATTCCCCTCTTAGTCCTCACTAGATTATCCTAGATTTCTTTAGCCTTATCGGAGTAAAAACGAGGAGATACCTTTTTTCGTTGCGTATGAAGAGGATTATCCTTGGAATCTTGGAGAATGAGGTGGGATGTGACGATCTTCATCAGAATCGGTCTCGTCATCAGAGTGTGTACTCTTCTTTGTTTTCCCTTTTTCTTTTATTGGTGATATCCCTCTTCTTCAATCATTTGGGAGCGGGTTCAATGCAATCCCAAATGATTAGAGGCTTTTCCAAAGGTCTTTGAGTTCGGAGTTTGATTTGGCTTTTTTTGGGGATTTGAAGTAGTATTTTGATCTTGATTAGGGTTCATGATTGTATCAATTAATGAATTGTTGAAAGAATTGATGTTTGGGAGTGTTTGTGCTTTGAGATTTAGAAGGAGATATGAGAGTTTTTGTGTATATGGAAGAGGGAATTTGAAAAGTTTGACAAATGAACAGTAAACAGTGAAACCCCTTTAAAAATGATAAATCGCGATACCTAGGTTGACTGGAGGTCCTATCCGTTCTCCTGACCCTCATCCAAGATAAATTTAATTTATTGTCTCGATTTCGGTCGAACGGGATACCCTTGGCAACTCTAAGTAGAAGTGCTAAGTGCTATCCTGCAGCCGCTAAGCTAGAAAGTTTTTTACTGACGGATCGAAAGAAGATATAATCAACTCCCCCTGAAAAGCAGGATTTTCTCTCTCATATTCATTCTCATGGAACTACGCATCATAAGTAACGCTGCTATGCCTTTTGCTGCGGTCGGACATGGAGTCTGGTGAGCTCGACCATGATATCCTGGAAATGTCATTAGAAGACAAATAAGATTTAAACATGTATTTCCAACAAGAGAAGTTGGAGCCATCAAATAAAGGTGGTCTAGATGAGGATTGGTCATCTATGTTAGAAAACTAAGAGCCATGTATCCTCCTAGAATGTAAGTCCAACAAAAAGGAGACAAGGCTCTGATACCAATTGAAAGACCCTATTAGGGTAATGAACCAAAGAGGGGTTGATTTAGGTTCTTAATTTTTTTTTAGCTTTTCTAAAATTCTTTGACTATATGATCACCTTAACAACAAGTATGTTGATTACGCACATAAGGTGAATTAATTATGTTTAGGCATTTTAGTTGACTATGTGAAGCAATGTATGCAGAGGGGAAACATGTGTAAGTTTTCTAATCCTTAGACAAATAGTTCATGTAAACAAGTTATAGCCATCCATGAACTATAAAGTAAGAGAGTAGGGATAGTGAAAACTAACACATGGATTTATAATGGTTCGATTCACAAAGAATCTACATCCACTACCTAAGGACAAACCCAAGGATTTCAACATCCACTAATGGATGCCCTTCACAAAAAATGCAAGGTAGGTTCTACCTTTTACAATTGCCTCAACAAATGAGGACTTTTGCTTCACAAAGAAGACTTCACTCACAAAGAGTGTTAATCTCACAAAGAGCCAATCTCACCAATGAAATACTTGCCTCACAAAAAGGAATTTCGCTTCACTAAGAAGGCTCCACTCAAAAGAGTGTTTTTCTAGTTCTCCAAAGAACTAATCTCACTAAGAGCTAATTTGTCCAAAGAGATACCTCTCACAAGAGGATTTTTGCCTCACCAACGAGGAGCTAGAAACACTCACAAAGAGCTTTTTCCTATTTCACTAAGAACTAGTTCCCACAAAGAGAAATTTGGTAACTAGTCTCTTTCAAAGAAGACTTTAAAATTAAGCTCACTTACAAAAAATCCCTCTTGGGTTGAATATACAAATGAAGGTTCAAAGAGATAGAATATGTTTAAGCTCAACTCAAAAAGATATTAATGATATGAAGATTAAGCTCAAGAAAGTGTTTGTTGACTTGTTTTTTTAAATGTATAAACTAGCCCTCTTATTGTTAGTAATGCCCTAGGACCATTAGCATATGTTGTACGTTTTATATCTATTTGAGCATTCCATATGAATAGTTAATTTTGCTTATGACATCAAATGCGTGATTTGATAGTAAAACTCATTTGCTTATGTAATTACTATTCTAGTTGTCCCTACTTTTATGTAATCTATTTTACAATGAAATAAAACTAGTATGATGTTTGATTGATGATTACGTTTTACTAATCATGTGTAATGAATACAAATCATATCATAGATGCAATATGTTGGGATACATTGTATTGGATGTGATCCGTTAGAGAAGTAATACTTCATGGTCCTTAGTCATAAGTATTACTTCCTCAATACAATTTTAGAATCCTTAGACCTTATGTCTCCATTTGATTCTAGCATGAATGGAGCCACGTTTTGACTCAGTCGTACGTTGCTTTTAATCGAGTAATCAATACGACTGATGATCGGATGTAGTGTCCTATCATGGCTTCAATGTGAGAGGCATTGTAAGAAATTTGTCCCTTTCTTGTTAGAGAGAGATATCCATGGGCCCCTCGATAGGGAAAGACTGTCTAAATGCATGACCGTGCTCAAATGTATTTGATAAAGTGGTTATCAGATACTATTTGTTGGATCAGTCTACCTAGAGATCGAGCATAAATACAATTAAGCTTAATAAGGGTGACGACTACCATGCCTTATGCTTAATTAGGATATCGCGAGACAAAGGGATTAAATAGTGGATTGATATTAGGTTCCACCGTAAATTCATTCACTTTGGGTAGTCACAATGTCCTGCAAGGGACCGCTTGTGATTTATGAACACGTACTACTACTAAGTGTGTTTTCATTGCCAATGTGAGATGAACCTACACGGTCACACGCATAGACGAGCTAACGAGCTTCATGTCTAGATTCAATGAATCTAGAATGTGTCTAGGTTCATTGTATCTAACATTTATTTTTCTGAGAATAATAAAGCGTTATTATTCGAATTATAGATAAGGGGCATTTTCGGTATTTGGTTAATAGCTGGGATTACGTGGGAGTTATTATCCGATAAAGACTCCCACTACCAGCAGAAGTCTAGGGGACGTGGGAGTTAAAGACTCCCACTGCCGAGAGAAGTTGAGGATGTGAGAGTTGGTTATGGGAACAAACTCTCATACCCTGGATAAACCACTCTTGGCCGAAACCCTAAAGTTAGAGATTTTCGGCCGAAATACCAAAACCCACAAGAAATCAGATTTCTTGTTCTGCCTCATTTTCTCCCTAATTCCAGAAACTCAGAAAAACGAAGAGCTAGCACTCGCTGCCCGTTTCGTCGCGTGGATACCGGTAGGGAGTAATTCCGCAAGAGAGGACTCAAGGTGATCATTGCATCCGAGCCATAAAGATAGCATCTTCCATTCAAGAATCCGATTCTTGAACTCAAAACGTAAGTCTTTTCTTGTAATTTTCCGATTCGTTTTGTATGAGCGGATCCTTCAGGGGAGGACTCATGGGTGTTTGGAACGAGTTTCCGCCCATGAATCCCATCACTTATGTCGTGATTAGTTATGAAAATTAAGCTTTAGAAGCTTTATATAGGGGCAAAAAACACAAGTAAAATTGGTCACAACAGCTATAATATTTGTCCTGATTGGGCACACTTCCGTCGACCGAACCATGAGGTAGGTCATCTAAAAGTGCGTTTGAAGTAATAGTTAAAGGCCCTCTGTGTTCATCTCGGTCGACCGCAAGATAGGTTGTTGAAATTTACATTTGATATAGGTGCTCCAATTGGATTGGGCCAACCAATACTCAATTGGTCAAACGGATCCGGTTTAACCGGTCTATGAAAGCTAAACCGGACATGTGAGAGTCATGTGAGGGGTTGTGTGTAGTTGGGGTTATGGGAGATTAATGAGGGAAAAGTGGAAGTAGTGGGTAAATTAATTTTCTCCCCACTACTTCATTTGCTCTTATTATTATTCAGTTGTTGAATTAATTCTCTCTCCCTAATATACTATGGCTGCTGATTTCTAGAGTAGAAAATTATCCCCAAAACAAAAGCTATTCAAGTGATCCAATGATCAACATTCAAGGTCTAATGACAAGAGCTAGAAGTGCAAGAATGAATCAAACTTTATCTACATTAACCCAAGAGGTTCAAACCAAGGAAGAAGTAAGGATACTTCTACATGATTCTATTCATCACAGACAAGTCCATCTCATCACTTTGAAGCTAGAGACTCACGGCTCCAACATGCAAAGTGGCTAAAGGCATTTCAGGCATTTTGTACATTAAAATCTATCTTAGACTTTAATTAATTTTCAGCTTTTATTTACTTTTATTTTATCCGCATTAATAAAGGACATGTGGTCCAAATAGTTATTTATTTTATAGCAAGTATTATTTAGTTTACTATAATTGTAATTGCTTTATTTCCTAGTCCATTTAGGACAGATTGTTTAGGGCTTGTAGCCGAAATATCCCTTTATTTAAAGAGAGATTTTGGTTCATTTATTACTTAGACTATTGATAATACATTGTGAGGTTTATTCCTTTGATACTTTGTGAATTGAATTTCTTTTTAGATCTTCCTTTCATTGTTACTAATCAACAAGTTAGTTCCCTTATTGTGGTGTTTCATCCTCTATTAGAGTCTTCTTCCTAGGTTGCTTGATGCTTATCGCTGTCTTGAGGTCTAGTGTGTTTAACTATTGAAAGTCCTTTGCTTGTGTTGCTTGGTGCTTATTGCTGCCTTGAGGTTCTTAGTAAGGCATTCACGTGAACTATCTTCAAGTTAGAGAAAGATTCTACCTTTTATCCTTTGTGTTGAATCTTGATGAATCCAATTGTCAAGGTTCTTCATCAGAAAGCCACCTGTTGTGGTTGGGGGGGTGGCATGGACCCCTATCTGTTTATTAATTAAAGGCTAAATAGCCGAATAAGTACATGGAGGGGGACTTGACCAAAATCTCCGCTTTGGTGGAAACAAATCAACTCCCTACATAAAACGGTGCAAATGAAAATAAACAAGAGAGCTTGGACATTTATATTACATGGCCTTGCCTTTACAATTGAGAACATCTGCAACTAAAACAATTTCCTAAACTAAAGTGCATCATTTATAAGAATGACACATTACATGAGAGAAAACAAAAACAAAGCTAAGTGTTGACAATCCGTACATAAGGCATACCTTAACGATCCAAAAGACATAAACCTTTAGCTTTATCCGGAAGAGACTCGTAGGTAATGTACATATGGTCCTCCTTACAATCACAAGCTATATTGGCCAAAAAATCCGCCACTTGATTAACTTCTCGATAAACATGTGTTATATTGGCTTGCCGCACATGTGAAAGTTCCATATTAAAACATTCATATAACGTCCATGAAGATATCCGTCGCGTTTTGATAGAGGAGACTAAACACTGAGAATCAGATTGGATAAGAATATCCTCAAACCCCAAAGAGTGAGGAAGAGGTAGACCCTTCAACAATGCCATTAGCTCGGCGAATTACTTGTATGATCCCCAATGAAATATGATGTTGCCGCAATGAAGTCCCCTTGGCTTGTCCTTAGAACACCTCCTGCCCAAGAAATACCTGGATTTCCCCTGGATATGCCATTAATGTTAAGTATCGCAGTCAAAATCTGAGAGGGAAACTTCCATTTTACAGCCATAATCCGTCATACCTGCTGCCCTTGACTACGCTATCCTTAACAAAGGTATCTTCCGTGCTTTCCACACATTTGCAAGGTAATAATCCAACTCATGCTTCAATAAAGAAATTGTCTTAGATGTTGCCACACTCCATAACCTGAGGGTGACCGGGAAGTGTCACATACGCCGATGTGACACCGAACCCTCAAACGAAAATGCTAAAATCCCAAAAGACTTCAAACTTAAAAGGAAACTGAAAGATTCTTACATAAATGTAATAATTCAAAAACAACGAATGTTCTTACAAAGGGGAACAAAACATTAACTTAAAAGAAATGAAAGATTCTAACTATTACAAAGCCTCAATAACTTTCCATGATCCAATCCCCATCATAGTTACCTCCAACCTGAACATCTGTAAAATAAAAATATAGAAAGGACTGAGCTACTTGTTAGAGGAATAACCGGGTCTAAAACAGGTTATGCAGCGGAAATAAAACGACCCGCCTCTAATAGAATCTTTCACGAGTAAGAACCTTAGACTATGGGATAGTATTATACCTTTCGAAGTGCGGAAATCGTCTGAAACGGTTTCAGTTGTCACGAACGGAACACCACCAACGCAGGCTCTGCCTCTCCCAATATCCACTCGATCTTCCGGGGATGGTCCTCTACCGCTTGGTGCTAGCCAACGCCTCGAAGAAGTCTTGAAGACACTCTTCAAGATGGAGTACATATATATGGTGGATATAGGACCTTTTGAAGAACAAGAAACAGTTTTCTTACTTCTTTTCTATTAGCCAAAGCTAAAAAACAAGTATATAGAAAAGTTATCTTTTATTTCTATTCAAGCTCTCTTGAATGCTCTCTCTTTTTCTCTCTATTCTAAGCTTTCAAAAGCTGGAGAATAATCACTTAGAATGCTAGGAAACATCAGTATTTTTCTTAGTCATTCAAGGGATAGTGGGGAGAGAGAAAGGGGAAAGTGGGAGATCATGGAGGAAACCACTCCTCCACATTCTCCACCACTTCAACCTCCTTCTAAGAGATAATAGCTGAAAATATATCCAATTTTCCAGCCATAAGGTCGGTCCAAATGGGTTGGTCGGCCCAATCCGATTAAGGGCCCAATCCAATCCCGGCCCGGCCCGGCCCAATCGAATTGGCGCACCTTAGATTAAATGTACTCCAACAAGCCCAATCCAGTTGATCTATGAGTGCGACCCAGGAGGTATCTATGATGTTTGCCGTGACATCATATGTCACAAGTAATGAGAGGTATCTAGCAACTCATCATTACCCCCAATTCATAAATATCTGGTGACTATCATAATCACACCATTTGACATTTGTATTTAAATCCTTTTGTCCTTGATATCTAGATTGAACACAAGTCATGGAAAAAGTCACACTTGTATTGTCCAATCTTTTAGTTTCTTGATTCGCGAGTAGACTAATCAAATGACATCAATATCATATCTCGATTCATTTGTTCATGGCCATGAATTAGTCGGACTCCATCAAAGGGGCCCAAGATATCGCCTCCCTGCTATATAGGAGGGACAAATCCTTTCGCATCCCATTCATCCCGAACAAGATTCGTGATATACCCAATAAATGCCTTTATTGCTCACCCTGTTACGGATAGCGTTTAACATTATCAAAGCATAACACTAGCCATGCAAGAACTCTTGTGAGACCTCAAGTCGAAGGATTCTCATATACAACCCAGTCAAAAATTGAGAAACACCGTTGACTATTATATAACAACCCATGGTGTGTTTCTCATGTCGGGTCTGTCCAGTATAATGATTCTCTAATCATATATATCCATGTGACGATCCGATATCTTATATCAATCACTGCACATATTAGTCTTACGCATTAATATTGTCCTCGAAGATTCCATAATAATGTTCGACTAAGGACGTTTCAGAATCATAACAATTATGAATACTATTCTAAGGAAATATTATTTCATTATGTTTTTAAGAACGCAGAAACACAAGAATAATACTGGAATTTATGCCTTTTTATTCATCAAAATGAAAATTACATAAATACGATACAATAATCTCCCACTTGCACTAAAGACCCAAAATCATCTACTGATTGGTCTTTAAGGGCATACTAATGACTGCCTCTAAAGATCAGCCCTCCAGATATCGGATACCCATGGAGCTAGTGTGACGATCATGCTGCTGCTGCGACAGTGGCTTCGTCAGTGGATCGGCAACATTGTCTGCCGAATCTACTCTACATATATGCACATCACCTCTTTCTATAATCTCGCGGATTAGGTGAAAACGCCGTAGTACATGTTTGGACCTCTAGTGAGATCTAGGTTCCTTAGATTGTGAAATAGCCCCATTGTTGTCACAATAGAGGTCTATCGGGTTCGCAATACTAGGAACCACATCGAGGTCGGAAATAAATTTCTTGATCCAAACTGCCTCCTTAGCTGCTTCACAAGCTGCTATGTACTCGGCCTCTGTCGTAGAATCTGCGATGGTCGATTGCTTTGAACTGCGCCAGCTCACAGCACCTCTATTCAAGTAAAACACATATCCCGATTGCGATCGGAAATCATCTCTATCGGTTTGGAAACTAGCATCGGTGTAACCACTTACAACGAGCTCATCCGCCCTCCATAAATCAAGAATGTATCCTTAGTCCTTCGTAAGTACTTGAGGATATTCTTGATCGAGATCCAGATGACGTTCACCGTAATTAGGCGGTATCCGCTCGTAAGGCTTAAGGCAAACGAGACATCTGGGCGAGTACATAACATGGCGTACATGATGGATCCTATGGCAGAAGCATAAGGGATCTCTTTTATGCGTTCTAATTCGGCAGGCGTTTTAGAACACTGTTTGTTCGACATAACAGTACCATGTGCCATAGGTTAAAGTCCCTTCTTAGACTCTTGCATGCTAAACCGCTTTAGCACCTTGTCTATATATGTACTCTGACTTAGGCCAATGAGTCTCCTGGATCTATCTCTATAGATCTTGACTCCCAGAATATAGCTGGCATCGCCTAAGTCTTTCATAGAGAAACATGTACACAACCAAGCCTTGACAGACTTTAAGGTTGGTATGTCGTTTCCAATGAGTAGTATGTCATCTACATACAAAACCAGGAATACGATTTAGCTCCCATTAACTTTCTTGTAAACACAAGGCTCATCCTCATTTCTAATGAAGCCAAACTCACTAGACGACGATCATTAAAAGCGGATGTTCCAGCTCGAGAAGCTTTCGCTTGAGTCCATAAATGGATCTCTGAAGCTTACATACTTTTCCGAAAGCATTCTCCCGGAGTGACAAAACCTTCAGCTGTGTCATATACACATCCTCTTCAATTTTTCCATTAAGGAAAGCGGTTTTGACATCCATTTGCCAGATTTCATAGTCATAGTAAGCTGCAATAGCAAGCAAAATCCTAATGGACTTGAACATAACTACAGGGGAAAATGTCTCGTCATAGTCTATACCATGAACTTGTTTGAAACCTTTCGCGACCAGTCGCCCCTTGTACGTTTGTACATTCCCTTCCATGTCGGTTATAATCTTAAAAACCCATTTGCACCCTATGGGAGTTACCCCTTCAGGTGGATCAACCAAGATCCGGACTTGGTTTGTGTACATGGAGTCCATTTCGAATCTCGTGGCCTCAAGCCATTTCTCGGGAAATCCGGGCTATTAATTGCTCGTTTGTAGGTTGAAGGTTCATCGTGATCCACAAACATAACATCACCATGTTACTGTTATGAAATACCAAATTTTTCTCGAGGTGGACGACGGACTCTACCGGACCTACGCAATTCTTGTGTTTCTTAAATCGAGTGCTTGCCGCACTAGCTGCTTTTGTGGCACCTGCTGCACAACAACTTGTGGAGTCTGTTCATTTTCCATCTCATCATTAGTGCTAGTTTGAGAGTCTGGAACTTCAGTAAGTTCTACGCTACTCCCACTCATGTTTCTAGAAACAAATTCTTTTTTCTAGAAAGACTCCCGTGCGAGCAACAAACACTTTGTTTTCGTTAGGGATATAAAAGTAGTATCCTTTAGTTTCCTTAGGATAACCTACAAATATGCACTTTTCAGATTTTGGAGCCAGCTTATCAGAAATTGAGCTTTTTACAAAAGCTTCACAGCCACAAATCTTGAGGAAAGACAAACTAGGACGCTTCCCAGTCCATAACTCGTATGGCGTCTTTGCAACTGATTTATATGGAACGCGGTTAAGTGTTAAAGTTGCTGTCTCTAGTGCGTGTCCCCAAAAGGAATTGGGCAGGATCGTGTGACTCATCATAGAACGAACCATATCTAATAAGGTTCTATTCCTCCTTTCATATGCACCATTCCATTGTGGAGTAGCTGGAGGAGAAAGTTGTGAAACGATTCCACAATCCTTTAGGTAGTCACATAATTCTTGACTCAAGTATTCTCCTCCTCGATTAGATCGAAGAACCTTAGTACTCTTGCCAAGTTGGTTTTCTACTTCTAGTTTAAACTCTTTAAACTTAGCAAATGCTTCAGATTTGTGTTTCATCAAGAACACATATCCATACCTACTGAAGTCATCAGTAAAGGTAATGAAGTAGAGGTAACCACCCCTTGCATGTATATTAAAAGGGCCACATACATCACTATGTATTAGTCCTAATAAAGCATCGGCTCTCTCACCTAGCTTAGTGAAAGGTGATGCTGTCATCTTACCCAACAAACAAGATTCGCATCGATCATAAGACATGAAGTCAAATGATTCCAACAGCCCATCTTTATGGAGCTTGGATATGCGGTCTTCGTTTATGTGGCCTAAGCGACAATGCCAGAGGTATGTCGGATTAGAATCATTAGTCTTAATCCTTTTTTTTATTTATATTTAAAATTGGCATATCAATGTCTAAAATATATAGGCCATTAATCAAAGAGGCGCTTGCATAAAAAATAATGACAATCGTTGGTTTTTGATTGAAATCTCAAAACCTTTCTTGTCCAAACAAGAAATTGAAATAATATTCTTAGTTAAACTTGGTACATAGAAACAGTTTTCTAAACCCAAAACAAGCCCTGGAGGCAAAGTAAAAGTACAAGTCCCTACAGTTAGGGCTGCAACACGTGCTCCGTTACCAACTCGTAGTTCCACTTCACCCTTTGCCAACTCTCTACTCCTTTGCAGTCCCTGCACATTAGTACAAATGTGAGAACCACATCCGGTATCAATTACCCAAGAAGTAGTTGTATTTAAATTGATATCAATCACATTAATATCAACAACATAAATACCTGAGCCCAAAGCAACATTTGCTTTCTCCTTTTCCAGCCTTTTTCCTGCAACATAGCTTTTGCAGTTCCTTTTCCAGTGACCCTTTTCACCACAGTGATGACAGATAGAGTCCTTGGCTACACCACCTTTAGATTTCAGTGCATTGTTGAAAGTGGTTTGCTTGCCCTTGGGCTTACCTTTCGGTTTGCCTTTGGGTTTTACAAAACCTTTGCCTTTGCCCTTTTGCACCATCAGTATGGTGTTGGGCTTGGACTTGCCTATTTCTTTCTCGGCAGTCCTCAGCATGTTCAACAACTCAGGCAATGGCTTGTCGATTTCATTCATGTGATAATTCAGAATGAACTGACTGAATGACTCAGGCAACGATTGCAAGATCAAATCAGTCGACAGCTCTTGCCCCAAAGGAAATCCCAGTTTTCAAGGTTCTGAACATAACCTATCTGTTAGAGGAATAACCGGGTCACACATAAATGCGTAGCGGAATAAAACTTGACCCGCCTCTACCAGGATCTTCCACGAGTAAGAACCTACGACTATGGGATAGTGTTTTACCTTATATTGATGCTAGAATGGCTGAAACGCTTTCAGCGGTATGTTGTCACGAACGGAACACCACAATGCAGGCTCCGTCTCTCCCAGTATCCACTCAATCTTCCAGGGATGGTCTTCTATTGCTTGGTGCTAGCCAACGCCTTGTAGAAGCTTTGAAGACACTCTTCAATGGAGTATGTATTTCAGACCTTATCAGAAGAATAAGATACAGGATTACTAACTTCTTTCCTATTAGCAAAAAGCTAGAAAACAAGTCTAGAAATCTATCTTTTCTTTTCTCTCTAAAAACTCACTTTTCTCTCTTCTCTCTAAGCTTCAAAAGCTGGAGAAAAACTGATTAATATGAATGGGAAAAATCAGTATTTTTCCCTTAGTCTATCAAGAGAGAGTGGGGAGAGATAAAGGGGAAAGTGGGAGATCATGGAGGAAACCACTCCTCCACTTTCTCCACTCCTTTAACCTCTAGATAAGAGACATATGAGCTAAAAATATGTGTCCAATTTTCCAGCCATAAGGTCGGTCCAAAATGGGTCGGTCGGCCCAATCATATTGGTCGGCCCAACCCGATTAAGGGCCCAATCCAATCCCGGCCCGGCCCGGCCCAATCGAATTGGCACACCTTAGATTAAATGTACTCCAACACTATCATCTTAAGAACGTGAGTTCCTACTGGCATTCCTTCAGACATTTTGCATTGAAAAAGAGATTTCGATACGTCGAATCTCTCCTGTCGTGCTTGTCCCTGATATAGTTGCTTTAAGTGAGCCAGCATCTCATAAGCCCCCATGTCCTCATGTTGCTTCTGAAGCTCAGAGTTCATGGTGACAAGCATGAGGCTAGACACATCTAAAGCATCACTACAATGCTTCTGATAAGCACTCCTTTCAGCGGTCGAAGCGCGAGCCTCTGGTGTATCAGGAATAGGCTGTTCTAGAACATACATCTTTCTTTCATGCTTGAGAACGATTCTCAAGTTCCTGAACCAGTCGAGGAAGTTAACTCCCTCTAATTTGTCCTTCTCAAGGACAGAACGCAGTGATAGTGTTTGGTTTGAATTTGCCATTTTTCTACAACAAAATACATATGCAAAGTAGGTATCGATAACAAATCATTATTCGAGGGGATTTGATGAGAAGAGAATTACAACTTTTGATAAAAAAAAAAAGATAGGCACGATACGCAGATCGTATTTATAAAATAAACCAACAGGGTAAAGGTGATTACTATGCATCATGCTCAACTAACATAACAATTTATGAAAAATGAGCAACCAGCAAAATGAACATTTCATATTCTGCTTTGGTTCGGTGGACCGGCGACCTCGCTCGGTTGTCTGAACAAAGTACTGAGAGTACTCGGTTGACCGAACATATATTGCGGTCGACCGAACAGAGTACTGAGAGTACTCGGTTGACCAAAACTGGCATTTCGGTTGACCGAAATTCTCGACTCTCATACATAAAAAATGATGCAAAAACATGTCATACATGATATACAACATTTCTAGCAATCCTAAGGCATGAAAAATATAGATTCATAATCCATATTAAAATACTATAGCACATTAAGTCGATAGGGTACTCGTGAGTGGCTCTGATACCGCTGTTAGAGGAATAACCGGGTCTAAAACAGATTATGCAGCGGAAATAAAACGACCCGCCTCTAATAGAATCTTTCACGAGTAAGAACCTTAGACTATGTGATAGTATTATACCTTTCGAAGTGCGGAAATCGTCTGAAACGGTTTCAGTTGTCACAAACGGAACATCACCAACGCAGGCTCCGCCTCTCCCAATATCCACTCGATCTTCCGGGGATGGTCCTCTACCGCTTGGTGCTAGCCAATGCCTCGTAGAAGTCTTGAAGACACTCTTCAAGATGGAGTATATATATATGGTGGATATAGGACTTTTCGAAGTACAAGAAACAGCTTTCTTACTTCTTTTCTATTAGCCAAAGCTAGAAAACAAGTATATAGAAAAGCTGTCTTTTCTTTCTATTCAAGCTCTCTTGAATGCTCTCTCTTTTTCTCTCTATTCTAAGCTTTCAAAAGCTGGAGAATAATCACTTAGAATGCTAGGAAAAATCAGCATTTTTCTTAGTCATTCAAGGGATAGTAGGGAGAGAGAAAGGGGAAAGTGGGAGATCATGGAGGAAACCACTCCTCCACATTCTCCACCACTTCAACCTCCTTCTAAGAGATAATAGTTGAAAATATATCTAATTTTTCAGCCATAAGGTCGGTCCAAATGGGTTGGTCGGCCAATCATATTGGTCGACCCAACCCGATTAAGGGCCCAGTCCAATCCTGGCCCGAAGCCCGGCCCGGCCCAATCGAATTGGCGTACCTTAGATTAAATGTACTCCAACACTACTAAACTAGCCTAGTAAGCATCAACACCCCTTGGGATGAAGCATCAAACACAACTCAAAACAATTCCCGACTTTCCCAAAACGTGTGAAATCAATGCATGAGTTGACTTGACATACTTTCAAAACATTCAAAAATACATATGCAAAACACTCAGAACTTCTGACAGACTGAACTCTGAAAATGAAACAAAATAGAAAACCAAGCGGACCAAAAATAAAGCTCCGATTGACTGGACAAAGGTCTGGTCGACCGAAGAGTTCACCTAGAATCCAGTCAAAGACACTATCCAAAGTCCGGTCGACCAACAGATCCAGACGGTCGACCAAAATCGAGACAGTAACTAAATCATAAAAAAAAAACAGAAGAATACACATGCGTCCAGTCGACCGCATCGGTCGACGACGATTATGTGGATATAAAAAACAGTGTAAAATCGTGAAAGAAAACATCATTTTTGAAATCCTCTTTTTCCCAACCCCAAAATGACACATTTTGACACACTTACATATCAAATAAGACCAAAACAAGAACAACAAATGCAATGAACCATACTCTCCAAATCCAATACTTATACATCAGAATCGTGCTACAAGCACCATGAATCACTCATAAAAGTACATACGGATATATAGTTCATCGGACCTTACGAATATGGTTCATGCAAGACACATTCAATTCCACAAAACCGAGCTCAATTATCCAATCCCGGCTCTAAAGCAAACTACTAACAACCCCCAACTATTAGCCTATTAGGTAAGGCCAGTAAAATCATGAGTCTAATTATATAACCTTCGGAACAGCAGGGCCAGTGATTTTAAGGATACACCCCATTTTAGACTGTTAATAGCCTTAACTTTTAACCCAGTTAGAGACGGGCTAGGTGTACAGTACAGGACAAGACAGAGATCAGAAATCGGACTTTTGGGATATTTCCTGCAATAGATTCGTTGCTAAACAAGAGCTCTAGATTGCGGTGACACGGCCAACAAATAGCAATTGCGACAACACCAAATAGACGCCAACAACGACAACAGTTAGCAAAAGACATAATGACATTAACCACGTAATAAGACCAGCAATCAATCAACAAATACAATTATGAGCAACAATAGCAACAATTTAAGTCTCAAAACGACAACGTAACAATTCCAACTATCAACCATATATAACAACAATAATTGAACGCTTCATCCATTTTATGCAATTGAAAACATGAATAAACCTTTCATACAAATTCAATATCTTTAAAATACTGATTCATGCTTTTAGGACTGAAAAGAACAAGGATGAAGATCCTTACATCAAAAGCTTAACAAATCCTCAAAGAACCCACAAACACTCTGAAATCCAGAAAACAACATACTTCCGGGAGCTATAACTTTCTGCACAGGACTCCAAATCCTAATGCGTAGGCGCCCACTCGTAGCTCTTTCAATTATGTTCAAAATCGATATATTGTGCGCCCAAATCCAACAATGTTTACCGCTCCAATTGCTCAATCTCTCACACACTACCAAACTGCCAACTTTTATTCTCTCTCATTTTTATTTCCTTTTTCTTTGTAACCACCTTACTAAAAATCCTGCACGAATCCCCCCATTAAATCCCCATACCTCCCTTTTCCAAAACCATCCCTCAACTTCCTAACAATCTTACTCAAGTCCCTAAACTTACTAAAACGTCCATTACGCCCCTCAACTTAAAAACCCCAAAAGTAACACATAAACTTGTTAATAAAATCAAATATAATACACGTCATCTAGACACGTAAACAGAAAAGTCCCAAGTATCACATCATTCCCCCTTACCAAAGTTTCTTCCTCGAAGCTTGCACTCCCTACAAGACAAAGATACTGGCACTCTCCTACTAGATGCAAATGATCATATGGGTATTCACTGAGCAATTATGGTACTAGATGCAAATCCACTTAGTACAAAATAAATAATAAGTTCAAATATCACACAAATGTACCTGTCACCGGATTCGTAGCTTTACCCGTTCCTTGTTGTGTAATTATGAAGACTCTAGCATTTCCCGCTGAAGTTGTAGGCGGTTCCATACTTTGATCCAGTTCTGTAACCCGATGATTTGTTCCCCCACACCTAAAGCATGCTCCGGTATTCCATCGGCACCTTCCAGAGTGTCGTTTTCCACATGTATCACACACCCCAAAGATTGGAGAAGTTCATGGTGCCCCCAACGGGTCCCTTAATCCTAATTGCATTTGCCCCTGTTCCTACTTCCGACATGGAAGGTCCCGAAATAGGAATAACAGTCCTTTTGGCAGCCATTTTGGCCGGTTGTGAATTTATGGCCTTGAACCATTGTAGTAAACGTCATTTTGCACGCATTATCCTTGTCAGTCCTCATAAATTCAGCCTCAATGTCAAGGCTCCATTTATAGGCGTCCATATAGGTGGTAGGGAGGAAACCATAGAGCCTACACCGATATGAGGCAACAATCCTCTCTTGAACCTCTGAATCCTCTCTTGCCATAGCATATTTTCCCAAAGCAGTGAACCAACTTGCATATTTTGAGACTGTCATTCTGATACGAGACCAAGCCAAGGGCAGCCCTACTCTAAAGATCTTCTTGTCAATATTCAAAGACCAATGACAAGATCAAGAAGGCAGAATACTTTAAAGAAGATAGCAGCCATAATCCGAGACATTAAAGTTAAAGAGGAAGTGAACCTTCAACTAGAAGATGAAGACAAAGTCAACCTCTTAACTTTCAAGAAGATACAAATCGGCCCAAAGAAGTAAAGTGGCTAAAAAGGGCATTTTGGTCTTTTTACACATTAAAGTCTATTTTAGCCTATTCTAGACTATTCTAGACTTTAATTATTTTAAGTCTTGTTAGTTCTCTTTCAGCCGTGTAATAGTAAGTAATTGCTATAATAAAGGACATGTTGTCCATGTGTTCGTTAGTTTGTTAATAAAGAGTCCTAATGCAACTAGGACTCTTCATAGATTTGGTAGTTAGTATCTTTTCTAGCCGCCACTTTATTTTTAGGTAGTTACTTGATAGCAAGTTGTTATTCAAGAGTCCTACTTCTTCAAGGACTCTTATTTTTTTTCAAGAGTCTTAATCCTTTAAGGACTCTTATTTCTTTTATTGGTTGTAACCGAAATCTCAACCTTACTTAAGGGGGATTTCGGCCATTGTTATACTTACGTTAGATATATTGATATTTTGGTAAGGTTATTCCTTAGCTTCTCGTGTTTGAACTTCTAGATAGAAATTCATTCATTCTTGAGTTCTTGTATCAACTAGCTTGTTTCTCTAGTTGTGGTGTTTCAAACCTCCATTGTTAATTAACCTCCCTTAGTGTTGCGTTGATTGAATTCCCATAGAAACTAGTTCGAGAATTGAAGAAAGATCGGGCTCAACTCAAGTAGAACCTCACGGTTCTTCATCAGGTGGTATCAGAGCAAAAGGTTCTTCTCCAATTCCCGGTGTGCCCTACGCACAATTTTTTTTCTTGTTTGCAGAAATTGACCAAAACAAAATACAAAAGCCACGGCATAAAAAAAAAGCAATATTGGGCAGCCGAGTGTCATTAAAAGAAAAAGCCTCTCGGTCTAAAGAAATCGGTAGCCGAGTTAGTATAGATTGAATAGCGAACTATAAAGCCATAAGCAAACTTCTTGGGTGATAGTGATCGAGCCTCATCCAAGAATTGGCAAACGTTCCTCCTTCCATTTGAGCCGTGTCTAAAAGATTACCATACATCAAGAATTGATAGTGATCGCGCCTCATTCTTTGATACATTCCGGCTAAAGGTAAGGGAAAATTCAAGCAAACAAGAAACATCAAGAACATCAAGAAGATCAAGAACATCAAGAACCGGTTTCTTTTCTCGATTAGGAATTCGTTTCTTCATCTTTTTCTTTCTAAAGCTTTTTATTTAGGTCAAAGATAGGATTTCTTTCCTTATTTTTCAGCTTTGTGTCAACGCAACAAGTTAGGAACCCATTCTTTAAATCTAGAGTTTGAAGTTCTATACAAGCGGTGTTGGAATAAAGAGTGAATCTTTCTTTGCTATCTAACGTTTTTGAGTGTTTTCTTTTGTTTTTCTTATCTTATAAAAATGTCTTTTCAAGGATCTCCATCAAACAAAGGTGATACCTTTGATCAAGACAAGATGTGCAAGATGATGGAGGATATGGCGAGACAAATGGCTGAATTAAGGGGTGAATTGGCGGACTCAAAAATCCACATTCAACAACTTCAAAATCAGCAACATCATCCGCAAGAGAATGCCGAGATCAACCTTCAAAGAGTTGACAACATGGAACCGCCAAGGGCTCCACAATTGCCGAGGGTAAATGTGGTAAATCCGGCAATTCAAGCAAATCGGATTATCAACAATCCGGTATATCAGCCGAGAAGAGGGGATTACATTCAGCAAGTTGATGCCAATCTTGGTTCCATCAAGACCAAGATTTCCCCTTTTGAAGGTACAAATGATCCCGAGTTATTTTTAGATTGGATTCGAAAAATTAACCATGTTTTTGCTGTTCATAATTATTCGGAAGAAAAGAAAGTAAGGTTAGTAGCCATGGAGTTTTATGGATATGCATCCATTTGGTGGGACAAGGAATCCGAAACAAGGGCAAAAGTGGAACAACCGGAAATTTCCACTTGGGTAGAGATGAAGGCGGTTATGAAGCGACGTTTTATTCCTTAAATTACTTAAGGGAACTTTACAACCGTCTACAAAGATTAAAGCAAGGAGAAAAATCCGTCGATGAATACTACAAAGCCATGGAAATTGCAATGATTCACGCCGATATTTGTGAAAGTGATGAGGCAACAATGGCTCGGTTCTTAGCTGGCCTAAATGACAAAATCCGGATGAAGGTAGAACGTGCTAACCTTGATAATATTACTGACATGTTATATTATGCTGAGCAAATAGAAAGGCAACAAAAGGAAAAGAGTTTAAATGCAAAACCGGCAACTTTCCAAGCTTGGAGGAAGCCGAATTCAACTCAGCAATTTTCTACTGTTTTGCAGAGCCAAAGCAAGGGAAAAGAGGTATTTTATGAGGGAAAAACAGCCCCAGGACAGTTTGGGGCAGCAAGGTCTCAAAACCCATCAAATCCGGGCAATACAAAGGTAAATTCGACTCCATTTGTGCCTCGAGAATGCTTTAAATGTAGGGGCAAAGGACATATTGCTAGGGACTGCCCTAACAAGAATACAATGATAATGTTGGACGATGGATCGTGGGTAAGTGATGAAGAATCCGAGACACCCAATTTTGAGGAAGAAACCGAACACATTGCGGAAGATTCGGGTAGTGGTACAATTTTGGTTACACGGAAACTTCTTCATTCTCAACCTTTGGATGATCTTCACCAACATAGAAGTAATCTCTTCCAAATCAAATGTGAGGTAAAAGGCCAATCTGTTTTAGTCATTATTGATAATGGAAGTTGTACTAATGTTTGCTCTTATGATATGGTTTCCGCACTTGATTTACCATGTAAGGCACATACTATGCCTTATAAATTATCGTGGTTGAATAATAATGGTGAAATCAAGGTGGATAAGCAAGTTGAGATAGAGTTCGAGATCGGGAGATATAAGGACTCGGTTTTATGTGATGTGGTCCCGATGACTGCAAGTCACATCATTTTGGGAAGGCCATGGCAATACGATCGAAGTGCAAATCACATGGGTAGAGAAAATACATATTTACTTCAAAAGGATGATTTAAAGTTTAAACTCATTCCTTTATCTTTAAATGCAGCTTGTAAGATACATAAACAAATGGCCATCAATAGAGAGAAGGGAGAAAAGCAAAGAAAAGAGAGTGAGGGGAAAAAGCCGAGTGTCCCAACCCTTGAATAATTAGACATGGCATAGCACACAAGGCAGATAAGGAATAACTTATCATATAAATAACATAGCATATCAAGTAACAAAGCATGGCATATTAACCAAACATGACATATAAAGAAATAAATAAACACATGTCCTATTCCAGAGTCTCTACCCGAATATTCACATCTTAGGCCATCTAATGAATCACATCCTATGTTCATTCCATACTTAGTTCAAACCACAGGTTTCAAGCCTAAGGTTCGACGTGCTCTGATACCACTCCTGTCACACCCGGAAACTTGAGGGTGACCAGGCAATGCCACATACGTCGATGGGACACCGAACCCTCAAACAAAAATGCTAAAATCCCAAAAGACTTCAAACTTAAAAGGAAACTGAAATGTTCTTACATAAATGAAATACTCAAAAAACAACGAATGTTCTTACAAAGGGGAACAAAACATTAACTGAAAAGAAATGAACGGTTCTAACTATTACAAAGCCTCAATAACTTTCCACGATTCAATACCCATCATAGTTACCTTCAACCTGAACATTTGCAAAAGAAAAATATAGAAAGGACTAAGCTACTAAACTAGCCTAGTAAGCATCAACACCCCATGAGATGACGCATCAAACACAACTCAAAATAATTCCCGACTTTCCCAAAAGGTGTGAAATCAATGCATGACTTTACTAGACATACTTTCAAAAGATTCAGAAAAACATATGCAAAATACTCATAACTTCTGACAGACTGAACTCTAAAAAAGAAACAAAACAGAAAATCAAGCTGACCGAAAACAGAGATCCGGTCGACTGGACAATGGTCCGTTAGGCCGAAGAGGTCACCCAGAATCCAGTCAAAGACACTATCCAAAGTGTTAGAGGAATAACCGGGTCACAGACAAGTGCACAGCGGAATAAAACTTGACCCGTCTCTACCAGGATCTTCTACGAGTAAGAACCTACGACTATGGGATAGTGTTTTACCTTATATTGATGCTAGAATGGCTTAAACGCTTTCAGCGGTATGTTGTCACGAACGGAACACCACAATGCAGGCTCCGTCTCTCCTAGTATCCACTCGATCTTCCGGGGATGGTCTTCTACTGCTTGGTGCTAGCCAACGCCTTGTAGAAGCTTTGAAGACACTCTTCAATGGAGTATGTTTTTCAGACCTATTCAGAAGAACAAGATACAGGATTTCTAACTTCTTTCCTATTAGCAAAAAGCTAGAAAACAAGTCTAGAAATCTATCTTTTCTTTTTCTCTCTTAAACTCACTTTTCTCTCTTCTCTCTAAGCTTCAAAAGCTGGAGAAAAATCTGATGAGAATGAATAGGAAAATCAGTATTTTCATAGTCTATCAAGAGAGAGTGGGGAGAGATTATGGGGAAAGTGGGAGATCATGGAGGAAACCACTCCTCCACTTTCTCCACCATTTCAACCACCATTTGAGAGCTGAAATTATATCCAATAATCCATCCACAAGGTCGGTCCAAATGGGTTGGTAGGCCCAACCCGTTTAAGGGCCCAATCCAATCCCGGCCAGGCCCGGCCCGAAGCCCAATCGAATTGATTGATCCAAATGGGTTGGTTGGCCCAATCCAATCCCGGCCCGAAGCCCAATCGAATTGGCGCACCTTAGATTAAATGTACTCCAACAAGCCCAATCCAATTGATCTATGAGTGCGACCCAAGAGGTATCTATGATGTTGGCCGTGACATCATATATCACAGGTAATGAGAGGTATCTAGCAACGCATCACTACCCCCAATTCATAAATATCTGGTGATTTATCATAATCACAACATTTGACATTTGTAGTTAAATCCTTTTGTCCTTGATATCTAGATGGAACACAAGTCATGGAAAAAGTCACACTTGTATTGTCCAATCTTTTAGTTTCTTGATTCGCGAGTAGACTAATCAAATGACATCAATATCATATACTGATTCACTTGTCCATGGCCATGAATTAGTCAGACTCCATCAAGGGGTCCAAGATATCGCTCCTGCTATATAGGAGGGACAAATCCTTTCTGCATCCCACTCATCCTTAACAAGATTCGTGATATACCCAATAAATGCCTTTATTGCTCACCTTGTTACGGATAGCGTTTAACATTATCAAAGCATAACACTAGCCATGCAAGAACTCTTGTGAGACCTCAAGTCGAAGGATCTCATATACAACCCAGTCAAAATTTGAGAAACACCGTTGACTATTATATAACAACCCATGGTGTGTTTCTCATGTCGGGTCTGTCCAGTATAATGATTCTCTAATCATATATACCCATGTGACGATCCGATATCTTATATCAATCACTGCACATACTAGTCTTGCGCATTATTATTGTCCTCGAAGATTCCATAATAATGTTCGACTAGGGACGTTTCAGAATAGTATCTCATAACAATTATGAATAATATTCTAAGGACATATTATTTATTTATGTTGTTAAGAACGCAGAAACATAATGAATAATAATGGAATTAATGCCTTTTTATTCATCAAAATGAAAATTACATAAATACGGTACAAGAATCTCCCACTTGCACTAAAGACCCAAATTACAATAAATGGTCTTTAGGGCATACTAATGACTGTCTCTAAAGATCAGCCCTCCAGATATCGGATACCCATGGAGCTAGTGTGACGATCATACAGTGGCTTCGTCAGTGGATCGGCGACATTGTCTGCCGAATCTACTCTACATATATGCACATCACCTCTCTCTATAATCTCGCGAATTAGGTGAAATCGCCGTAGTACATGTTTGGACCTCTGGTGAGATCTAGGTTCCCTAGATTGGGAAATAGCCCCATTGTTGTCACAATAGAGGTCTATCGGGTTCGCAATACTAGGAACCACATCGAGGTCGGAAATAAATTTCCCGATCCAAAGCGCCTCCTTAGCCGCTTCACAAGCCGCTATGTACTCGGCCTCTGTCGTAGAATCTGCGATGGTTGATTGCTTTGAACTGCGCCACTCACAAACGACCTCCATTCAAGTTAAACACATATCCCTGATTGCGATCGGAAATCATCTCTATCGGTTTGGAAACTAGCATCGGTGTAACCACTTACAACGAGCTCATTCGCCCTCTCCATAAATCAAGAATGTATCCTTAGTCCTTCATAAGTACTTGAGGATATTCTTGACTCGAGATCCGATGGCGTTCACCGTAATTAGATCGAGTATCTCGCTCGTAATGCTTAAGGCAAACGAGCCATCCAGGGTGAGTACATAACATGGCGTACATGATGGATCCTATGGCGAAGCATAAGGAATCTCTTTCATGCGTTCTAATTCGGCGAGCGTTTTAGAACACCTGTTCCTTCGACATAACGAGTACCATGTGCCATAGGACAAAGTCCTTTCTTAGACTCTTGCATGCTAAACCGCTTTAGCACCTTGTCTATATATGTACTCGACTTAGGCCAATGAGTCTCCCTGGATCTATCTCTATAGATCTTGACTCCCCGAGAATATAGTCGAGCCGCCTAAGTCTTTCATAGAGAAACACGTACTCAACCAAGCCTTTACTGAGACTTTAAGGTTGGTATGTCGTTTCCAATGAGTAGTATGTCATCTACATACAAAACCAGGGAATACAATTGAGATCCCACTAACCTTTTTGTAAACACAAGGCTCATCCTCATTTCTAATGAAGCCAAACTCACTGGACGACATCATTAAAAGCGGATGTTCCAGCTTTCGAAGCTTTCGCTTGAGTCCATAAATGGATCTCTGAAGCTTACATACTTTTCGAGCATTATCCGGAGTGACAAAACCTTCAGCGTGTGTCATATACACATCCTCATCAAGTTTTTCATTAAGGAAAGCGGTTTTGACATCCATTTGCGTGATTTCGTAGTCATAGTAAGCTGCAATAGCAAACAAAATCCGAATGGACTTGAACATAACTACGGGGAAAAGGTCTCATCATGGTCAATACCATGAATTTGTTTGAAACCTTTCACGACCCGAGTCGCCCCTTATGCGTTTGTACATTCCCTTCCATGTCGGTTTTAATCTTAAAACCCCCTTTTGCACCCCTATGGGAGTTACCCCTTCAGGGTGGATCAACCAAGATCCGGACTTGGTTAGTGTACATGGAGTCCATTTCGGATCTCATGGCTTCAAGCCATTTCTCGAAATCCGGGCTATTAATTGCTCGTTTGTAGGTTGAAGGTTCATCGTGATCCACAAACATAACATCACCATGTTCGTTATGAAAAAATCCAAATTTTTCCGGGAGGTGGACGACTGAACCGTACTGCGACTCTACGCAATTCTTGTGTTTCTTGAATCAGTGCTTTGCTGCACTAAATCTGTTTGTGGCACTCGCTGCACAACAACTTGTGGAGTCTGTTCATTTTCCATCTCATCATTAGTGCTAGTTTGAGAGTCCGGAACTTTAGAAAGTTCTACGCTACTCCCACTTGTGTTTCTAGAAACAAATTCTTTTTTCTAGAAAGATTCCCAGTGCGAGCAACAAACACTTTGTTCTCGTTAGGGATATAAAAGTAGTATCCTTTAGTTTCCTTAGGATAACCTACAAATATGCACTTTTCGGATTTTGGAGCCGACTTATCGGAAGCCGAGCGTTTCACAAACGCTTCACAGCCCCAAATCTTGAGGAAAGACAAACTGGGACGCTTCCCAGTCCATAACTCGTATGGCGTCTTTACAACTGATTTAGATAGAACGCGGTTAAGTGTTAAAGCTGCTGTCTCTAGTGCGTGTCCCCAAAAGGAATTGGGCAGGATCGTGTGACTCATCATAGAACGAACCATATCTAATAAGGTTCTATTCCTCCTTTCATATGCACCATTCCATTGTGGAGTAGCTGGAGGAGAAAGTTGTGAAACGATTCCACAAGCTTTTAGATAGTCACAGAATTCTTGACTCAAGTATTCTCCTCCTCGATCAGATCGAAGAACCTTAATACTTTTGCCAAGTTGGTTTTCTACTTCTAGTTTAAACTCTTTAAACATAGCAAATGCTTCGGATTTGTGTTTCATCAAGAACACATATCCATACCTACTGAAATCATCAGTAAAGGTAATGAAGTAGAGGTAACCACCCCTTGCATGTATATTAAAAGGGCCACATACATCACTATGTATTAGTCCGAATAAAGCATCGGCTCTCTCACCTAGCTTAGTGAAAGGTGATGCTGTCATCTTACCCAACAAACAAGATTCGCATCGATCATAAGACTCGAAGTCAAATGATTCCAATAGCCCATCTTTATGGAGTTTGGATATGCGGTCTTCGTTTATGTGGCCTAAGCGACAATGCCAGAGGTATGTCGGATTAGAATCATTAGTCTTAATCCTTTTGGTATTTATGTTTAAAATTGGCATATCAAGGTCTAAAATATATAGACCATTAATTAAAGAGGCGCTTGCATAAAACATATTATCCAGAAATAACGACAATCGTTGGTTTTTGATAGAAATCTCAAAACCGTTCTTGTCCAAACAAGAAACTGAAATAATATTTTTAATTAAACTAGGTACATAGAAACAGTTTTCTAAACCCAAAACAAGCCCTGAAGGCAAAGTAAAAGTACAAGTCCCTATAGCTAGGGCTGCAACACGTGCTCCGTTGCCTACTCGTAGTTCCACTTCACCCTTTGCCAACTCTTTGCTCCTTTGCAGTCCCTGCACATTAGTACAAATGTGAGAACCACATCCGGTATCAAATACCCAAGAAGTAGTTGTATTTAAATTGATATCAATCATATTAATATCTATAACATAAATACCTGAGCCCGAAGAAACAATTACTTTCTCCTTTTCCAGCATTTTCCCTGCAAGATAGCTTTTGCAGTTTCTTTTTCCAGTGACCCTTCTCACCACAATGATGACAGATAGAGTCCTTGGCTACACTACCCTTAGGTTTCAGTGCATTGTTGAAAATGGTTTGCTTGCCCTTGGGCTTACCTTTCGGTTTACCTTTGGATCTCACAAAACCTTTGCCTTTGCCCTTTTGCACCATCAGTATGGTGTTGGGCTTGGACTTGCCTATTTCCTTCTCGGTAGTCCTCAACATGTTCAACAACTCAGGCAATGGCTTGTCAATTTCATTCATGTGATAATTCAGAATGAACTGACTGAATGACTCAGGCAACGATTGCAAGATCAAATCAGTCGACAGCTCTTGTCCCAAAGAAAATCCCATTTTTTCAAGGTTCTGAACATAACCTATCATCTTAAGAACGTGAGTTCCTACTGGCATTCCCTCAGACATTTTTCACTGAAAGAGAGATTTCGATACATCGAATCTCTCCTGGCGTGCTTGCCCCTGATATAGTTGCTTCAGGTGAGCCAGCATCTCATAAGCCCCCATGTCCTCATATTGCTTCTGAAGCTCAGAGTTCATGGTGACAAGCATGAGGCTAGACACATCTAAAGCATCACTAACATGCTTCTGATAAGCACTTCTATCAGTGGCCGAAGCGCGAGCCTCTGGTGTAGCAGGAATAGGTTGTTCTAGGACATACAACTTTCTTTCATGCTTGAGAACGATTCTCAAGTTCCTGAACCAGTCGAGGAAGTTAACTCCCTCTAATTTGTCCTTCTCAAGGACAGAACGCAGTGATAGTGTTTGGTTTGAATTTGCCATTTTTCTACAACAAAATACATATGCAAAGTAAGTACCGATTAAAATCATTATTAGGTCTTTATCTTTTTAATGATTTCTCCCACTATTTTCTTCGAGTGAATAACCCTCATTATCAACTCGGAAAGTTCGTTAACTTTCTAGCGGGCCAAGATCCATATTTCACCTCGTTCTGAGTCAGCTTTGGCTGATCGCCCAAAACTTAGTTATTTAGGTAGGCAACGTTTGCCAATTACATCAAATTATGTAATTCTTGGTTTGTTGAGTGAATAACATTTATTCAAGCGTATCATTATACACTTTTCTCAACTCTTTTGCCTCTAGATCCTCAATCCATTTATTGAGATAATCCAGTTAATTAGGACCCTAAGTTTTAGCCGGCGGATATCACAACTTATCCTTCGCGCCTCACCCGGATAGACACGTATGCACAGCTTTGGCATGTCCCATACTAATGTCGATCTAGGCCTTGACGAGGGCCAAACTAAGGAAGGCACTAATTAATATTTTAATTGAGGGGTTTTGTTTTTAACAATCTCACCAGAAAAGCATAAATAAAACAGTTTATGCTCATATACATATGCATCCAATACATAAATGTAAAATGCAATAGTAATCGCCATATCCTATTCGGTTTTTCCAAGCCAATGGAAAAAATGCGAAGTCAATCTAAGGGTGTGAAAAGAAAAACATTCTATTCTACACCGTCTTGACCTTCAGTTGGTTGCCTCCAAATCTTCATCATCTCAGCTGTACCTTCTCCTAATCTAGAATATTACATAATTCTAAGGAAACCTCGAGTTACATTTGAGGGGATTTAATGAGAAGAAAAATTACAACTTTTGAGAGAAAAATAGGCACGATACGCAGATCATATTATAAAATAAAACCAACAGGGTAATGGCGACTACTATGCATCATGCTCAATTAACATAACAATTTATGAAAAATAATGAGCAACCAGCAAACAGAACATTTCATATACTGGTCAGTTCGGTTGACCGGCCACCAAGCTCGGTCGACCGAAAAAGTACTGAGAGTACTCGGTTGACCGAACAGGCACTTCGGTCGACCGAAGACCAACTCGGTTGATCCAAACCAAATATCAGTAGCTTCTGTCTTGCCTCGGTCGACCGAAACTGAGTCCCGGTCGACCGAAGAGCTAGAAACTGAGAGTTTTTCCAGCTTTTGAATGACTTCAAAACTGGAAACTCTCGATTTTCATACACTCAAAATGATGAAAAACATGTCATAAAACATATACAACATTTCTAGCAATCCTAAGGCATGCATAACATAGATTCAAAATCTATATACAAACACTATAACACATTAAGTCTATAGGGTACTCGTGAGTGGCTCTGATACCACTGTTAGAGGAATAACCGGGTCACAGACAAGTGCGCAGTGGAATAAAACTTGACCCGCCTCTACCAGGATCTTCCACGAGTAAGAACCTAAGACTATGGGATAGTGTTTTACCTTATATTGATGCTAGAATGGCTGAAACGCTTTCAGCGGTATGTTGTCACGAACGGAACACCACAATGCAGGCTCCGTCTCTCCTAGTATCCACTCGATCTTCCGGGGATGGTCTTCTACTGCTTGGTGCTAGCCAACGCCTTGTAGAAGCTTTGAAGACACTCTTCAATGGAGTATGTTTTTCAGACCTATTCAGAAGAACAAGATACAGGATTTCTAACTTCTTTCCTATTAGCAAAAAGCTAGAAAACAAGTCTAGAAATCTATCTTTTCTTTTTCTCTCTTAAACTCACTTTTCTCTCTTCTCTCTAAGCTTCAAAAGCTGGAGAAAAATCTGATTAGAATGAATAGGAAAATCAGTATTTTCCTAGTCTATCAAGAGAGAGTGGGGAGATATTATGGGGAAAGTGGGAGATCATGGAGGAAACCACTCCTCCACTTTCTCCACCATTTCAACCACCATTTGAGAGCTGAAATTATATCCAATAATCCAGCCATAAGGTCGGTCCAAATGGGTTGGTCGGCCCAATCATATTGGTCGGCCCAACCCGTTTAAGGGCCCAATCCAATCCTGGCCCGTCCCGAAGCCCAATCGAATTGATTGATCCAAATGGGTTGGTCGACCCAACCTGATTAAGGGCCCAATCCAATCCCGGCCCGAAGCCCAATCGGATTGGCTCACCTTAGATTAAATGTACTCCAACACAAAGTCCGGTTGATCAGCAGATCTAGAAGGTCGACCGAAATCAAGACAGTAACTAAATCAGAAAACCCGGATGACCTACACATGTGTCCGGTCGACCGCATCAGTCGACTACAATTCTGTGCAGATAAAAAAGGTGCAAAATCGTGAAGGAAAACATCATTTCTGAAATCCCCTTTTTTCCAACCCCAAAATGACACATTTTGACACACTTACACATATCAAATAATACCAAAACAATAACAACAAATGCAATGAACCATACTCTCCAAATCCAATATGTATACATCGGGATCGTGCTACAAGCACCATGAATCACTCATAACAGTACAGAAGGATATACAGTTCATCGGACCTTACGAATATGGTTTATGAAAGACACATACGATTCTACACAACCAAGCTCAATTATCTTATCCCGACTCTAAAGCAAACTACTAACAGCCCCCAACTATTAACCTGTTAGGCAAGGCCAATAAAATCATGGGTCCACTTATATAACCCCCGGAACAGCAGGGCCAGTAATTTTAAGGATACAACACCCCATTTCAGACTGTTAATAACCCTAAATTTTAACCTAGTTAGAGACGGGCCAGGGGTACAGTACAGATAAAATAGAATACAGGACAAGACAGGGATCAGAAATAAGACTTTCGGGATACTTCCTGAAAATAGAGTCGTTCCTAAACAATAGCTCTAGAATGCGGTGACACGACCAACAAATAGCAATTGCGACAACACCAAATAGACGCCAACAACGACAACAATTAGGAAAAGACATAATGACATTAACCACGTAATAAGACCATCAGTCAATCAACAAATACAATTATGAGCAGCAATAGCAACAATTCAAGTCTCAAAATGACAACGTAACAATTCCAACGACCAACCACATATAACAACAATAATCTAACGCTTCATCCATTTTATGCAATTGAAAACATGAATAAACCTTTCATACACAGTTCATTATCTTTAAAATACTGATTTCATGCTTTTAGGACTGAAAACAACAAAGTGGAGATCCTTACCTCAAAAGCTTAGCAAATCCTTAAAGAACCCACAAACACACTGAAATCTAGAAAACAGCCTACTTCCCGGAACTATAACTTTCTGGATAAGACTCCAAATCCTAATTTTTCGGCGCCCACTCGTAGCACTTTCAATTCTCTTCAAAATAGATATATTGTGTGCCTAAATCCAACACAGTTTACCCCTCCAAATGGTCAATCTCTCACAAACTACCAAACTTTTCTTTTCTCTCTTCTTTTTCTTTTTTTTTTTCCTTTGTAACCTGCCTACTAAAAATCCTGCACTAATCCCCCCATTAACTCCCTCCATTACTCCCTCTTCCAAAACCATTCCTCAACTTACCAAAACGTCCACTACGCCCCTCAACTTAAAAATCCCAAACGTAACACATAAACATGTTAAAACATATAATTAAAATAAGATCAAATACACGTCATGTAGACAAGTAAGAAGAAAAGTCCTGGGTATCACATATGTCCTCTAAAAAATGAAGCTACATCTCAATTCCCACAACACCCAAAGGACTCCCTCGGAGATCAAAATACCCGTCTCCTTGCCCCCCCCCCCCCTCCCCCACAAGGCCCATCTACCAACTACAAATCATAGAATGAGGATTGTGAAACTGATAAATGTTCAAAGAAAACCCATACTTGTCCATAGCATGTAACCATAAGTTCCTAGCAATATGGCAGCTTAGAAAAACATGAGCATATGTATTCTATCCCCCCCTTACAAGAGCATCTCGTGACTATGTTAATTCCTTGCTTTCGAATATTGTCCTCAAGTATAAAAATTTTATTGAGAAATTTCCATAAAAAATAGATAAAGACAAAGAAAGTAACTTCAACAATACGCAATGCCTCGAGAAGGATGTAATTTGTGCCCTCCGCCATAGATTGATCACAGATTTCAAAGAGAATTCACTATCTGAATCAAGCATCCAAACCAATCTATCTGGTCCTTGACAAAACCTTACATCCGGAAGCTTGCTAATAATCCTACTAGGAAGATAATGTATCAATCTTCGCTTATCCCATCCATCTTATGTTAAGAAATCACGGATCCGAGCCTCTTGAAAATCGCATGGGACATCCGAGAGCTTACTCAAGATACTACCGTCAAGAGTGAAATTTTCGTAGATCATCGATGATTCACCGTTACGAATCAAGAGGCCTATGTAACTTTCAGCTTCGTCCTTGATGTGAAGCATCCGCCGTCCTTGATGCGAAAATACTTTCAACTCTATCCAATACCATCTTTGGCAGAATTGTTGCTGCCAAAACATGAAGAAGCATTGAGTACAAAACATGTCTTAGGAGAGTAAGTCGTCCCCTCCATATCAAGATGTAGTATCCTATCATGGCTTGAATATTAGAGACATTGTAAGGGATTTATCCCTCTCTTATTGGAGAGAGATATATGTCGGTCCCTCGATAGGGAAGACTCTTTAAGTGCATGGACGTGCTCAAATGTAAGTAATAAAGTAGTTATTAAATATTATTTGTTGGAACACTCTACAGGGAGATCGAATAGAAATATAATTAAGCTTTATAAGGGTGACTACTTACATGCCTAGTGCTTAATTGGGATATCGCGAGACAAAAGGGATTAAATAGTGGATTGAGATTAGGTATCAGAGCGTTGCTCATACTATTCGAATTTGATATTGTTAATCACATCATAACACGTATCAATTTCAATTTGGTATGTGCATGTGTGAAAAATAGAAAAAGATTGTTTCTTTGATTATGATATATGTGATATATGCATAAACTGTTTTTAATTCGATTATAATGCATGAACTGCTGTTGTATGTTATTAATTCGATTAATTATGCATAAACTGCAATTGTATGCTTTATGTCGTTAATCCGATTAACAATCACATAAACTGTTTAGGCGATTATGTATGTTAGCGGGACCGCCGACTGCTTTGCGTAGTGGCAACGCTTAAGACTTTGTATTTGTACTCGTTACCGTATTTCATTATGCTTTATGTGAGTTTTAGCATGGTGAATAGCATGGCCTACTATACCCCCTCTTGTTTTACATTTATTGGGCTGTAATTTTATAATACGACTTGCGAGTCGTTTTTCAAATATTGTAAAATTGTAATTGCTTTCTTAGATTAGTTCTTTATCTTGAAGGCTGGGGATGCCCATGGATTTATGTAACAAGAATGGAGGACGGTGGATCAAAGACACTATCCATGAGATGGGTATTGACCCTTGGCTCCCACAAGGCTCGTGAGAGTCATCATAGGATTAGGCCATGCTATCTCACGTTTACTTTTATGCCTTATATATTGCATGAGATGCTTATATTCTTGTCTTATGGGGCTTAACATATTATACAAACTAAATTGTTTTAATTAAGTCATAAAATGCCTACCATATCCTAAGCACTCCTTCAGCTTGGATCATCATTTTGTCTGCTTGCCAAAGCAATAGATAAGTGGTTATCTAAGCAAAAGGAGATGGGAAAATAGTGATTTCCATAAGCCTAGACATGGTTCGACTTAACTAGGCTACCAAAATAGTTTTGAGCCTATGGCATAAAATGGAAAATAGCCGAGACATATAGATGTCATTCACATGGGTTGATTTTACTTTAATTATGGGGATAAGCCAAAGCTTACTTATAACTATCGTAAAATGGTATTCTCCACTATTTATCAAGTGTTGAAATTGTGGAAAGGTTTTTGCTCAAAAAATAATAATTTTGCAAATAATTTAATGTAGATAATGGCAACCATTTCACATAATTCATTGCGATCTGTTCTTGAAGAGGAAAAACTAAGCCGGGCCAATTTCCTTGATTGGGCCCGCAACTTAAGGATTGTCCTTAAGAAGGAAAGAATGCTATACGTTCTTGATACGGATATTCTTGAACAGCTTGCAAACAACGCCCCTAGAACTGAAAAAGATGCTTGGAAGAAGTATTTTGATGATTTTAACGATATGACTTGTCTCATGTTAGTCACAATGAGCACTGGCCTTCAAAAACAGTTTGAAGGGGTTGAGGGTTTCTAGATGATGGGCCAGCTCAAAGAAATGTTCCAAGAGCAAGCCTGTCAAGAAAGATTCCTCACCACTAAAGCGTTGAATAGTTGCAAGATGACCCCTGGTACCTCTGTAAGTGCACATGTTCTTAAGATGAAGGGCTATCTTGACCAACTTGAGAAACTTTGGGCTCCCGTAGGTCATGACATGGCCACAGATATGATCTTAGGCTCACTCCCACAAGAGTATGACCAATTTGTGATGAACTTCAACATGCATGCCATGGAGAAGTCCATAAATGAGATACACGGGATGCTCAAGCAGGCTGAACTAAATATTAAGAGGGCCCCTGAAGCCTTAAAGGCTCAAAAAGGGAATGTCAAGAAGAAAGGAAAGGGAAAGCCCATGAAGGCAATAACAAGCCCAAACCCAAGGCCAAGGCACCAAAGGAAGGAGTTTGCTTCCATTGCAATGAACCAGGACATTGGAAACGGAACTGCAAGCTCTACTTTCAAGCTCTATTTCAGTTTCTTGTTTGGATATTGATGGTTTTGAAATAAATATTATGAATAAAATTTGCACCATTCATAAAGATCGTATCTTCTATGGAGATGCCTCTTTGATGAATAGGCTTTATATTCTTAACCTCGATGAATCCATTAAAAGGCCAATCTATAACATTAATACCAAGAGGTTTAAATCAAATGACTTAAACCAAACCTACTTTTGACATTGTCGTTTAGGCCACATCAATGAGAAACACATATCAAAACTCCATAAAGATGGAATTTTGACATCATTTGACTAGAGTCTAATGAGACATGTGACTCTTGCTTGTTAGCCAAAATGACTAAAGCTCTTTTTACTGGACAATGTGAGAGAACTTCTGATTTGTTGGGCCTCATACATACAGATGTTTGTGGACCAATAAACACAAGTGCAAGATGAGGGTTTCAGTACTTCATCACATTCACAGATGATTTCAGTAGATATGGCTACATTTATCTAATGAAACATAAATCAGAATCTTTTGGAAGATTCAAAGAATTTCAAAATGAAGTACAAAATCAACTTGGTAAAAGTATTAAGATACTTCGATCAGATCGAGGTGGCGAATACCTTAACCAAGAGTTTGACGAACATCTTAGAGGTTGTGGAATTGTTTCACAATTAACTCCTCCTGGCACACCACAATGGAATAGTGTGTCAGAACGGAGGAATCGCACCTTACTAGATATGGTTCGATCTATGATGAGTCAAACCAGTCTTCCAATTTCCTTTTGAGGCTAAGCCTTAGAAACTGCTGCATTTATATTGAATAGAGTTCCTTCTAAAGCGGTTCAGAAAACTCCATATGAGATATGGACAAGGAAACAACATAGTTTATCATTTCTCAAAATTTGGGGATGCGAGGCGTATGTAAAAAGTTTATTATCTGATAAACTCGCTCTTAAATATGACAAGTGTTTTTTGGTGGGATATCCTAAAGAAACTAAAGGATATTACTTCTAACTTCCATCCGAGAATAAAGTGTTTGTTGCTCTAAATGGTCTATTCCTTGAAAGGGAATGTATTTCCAAAAAGGATAGTGGGAGTAAGATCCATCTTGAGGAAATTCAAGATCCCCAAACAACATCTGAACCAGTTTTGGAACTTCAAGCAAGCTCACATGCTGATACTGAGCTTCAATCTTTGACACAAGGCCCAAGGAGGTCAAGTCGGGTACATCAACAGCTTGAGAGATATGGATTTCTCGTGACTGATGATCATCACATTGAACTGATTTATCAAGATGAACCCACTACCTACAAAGAGGCAATTCATAGTTCCGAGTCAGATAAGTGGCTAGAAGTTATAAAGTCTAAGATGCAATCCATGTACGATAACCAAGTGTGGACTTTGGTTGACCCACCCGAAGGGTGTAAGGTCATTGATAACAAATGCTGTTTCAAAAAGAAACCCGACATGAATGGTAATGTACACACTTTTAAATCTCGACTAGTAGCTAAAGGTTATAGACAAATTCATGGTATTTACCATGATGAAACCTTTTATCCTGTCGTTATGATAAAGTCTATTAGGATTTTACTTGCCATAACCGCATATTATGACTATAAGATATGGCAAATGGACGTTAAGACTGCGTTTCTTAATAGAAACCTTCTCGAGGATGTGTATATGACACAACCTGAGGGGTTTGTTGATCCGTCAAATCCTAGCAAAGTGTGTAAGCTTCAAAGGCCCATTTATGGAATGAAGCAAGCATCTCGAAGCTGGAATCGTCGCTTTGATGAAGCAATAAAAGAATTAGGTTTCATCAAAAATGAAGACTAGACTTGTGTTTATAAGAAAGTAACTAATAATGCAGTAGTGTTCCTTGTACTTTATGTGGATGACATCTTACTGATTGGAAATGACATTCCCACATTACAATGCGTAAAAGCTTGGTTGGGGAAGTGCTTTTCCATGAAAGACTTAGGCGATGCTACATACATTTTGGGTATAAGAATCTATAAAGATAGATCCAACAAAATGATTGGCCTAAGGCAGAGTGGATACATTGACAAGGTACTGAAACGGTTCAGTTTGCAAGATTCCAAAAAGGGATTCTTGCCCATGTCACATGGCATTAAACTTAGTAGAACTCAAGGACCTTCCAAAAAGGAGGACCAAGAGCACATGAGTAAGATCCCATATGCTTCAGCCATTGGGTCTATTATGTATGCCATGATATGCACTTGCCCGGATGCCTCGTTCGCTTTAAGTATGACTAGCAGATATCAATCTGACCCTGGAGAGTCACATTGGACTGCAGTCAAGAGCATTCTTAAGTACTTCAGAAGGACTAAATATATGTTCTTGGTTTACGAAGGCTATGAAGGAAGTCTGGTTGTAAATGGTTACACAGACGCAAGCTTCCAGACCGACGTAGATGACTGTAGATCACAATCTGGTTTTGTGTTTTGTTTTATTGGAGGTGTTGTGAGCTGGAAGAGCTCAAAGCAAGAAACTGTGGCCGACTCTACACAGAAATTGAGTATCTGGCAGCCTCCGAAGCAGCTAAAGAAACTATTTGGATCAGGAAATTGTTGATGAATTAGGTGTCGTCCCTAGCATTATGAACCCAGTTTACCACTATTGTGATAGTACTGGTGCCATTTCACAAGCTAAGGAACCTAGATCTCACCAACGATCCAAACACATTCTCAGGCGTTTCCATCTGATTAGAGAGATCATTGATAGATGAGACGTTAAAATTTGCAAAGTTCATACAGACAACAACATTGCAGATCCATTGACCAAGCCACTCCAGCAAGATAAACATGAGAGTCATACTAGGTCAATGGGATTGAGGATCATGTATGATTCGACCTAGGGCAAGTGGTAGATTGTTAGTAGTGACCTAGGACCATTAGCATATGTTGTACGTTTTATATCTTTTTGAGCATGTCTTTGAATAGTTAATTTTTCTTTTGAACATCGAATGTGTGATTTGATAGTAAAACTCATTAGCTTATGCAATTACTATTCTAACTGTCCCTTTGTTTTATGTAATATTCTTTACAATGAAATAAAACTAGTATGATGTATGATTGATGATTATGTTTTACTGATCATGTGTAATGGATACAAATCATATCATAGATGCAATATATTGGGATACATTGTATCGGACGTGATCCGTTAGAGAAGTAATACTTCACAGTCCTTAGTCATAAGTATTACTTCCTCAATACTATTTTGGAATCCTTAGACCTTATGTCTCCAATGATTCTAGCATGAATGGAGCCACGTTTTGACTCAGTTGGACGTTACTTTTAATCGAGTAATCAATACGACTGATGATCGGATGTAGTGTCCTATCATTGCTTGAATGTGAGAGGCATTGTAAGGAATTTTTTCCTCTTTTATTAGAGAGAGATATCCATGGGCCCCTCGATAGGGAAAGACTGTTTAAATGCTTGGTCGTGCTCAAATGTATTTAATAAAGTGGTTATTAAATATTGTTTGTTGGAACAGTCTACCTGGAGATCGAGCATAAATATAATTAAGCTTTATAAGGGAGACACCTACCATGCCTTGTGCTTAATTAGGATATCGCGAGACAAAGGGATTAACTAGTGGATTGATATTAGGTTCCACCGTAAATTCTTCACTTTGGGTACTCACAATGTCCTGCTAGGGGCCGCTTGTGATTTATGAACACATACTACTTCTAAGTGTGTTTTCATTGCCACTGTGATATGAACCTACAGGGTCACACGCATCGACGAGTTAACGAACTTCATGTCCAGATTCAATGAATCTAGAATGTGTCTAGGTTCGTTGAATCCGACATTTATTTTTCTGAGAATAATAAAACGTTGTTATTTGAATTAGAGATGAGTAAGGGGCATTTTCGGTATTTAGTTATAGCTGGGATTACGTGGGAGTCATTATCCGATAAAGACTCCCACTACCAGCAGAAGTCTAGAGGACGTGGGAGTTAAAGACTCCCACTGCCAGAAAAGATGGATAGGACGTGGGAGTTGTTCTAAACAAACTCTCACACCCTATATAAACTTCTCTTGGCCGAAATCCTAGTAACGGATGGTTTTTTAGCTGCAAAAATACCAAAAACCTGGAAATCATATTTCTTGTTTTCGGCCTCATTTTCTCTCTAGAATCCAAAACTCAAAAAAACGAAGAGCTAGCACTCGTTGCTCGTTTCGTCGTGTGGATACCGGTAGGGAGTAAATCCGCAAGGAAGGACTCTGGTGGCAGCATCACACATCCGAAAGACAGAATCTTTAGCCAAAAAATGTAAGTAATTTTTCGCTGGTTTTCGATTCCTATGGTATGAGCGGATCCTTCAGGGGAGGACTCATGAGTGTTTAGAACGAGTTTCTGGCCATGAATCCCTCCATGATGATCATCATATTGAATTGATTGATCAAGATGAACCCACTTCCTACAATGTGGCAATTCATAGTTCTGAGTCTGCCAAGTGGCTTAGAAGCTATGAAGTCTGAGATGAAATCCGTGCATGATAACCAAGTATAGACTCTGGTTGACCCACCCGACGGGTGTAAGATCACAGATAATAAGTGGTGTTTCAAAAAGAAAACCGGCATGTATGGTAATGTACACACTTTTAAATCTCGACTAGTAGTTAAAGGTTATAATACAAATTCTTGGTATAGACTGTGATGAAAACTTTTCTCCTGGCGTTATGATAAAGTATATTAGGATTTTACTTGCAATAGCCGCATATTATGCCTATGAGATATGGAAAATGGATGTTAAGACTGCATTTCTTAATTGAAACCTTCTCGAAGACGTGTATATGACACAATCTTTGGGCTTTGTTGATCCATCGAATCCTAACAAAGTGTGTAAGCTTCAAAGGTCCATTTGTGGATTGAAGCAAGCATCTTGAAACTGGAATCGTCGTTTTGATGAAGCAATTAAAGAATTTGGTTTCATAAAAAACAAAGATGAGCCTTGTGATACACGAGACTTTTAGAAAATAATTTTACATGTCTTGCATTTAATTTTTGCATGTGTTTTGTGTTCATTAAATGCTATAGCATGATATCATGTGACATGTAATATGATTATATGCCAAATTAAATGTTACAACATGTTTATGTGTTGTATGTGGTATGTTTTGTGTGAGGGGCATTTTGGTCATACTTGAAAGCTGAGGGACTTAAGTGTAGCTTTGGAAAATTTAGGGGTTGGAATGTATGGGAATTGAAGGCTCTTTAGGGAGGGAGTTATGGCTGGAGTTTGGAAAAAGAAAAAGAGAAAGTAACGGTTGGAGGAAAACAAAGAGAGAAGAAAAAAGTGCAGATTTTATGTGTGCTATGAGGTTTTCTGAGCTCTTGTCACAGCTAACGGAACCAGAATTGAGCAATACCAGTTGGGTTTCGAAGATAAATGATGAGGCTACATCTAGGATTCAATGGATTGAATTTTCGAGTTCGGAAGTAGAAGTAATTGCAGAAAAGTTGGCTGTTTTCTGCCAGATTTTGGTTACTTTGGTGATTTGGGGATTTATGAAATAATTGCCTAAGTTTGACAAGTAAGGATCTTTCACCCTTGAAATTCAGTCCTTCAAACATCATGAATTTTCATTTTACAAAATTTATTGAATTGCTTTAATTTGGTTTTCATTCATGATTTCAATGCATTCAAAATGGATGAAGTATTAATGTAAATTGCTTAGTTGTGGTTGTGATTGATGAAGTATGGCTGGAGTTTGGAAAAAGAAAAAGAGAAAGTAAAGGTTGGAGAAAAACAAATAGAGAAGAAAAAAGTGCAGATTTTATGTGGGCTGTGAGGTTTTCTAAGCTCTTGTCACAGCTAACGGAGTCGGAATTGAGCAATTCCAGTTGGGTTTCAAACATAAATGATGAGTCTACATCTAGGATTCAATGGATTGAATTTTCGAGTTCGGGAGTAGAAGTAATTGCAGAAACAGTTGGCTGTTTTCTTCCAGATTTTGGTTACTTTGGTGATTTGGGGATTTATGAAATAATTTCCTAAGTTTGACAAGTAAGGATCTTTCACCCTTGAAATTCAGTCCTTCAAACATCATGAATTTTCATTTTACAAAATTTATTGAATTGCTTTAATTTGGTTTTCATTCATGATTTCAATGCATTCAAAATGGATGAAGTATTAATGTAAATTGCTTAGTTGTGGTTGTGATTGATGAAGTATGGCTGGAGTTTGGAAAAAGAAAAAGAGAAAGTAACGGTTGGAGAAAAACAAATAGAGAAGAAAAAAGTGCAGATTTTATGTGGGCTGTGAGCTTTTCTAAGCTCTTGTCACAGCTAACGGAGTCGAAATTGAGCAATTCCAGTTGGGTTTCAAAGATAAATGATGAGTCTACATCTAGGATTCAATGGATTGAATTTTCGAGTTCGGGAGTAGAAGTAATTGCAGAAACAGTTGGCTGTTTTCTGCCAGATTTTGGTTACTTTGGCGATTTGGGGATTTATGAAATAATTTCCTAAGTTTGACAAGTAAGGATCTTTCACCCTTGAAATTCAGTCCTTCAAACATCATGAATTTTCATTTTACAAAATTTATTGAATTGCTTTAATTTGGTTTTCATTCATGATTTCAATGCATTCAAAATGGATGAAGTATTAATGTAAATTGCTTAGTTGTGGTTGTGATTGTAGTTGGAATATTGTTGCGTTTGTAGTTACTACTTGTTATCTGTTTGTTGGAGTCTTTGTATTTGATTCGCAATTAGAGCTCTGGTCTGTTGATAATCTTAGTCCAGGACATTGTCGAGCATAATCAGTTAAAGTTCCCGGGAGTGCTCTCAGATAGTATAGTTTCAGACTCGATTCCTAACGAAATTAATAAGTTGGATAGTTAACAGTCTTTGTGGAGTTCACAAGGGTGAGCGATGACATAACAAACATGAGGGAACTTTACAACCGCTTGCAAAGATTAAGGTAAGGAGAGAGTTCGGTTGATGAATATTTCAAGGCGATGGAAATTGCGATGATTAGGGCCGATGTTCAAGAAGGAGACGAGGCAACAATGGCGCTGTTCTTGGCTGGCCTAAATGATAAAATTCTGTCAAAGGTAGAACGTGCTAATCTTGATAATATTACATCTACGTTGTATTACGCAGAGCAAGTCGAAAGACAGCAAAAGGAAAAGAGTTCAAGGACCAAAACGACAACTTTCCAAGCTTGGAAGAAGCCGAATTAGTCCCAGAATGTTTCCACTGTTTTGCCCAGCCAAAACAAGGGTAAAGAGGTCCAAATTGGTGCAAAAACAGCCACGGGAAGTTTGGGGCAGTAAGGTCATCAAACACAACCAATTCAGTCAATACGAGGGTAAATTCTACTCCGAATCTTGTTCGGGAATGTTTTAAATGTAGGGGCAAATGACACTTTGCTAGGGACTTCCCTAACAAGAGTACAATGATCATGTTGGATGATGGATCGTGGGTAAGTGATGATGAAGCTGAAGAGGCTGTTTTGGAGGAAGAAACCGAGAACGTGGAAGAATCTCCGGAAGGTGGGAGTCAACTTTTGGTTACGATGAAGCTACTTCATTCACAACCTTTGGACGATCTTCATCAACAAAGAAGCAATTTATTCCAAACCAAGTGCAACAATAAAGGCAAGCTTTGTTTATTAATTATTGATAATGGAAGTTGTACTAACGTTTGTTCTTATGATATGGTTTCCGCGCTTGATTTACCGTGTAAGGCACATCATATGCCTTATAAGCTGTCTTGGTTGAATAATAATGGTGAAATTAAGGTGGATAAGCAAGTTGAGATCGAGTTTGGAATAGGGAGGTTCAAGGATAAAGTTTTGTGTGATGTGGTGCCGATGACCGCAAGCCACATAATCTTGGGAAGGCCATGGCAATATGATAGAAGTGCCGATTATATGGGGAAAAATAATATATATGAGGTTACAAAGGATAAAATCAGATTTACTTTACTTCCTTTGTCTCCTAATCAAGCTTGTGAGGTACATAAACAAATGGCCATAAATAGAGAGAAAAAGAAAAGAAAGAGAGTGAGTGGAAAAAAACGAGTGATCCTACCCATGAGGTAAAATCCGAGGGAAAAAAGGACCAAAAAGCCGTGAGCTTTTTGAGACAAAAGGAAAGCTCACAAAAAGAGAGAAAAAAGTGTTTATTTATCAACTCGGGAAAGGTAGATAGGGCAATACGAGCAAAACAAGTAATTGTTTGTTAGTTTATAGAGAAACCGAAATCTCGCTTGCTTCTTACACTTTTTCTTTTGATCTAACGTCTTCTTCTCTACCTATTCTTGCTATTGATCTCTTGCAGGAATTCAAGGACATATTTCCCAAATAGTTGCCGAGAGGGCTGCCTCCAATTAGGGGAATTGAGTATCAAATCGACTTCATTCCGGGAGCAAGTCTTCCAAACCGTGCGGCCTATCGAGAAAATCCGGATGAAACCCGAGAAATTCAAAGGCAAGTCAATTTACTTCTTGAAAAGGAGCAGGTAAGAGAATCTTTAAGTCTTTGTACTAGTCCGGTTATTTTAGTACTTAAGAAAGAAGGGACTTTCAGATTATGTTCACGATATTAATAAGATAACTATTAAATATAGACATCCGATTCCTCGATTAGATAATATGCTCGATGAGTTAAGTGGCGCTTTAATATTCTCTAAAATTGATTTAATCTATCACCAAATAAGAATGAAAGAAGGTGACGAATGGAAAACCGCTTTTAAGACTAAATACGGATTATATGAATGGATTGTTATGCCTTTTGGTCTTACTAACGCACCTAGTACTTTCATAATATTAATGAACTACAGATTTAGACATTGTTTTGGAAAATTTGGATGTAGTTTATTTCGATGAGATACTTGTTTATAGTAAAAACTTAGAAGAGCATATTGAGCATCTTAAAACTGTTTTTACTATTTTAAGGGAACAAACTTTGTATGCTAAACTTGAAAAGTGTGTTTTTTGCACTAATTCCGTTAACTTTCTTGGATACGTTGTTAGTTCTCAAGGTATAAGTGTTCATCCGGTCAAAATTCAAGCAATCATAGAGTGGCCGAGACCAACAAGTGTTACTCAAGTTCGATCATTCTATGGGTTCGCAAGCTTTTATAGGCGTTTTATTCGTGATTTTAGCACGATTGCTGCCCCCATTAAATGAAGTCGTGAGGAAAGATGTCTCATTCTTTTGGGACAAGCCGCAAGAAGAGTGCTTCAAGAAGTTTAAGCAATTACTTACTTGTTCTCCCGTTTTGTCTTTACCTAACTTTGATTTAACTTTTGAAGTTGAATGTGATGCATCAGGGATATGTATTGGGGCTGTTTTTCAACAAGAAGGTAAACCTTTAGCATATTTTAGTGAGAAATTAAGTGGTGCTTTGCATAATTATCCTAAATATGATAAAGAGTTATACTCCATCGTTAGAGCTTTGGAAACATGGCAGCACTACTTGATCGCAAGGGAATTTGTGATACATACCGACCATGAGTCCATCAAGTATCTAAAAGGACAAAGTAATTGTTAGTAGTGCCCTAGTACCATTAGCATATGTTGTACGTTTTATATCTTTTTGATCATTTCATCTGAATAGTTAATTTTGCTTATAAACCTCAAATGCGTGATTTGATAGTAAAACTCATTTGCTTATGTAATTACTATTCTAGTTGTCCCTAGTTTTATGTAATGTTATTCACAATGAAATAAAACTAGTATGATATATGATTGATGATCATGTTTTACTGATCATGTGTAATGAATACAAATCATATCATAGATGCAATATATAGGGATACATTGTATTGGACGTGATCCGTTAGAGAAGTAATAATTCATGGTCTTTAGCCATAAGCATTACTTCCTCAATACTATTTTAGAATCCTTAGACCTTATGTCTCCATTGATTCTAGCATGAATGGAGCCACGTTTTGACTCAGTCGTCGTTGCTTTTAATCGAGTAATCAATACGACTGATGATCGGATGTAGTGTCCTATCATGGCTTGAATGTGAGAGGCATTGTAAGGAATTTGTCCCCCTCTTATTAGAGAGAGATATCCATGGGCCCCTCGATAGGGAAAGACTGTCTAAATGCATGGCCGTGCTCAAACTTTTTTTATAAAGTGGTTATCAGATACTATTTGTTGGACAGTCTACCTGGAGATCGAGCATAAATACAATTAAGCTTTATAAGGGTGACGACCACCATGCCTTATGCTTAATTAGGATATCGTGAGACAAAGGGATTAAATAGTGAATTGATATTAGGTTCCACCGTAAATTCATTCACTTTGGATAGTCACAATGTCCTGCTAGGGACCACTTCTGATTTATGAACACACACTTTTACTAAGTGTGTTTTCATTGCCATTGTGATATAAACCTACAAGGTCACACGCATAGACAAGCTAACGAGCTTCATGTCTAGATTCAATGAATCTAGAATGTGTCTAGGTTCATTGTATCTGACATTTATTCTTCTGGGAATAATAAAGCGTTATTATTCGAATTAGAGATTAAGGAGGGCATTTTAGGTATTTGGTGCGTGCTGGGATTACGTGGGAGTTATTATCCGATAAAGAGTCCCACTACCAGCAGAAGTCTACAGGACGTGTGAGTTAAAGCCTCCCACTGCTGGGAGAGTTGGTAGGGACGTGGGAGTTAAAGACTCCCACTGCTGGGAGAGTTGGTAGGGACGTGGGAGTTGTTTTTGAAACAACCTCTCACACCCTATATAAACCTCTCTTGGCCGAAACCCTAGGGTTAATTCTTTTTCAGCCGCGAAATACCAAATACTCTGAAATACTGATTTCAGTTTTCTGCCTCCTTCTCTCTCCTAATTTCCAAAAATTCAGAAGGACGAAGGGCTAGCACTCTCTGCCCGTTTCGTCGCGTGGATACCAATAGGGAGTAATTCCGCAAGGGAGGACTCAAGGTGGTTGCTGCTGAGAGCCGAAAGATACAACCTTTAAGCCGAAAAACGTAAGTCCTTTTCCCGGTTTTTCGATTCGTTTACGTATGAGCGGATCCTTCAGGGGAGGACTCATGGGTGTTTGGAACGAGTTTCCGCCCATGAATCCCTTCAGTAAGTTGAACAAGAGACATGCTAGGTGGATTTCCTTCGTTGATACTTTTCCATACATTATCAAGTACAAGAAATGTAAGGAAAACATCGTAGCCGATGCTCTCTCTCGAAGGTATACTTTACTTTCAGTTATGCATGCTAAATTACTTTGTTAAGCATTGTATAAGGAAGATTGAGAATTTTTAGATTTGTATAATTCATGTGAGCTTTCGGCTCAAAAAGATTTTTTTAGATTTGAAGATTTCTTGTTTAAAGGCAATAGATTGTGCATTCCATCATGTTCGATTAGAGATTTAATTGTTAGGGAAGCACATTGTGGCAGTTTAATGGGTCATTTTGGTGTTATTAAAACTTTAGATATTTTACAAGAACACTTTTATTGGCCTAAGATGAAAAGAGATGTTAGGAAAATATGCAAACTTTGCTTTAAGTGTAAACATGCTAAAAGTACAAGCAAAGCTCATGGATTATACATGTCTTTACCTACTCCATCTTCACCTTGGATTGATATATCCATGGATTTTATTCTTGGATTGCCGAGATCTCAATGAGGTATGGATAGTATAATGGTTATTGTAGATCGTTTTTCTAAAATGGCTCATTGATGCGAGTCATGTAGCGGATTTGTTTCTCAAAGAAGTAGTTCGGTTACATGGTATTCCGAAGACCATTGTGAGCGATAGGGACGTAAACTTCCTAAGTTACTTTTGGAAGACCTTATGGAGCAAGTTGGGGACTAAATTGTTGTTTTCTACATCAAGTCACGCACAAACGGATGGTTAAACTGAGGTAACCAATAGGACTTTGGGGGTATTACTTAGAGACTTAATTCAAAAGAACTTAAAAATGTCGGTAGATTGTTTACCTATTGCTGAATTTGCTTACAATAGGACTTTACATTCTACTACAAATAACTCTCATTTTGAAGTTGTTTATGGTTTTAATCCCTTAACCCCTTTAGATCTAACTCATTTATCTATTGATGAGTATTATAATGTAGAAGGAGATTCTAGGGCAGATTATATACAAAGAATGCATCAACAAGTAGCCGAGAACATTACAAAGAGAAATGAACAATTTGCAAGATATGCCAACAAAGGCTGCAAGCGAATGTCCTTTGAAATTGGTGATTGGGTTTGGTTACACCTTAGGAAAGACCGATTTCCTAATGAAAGAAAGAGTAAATTGCATCCAAGGGGCGATGCACCTTTTAAAGTTGTTGCTAGGGTCAATGATAATGCGTACAAGATAGACTTGAAAGGTGAGTATGGCGTACATTCTACGTTTAATGTTTCTGACTTGTCCCCTTTCGATTTTGATACAGATTATGTTGATGATGCTGATGCTGATAATGATTCGAGGACGAATCATGCTTTACAAGGGGGAGGGGATGATACGGGACTAACCAAGGGGCTGCCCTATTCAAAAGACCCACTAGTCAACCTTCAAGGACCTATGACAAGATCAAGGGCAAAGATGACTTTAGACAAAGTTGCAACATTGATCCGAGAGATTAAAACTAAAGAGGAAGCTGAACTCCATTTGGAAGAAGATATTCAAGTCAACCTCTTAAGTTTAACAAGTGTTCAATTCAGCCCAAATAAGCAAAGTGGCTAAGAAGGGCATTTTAGTATTTTGGTACAATTAAAGTCTATTCTAGACTTTAATTATTTTCAGCATTGTTATTTACTATTCTTAGGCGTGTATAGAAAGTGTTGCTATAATAAAGGACATGTTTTCCATGTGTTTAGATAATGGGTGAGTGGTTAAGTAGTTGAGAGTCCTACTTCTTCAAGGACTCTTCACATGTTTATTATTTTCAGCCATGTTGGCTGCCTATTAATAGTATGTGCAAGATAACATGACATGTTGTCCATTATCTTAGATAGTGTTTTACTTGATTGCAAGTTAGTTGTTCAAGAGTCCTACTTTTTCAAGGACTCTTCCTTTCTAGGGCTAGATAGCCAAAATCCATCTCTATTTAAGAGGGATTTTGGCCACCATTGTAATTACGTTACATATATTGATATTTTGGTAAGGTTATTCCTTAGCTACTTGTGAATTGAACTTTTTTATGGAATTCATTCATTCTTGAGTTACTATATCAACAAGTTTAGTTTCACTTGTTGTGGTGTTTCAGCCTCCATCGATTCTAAGCCTTCATTTAGTGTTGCGTTGAGAATATTCCCTTGAAACTTGTTCAAGAATAGATAAAGATCCGATTTAAACTAAAGTGTCAAATTCTTGGTACTTTGTACCTCGGTTCTTCGTCAATAGGCGAAAAGATACATAGAGGAGGACAAATGCCAAAACCTCTAACTAGGCGGAAACAAATCCACTCCATACAAAAATAGAACAGTGTAGGAAAACTGATCCATTTACAAGTATAGAACAGGTGTTACAAGCAGTCCTATGAAATGATGCAAAGTAATTTTACATTATAAAGCGGCAATCAAATACAAAATGCAAACTAAGATATGCCCAGCGGAAACGCAATTAAGGAGTGCCTCGTCTGTCTAGCTTTATTAACCCGCGGATATCCGAAGGCAAAAGAAGCCGATCTTGGAAGAAGATGGATATGCGGGAAACACAAGCCAAATTTGTCAAAGCATCTGCAACTGAATTCACTTAACGATAAACATGTACTACTCTGCAATTCTCAAGGAGAAGCAAAACTTAGCGGAAAACACAATCTAATTTCCAAGAAGAAATCATACCATTCTCCACTGCCTTTGCTAGAATTGCAGAGCCCGTCTGAATCAAGAAACTGGCGACACCACTCCGAGCTGCCATCTTTAATCCTTCAACCAACGCCTCCAACTCCACTTCCATGTTGGTCTCTCGGTCACCAATAACATGGAGAAAACCGCTACAAATTCCCCATTACTGTACCGAAGGACACCCCCAATTCCAGTCGGTCCCGGATTCCCATTGGACGCGCCATCTATGTTTAATACCGCGCCAACATCCCCTAGATCACTCCACCGCTTTACCACAATAGTCCGTCTCGGCCTAAGATTCCTTCGGCCAACACCAAAATCAATGCCCCTCGCTCTCATAAGAATGGCAATGTAATCCCGAAATTGAGCTAAGATACTAGATTGAGAAGTAGCTTTAACCTCATAAATAAACCGACAACGGACTCTCTATAAGATCCAACAAGCAGAACAAGCCATAAGTAGCAATACCTACCAATTTCCAGAAGGGCCAACATACCACCATATAGAGAGCATCTCCCTAAGTCGGTTTATTTGCCGAGTGTCCAACAACAGCCCCACACTCACCGCAACATCTTGCCATACTTCCCTTGCCAGTGGGCATATGTCTTCATATCGCCAATACAAACACACCGAGAAGCCAAGGGAATGCCGTACCGCTTCCGATCCTCATCCAAACTAAAAAATTATTAAGTAATTTCCACATAAACAAAGACACAGATAGAGGAATTACCTTTTGCCAAATACGTTCCCACGAGAATTGAGCAACTCCAGAGCCTCGCAACAAGGCCATTACCGAAGCCAAAGTAAAATGCCCATGGGGATCCTACATCCAAATAATGCGATCTGTCTCGGCTAATCCCCCCAGCCGCACCTCGGGTAACACCTCGAAAAAGGAGCCGGAGACATAATGTTGTAGAGTCACCCGATTCCATCTATTACTTGTGCAAAAATCACTCACTATTACGCCGCATAGCAAGTCATCATGTTGAGTGGCCACTAAATCTAAAGCTCCATGAAGTGTAAATTTGTCATAGAGCAGACTTGCATTCCCATTTGTCAACAAAATTGAGCTTTCATCTTCCCCTTCACCACAACCATTCGGCGCTAAACAGGCGAGCAACCCACAACAATTGTACAATGCTTCTCTTGTGCAATATCGACACAATATCTTGATTTTTAAGGTCAAAGATTCGACACAAATGGTTGAAACAGCTCTTTCTCTTTCTTGAAATCAGTTTACGGGGGAATATAATCAACGCAACACCAAGAAGGTTGATTATCAATGGAGGCTGAAACACCACAATAATGAGGACTTTTTCTTCACAAATTAAGAAGAATCCACTCACCAAGAGTGTTTTGCCTCACAAAGAGGACTTGTGCCTACTCTTAGGAATACGAAACACTCACCAAGAAAGAAGCTCTCTAAGAGCTTTTTTTATGAAGAACATTGATAAAAAAAGTATCAAAGATTCGCCACAAAAGGCTTAAGTTTGGATCTTTCTCTAACTTGAACTAGTTTCAAGGGGAATATACTCAACTCTAAAGTAGGCTAAGTATCGATGGAGGCTGAAACACCACAACAAGCAAAACTAACTTGTTGATACAATAAATCAAAGAATGAATGAATTCTATAAGAAGTTCAATTCTCGAGGATCTAATGAATAACCTTACCAAATATCATATATCTAACGTAATTACAATCATAGCCGAAATCCCTCTTAAATAGAGTAGGATTTCTGCTAGCATAGCCTTACAAAGAAGAGTCCTTGAAGAATTAGGACTCTACAAATCCTACTCTATTTAAGAGTAGGATTTCGGCTAGCATAACCTTACCAAAGAAATATTATTATCTATCTTTAACTGGAGAAGCCTAGCAACAGACTCACTATTTCTAATACCCCGAATATTCCAAATAACAAAGTTCAACATATTCATAGAAAAGAGTATAGAAAGAATAAAGGAACCCATTAGAAGGTAGTGCTCTTTGATTTCTCCACCAGCCTTGTAGACTTTCTGGAGGCGGTCATTTGCTGCTTCCGCATTTTAACAGTTCGAGTTGCATCGTCCCTTGGCTGCTCATCACTAAGGGGAAGATTAATGGAGATAATCCCTGTCATGCAAGAGGGCTGCTCAACCGGGAAAAAAAACCATGCTCACCCAAAACTTATTCGATTGGATCCACCGTACCTTCCAAACCCAAATTACCGCCCCTTCACCGCCAGGCAGTAACCCAGGTTCTTCCGGACCAGCCGGGGCTTCGTCATCCAGGTCGGATCCCACTTCTGCACCAGGAGCCGAACCTGAGATCCCCGAACCCGCTTCAACACCTGGTTCTTGACCCAGGTCCATCCCAACAGGGTTGGAGTCCCCTTCCTCTCCAGACGATTACACCTGTTGAGAAATAAGGGTCGGGTCGAGAAAAATTCCAGACGGTTTGAGAGCCGCGACAAAAGTCCTTTTCTGTTCAACAACCACTGCATGAGGCTGTGACGAATCTTCAACGCCGCCGACAGACTAATGCAATATGGGAACACGAATCTGGGAACTATGGCACCCAACTCGAATATCGTCTATGCCACGTGTCTCCAGAATAATGGGGGAATAAATGGCCATTGGAGACACCATAGGCGGTCGGGGGGCAACCGGAGGGGAAACTTCTAAATCAATCGGGGTATCAATTTCCAATCGGGGAGCAGCCGGGGAAAAAGATCCTCCCGGTGATCCTCTCGGCTTCTGAGTTCACCACCAAAGCCGGCTATTTAGCCTGGCCCTCCACAATAGGGATTATAGGCGAAGGGATTGCTGAGTTCACCACTATGGTCGACAGACCCGGGTCCTTCCGATCATAATCGGCAGCGACCCACACATTACTTGCAAGGAAAAAACCGTTAAGACCGAAGTTTGGGTTTTTTAGGCGCCGCTAGCGGTTTCGTGGGTTTCATCTTTTGCTTACCGTTGTCCGGCGGCTTCTTTGCCGGAGCCTTCTTCCCACAATTGAAATACCCTTTGAGGGTATAGAACCTAAGCGGGGGGGGATGGAGGGTGAATTAGGTTCTAACTTACAAACTTTTCTATAACTTCTTTTTCCTAAGTGTTCACCTTAACAACAAGTATGTTGTTTAAGCACATAAGGTGATTCAATAATGATCAAGGAAACTTAGATGACTATTTGAGGCAATTATATAAATCTTGGAAGCATGTGAATGTTTCTATCCTAAGCAAATAGTTCATGTAAGCAAGTATAGAAGTTATAACAATTCATGAACTATACAGTAAAGGAGTAGGGATGGAGAAAACTAACACAATAATTTATAGTGGTTCGATTCACAAAGAATCTACATCCACTACCTTAGGGCACACCCTAAGGATTTCAACATCCACTCATGGATACCCTTCACAACTAATGCAATGTAGGTTCTACCTCTTACAATTGCCTCAACAAATGAGGACTTTTTCTTCACAAATTAAGAAGACTCCACTCACCAAGAGTGTTTTACCTCACAAAGAGGACTTGTGGATACTCTTAAGACGTTTTGCTTCACTAAGAAGACTCCACTCACAAAGAGTGTTTGCCTCACTAAGAGGTATTGTGCTTACTCTTAGGATTTTGAAACACTCACCAAGAACGAAGCTCTCTAAGAGCTTTTTTGATGAAGAACATTGATAAAAAGTATCAAAGATTCACCACAAAAGGCTTAAGTTCGGATCTTTCTCTAACTTGAACTAGTTTCGAGGGGAACATACTCAACTCTAAAGTAGGCTAAGTATCGATGGAGGCTGAAACACCACAACAAACGAAACTAACTTGTTGATACAGTAACTCACGAGGATCTAATGAATAACCTTACCAAATAGCATATATCTAACGTAATTACAATCGTAGCCGAAATCCCGTCTTAAATAGAGTAGGATTTCGGCTAGCATAGCCTTACAAAGAAGAGTCTTTAAAGAATTATGACTCTACAACTCCTAGATAACTAACACTTTCTATATTCTAGCCACTATCTAAAACATGGACAACATGTCCTTTATTATAGCAACACTAAGAGATAATGCAGCTAACAACTTGAATAATTAAATAACATAAAGCTGAAAGCTAATGAAAGTCTAGAATAGACTTTAATTTACAAATTCCCCAAAATGTGCTTCTTAGCCACTTTGCTTGATTGGGCCGAATTGTACACTTTGTAAAGTTAAGAGGTTAGCTTGAATATCATCTTCTAGTTGAAGTTTTGCTTCCTCTTTAGCCTTTACATTTTGGATCAATGTAGATATAGCTTGATTCACATTCCTTGTTCTTAGCCGTGTCATTGGTCATTGTAGCTTTGATAAGGGATCATTTGAATAGAACAACCCCTTGGATGGTCCCTCATCATCCCCTCCCCCTTTAAAAGGATTCGACCTCGAATCATCATCATCAACATAATTTGAATCAAAATCAAAAGGGGACAAATCAGCAACATTAAAAGTAGAACTTACACCATATTCACCTTTCAAGTCTATTTTGTAAGAATTATCATTGATCTTTTGGACATCTTTAAAAAGGACCATCTCCGCATGGGTGTAACTTAGACTATCTTTCATTAGGAAATCTATCTTTCCTAATATGTAACCAAACCCAATCACCAACATCAAAGGATATTTTCTTGCGGCCTTTATTGGCATATTTGGCATTTTGCTCGTTCCTCTTTGCAATGTTCTCGGCTACTTCTTGATGCATCATTTGTATATAATGTGCCCTAGAATCACCTTCTACATTATAATACTCATTTATAGGTAAAGGAGTTAGATCCATAGGGGTTAAGGGGTTAAAGCCCTAAACAACTTCAAAAGGAGAATTATTTGTAGTAGAATGCAAAGTCCTATTGTAAGTAAATTCAGCAATAGGTAAACAATCTTCCCACCTTTTTAAGTTCTTTTGAATGAGTGCTCTAAGTAGAACCCCTAAAGTCCTATTTGTTACCTCGGTTTGGTCATCCGTTTGTGGGTGACTTGATGTAGAAAGCAGCAATTTAGTCCCCAACTTACTCCATAAAGTCTTCCAAAAGTAACTTAGGAACTTTACATCCCTATCACTCACAATAGTCTTCGGAACTCCATGAAGCCGAACTACTTCTTTGAAAAACAAATCAGCCACATGACTAGCATCACTCATTTTTCTACAAGGAATAAAGTGAGCCATCTTAGAAAAATGATAACAACAACCATTATACTATCCATACCTCTTTGGGATCTCGGCAATCCAAGAACAAAGTCCGTAGATACATCAATCCAAGGTGAAGATGGAATAGGTAAAGGCATGTATAATCTGTGAGCTTTGCTTGTACTTTTAACCTGCTTACACTTAAAATAAAGTTCACATATTTTCCTAACATCTCTTTTCATCTTAGGCCAATAAAAGTGTTCTTGTAATATGTCTAATGTGTTTACAACACCAAAATGGCCCATTAAACCGCCACAATCTGCCTCCCTAACAATTAAATCTCAAATAGAACAAGATGGAATGCACAATTTATTACCTATAAACAAGAAATTTTCAAACCTATAAAAGTCTTTTTAAGCCGAGAGCTCACAAGAATTATATAAATTTGAAAAATCCTTATCTTCCTTATACAATACTTTAAGATGTTCAAATCCAAGTAATTTACCATGCATAACGGAAAGTAAAGTTTACCTTCGAGATAGAGCATCGGCTACAATGTTTTCCTTACCTTTCTTGTATTTGATAATGTAAACATTGATGCAAATTCTATAAGAAGATCAATTCACGAGGATCAAAGGAATAATCTTACCAAATAGCATATATCTAAAGCAATTACAATGGTGGCCGAAATCCCTCTTAAATAGAGTAGAATTTCGGCTAGCATAGCCTTACTAAGAAGAATCCTTGAAGAATTAGTACTCTACAACTCCTAGATAACTAACACTTGCTATATTCTAGCCACTATCTAAAACATGGACAACATGTCCTTTATTATAGCAACACTAAGAGATAATGCGGCTAAAAAATAGAATAATTAAATAACATAAAGCTAAAAAGTAATTAAAGTCTAGAATAGACTTTAATTTACAAATTCCCTAAAATGCCCTTCTTAGCCACTTTGCTTGATTGAGCCGAATTGTACACTTTGTAAAGTTAAAAGGTTAACTTGAATATCATCTTCTAGTTGAAGTTTAGCTTCCTCTTTAGCCTTTACATCTCGGATCAATGGAGATATAGCTTGATTCACATTCCTTGTTCTAAGTCGTGTCATTGTCCCTTGTAGTTTGGATATGGGATCCTTTGAATAGGGCAGCCCCTTGGATGGTCCCTCATCATTTTTGCTAGCTCACAAAGAACTAGTTCTCAACTTATGAGAAGAAAGGGTAACCTATCTCTTTCTAAGGAGATTTACAATTTAGCTCACTTGCAAAAATCCCTCTTGGATTGGATATATAAATATAATCTCTAATGGCTCTTTGAGAATAAAAGGCAAGATGAAGTTTAAGCTCAACACAAATGCTTTGAATGATTTTGCAATTAAGAACAAAAAATGTAAGCTTGTGTGTTTGGAAAGTGTATATGCCTATGCCCTCTTATGGCTTGATTAGTTATGAAAAAATCAACTTTGAAAGCTTTTTATTTGGCAAGAATACACTAGCTTTGTTGGTCACAAGGGCTATAATTTTGGCCTTGAATTGATAGCTCCGATTGACCGCTACTAGACAGTAGGTCGACCGAAGTGCCTTGAATCAAAGGTTAAAGGCCCTTTGTCTCTATCTCGGTCGACCGGAATTCAGTGGTCAGGTCTACCCAAGAAAAGGTCAATCGACCTACCTAATATCTCGGTCGTCCAGATAGAATATAGCCGTTGGAGCATTGGAACAATCAAAACTCGAATAACTACAAAAACACATTGGTCGACCGGACATCACTGGTCTTCCGAGGCTAGGCCTAGGTCGACCGGACGACAGTCCAAAAGTAGTTTTTACACTTAGTTAAGTTTCTAATGTTCTTAAGCACATGCCTAAGTGTTTTGTAAATATATAAAACACATTTTAAAATACTTAGGCATTGACCAACTTGTTTTCAAATAAATGAACAAAGTAAAACATGAGGTTTTGAAAACATGCAATGTTGAGCTTCGAACATTCTTATATCCTAGTATTCTCAAGGGAAGATTAGTCACAAAGAATATACCTATGTAGACTAGATTAATCTTCTTGGAAGTCTTCAAGTCTTGTAAGTGAAATCTTCTAGGACCTTTGACTTGAAGCCTTTGATCAACATCTTCTTAAAGTGATGAAGTCCTATAGCAATCTTGAGTTGTAGTGTATTGGACTTCACACTTATTCTTGTCAAAGAGCATGCCACTTGATTCTTCACTTAGATTGAGTAGCTCTTGACATGTTGATCTTTCTTCTTCACTTTGTAAATACTTTCATAGCATGTGGATTAACTTCATGCATGTGGTATGGAGTCTTGCAAAGTCTAGCTTTCTTGTGTGTAATATTCATACCTTGTTTTACACAAGAGGCTATCTTACCATTTTCATCAATGTTGGTGTGAGTGCTAAGGATCCTATCATTAAGAACATGCTCACACAAACTTTAGAACTATCAATGGTTTGTTATCATCAAAACAAGATTGATCACTTTGCCCTTCGGGCTAAAACCAATTTTCGTACATCCAAGACAATATTTCGGTAACTTAGTATAAACAAATTTAGTCTTTGTACAATTAAAGTCTATGCTAGACTTCAATTATTTTCCAGCTTTGTTATTTACTTTAATCATTATGTTAGGTGTGTAATAGCATGTAGTTGATATAATAAAGGACATGTTGTCCATGTGTTAGTTAGTTGGTTATTAAGAGTCCTAATGCAAATAAGACTCTTCATAAGTTTGTTAGCTTATTCTAGAATAGCCTAGAATAGCCGCCTATTTTAACATGTGTTTTACTTGATAGCAAGTTGTTTGTTCAAGAGTCCTTATTTTCTGTTGCTTGTAACCGAATTATTACTCTATTTAATGGAGGGTTCGGCCAAGATGTAAAGTTACGTTAGATATATTGATATTTTTGTAAGGTTATTCCTTAGCTTCTCATGTTTGAACTTCTATGTAGAACTTCATTCATTCTTTGAGTTACTGTATCAACAAGTTTAGTTTCTCTTGTTGTGGTGTTTCAGCCTCCATCGATAATTAGCCTGCCTTAGTGTTGCGTTGATTATATTCCCTAGAAACTAGTTCGAGAATTAGAGAAAGATCCGGCACAACTTACGTTGTCGAGCCTTTTGGTACTTAGTACCTCACAGTTCTTGATCACCACCGTTTAGGTAAAACACATAACCCGATTGCGATATGAAGTAATCTCTATCGGTTTGGAAACTAGCATCAGTGTAACCACTTACAATGAGCTCGTCTTTCCCACCATAGATTAAGAATGTGTCCTTAGTTCTTCGTAAGTACTTAAGGATGTTCTTGACGGCTATCTAGTGACGTTCACCGTATGTAGATTGGTATATGCTCTTTATACTCAAAGCATAAGAGACATCTGGTCGAGTACACAACATGACATACATGATAAATCCAATTGCCGAAACATATGAAATCTCACTCATGCGTTCTTTCTCATCCAGTGTCTTACCACACTGTTGTCTTGAAAGAACCGTACCAAGTGATATAGGACAAAGGCCCTTTTTAGACTCTTGCATGCTAATCCGATTTAGCACTTTGTCTATATAAGTACTCTGACTTAGGCCAAGAAGTCTACGTGATCTATCTCTATACATCTTGACTCCTAAGAAGAAACTTGCTTCACCTAAGTCCTTCATAGAGAAACAATGCCCCAACCAGACCTTTACAGATTTCAAAGTTGGAATGTCATTCCATATGAGTAGTATGTCATCTACGTACAAAACCAGGAATACCACGGAATTTCCACTAAACTTCTTATAAACACAAGGTTCATCAACGTTCTAGATAAAATTGAACTCGCGTACGGCTTCGTCAAAAAGTCAATTCCAGCTTCTAAAAGCTTGCTTTAGTCCATAAATTGACTTCAATAGCTTACATACTTTATTGGCATTCTTTGGATCGACAAAACCTTCGAGTTGTATCATATACACGTCCTCATCAAGGTTTTCGTTAAGTAAAGCTGTTTTGACATCCATTTGCAAAATTTCATAATCATAGTATGCAGCTATAGCAAGCAAGATATGAATGAATTTGAACATAACTATAGGGGAAAAGGTCTCATCATAGTCAATACCATGAATCTGTTTAAAACCTTTCGCGACTAGTCGCCCCTTGTACGTTTTAACATCCCCTTCCATGTCAGTTTTCAATTTGAAAACCCACTTGCACCGTATTGGGGTTACCCCCTCAGGTGCATCTACTAATATCCATACTTGGTTAGTGTACATGGAATCCATTTTGGATCTTATGGCCTCAAGCCATTTCTCAGAATCTGGACTAGTAATTGCTTGGCTGTTGTTTGTAGGTACGTCGTGATCAATAAACATAATATCTCCATGTTCTGTTACGAAAAATCTAATTTTTTTGGGTGATCTACGAACTCTACTCGACCTACACAATTCTTGTGTTTTTGGAACTGGCTCCACAACAGCTTGTGTAGCTTGTTCCAATTCTACCTGCTGGTCACTTATGCCTGGAACTTCAACAGTTCTCTTGGAATTTCACCAAGCTTTGGAACTTCATTAAGTTCCATGTGGCTCCCACTTGTTTTCCCAGAAAGAAATTCATCTTCGAGAAAAACTCCGTTACGAGCAACAAACACTTTGTTCTTGTTCGGGATATAGAAGTAGTACCCTTTAGTTTCCTTAGGATAACCCACAAAAATGCACTTGACCGACTTTGGGTTGAGCTTGTCCAAAGCTGGACGTTTCACAAACGCCTCACAACCCCAAATCTTTAGGAAAGACATACTAGGATGCCTCCTAGTCCATATCTGATATGGTGTCGTTTCAACAGATTTAGATGGAACTCTGTTTAGTTTTAAAGCTGCTGCTTCTAAAGAAAATCCCCAAAAGAAGTTTGGAAGGCATGCGTGACCCATCATTGATCGAACCATATCTAATAGAGTTCGATTTTTTCTTTTAGATACACTATTCCATTGAGGAGTGGCCGGAGGAGAAAGTTGTGAAACAAATCCACAACTCTTTAGATAGTCACGAAATTCTTGACTTAAGTATTCCCCACCTCGATCGGATCGAAAAACATTAATACTTTTGCCAAGCTAGTTTTCCACTTCATTCTTGTACTCTTTGAACTTTTCAAAGGCTTCAGACTTGTATTTCATAAGAAATACATATCCAAAACGACTGAAATCATTAGTAAAAGTAATGAAATACAAATAACCACCTCTTGCATGGATAGTGAATGGACCACATACATCACTATGTACTAGTTCCAACAACTCCTTTGCTCGTTCTCAAGTTCTAGTAAAAAGAGAAGCAGTAGTCTTACCCATTAAACAAGGTTCGCATGTATCATATGATTCAAAATTAAACGATTCCAACAATCCATCTTTATGGAGTTTGGAAATACGGTTTTCGTTTATATGGCCTAAACGACAATGCCAGAGGTATGTAGAATTAGATTCTTTAGTCTTTATCCTCTTTGTGTTTATGTTATAAACCGGTGACTCTAGGTCTATCAAATATAAACCATTCACCAATGTTCCACTACAATAAAAGATATTATTTAACGATAACGACATTCATTGGGTTTTAATATGAATATCAAAACCCATCTTGTCCAAATAGGAGATCGAAATAATATTCTTTGTTAAAGCAGGTACATAAAGACAACTGTCTAAATCTACAACAATTCCAAAAGGCAAACTAAGACTATATGTTCCTTCAACTAATGCAGCAACTCTTGCTCCATTGCCAACGCGTAGGTCCACGTCGCCTTTTGCCAGCTCCCTACTCCTTTGTAGTCCCTGCATATTCATGCAAATGTGAGAACTACATCCGGTATCTAATACCCAAGTGGAAGTAGTAGTAGACAAGTTAATCTTAACAACATAAATACCTGAGCCAGAAGGAATGTTTGCTCCCTTTCCAAGCTTTTTACCTTCAAGATAACTGGGGCGGTTTCTCTTCCAGTGTCCTTTTTGTCCACAATTGAAATAAATTACATCCTTAGCCACAGCGCCCTTGGGCTTCAGTGCCTTCTCAGAACGGTTAGGCTTGCCCTTAGGCTTACCAAAACCCTTGCCCCTGTTGACCATGTAAATGGCCTTAGACTTGCCTATTTCCTTCTCGGCATTCCTCAACAGGTTCAACAATTCTAGGATAAGTTTTTCTATCTCATTCATGTTGTAGTTTAGTACAACCTGGCCGAATGATTCAAGCAACGATTGCAGAATCAAATCAGTGGATAGCTCCTGGCCCACAGAGGAAATGATATGGTACCATCCATGAAGCTCAAAGAGGTCATGTGGATAAATGACCTCATCCTTAACTTATACATCCCAAATACGAGCTTCAAAGTCAAGCCTTTGTTCCAAGTGTTTAAAGTCTCTAATCTAAAGGTTCAAGAGGTAAAGAAATCTTCAAAGAAAGCTAGACACAAGGATCAAAGCCATCGAATATCATTTGAAGGAAATATACATAAATGGAAGGAAAACGGTTGAAAGGGTATTTTAGGAAACTTGTAAATTAAAGTCTATTAAAGACTTTAATTATATTTTCAGCTTTATTGTTTATTTTAATTAGCCATGTTGGCCAAAATAAGCTAGCTAAATAATAGGACATGTTGTCCTTGATGTTAGGTAGTGTTTTTAGTTATCTAGGAGTTGTAGAGTCCTAATCTATAAAGGACTCTTATTTGTGGGTTCTTTTTGGACGAAATTCCACTCTATTTAAGAGGGATTTCAGCCATGATATTATGAGACTTGATATGATATTTTAAGGTTATTCCTTAGTTACTTTGTGTTTGATTCTCTATGTAGAATTCATTCATCCTTTGAGTTACTGTATCAATAAGTTTGGTTTATACTTATTGTGGTGTTTCAGCCCCCATTGATAATCAACCTTACGGGAGGATTGTTGATTATATTCCCTCATAAACTATTCGAGATAGAGAAAGATCGGACCTTTAGCCGAACCATGGTATTCGTACAATGGTTTCACATCAGGAAATCCCACTCTTGCGAGGCTCTCAATATAGCCTATCATCTTCAGAACGTGAGTTCCGACTGTTGTTCCCTCTGTCATTTTGCACTGAAAGAGAGACTTCGACACATCGAATCTCTCCTGGCGGGCTTGACCCTGAAAGAGTTGTCGTAGATGATTAATCATATCGAAAGCTCTCATTTCCTCATGTTGCTTCTGAAGCTCAGAGATCATGGCCACTAACATAAGACTAGACACATCTAATGCATCATCTAAGTGCTTACGATAAGCATTTATTTCAGCGGCCGGAGCCCCTGTGACGGGTGGATCCGGAATTTGTTTCTCGAGAACATACAACTTTTTCTCGTGCTTGAGAACGATTCTCAAGTTCCGATAAGTTTGTCCTTCTCAAGGACGGATTGCAATGAAAATGAGTTTGATGCAACAATTGAATTTTCCATTTTATCTACAGAGAAGAATTTGCAAAGTTTTAGTTGTCATATTTTAAAATCATTAAAATGACTTTATTTAATGATTCTCCCACTATTTTCTTCAAGTGAATAACCCTCAAGTATTTATTCGGAAAGTTCAAGACTTTCTAGTAGGACAAAGATCCATATTTCTTCATTCTCAAGGCAGCTTTGTCTACTATACTCAAGAAAACACTTTAGGTAAGCAACGTTCGCTAATCACATCAATTATGCGACTCTTGGTTGGTTAAGTAGGTAACGATTACCCTCAGTACATAAATGCACATCTTAACCCTTTTGCCTCCGGATTTTCAGCGATTGAGGTAATCTGGTTAAGTATAACCCAAGGTTAACCGGCAGATATCACTAATTTATCCTTCGCACCTCACCAAGATAGACAGGCGCTTATTCCACTTAGAAGTTCACACTACTGTCGATCTTGGCCTTGACGAGGGCCCCGCTTGGAAGGCAATAAACTTAATATTTAAAATTGAGGGATTTTTTTTTAAAAAAAAATTGTCTCACCAAACGGTGTATAATCTGGTTATACGTTTGAATATGCATTACCTTCTAAAATTAATACTGTAAACATGCATCAAGCATCTAATGCAAAATACATAAAATAGTAAATAAAACGTGACATAATAATAGCCCCTATGCGGATTTTTCGAGCCAACAAAAAATCCTCGGTCAATCTAAAGGTGGAAAGCAATAAATCCTATCTATTGTCTTCCGTCTCCTTGTGGTTTCCTCCATCTGATGCATGCCTTCCTTCATCACTTGTTACATATGTAAAATTAAATAGAATCATATTCTAAAACTTTTACATAATGGAAAGAATTCTCGAGTTACATTCGAGATTAAAATTACAACAAGAGATAATAGATAAGGCACCACACACATGTCGTATTATATAAAAAAAAAAAAAACCACTGGTCAAAGGCTATTACTATGCACTATGCTCAAAACATATTCAAAATCATGCTAAGAGCGCAAATATACGCTGCCTGTCCTTTTCCGGTCGACCCAGGCCATACTCCCGGTCGACCGCGATAAGGGAGTAACCAAAACAGTGTAAAAATTAAGCAACCTCGGTCGACCCAGAACATTTCTATTCGACTGGCCTGAAAACAGTCTAGCCTCGGTCGACCGTGACTGCTCACCGGTCGTCCGAAATCTAGGCAGTAGCAAAATCCTATTTTCTAACTCATGTCCGGTCTGCCGCAACCTTTTTCAGTCGACCGAATATTTGCCAGAAAACATAAAACAACCAAAACACGAATTTTACCATTCGTTCCGGGATTCGTTTAACACCTAAACGACTTCCCAGAGGCTGTATAAAGTAAAACATCATATGACATGCATTATCAACTACTAAAACTACAAGATAACACACAACTAGATTATTGGGTTCTCGTGATAGACTCTGATACCACTTGAAGGAAAAATTCGTAACCCCCAAAACGTAGCGGAAATAAATGCGCGGAGTTATACCTTTAGAGGATCTACTCACGAGAAAGAACCAAAATCCAGTGATTAGGAGTTAGGTTTTATGTCCCCCTTTCATCATTTCTGCCGGTTTGGCTATAATTAATAAAACGGGGGTCCACCCCACCACGCTGGTGGCTTTATTAAAAAAAAAAAAAACAAAAATGAATTCATCAACAGCAGCCAACTGATTCCTGTCTCTACTGGTATCGACACATCAACCTTTGAGCTTGTCACTCCAAGTCCCAGATGCTAGTCCAAGAAACTATGAAGGTGGAAAACACTTTTCCCGAAATCTACAAAGTATATACGACTTAAGAAAACCAGAAATCTGAGAACTAGAAAAATCATATTTTTCTTATCTCTAGAAGTGTTCTTGAGAGTGTGTAAAATCAAGATTTTTCTTCTATGTTTTTCGGCTGATATGTGTTTGAAAAGCTAGAGAGGATTTACAATAATGGGAGTATGGAATGAAAAACAATTCTTCGTCAAATGTGGTGTTAGTGGAATTACCCACTAACCCCCACTCTCCCCTTATTTATCTCCCACTACAAGCACTCACACACAATTCTTCACACATGCAGATGTGCCAGTTTTGACCAAGTCCAACTGGTCCGGTTGATCGCAGAAAAGGTTCTCGGCCAACCGGAGTGACCAAAAGTCCGGTTGACGAGACAGCTCTCGGTCGACTGGGTCTTTTTCCCAATCCAATTGAGCCTGCCCAATCTAATATAGCACCTATATAAAATGTAAACTCCAACACTTATATGTTTAAACTTGTATATCAGCTTGACTTGTAACTACGTGACATATCATGTTACCTTACATATGTAACTTGTTATTTTGACTTAGTATGTGTTATACTTGTTTAATTACGTGTTTCGTATATGAACTGTCTCGGGTATAGATGGATCCTAATCAAGGAAACACAGACGAGTTTGACATGCCAATAGTGGCATATACTCAAAGGGCCAATCGTAGGCCTAATGTGGGTACTTCTAATGAACAACAACAACCATAGTTTCCTCCACCTGCGCCACCGTTCTCCACCACCACCGGTTAACACGGAGTTGGGAAATTAAATGGCCACTGCCCTGACTTTGATAGCTCAGTTATTGCAAGCGCAACATTAGCCAAAACCAATAGAACTATCATACTCAACAAACCAGAATCAACATAATCAGAATGTTAACCAGAATCAACAGAATCAGGGGGTACAAAGGAATAACAATGAATCGGGTGCACATTTTGAGAGGATTAAGAGAATGAGGGTAGCTTCTTTTGACGGTAATGTGGGACTGGACCAAGCTGAGGTATGGTTGGATGATATTGAATGGCATCTCAACATTATGAGGGTTATTGATAATGTCAAGACAGATATGGTGATTGGGTTTCTTAAAGCTGAAGCTTCAGAATGGTGGAAAGGCGTCGAGCCTATCTATGTACAAGGGACCAGCTTATCACTTGGGTAAGGTTTAAGAGAGCTTTTCTAGATCAGCATTTCCCTGAAACCTTCATAATGGAATGTCAGAACCAATTATTCGAACTCAAACAAACAAAAGAGATGACTGTTTCAGAATAAGCTAGCAATGGAAACTATTCAAGATCTGGTGACACGAACTCAGAGATTCGTGAGAGCTCTCTTGGCTCGTATTCGAGGCAGGCTATCTGGTTTTCGTCCTACTTAATACTTGGACACCTACCAGAGGAGATTGGATATTAAGGCTGATGCAGACATAATTGGCAAGAGGTCTTTCTCCCCAATGACTCAATGCCAGTCCTCACATCCTAACACCACTACACCTGTAGCTTCTCGCAAAAGGTTTGCACCCATCTCAGGGTAGACTAACTTCACTAAGCCACAGGTGGGGACTGGGGCAAATGCAATAAGGATTGGGGGACCGAAAGCAGCACCAAGTCCATATCATCCAACTAGTACAACTGTTGTTCCCATTTGTACTACATGTGGTCGAAGACATCCGAGTGAATGTCGTTGGAAGACCGGGGGTTGCTTCCGTTGTGGTAAGATGGGTCATCAGATTATGCAGTGTCTTGAACCAGAGAAAGGTTATGGTCAAGCAGCTACAACTACACTAAGAGCGGGTAATATAAAACCGGGACCCAATGCAAGAGTTTTCGCTTTGACCTAGCAAGAGGCGGGAGAAGCTTCCGATGTGGTGACAGGTTCACTCCTAGTTAAATCAGTACCCGATTATATGCTATTTGACTGTGGAGCTACCCATTCATTTGTGTCATGTAGATTTGCAAAGGTCCTTAAGACTTCCACTGCTTGTATTATGGATGCATATATAGTTAAGATTCCTAACGGGAAGGTCTTAGAGTTTAATTTGGTACACAAGGGATGTCGGGTAGAAGTAGACTCTAAAGTGTTAGAAGCAAACCTTATACAATTGAACGTGTTAGATTTTGATGTAATTCTGGGGATGGATTGGTTGTTGATTATCATGAGAAGAAGATACAGTTCACCTACGAAGACTGGGAAGTGTTAAAATTTGTGGGGTCTTTACGAAAAAGGAATGAGTGCAGATTTCTTGTTATATAAGCCATCAGGGCTCAGAAACAATTTAGGAAGGATTGTGAAGGGTACTTGGCCTATGCAGTGTTGAAAAACGATAAGGAAGTTCGACTTGAGGACGTTCCTATCGTGAGGGAATTTGAAGATGTGTTTCTTGAAGAACTACCGGGTATTCCACTTGCCCGGTGTGTTAGTAGTGCCCTAGGACCATTAGCACATGTTGTGCGTTTTGTTATCTTTTGAGCATGTAATTGAATAGTTAATTTTGTTTTTAATTATCAAATGTGTGATTTGATAGTAAAACTCATTAGCTTATGTAATTACTATTCTAGAAGTCCCTAGTTTTATGTAATGCTTAATTACTATGAAATAAAACTAGTATGATTGTTGATTGATGATCTTGTTTTACTGATCATGTGTAATGGATACAAATCACATCATAGATGCATTAAATAGGGATACATTGTATTGGACGTGATCCGTCAGAGAAGTAATACTTCATGGTCTTAAGTCATAAGTATTACTTCCTCAATACTATTTTAGAATCCTTAGACCTTATGTCTTCATTGATTCTAGTATGAATGGAGCCACGTTTTGACTCAATCGGACGTTACATGTAACAGAGTAATCAATACGACTGATGATCGGACGTAGTGTCCTATCATAGCTTGAATGTGAGAGACATTGTAAGGAATTTGAAGGGATTCATGCGCGAAAACTCGTTCCAAACACCCATGGATCCTCCCCTGAAGGATCCGCTCATATGAAACAATTCGAAAAAGCAGCAAGAAAAACTTACGTTTTGGATTCAAGAAGCTACTTCTTGAATGGAGGATGACGTTTCTTGGATCGGATGTTGCTACCGATTGATCTCCCTTTGCGGAAAGTCCCTCTACCGGTATCCACGCGACGAAACGGGCAGCGATTGCTAGCTCTTCGTATTTTCTGATTTTCGGGAAATAGAGAGAAAAAGGAGAGGCTGAAACTGAAATCTAATTTCAGAGACTTGGTAATATTTCGGCTGAAAAATCATATACTAGGGTTTCGGCCAAGAGATCATTATATAGGGTGTGAGAGTTTGTTCCCATAACCAACTCTCACATCCTCAACTCCTCTCGGCAGTGGGAGTCTCTAACTCCCACGTCCCCTAGACTTCTGCTGGTAGTGGGAGTCCTTATCGGATAATAACTCCCACGTAATCCCAGCTATAGTAAAATACCGAAATTGCCCCTATCTCTAATTCGAATAATAAACACTTTATTATTTTCAGAAAGACGAATGTCAGATACAATGAACCTAGACACATTCTAGATTCATTGAATCTGGACATAAAGCTCGTTAGCTCGTCTATGCGTGAGACCCTGTAGGTTCATTTCACAATGGCAATGAAAACACACTTAGTAGTAGTATGTGTTCATAAATCACAAGCGGTCCCTAGCAGGACATTGTGACTACCCAAAGTGAATGAATATACAACGGAACCTAATATCAATCCACTATTTAATCCCTTTGTCTCGCGATATCCTAATTAAGCATAAGGCATGGTGGTCGTCACCCTTATTAAGCTTAATTGTATTTATGCTCGATCTCCAGGTAGACTGTTTCGACAAATAGCATTTGATAACCACTTTATCAAATACATTTGAGCACGGCCATGCATTTAAACAGTCTTTCCCTATCGAGGGGCCCATGGATATCTCTCTCTAATAATAGAGAGGGGCAAATTCCTTGCAATGTCTCTCACATTCAAGCTATGATAGGACACTACATCCGATCATCGGTCGTATTGATTACTCTGTTACAAGTAACGTCCGATCGAGTCAAAACGTGGCTCCATTCATACTAGAATCAATGAAGACATAAGGTCTAAGGATTCTAAAATAGTATTGAGGAAGTAATACTTATGACTTAAGACCATGAAGTATTACTTCTCGACGGATCACGTCGATACAATGTATCCCTATATATTGCATTTATGATGTGATTTGTATCCATTACACATGATCAGTAAAACAAGATCATCAATCAACAATCATACTAGTTTTATTTCATAGTAATTAAGCATTACATAAAACTAGGGACTACTAGAATAGTAATTACATAAGCTATTGAGTTTTACTATCAAATCACACATTTGATAATCAAAAGCAAAATTAACTATTCAATTACATGCTCAAAAGATAATAAAACGCACAACATGTGCTAATGGTCCTAGGGCACTACTAACAGAATTTGTCCCTCTCTATTATTAGAGAGAGATATCCATGGGCCCCTCGATAGGGAAAGACTGTTTAAATGCATGGCCGTGCTCAAATGTATTTGATAAAGTGGTTATCAAATGCTATTTGTCGAAACAGTCTACTTGGAGATCGAGCATAAATACAATTAGGCTTAATAAGGGTGACGACCACCATGCCTTATGCTTAATTAGGATATCGCGAGACAAAGGGATTAAATAGTAGATTGATATTAGGTTCCGTTGTATATTCATTCACTTTGGGTAGTCACAATGTCCTGCTAGGGACCGCTTGTGATTTATGAACTCACACTACTACTAAGTGTGTTTTCATTGCCATTGTGATATGAACCTACGAGGGTCACACGCATAGACGAGCTAACTGAGCTTCATGTCAGATTCAATGAATCTAGAATGTGTCTAGGTTCATTGTATCGACATTTGTCTTTACGAAAATAATAAAGTGTTTATCATTCGAATTAGAGATAGGGGCAATTTCGGTATTTTGCCTATAGCTGGGATTACGTGGGAGTTATTATCCGATAAGGACTCCCACTACCAGCGAAAGTCTAGGGAACGTGGGATTCTGAGACTCCCACTGCCGAGAGAAGTTGAGTAGAGGTGGGAGTTGTTTGAGTAACAAACTCTCACACTCTATATAATATCTCTTAGCCGAAACCTAGATGGCTAATGTTTTTCAGCCGAAATAAGACATAGAATCAGATAAAACCGTTTTCTATTCTAGCCTCTCCCTTTTCTTTCTAATTCCCGAAAATCAGAAAAAGACGAAGAGCTAGCAATCGCTGCCCGTTTCGTTGCGTGGATACCGGTAGAGGGACTTTCCGCAAAGGGAGATCAATCGGTAGCAACATCCGATCCAAGAAACGTCATCATCCATTCAAGAAGTAGCTTCTTGAATCCAAAAATGTAAGTTTTTCTTGCTGTTTCTTGCTGTTTTCGAATTGTTTCATATGAGCGGATCCTTCAGGGGAGGATCCATGGGTGTTTGGAACGAGTTTCCGCCCATAATTCCCTTCACGGTGTTGAGCCTATCTCTAAGTCCCCATACCGTAAGGCCCTGGCGGAGTTGAAGAGTCAACTTCAAGTGCTTCTTGATATGAAGTTCATTAGACCGAGTGTGTCATCTTGGGGCACTCCGGTCTTGTTTGTAAAGAAGAAAGACGGTAGTACGCGTATGTGCATCAACTACCGAGGTCTAAACAATACCACTATTAAGAATAGATATCAGTTGCTCTGCATTGATGATTTGTTTGACCAAATGAAGGGGCTAGCGGTATTTTCGAAGATAGACTCGAGTTCGGGTTATCATCAGTTGAGAATCAAACCCAATGACATCCTGAAATGTGCTTTCCGAACTTGGTACGGGCACTATGGATTCCTTGTAATGCCGTTTGTAATGACTAACGCACGGACGACTTTAATGGATATAATGAACAGAGTGTTTCGGGATTATCTTGACAAGTTCGTGGTGGTCTTCATCGACGATATCCTTATCTATTCACCGTCGAATGAAGCTCACGAAGACCGTGGCAAAAATTCGTAGCTTTTTGGGGTTAGCCGGTTACTACAGAAAATTTATAGAAGACTTTTCAAGAATCGCTACACCTTCAACTCGTTTGACACAAAAACGGGTTAAGTTTGAGTGTGGTTCGGAATGTGAGAGCAGTTTTCAGAAGTTGAAAGAAAAGTTGACTACCACACCGATATTGGCGCTATCGGCAGAACCTGGGGGTTTCACCATTTGCAGTGATGCATCGGGCATTTGTTTGGGCTGTGTTTTGATGCAAAATGGAAAGGTCATCATATACGCTTCTAGGCAACTGAAACCATACGAGCAGAACTATCCCAGACACGAGTTGGAGTTGGCAGCGGTCGTGTTTGCGTTGAAGATTTAGAGACACTATTTGTATGGTGAACCTTGTGAAGTCTTCATCTATCACCAAAGCCTCAAGTATCTCTTCACTCAGAAAGAGCTTAACATGAGGCAAAGGCGATGGTTGGAGTTGTTGAAAGACTACAACCTCACAATTGGCTAAAATCCCGGGAAAGCTAACAAGGTAGGTGATGCTTTGAGTAGGAAGAATGCGGGTCAATTAATGGCGTTAATCACCGATCATCAAGAGTTAATAGCCGAGTTCGACAAGTTGGAAATTGAGGTAGTGAAGTCTATGAGTAGTGTATTAGCAGCTATGGTAGCGGAACCAACTTTTTTGGGAAAGATTAAAGAAGCTGAACTAACGGATTCTGATTTGGGAAAGAAAAAAGATTTGTTAGATTCAGGGACCGAAACAGAATTTTAGATTCACGAAGACGGAAGTATACAATTTCGGGGCAGATTATGTATACCGGTAGATTCGGGAGTGAGGTTAGAGATTTTGAAAGTGTTAGAGGAATAACCGGGTCGAATCACATTGTGCAGCGGAAATAAAGTGACCCGCCTCTACCAGGATCTATCACGAGTAAGAACCTAAGACTACGAGATAGTATTATACCTTTTCCAAGTGCTAGGATAGCTGAAACGGTTTCAGCTGTTGTTGTCACGAACGAAACGCCACCAACGCAGGCTCCGTCTCTCCCAGTATCCACTAGATCTTCCGGGGATGGTCTTCTACCGCTTGGTGCTAGCCAATGCCTCGTAGAAGTCTTGAAGACTCTCTTCAAGATGGAGTATGAAGTATGACCTTCTTGGAAGAACAAGAAAACAGTTTTTCTTTTCTTACTCAATGTTCTCTCTTTTTCTCTCTTCTCTAAGCTCTCAAAAAGCTGGAGAAAAACTACTTAGAATGCATAGAGAAAATCAGTATTTTCCCTAGTCATTCATAGGATAGAGGGGAGAGTGAAAGGGGGAAGTGGGAGATCATGGAGGAAACCACTCCTCCACTTTCTCTACCAATTCAACCACCTTTTTAAGAGATAAAAGGGCTGGAAAATTTATCCAAATGTCCAGCCATAAGGTCGGTCCAAATAGGTTGGTCAGCCTAATCATATTGGTCGGGCCAACCCGATTAAAGTCCCAATCCAATCCCGGCCCGAAGCCCGGCCCGGCCCAATCGAATTGATTGATCCAAATGGGTTGGTCGGCCCAACCCGATTAAGGGCCCAATCCAATCCCGGCCCGGCCCAATCGAATTGGTGCACCTTAGATTAAATGTACTCCAACAAGCCCAATCCAGTTGATCTATGAGTGCGACCCAAGACGTATCTATGATGTTGGCCGTGACATCATATGTCACAAGTATTGAGAGGTATCTAGCAACGCATCATTACCCCCAATTCATAAATATCTGGTGATTTATCATAATCACAACATTTGACACTTGTAGTTAAATCCTTTTGTCCTTGATATCTAGATTGAACACAAGTCATGGAAAAGTCACACTTGTATTGTCCAATCTTTTAGTTTCTTGATTCGCGAGTAGACTAATCAAATGACAACAATATCATATACTGATTCATTTGTTCATGGCCACGAATTAGTCAGACTCCATCAAGGGGCCCAAGATATCGCTCCTTCTATATAGGAGGGACAAATCCTTTCTGCATCCCACTCATCCTGAACAAGATTCGTGATATACCCAATAAATGCCTTTATTGCTCACCCTGTTACGAATAGCGTTTAACATTATCAAAGCATAACACTAGCCATGCAAGAACTCTTGTGAGACCTCAAGTTGAAGGATCTCATATACAACCCAATCAAAAATTTGAGAAACACCGTTGACTATTATATAACAACCCATGGTGTGTTTCTCATGTCGGGTCTGTCCAGTATAATGATTCTCTAATCATATATACCCATGTGACGATCCGATATCTTATATCAATCACTGCACATACTAGTCTTACGCATTATTATTGTCCTCGAAGATTCCATAATAATGTTCGACTAGGGACGTTTCAGAATAGTATCTCATAAGTATCTCATAACAATTATGAATACTATTCTAAGGACATATTATTTATTTATGTTGTTAAGAACGCATAAACATAATGAATAATACTGGAATTAATGCCTTTTTATTCATCAAAATGAAAATTACATAAATACGGTACAATTATAATAATCTCCCACTTGCACTAAAGACCCAAATTACAATAAATGGTCTTTAGGGCATACTAATGACTGTCTCGAAATATCAGCCCTCCAGATATCGGATACCCATGGAGCTAGTGTGACGATCATGCTTCTGCTACGACAGTGGCTTCGTCAGTGGATCGGCTACATTGTCTTCCGAATCTACTCTACATATATGCACATCACCTCTCTCTATAATCTCGCGGATTAGGTGAAATCGCCGTAGTACATGTTTGGACCTCTGGTGAGATCTAGGTTCCCTAGATTGTGAAATAGCCCCATTGTTGTCACAATAGAGGTCTATCGGGTTCGCAATACTAGGAACCACATCAAGGTCGGAAATAAATTTCCTGATCCAAACTGCCTCCTTAGCTGCTTCACAAGCTGCTATGTACTCGGCCTCTGTCGTAGAATCTGCGATGGTCGATCGCTTTAAACTGTGCCAGCTCACAGCACCTCCATTCAAGTTAAACACGTATCCCGATTGCGATCGGAAATCATCTTTGTCGGTTTGGAAACTTGCATCGGTGTAACCACTTACAACGAGCTCATCCGCCCCTTCATAAATCAAGAATGTATCATTAGTCCTTCGCAAGTACTTGAGGATATTCTTAACTGAGATCCAGTGACGTTCACCGTAATTAGACTGGTATCTGCTCATAACGCTTAAGGCAAACGAGACATCTGGGCGAGTACATACCATGGCGTACATGATGGATCCTATGGCAGAAGCATAAGGGATCTCTTTCATGCGTTCTAATTCGTCAGGCGTTTTAGAACACTGTTTGTTCGATAGAACAGTACCATGTGCCATAGGAAAAAGGCCCTTCTTAGACTCTTGCATGCTAAACCGCTTTAGCACCTTGTCTATATATGTACTCTGACTTAGGCCAATGAGTCTCCTAGATCTATCTCTATAGATCTTGACTCCCAGAATATAGCTGGCATCGCCTAAGTCTTTCATAGAGAAACACGTACTCAACCAAGCCTTTACAGACATTAAGGTTAGTATGTCGTTTCCAATGAGTAGTATGTCATCTATATACAAAACCAGGATTACGATTGAGCTCCCACTAACCTTCTTGTAAACACAAGGCTCATCCTCATTTCTAATGAAGCCAAACTCACGGACGGCATCATTAAAACGGATGTTCCAGCTTCGAGAAGCCTGCTTGAGTCCATAAATGGATCTCTGAAGCTTACATACTTTTCCAGCATTCTCTGGAGTGACAAAACCTTCAGGCTGTGTCATATCACATCCTCTTCAAGTTTTCCATTTAGGAAAGCGGTTTTGACATCCATTTTCCAGATTTCATAGTCATAGTAAGCTGCAATAGCAAGCAAAATCCGAATGGACTTGAACATAACTACAGGGGAAAAAGTCTCGTCATAGTCAATACCATGAATTTGTTTGAAACCTTTCGTGACCAGTCGCCCCTTGTACGTTTGTACATTCCCTTCCATGTCGGTTTTAATCTTAAAAACCCATTTGCACCCTATGGGAGTTACCCCTTCAGGTTGATCAACCAAGATCCAGACTTGGTTTGTGTACATGGAGTCCATTTCGGATCTCATGGCCTCAAGCCATTTCTCAGAATCTGGGCTATTAATTGCTCGTTTGTAGATTGAAGGTTCATCGTGATCCACAAACATAACATCACCATGTTACTGTTATGAAAAATTCAAATTTTTCCGAAGGTGGACAACGAACTCTACCGGACTCTACGCAATTCTTATGTTTCTTGAACTCAGTGCTTGGGCTGCACAATCTGTTTGTGGCACTTTCGCTGCACAACAACTTGTGGAGTCTGTTCAATTTCCATCTCATCATTAGTGCTAGTTTGAGAGTCCCGGAACTTCGAGTAAGTTCTACGCTACTCCCACTCGTGTTTCTAGAAACAAATTCTTTTTTCTAGAAAGACTCTCGTGCGAGCAACAAACACTTTGTTCTCGTTAGGGATATAAAAGTAGTATCCTTTAGTTTCCTTCGGATAACCTACAAATATGCACTTTTCAGATTTTGGAGCCGACTTATCGAAGGCTGAGCGCTTTTACAAAAGCTTCACGGCCCCAAATCTTGAGGAAAGACAAACCGGGACGCTTCCCGATCCCATAACTCGTATGGCGTCTTTGCAAGCGATTTAGATGGAACGCGGTTAAGTGTTAAAGCTGCTTTGTCTCTAGTGCGTGTCCCCAAAAAGGAAATGGGCGAGCTCGTGTGACTCATCATAGAACGAACTATATCTAATAAGGTTCTGTTCCTCCTTTCAGATACACCATTCCATTGTGGAGTAGCTGGAGGAGAAAGTTGTGAAACGATTCCACAAGCTTTTAGATAGTCACAGAATTCTTGACTCAAGTATTCTCCTTCTCGATCAGATCGAAGAACCTTAATACTCTTGCCAAGTTGGTTTTCTACTTCTAGTTTAAACTCTTTAAACTTAGCAAATGCTTCGGATTTGTGTTTCATCAAGAACACATATCCATACCTACTAAAGTCATCAGTAAAGGTAATGAAGTAGAGGTAACCACCCCTTGCATGTATATTAAAAGGGCCACATACATCACTATGTATTAGTCCTAATAAAGCATCGGCTCTCTCACCTAGCTTAGTGAAAGGTGATGATGTCATCTTACCCAACAAACAAGATTCACATCGATCATAAGACATTAAGTCAAATGATTCCAGCAACCCATCTTTATGGAGTTTGGATATGCGGTCTTCGTTTATATGGCCTAAGCGACAATGCCAGAGGTATGTCGGATTAGAATCATTAGTCTTAATCCTTTTGGTATTTATATTTAAAATTGGCATATCAAGGTCTAAAACATATAGACCATTAATCAAAGAGGCGCTTGCATAAAACATATTATCCAGAAATAACGACAATCGTTGGTTTTTTTATCGAAATCTCAAAACCTTTCTTGTCCAAACAAGAAACTGAAATAATATTCTTAATTAAACTAGGTACATAGAAACAGTTTTCTAAACCCAAAACAAGCCCTGAAGGCAAAGTAAAAGTACAAGTCCCTACAGTTTAGAGGTCGCAACACGTGCTCCGTTTCCAACTCGTAGTTCCACTTCACCCTTTGCCAACTCTCTACTCCTTTGCAGTCCCTGCACATTAGTACAAATGTGAGAACCACATCCGGTATCAAATACCCAAGAAGTAGTTGTATTTAAATTGATATCAGTCATATTAATATCTACAACATAAATACCTGAGCCCAAAGCAACATTTGATTTCTCCTTTTCCAGCCTTTTCCCTGCAAGATAGCTTTTGCAGTTCCTTTTCCAGTGACCCTTCTCACCACAATGATGACAGATAGAGTCCTTGGCTACACCACCCTTAGGTTTCAGTGCATTGTTGAAAGTGGTTTGCTTGCCTTTGGGCTTACCTTTCGGTTTGCCTTTGGGTTTCACAAAACCTTTGCCTTTGCCCTTTTGCACCATCAGTATGGTGTTGGGCTTGGACTTGCCTATTTCCTTCTCGGCAGTCCTCAGCATATTCAACAACTCAGGCAATGGCTTGTCAATTTCATTCATGTGATAATTCAGAATGAACTGACTATATGATTCAAGCAACGATTGCAAGATCAAATCAGTCGACAACTCTTGTCCCAAAGGAAATCCCAGTTTTTCAAGGTTCTGAACATAACCTATCATTAGTGCTAGTTTGAGAGTCTGGAACTTCAGTAAGTTCTACGCTACTCCCACTCGTGTTTCTAGAAACAAATTCTTTTTCTAGAAAGACTCTCGCGCGAGCAACAAACACTTTGTTCTCGTTAGGGATATAAAAGTAGTATCCTTTAGTTTCCTTCGGATAACCTACAAATATGCACTTTTCAGATTTTGGAGCCGACTTATCGGAAGTCGAGCGCTTTTACAAAAGCTTCACAGCCCCAAATCTTGAGGAAAGACAAACTGGGGACGCTTCCCGATCCCATAACTCGTATGGCGTCTTTGCAACTGATTTAGATGGAACGCGGTTAAGTGTTAAAGCTGCTGTCTCTAGTGCGTGTCCCCAAAAGGAAATGGGCAGGCTCGTGTGACTCATCATAGAACGAACCATATCTAATAAGGTTTTGTTCCTCCTTTCAGATACACCATTCCATTGTGGAGTAGCTGGAGGAGAAAGTTGTGAAACGATTCCACAAGCTTTTAGATAGTCACAGAATTCTTGACTCAAGTATTCTCCTTCTCGATCAGATCGAAGAACCTTAATACTCTTGCCAAGTTGGTTTTCTACTTCTAGTGTTTGGTTTGAATTTGCCATTTTTCTACAACAAAATATATATGCAAAGTAAGTACCGTAAAAAAAAATCATTATTAGGTCTTTATCTTTTTTAATGATTTCTCTCACTATTTTCTTCGAGTGAATAACCCTCATTATCAACTCGGAAAGTTCGTTAACTTTCTAGCGGGCCAAGATCCATATTTCACCTCGTTCTGAGTCAGCTTTGGCTGATAGCCCAAAACTTGGTTATTTAGGTAGGCAACGTTTGCCAATTACATCAAATTATGTAATTCTTGGTTAGTTGAGTGAATAACATTTATTCAAGCGTATCATTATACACTTTTCTCAACTCTTTTGCCTCTAGATCCTCAATCCATTTATTGAGATAATCCAGTTAACTAGGACCCTAAGTTTTAGCCGGCGGATATCACAACTTATCCTTCGCACCTCACCCGGATAGACACGTATGCACAGCTTTGGCATGTCCCATACTAATGTCGATCTAGGCCTTGACGAGGGCCAGACTAAGGAAGGCACTAATTAATATTTAATTGAGGGGTTTTGTTTTTAACAATCTCACCAGAAAAGCATAAATAAAACAGTTTATGCTTATATACATATGCATCCAATACATAAAAGTAAAATGCAATAGTAATCGCCATATCCTATTAAGTTTTTCCAAGCCAATGGAAAAACCGTGAAGTCAGTCTAAGGGTGTGAAAAGAAAAAAAACTCTATTCTACACCGTCTTGACCATCAGGTGGTTGCCTTCAAATCTTTATCACAACTGTTCCTTCTCCTAATCTAGAATATTACATAATTCTAAGGAAACCTCGAGTTACATTCGAGGAGATTTACTGAGAAGAAAATTTCAACTTTTGATAGAAAAAAATAGGCACGATACGCAGATCGTATTATAAAATTAAACCAACAGGGTAAAGGCGATTACTATGCATCATGCTCAATTAACATAACAATTTATGAAAAATAATGAGCAACCAGCAAACAGAACATTTCATATTCTGGTCAGTTCGGTTGACCGGCCACCAAGCTCGGTCGACCGAACAAAGTACTGAGAGTACTCGGTTGACCAAACAGGCACTTTGGTCGACCGAAGACCAACTCGGATCGACCGAAGACCAACTCGGTTGATCCGAACCAAATATCAGTAGCTTCTGTCTTACCTTGGTCGACCGGAACTGAGTCTCGATCGACCGAATGGCTAGAAATATAATAAGGCTACATCCAATTTGTAAGGATCATGGATCCTATGCAATTTGAAATACTGATCAGCCTGGATGAACCACTCTCTAGGATTTTTCCCCTCAAACTTGGGAAAATCAAGCTTAGGTAGCTTGAATGTTCCCCTATCACCACATCCAGCATCAAACCTAGGTTCAGGACACTCTTCCTGGCCTAAGTTATGATGAAATCCACTACTAACACCATAGTCAGTTCTTATGTGTTTAGTCACAGGAGAATTTCCTAAGTTTCTGTTGTCTTCACGAACAGAATTCTTCTCCCTATCTCTATAATCCATCATATCTAATCGTTCCATTATTTGACTGAATTTAGACTCAGTATCCTTCCTATCAGACTTTAGCTCAGTACTTACAGTGAATATAGCGTTTATGAGTTCATCAAATTGAGTTTCCATTCGGATCTTCGAGGTCTCCAAATCGATAATCCTTCTGACTTGATGATCTGGTGGCATATGAACTTCCGCCGCTTCAGGAGTAGGTAGGAGAGCCGTCGCCGCCATCATCGCAGCTTCGCCTGACTGATTTCTGGTAAACACCATCGCCGTTGAGAATCGAAATGTTCTGATACCAAATGTTATGTAATTGAATGTAATTTTCAGAAAACAAACAATCACGAGATGAAGAGGAAGAGTAGGTAAAGATAGATTGGAAATCAGAACGAATTGAGAGATTACAATTCGAATTGAAACCCTAAGGAAGAAGAAATTGGGGGTAAAAGGGGAGGGAAGAGCTCAGCTCAACTGACATTCAAAAGTATCCCAAAAATCTAATCTTCCCCCTATTTATAGATTTTAACTGAGTTCGGGTCATAGGATCCGCGAACTATATAACCCGACCCAACTTCCTTTACTCCCAAGTGATATACTCAAGATCGACCCCTGCTAAACACATACAAAAGGGAATTATTTGTATTTACATAACAAGGGTACTCGTGAGTGGCTCTGATACCACTGTTAGAGGAATAACTGGGTCGAATCACATTGTGCAGCGGAAATAAAGTGACCCGCCTCTACCAGGATCTATCACGAGTAAGAACCTAAGACTACGAGATAGTATTTATACCTTTTCCAAGTGCTAGGATAGCTGAAACGGTTTCAGCTGTTGTTGTCACGAACGAAACGCCACCAACGCAGGCTCCGTCTCTCCCAGTATCCACTAGATCTTCCGGGGATGGTCTTCTACCGCTTGGTGCTAGCCAATGCTTCGTAGAAGTCTTGAAGACTCTCTTCAAGATGGAGTATGAAGTATGACCTTCTTGGAAGAACAAGAAAACAGTTTTTCTTTTCTTACTCAATGTTCTCTCTTTTTCTCTCTTCTCTAAGCTCTCAAAAAGCTGGAGAAAAACTACTTAGAATGCATAGAGAAAATCAGTATTTTCCCTAGTCATTCATAGGATAGAGGGGAGAGTGAAAGAGGGAAGTGCGAGATCATGGAGGAAACCACTCCTCCACTTTCTCTACCAATTCAACCACCTTTATAAGAGATAAAAGGGCTGGAAAATATATCCAAATGTCCAGCCATAAGGTCGGTCCAAATGGGTTGGTCGGCCTAACCCGATTAAGGGCCCAATCCAATCTCGGCCCGAAGCCCGGCCCGGCCCAATCGAATTTGATTGATCCAAATGGGTTGGTCGGCCCAACCCGATTAAGGGACCCAATCCAATCCCGGCCCGGCCCAATCGAATTGGCGCACCTTAGATTAATTGTACTCCAACAGAAAGAGGCTCACAATTCGTATTTAGCAGTACATCCGTGGTCATCTAAGATGTATAAAGGGCTGAATGGTAATTTCTGGTGGAGAGGTATGAAACAAGATATAACCGAGTTTGTGGCTAGATGTCTTGTGTGTCAACAAGTAAAGGCGGAACATCAACGACCTGCCGGCTTGTTGAAATCGCTTTAGATTCCCTATCGGAAATGGGAGCACATCACCATGAACTTTGTGATGGGATTGCCCAAGGACAAGACCGGAAAGGACACCAGGGTAATTGTGGACCGTCTCACCAAATCCGCTCACTTCCTACCAATGAAGATCACCGCTACAATGGATACACTTGTACAAATGTATCTTGATGAGATAATGCGACTTCATGAGGTTCCGGTAAGTATTGTGTGGGACTGGGACACTCGTTTTGTTTCGTGTTTTTGGAGGAGTTACAGTGAGGCGATGTGGACTAAATTGTCTTTAAGTACTGTCTATCACCCCCAAACCGATGGGCAATCCGAAAGGACGATTCAGACCTTTGAAGACTTGCTTCGGGCGTGTGCTTTGGCCTTCAAAGGCAGTTGGGCAGATCATCTTACCTTGGTGGAATTCTCCTACAACAACAGCTATCAGACAAGCATTGGTATGTCACCGTATGAAGCGTTGTATGGTCGAAAATGTCGATCACCGGTTTGTTGGGATGATATTGGGGAAAAGACAGTAATGGGGCCAATGGAAAAGGTTCCGTTAATACGGGAAAGAATCAAGGCAGCACAAAATAGACAAAAAAGTTGGGCAGACAATAAACGGAGACCTTTGGAATTTCAGATTGGCGACAAGGTTTATCTTCGGGTTTCACCAACTCGGGGCGTTATGAGATTCGGGAAGAGCGGAAAGTTGAGTTCTAGGTACATTGGACCTGATGAGATTTTGAAAGGATTGATGAGCTGGCTTACCGGTTGGCGCAACTACCAACGCTGTCACGGGTACACAATGTATTCCATGTGTCGCAGCTAAGTCGGTATGTGCCGGATCCCAGCCATGTACTTGAAGATGAACCTTTGGAATTGCAAGAGGATCTAACTTATGTTGAGATACCGGAAAGGATTGTGAACCGAAAAGATCAAGTTTTGAGGCGTCGCACCATTCCTTATGTGAAGGTACAATGGTCACATCATACCGAGAGTGAAGCTATTTGGGAATTAGAGGAAGAAGCCCGGAAGAAATACCCACACTTTTTCAAGAACCAAGGTCAGTAAAGTTTCAGGGACGAAACTTGTGTAAGGGGGGGAAGGATGTGATACCCGAGACCTTTAGAAAATAATTTTACATGTCTTGCATTTAATTTTTGCATGTATGTGTTCATTAAATTCTATATCATGATATTATGTGACATGTAATATGTTTATATGCCTAATTAAATGTTACAATATGTTTATGTGTTATATATGGTACATTTTGTTTTAGGGGCATTTTGGTCTACTTGAAAGCTGAGGGACTTAAGTGTAGGTTTTGGAAACTTTAGGGGTTAGAATGTAAGGGAATTGAATTCTCTTTAGGGAGGGAGTTATGGCTAGAGTTTGGAAAAAGAAAAAGAGAAAGTAACGGTTGGAGAAAAAGAAAGAGTGAAGAAAAGAATGCAGATTTTTTGTGTGTTGTAAGGTTTTCTGAGCGATTGCCATAGCTAACTGAGTCGGAATTGAGTGATTCCTGATGTATTTCGAAGCTAACTGACAAGGCTACGTCTAGGATTAGACGGATTGAAGTTTGGATTTTGGGAGTAGAAGAAATTGCACAAACAGTGAGCTATTTTCTGCCAGATTTTTTGTGACTTTGGTGATTTGGGGATTTTTTAAGTAATTGCCTAAGTTTGACAAGTAAGGATCCTTCACCCTTGAAATCCAGTCCTTCAAACATCATGAATTATCATTTTACAGAATTTATTAAATTGCTTTAATTTGGATTTCATTCATGATTTCAATGCATTCAAAATGGATGAAGTATTGATGTAAATTGCTTAGTTGTGGTTGTGATTGTATGTGGAATATTGTTGCGTTTACAGTTGCTACTTTTTATCTGTTTGTTGGGGTCTTTGTATTTTATTCCCAATTAGAGCTCTGGTATGTTGATAATCCTAGTCCAGAACATTGTCGAACATAATCAGTTAAAGTGCTCGGGAGCACTCTCAGATAGTATAGTTTCAGACTCGATTCCTAACGAGAATAATAAATAGGACTGTTAGCAGTCATTGTGGAGTTCACAAGGGTGAGCGATGACAAAATAGACGTGTCCTTAAAATTCAGATCCTGTCGTTCGGCGAGTATTAATAACCGAAATCATGCTAAGTTCAGTCAGGCCCTTCTTAACGAGTAACTCAATAGTTAAGGGATGTTAACAGGGATTTAGAATTGTTTCCAGACTATGAGTTCAATTGTACGAATGTATGTGTTTAGATTGTTTAGATTATATTCGTTAGTTTGACACGAAAGTGTTAGTGGTGCCCTAGGACCATTAGCATATGTTCTACGTTTTATATCTTTTCGAGCATGTATTTGAATAGTTAATTTTTCTTTTGATCATCAAATGTGTGATTTGATAGTAAAACTCATTAGCTTATGGAATTACTATTCTAACTGTCCCTAGTTTTATGTAATGTTCTTTACAGTGAAATAAAACTAGTATGATGTATGATTGATGATTATGTTTTACTGATCATGTGTAATGGATACAATCATATCATAGATGCAATATATTGGGATATATTGTATCGGACGTGATCCATTAGAGAAGTAATACTTCATGGTTCTTTAGTGATAAGTATTACTTCCTCAATACTATTTTGAATCCTTAGACCTTATGTCTCCATTGTTTCTAGCACGAATGGAGCTATGTTTTGACTTAGTTGGACGTAACTTTTAATCGAGTAATCAATATGACTGATGATCGGATGTAGTATTCTATCATGGCTTGAATGTGAGAGGCATTGTAAGGAATTTGTCCCTCTCTTATTAGAGAGAGATATCCATGGGCCCCTCGATAGGGAAAACTGTTTAAATGCATGGTAATGCTCAAATGTATTTAATAAAGTGGTTGTTAAATACTGTTTGTCGAAACAGTCTACCTGGAAATTGAGCATAAATACAATTAAGCTATATAAGGGTGACAACTACCATGCCTTATGCTTAATTTGAATAACGTGAGACAAAGGGATTAAATAGTGGATTGATATTAGGTTCCACCACATATTCATTCAATATGGGTAGTCACAATGTCCTGCTAGGGACCGCTTGTGATTTATGAACACATACTACTACTAAGTGTGTTTTCATTGCCATTATGATATGAACCTACAAGGTCACACGCGTAGACGAGTTAACGAGCTTTATGTCCGGATTCAATTAATCTAGAATGTGTCTAGGTTCATTGTATCTGACATTTATTTTACGTGGGAGTTATTATCTGATAAAGACTCCCACTACCAGCAGAAGTCTAGAAGACGTGGGAGTTAAAGACTTTCACTGCCATAAGAGGTGGAAAGTGTTAGTAGTGCCCTAGGACCATTAACATATGTTGTACAATTTATATCTTTTTGAGCATGTCTTTTAAATAGTTAAATTTTCTTTTGAAAATCAAATGTGTGATTTGATAGTAAAACACATTAGCTTATGCAATTACTATTCTAACTGTCCCTAGTTTTATGTAATGTTCTTTACAATGAAATAAAACTAGTATGATGTTTGGTTGATGATTATGTTTTACTTATCATATGTAATGAATACAAATCTTATCATAGATGCAATATATTGGGATATATTGCATCGGATGTGATCCGTTAGAGATGTAATACTTCATGGTCCTTAGTCATAAGCATTATTTCCTCAATACTATTTTGTTATCCTTAGACCTTATGTCTCCATTGATTCTAGCATTAATGGAGCCACGTTTTGACTCAGTCGGACGTTACTTTTAATCGAGTAATCAATATGACTGATGATCAGATGTAGTATCCTATCATGGTTTGAATGTGAGAGTCATTGTAAGGGATTTGTCCTTCTCTATCATTAGAGAGAGATATCCATGGGCCCCTCGATACGGAAGACTGTCTAAATGCATGGCCGTGCTCAAATGTATTTGATAAAGTGGTTATTAAATTCCGTTAGTTGGAACAGTCTACCTATAGATCGGGCATAAATATAATTAAGCTTTATAAGGGTGACAACTACCATGCCTTATGCTTAATTTGGATATCCCGAGACAAAGGGATTAAATAGTGGATTGATACTTGTTAGCCCTAAGGGCGATCAAACTCGGTTTTTGATAATGGACAAATACTTGATGTTGTGTCTAATGTTTATATCTTTGTGATAGAATATCGGAACTAATATTGGAAGCTCTAAGTACTTCAATCAAGCCATGATCAAGATTCAAAGACATATTATTCAAGGCTCATCTTTCAAGATTGAAGATTGAAGACTTAGGTTTGGTTAGATTAGCTTTGTCGTTATAAGTCTTTATCTTAAATAGCTCTAACCAAAGCTCTCATGAACATAAGCTCTACACTCAAGTCTTGCATGTTTTCATAAACGCGTTTTCAAAAGGCTAAGTTTCAAAATGATCCTTACATGTGTTCGTATTTCAAAAGCCTTTGATTTCAAAGTATAAGTCTTTTAAAACGGTTTTCTAATGCTCTTACTTGTTACATTTTGAGAAAACCTTTTAGACTTCAATAGATTTCAAAACGTGTGAAAAATCAACATCTCTCAAAGCTCAGAAGGTCGGATCATCCGAGCTTTCCTCAGATCAACCGAAGAGAAACTGAGAGGTTTGATATTTTGGTTCGGTCGACCAAAGGGGTAGGTCGGTCGACCAATCTAGGGCTCGGCTCAACCGAGGTTGCCTTTGGTCATCCGAAGTGCTTTGTTCTGTCAACCGAACTCTGTAAAAACTAGCCGTTTTTTGACCGTTAAAGAGTCGTTTTTCAGCCTATTTTGAAATGTATAAATACTCCAAAGCTAGAGAATGACAAAAAGACTTGCACATACAATTTACATTGATTTCTTATCAAGTCTAAACACTCACAAAGCAAATGCTCTTCCATTGTATGATCTAAATCATTCAAGAGTGTTCTTTCAAAAGCAAGACAAAGAGTGTGCATCATATGTTCAAAGAGCTTATAATTCTTGTACTTCAAAGGTATATATTTCTCACTTAGAAGAGTGAATTATCTTGTTCTTAAACATTCTTATTCCATTTCTAAGTGATTGGGTTATTCTTGTATAAGTCCTACTTTGTGTGGGCAAATTGTATAAGTCCTACTTTGTGTGGGCAAATTTATAAGTCCTACTTTGTGTGGGCAAGTAACTCTTAGTGAGTTTGTGTATTGTGGTTGTGTTGTAAAACTCTTAGTGAGTTAGCCACAATTGTAAAAAAGTCTTCTTAGTGAAGTTGTTGAAATCCTTGGGTGCGGCTCAAGGTAGTGGATGTAGATTCTAAGTGAATCGAACCACTCTAAATCCTTTGTCTTGTTATTGGGTTTTGTTTTGCTATTGTTCATCTTGCTCAAACTTCCACTAGCATTTGAATAGATTTGAAAAAGTTTGCAAGATCGACTAAAACCCAATTCACCCCCCCTCTTGTGTTTTACAATACTAGGTTACAGCGTAAATTCATTCACTCTGGGTAGTCACAATGTCCTGCTAGGGACCGCTTGTGATTTATGAACACATACTACTACTAAGTGTGTTTTCATTGCCGTTGTGATATGAACCTACAGGGTCACACGCATAGACGCGTTAACGAGTTTCATGTCCAGATTCAATGAATCTAAAATGTGTCTTGGTTCATTGTATTTGACATTTATTTCTCTGAGAATAATAAAATGTTATTATTTGAATTAGAGATTAAGGAGGGGCATTTTCGGCATTTGGTTATAGCTGGGATTACGTGGGTGTTATTATCCGATAAAGACTCGCACTACCAGTAGAGGTTTACAAGACGTGGGAGTTAAAGACTCCCACTGCCGGAAGAGGTTGATAGGACGTGAGAGTTGTTCTTGGAACAAAGTCTCACACCCTATATAATCCTCTATTGGCCGAAACACTAAAAAATTGTTTTGCTTGAGCCACAATAAATAAATACACCCGAAATCAAATTTCTAGTTTTTTCAGCCTCCTTTTCCCTCTAGATTCGAAAACTCAAAAAAACGAAGAGCTAGCATTAGCTGCTCGTTTCGTCGCGTGGATACCGGTAGGGAGTAATTCCGCAAGGGTGGACTCTGGTGGATGCATCACACATCCAGAAGACATAATCTTTAGCTGAAAAATGTAAGTCTTTCGTAAGTATTTTTCGATTCGTTTTGGTATGAGCGGATCCTTCGGGGGAGGACTCATGGGTGTTTAGAACGAATTTCTGCCCATGAATCCCTTCAGTGGTATCAGAGTTTTGCTCATACTATTCGAATTCGATTATGTTAATCACATCATAACTCGTATCAATTTCGATTTGGTATGTGTATGTGTGAAAAAACAGAAAAGATTGTTTCTTTGATTATGATATATGTGATATATGCATAAACTGGATTTTTAATTCGATTATATTGCATGAACTGCTGTCGTATGTTATTAATATGATTAATTACGCATAAACTGTTATTGTATGCCTCATTCTGTTAATCGAATTAACTAAAGCATAAACTGTTTATGCGTATAGATTATATTGTATAAACTTGTTTATCCGATTATATATGTTAGGCGATTTAGGGATAAAATTGGAGCAGTAAACTCATTCGATGAGTAGAGGAAGAATCATATTTTCCTTGACCTCCCGCCGTCTGCGTTCCGCTGACCTAAGACTTTGTATATGTACTCGTTACATATAAGTGGTTATCTATGCAAAAGGAGATGGGAAAACAGTGATTTCCATAAGCTTAGACATGGTTCGACTTAACTAGGATATCAAAATAGTTTTGGGCCTAGGGCATAAAATGGGAAATAGACGGGACATATAGATGTCATTCCCATGGGTTGATTTTACTTTAGTTATGGGTGATAAGCCAAAGCTTACTTATAACTATCGTAAAATGGTATTCTCCACTATTTATCAAGTGTTGAAATTGTGAAAAAAAATTTGCTCAAAAACTAATTAAATGTCTTTGCAAATAATTCTTAATGTAGATAATGGTAACCAATACTTCACACAATTCATTGCGATCCGTTCTTGAAAAAGAAAAACTAAGTGGGACCAATTTCCTTGATTGGGCCCGCAACTTAAGGATTGTCCTTAAGCAGGAAAAAAAAGCTATACGTTCTTGATAAGGATTTTCCTGAACAGCTTGCAAACAATGCCCCTATAGCTGAGAAAGATGCTTGGAAGAAGCATTGTGATGATTCTAACGATGTGACTTGTCTCATGTTAGTCACAATGAGCACTGACCTTCAAAAACAGTTTGAAGGGGTTGAGGCTTTCCAAATGATGGGCCAGCTCAAGGAAATGTTCCAAGAGCAAGCCCGTCAAGAAAGATTCCTCACCACTAAGGCGTTGAATAGTTGCAAGATGGCCCCTGACACATCTGTAAGTGCACACGTTCTTAAGATGAAGGGCTATCTTGACCAACTTGAGAAATTGGGGCTCTCGTAGGACATGACATGGCCACATATATGATCTTGGGCTCACTCCCATCGGAGTATGACCAATTTGTGATGAACTTCAAAATGCATGCCACGAAGAAGTCCATAAATGAGATACACGGAATGCTCAAGCATCCTGAACTGAACATTAAGAAGACCCCTGAAGTCTTAATGGTTCAAAAAGGGAATTTTAAGAACAAAGGAAAGGGTAAGCCCATGGCCAACAAGGGCAAAGGTAATAACATGACCAATCCCAAACCCAAGCCAAGGCACCAAAGGAAGGGGTTTGCTTCCATTGCAATGAACCAGGTCATTGGAAACGGAACTGCAAGCTCTACTTGGAAGAGAAGAAAAAGGGGAAAGCCAGTTTGACTATCTCTCCAGTTATTTATGTTATTGAAATTAACATGTCTGCTCCTACTTCATGGGTATTAGATATCGGTTGTGGATCTCACATTTGTGCAAATGTACAGGGACTAATACAAAGAGGTTTAAATCAAATGACTTAAACCATACCTACTTTTGGCACTGTCGTTTGAACCACATAAATGAGAAGCTCATATCAAAACTCCATCAAGATGGAATTTTGACATCATTTGACTTAGAGTCTTATGAGACATGTGATTCTTGCTTGTTGGGAAAAATTACTAAAGCTCCCTTTATTGCACAAAGTGAGAGAGCTTCTGATTTGTTGGGCTTCATACATACAGATGTATGTGGACCAATAAACACAAGTGCTAGAGGAGCTTTTTAGTACTTCATCACATTCACAGATGATTTCAGTAGATATGGCTAAATCTATCTAATGAAACATAAATCAGAATCTTTTGGACGATTCAAAGAATTTTAAAATGAAGTACAAAATCAACTTGGTAAAAGTATTAAGATACTTTGATCAGATCGAGGTGGTGAATACCTTAACCAAGAGTTTGACGAACATCTTAGGGGTTGTGGAATTGTTTCACAATTAACTCCTCCTGGCACACCACAATGGAATGGTGTATCGGAACGGAGGAATCGCTCCTTACTAGATATGGTTCGATCTATGATGAATCAAACAAGTCTTCCAATTTCCTTTAGGGGCTAAGTCCTAGTAACTACGACATTCATATTGAATAGAGTTTCTTCTAAAGCGGTTCAGAAAACTCCATATGAGATATGGACTGGGAAACGACCTAGTTTGTCATTTCTCAAAATTTGGGGATGCGAGGTGTACGTAAAATGCCTGTTATCTGATAAACTCGCCCCTAAATCGGACAAGTGTTTGTTTGTGGGATATCCTAAAGAAACTAAAGGATATTACTTCTATCTTCCATCGGAGAACAAAGTGTTTGTTGCTCGTAATGATGTATTCCTTGAAAGGAAATTTATTTCTAAAAAGGACAGTGGGAGTAAGATCCATCTTGAAGAAATTCAAGAACCTCAAACAACATCTGAACCAGCTCTGAAACTCCAAGCAAGCTCACGTGCTGATACTGAGCTTCAATCTTTGACACAAGGCCTAAGGAGGTCAAGTCAGGTACATCAACAGCCTGAGAGATATGGATTTCTCATGACTAATGATCATCACATTGAACTGATTGATCAAGATGAACCCACTACCTACAAAGAGGCAATTCGTAGTTCTGAGTCTGATACGTGGCTAGAAGCTATGAAGTATGAGATGCAATCCATGTACGATAACCAAGTATGGACTTTGGTTGACCCACCCGAAGGGTGTAAGGTCATTGATAACAAATGGTGTTTCAAAAAGAAAACCGACATGGATGGTAATGTACACACTTTTAAATCTCGACTAGTAGTTAAAGGTTATAGAAAAATTCAAGGTATTGACTATGATGAAACATTTTCTTCTATCGTTATGATAAAGTCTACTAAGATCCCATATGCTTCAGCCATTGGGTCTATTATGTATGCCATGATATGCAATCGTCCGGATGTCTCATTCGCTTTAAGTATGACTAGCACATATCAATTTGACCCTGAAGAGTCAAATTGGACTGCAGTCAAGAGCATTATTAAGTACTAGAGAATGACTAAAGATATGTTCTTGGTTTACGGAGGTCAGAAAGGAAGTCTGGTTGTAAATGGTCACACAGACGCAAGCTTCCAGACCGACGTAGATGACTTTAGATCGCAATCTGGTTTTGTTGTTTTGTTTAAATGGAGGTGCTGTGAGCTGGAAGAGCAAGAAACCGTGGCCAACTCAACAACAGAAGCTGAGTATCTGGTTGCATCTAAAGCAGCTAAAGAAGCTGTTTGGATCAAGAAATTTGTTGATGAATTCGGTGTCGTCCCTAGCATTGTGAACCCAATGGACCTTTATTGTGATAGTACTGGTGCCATTTCACAAGCTAAGGAACCAAGATCTCACCAACGATCCAAACCTATTCTCAGTCGTTTCCATCTGATTAGAGAGATCATTGATAGAGGAGACGTTTAAATTTGCAAAGTTCATATAGACAACAACATTGCAGATCCATTGACCAAGCCACTCCCGCAACCTAAACATGAGAGTCATACTAGGTCAATGGGATTGAAAATCATGTCTGGTTGGACTTAGGGGGGCAAGTGGGAGATTGTTAGTAGTGCCCTAGGACCATTAACATATGTTGTACGTTTTATATCTTTTTTAGCATGTCTTTTGAATAGTTAATTTTGCTTTTGAACATCAAATGTGTGATTTGATAGTAAAACTCATTAGCTTATGCAATTACTATTCTAACTGTCCCTAGTTTTGTGTAATGTTCTTTACAATGAAATAAAACTAGTATGATGTTTGATTGATGATTATGTTTTACTAATCATGTGTAATGAATACAAATCTTATCATAGATGCAATATATTGGGATATATTGCATCGGACGTGATCCGTTAGAGAAGTAATACTTCATGGTCCTTAGTCATAAGTATTATTTCCTCAATACTATTTTGGAATCCTTAGACCTTATGTCTCCATTGATTCTAGCATGAATGAAGCCACATTTTGACTCAGTCGGACGTTACTTTTAATCGTGTAATCAATACGACCGATGATCGGATGTAGTATCCTATCATGGCTTGAATGTGAGAGGCATTATAAGGGATTTGTCCCTCTCTATCATTAGAGAGAGATATCCATGGGGCCCTCGATAGGGAAGACTGTGTAAATGCTTTGGCCGTACTCAAATGTATTCGATAAAAGTGGTTATTGAATACCATTTGTTGGAACAGTCTACTTGGAGATTGAGCATAAATATAATTAAGCTTTACTACCGTGCCTTATGCTTAATTTGGATATCGCGAGACAAAGAAATTAAATAATGGGTTGACATTAGGTTCCACCGTAAATTCATTGACTTTGGGTAGTCACAATGTCCTGCTAGGGACCGCTTGTTATTTATGAACACATACTACTACTAAGTGTCTTTTCATTGCCATTGTGATATGAACTTACAGGGTCACACGCATAGACGAGTAAACGAGCTTCATGTCCATATTCAATGAATCTAGAATGTGTCTAGGTTCATTGTATTTGACATTTATTTCTCTGAGAATAATAAAATATTATTATTTGAATTAGAGATTTAGGAGGGGCATTTTCGGCATTTGGTTATATTTGGGATTGCGTGGGAGTTATTATCCGATAAAGACTTCCACTACCAATAGAGGTTTACAAGACGTGGGAGTTAAATACTCTCACTGCCGGAAGAGGTTGATAGGACGTGGGAGTTGTTCTTGGAACAAACCCTCACACCCTATATAATCCTCTATTGGCCGAAACCTTAAAAAAATGTTTTGCTAGAGCCGCAATAAACAAAAACACCCGAAATCAGATTTCTGGTTTTTTCAGCCAACTTTTCTCTCTAGATTCCAAAACTCAAAAAAACGAAGAGCTAGTACTCGTTGCTCATTTTGCCGCGTGGATACCGGTAGGGAGTAATTCCGCAAGGGAGGACTCTAGTGGTAGCAGCACACATCCAAAAGACATAATCTTTAGCCAAAAAATGTAAGTCTTTCTTAAGTATTTTTCGATTCGACTGTTCTGCGTAGTGGCGACTTGTCTCATGTTAGTCGCAATGAGCACTGACATTCAAAAACAGTTTGAAGGGGTTGAGGCTTTCTAGATGATGGGCTAGCTCAAGGAAATGTTCCAAGAACAAGCCCGTCAAGAAAGATTCCTCACCATAAATGTGTTGAATAGTTGCAAGATGGCCCCTGGCACCTCTGTAAGTGCAAAGGTTCTTAAGATGAAGGGCTATCTTGACCAGCTTGAGAAACTTTGTTGCTCCCGTAGGTCATGACATGGCCACAGATATGATCTTGGGCTCACTCCCACCAGAGTATGACCAATTTTTTTATGAACTTCAACATGCATGACATGGAGAAGTCCTTACAAGAGATACACAGGATGCTTAAGCAGGTTGAACTGAACATTAAGAAGACCCCTGAAGTCTTAATAGTTCAAAAGGAGAATTTTAAGAAGAAATGAAAGGGAAAGCCCATGGCCAAGCAAGGCAAAGGCAAGCCCAAGGCCAAGGCACCAAATGAAGGGGTTTGCTTCCATTGCAATGAACCAGGTCATTGGAAAAGGAACTGTAAGCTCTACTTGGAAGAGAAGAAAAGGGGAAAGCCAGTTTGATTGTCTCTCAGGGTATTTATGTTATTGAAATAAACATGTCTGCTCCTACTACATGGGTACTAGATACCGGTTGTGGATCTCAAATTTGTGCAAATGTGCAGGGGTTCAAAAGGAGTAGATCACTGGCAAAAGGAGAAGTGGACATGAGAGTAGCTAATGGAGCAAGAGTTGTTGTTGTAGCTACAGGGACATTTAATTTAGTTTTGTGCAGGGGTTCAAAAAGAGTAGATCACTGACAGATGATTTCAGTAGATATAGCTACGTCTATCTAATGAAACATAAATCAGAATCTTTTGGAAGATTCAAAGAATTTCAAAATGAAGTACAAAATCAACTTGGTAAAAGTATTAAGATACTCCGATCAGTTCGAGGTGGTGAATACCTTAACCAAGAGTTTGACGAACATCTTAGGGGTTGTGGAATTGTTTCACAATTAACTCCTCCTGGCACACCACAATGGAATGGTGTATCAGAACGGAGGAATTGCACCTTACTAGATATGGTTCGATCTATGATGAGTCAAACCAGTCTTCCAAATTCCTTTTGGGGCTACGCCCTAGAAACTGCTGCATTTATATTGAATAGAGTTCCTTCTAAAGCGGTTCAGAAAACTCCATATGAGATATGGATAGGGAAACAACCTAGTTCGTCATTTCTCAAAATTTGGGGATGTGAGACGTATGTAAAACACTTATTATCTGATAAACTCGCCCCTAAATCTAACAAGTGTTTGTTTGTAGGATATCCTAAAGAAACTAAATGATATTACTTCTATCTTCCATCAGAGAACAAAGTGTTTGTTGCTCATAATGGTTTATTCCTTGAAAGGGAATTTATTTCCAAAAAGGATAGTAGTAAGATCCATCTTGAGGAAATTCAAGATCCCCAAACAACATCTGAACCAGCTCTGAAACTTCAAGCAAGCTCACGTGCTGATACTAAGCTTCAATCTTTGACACAAGGCCTAAGGAGGTCAAGTCGGGTACATCAACAGCCTGAGGGATGTGGATTTCTCGTGACTGATGATCATCACATTGAACTAATTGATCAAGATGAACCCACTACCTACAAAGAGGCAATTCGTAGTTTTGAGTCAGATAAGTGTCTAGAAGTTATGAAGTATGAGATGCAATCCATGTACGATAACCAAGTATACAATTTGGTTGACCCACCCGAAGGGTGTAAGGTCATTGATAACAAATAGTGTTTCAAAAAGAAAATCGGCATGGATGGTAATGTACACACTTTTAAATCTCGACTAGTAGTTAAAGGTTATAGACAAATTCATGGTATTGACTATGATGAAAGCTTTTCTCCTGTCGTTATGATAAAGTCTATTAGGATTTTACTTTGCCATAGCCGCATATTATGACTATGAGATATGGAAAATGGACGTTAAGACTGCGTTTCTTAATGGAAACCTTCTCGAGGATGTGTATATGACACAGCCTGTGGGGTTTGTTGATTCGTCAAATCCTAGCAAAGTGTGTAAGCTTCAAAGGTCCATTTATGGATTGAAGCAAGCATCTCGAAGATGAAATGGTCGCTTTGATAAAGCAATTAAAGAATTTGGTTTCATCAAAAATGAAGACGAGCCTTGTGTTTATAAGAATGTAACAAATACTGCAGTAATGTTCCTTGTGCTTTATGTGGATGCCATCTTACTGATCGGAAATGACATTCCCACATTACAAAGCGTAAAAGCTTGGTTAGGGAAATGTTTTTCCATGAAAGACTTAGGTGAGGCTACATACATTTTGGGTATAAGAATCTATAGAGATAGATCTAACAAAATGATTGGCCTAAGCCAGAGTGGATACATTGACAAGGTACTGAAACGGTTCAGTCTGCAAGATTCCGAAAAGGGATTGTTGCCCATGTCACATGGCATTAAACTCAGCATAACTCAAGGACCTTCCACAAAGGATAACCAAGAGCGCATGAGTAAGATCCCATATGCTTCAACCATTGGGTCTATTTTGTATGCCATGATATGCACTAGCCCGGATGACTCGTTCGCTTTAAGTATGACTAGCAGATATCAATTTGACCCTGGAGAGTCACATTGGAGAGCAGTCAAGAGCAATCTTAAGTACTTGAGAAGGACTAAAGATACGTTCTTGGTTTACGGAGGTCAGGAAGGAAGTCTGGTTGTAAATGGTTACACAAACGCAAGCTTCCAGACCGACGTAGATGACTTTAGATCACAATTTGGTTTTGTGTTTTGTTTGAATGGAGGTGCTGTGAACTGGAAGAGCTCAAAGCAAGAAACTGTGGCCGACTCTACAACAGAAGCTGAGTATCTGGCTGCCTCTGAAGCTGTTTCGATCAGGAAATTTGTTGATGAATTAGGTGTCGTCCCTAGCATTGTGATCCCAGTGGATCTTTATTGTGATAGTACTGGTGCCATTTCACAAGCTAAGGAACCTAGATCTCACCAACGATCCAAACACATTCTCAGGCGTTTCCATCTGATTGGAGAGATCATTGATAGATGAGACGTTAAAATTTGCAAAGTTCATACATACGACAACATTGCAGATCCAATGACCAAGCCACTCCCCAACCTAAACATGAGAGTCATACTAGGTCAATGGGATTGAGGATCATGTATGATTGGACCTAGGGCAAGTGGGAGATTGTTAGTAGTTCCCTAGGACCATTAGCATATGTTGTACGTTTTATATCTTTTCGAGCATGTCTTTGAATAGTTAATTTTGCTTTTGAACATCAAATGTGTGATCTGATACTAAAACTCATTAGCTTATGCAATTATTATTCTAACAGTCCTTAGTTTTGTGTAATGTTCTTTACAATGAAATAAAACTAGTATGATGTATGATTGATGATTATGTTTTGCTGATCATGTGTAATGGATACAAATCATATCGTAGATGCAATATATTGGGATATATTGTATCGGACGTGATCCGTTAGAGAAGTAATACTTCATGGTTCTTTAGTCGTAAGTATTACTTCCTCAATACTATTTTAAATCCTTAGACCTTATGTCTCCTATGTATCCAGCATGAATAGAGCTACGTTTTGACTAAGTCGGACGTTACTTTTAATCGAGTAATCAATATGACGAATGGGATGTAGTATCCTATCATGACTTGAATGTGAGAGGCATTGTAAGGAATTTGTCCCTCTCTTATTAGAGAGAGATATCCTTGGGCCTCTCAATAGGGAAGACTGTCTATATGCATGGTCGTGCTCAAATGTATATAATAAAGTGGTTATTAAATACTGTTTGTTGAAACAGTCTACTTGGAGATCGAGCATAAATACAATTAAGCTATATAAGGGTGACAACTACCATGCCTTATGCTTAATTTGGATATTGCGAGACAAAGGGATTAAATAGTGGATTGATATTAGGTTACACCACATATTCATTCACAATGGGTAGTCACAATGTCCTGCTAGGGACCGCTTGTGATTTATGAACAAAAACTACTACTAAGTGTGTTTTCATTGTCATTGTGATATGAACCTACAAGGTCACACGCATAGACAAGTTAACGAGCTTTATGTCCAGATTCAATGAATCTAGAATATGTCTAGGTTCATTGTATCTGACATTTATTTTTCTGAGAATAAAAAAATGTTATTATTCAAATTGGAGATGAATAACGAGCATTTTTGGTATTTAGTTATAGCTGGGATTACGAGGCAGTTATTATCCGCTAAAGACTCACACTACCAGCCGAAGTCTAGAGGACGTGGGAGTTAAAGACTCCCACTGCCAGAAGAGGTGGAAAGGACGTGGGAGTTGTGTTTTGAAACAACATCTCACACCCTATATAAACTTTTCTTGGCCGAAACCCTATATAAACTTTTCGGGTTTTTCGATTTTTTTTTTTAATTGGGGAGGAAGTGGGAGTTCGAAGGCATGGTTTTGAAATCTGTATACCATCTGATGGTGAAGGGTTGCTATATATGTATTCTCCAATTTCGGGCCAGCGATATGGATCTGAACACGGAACACAGTAGACAGGGCTGGATCGTCCAAGAGCATGGTAAAATTCGGGAAGAGGGTCACAAAGATTGTCCCGACATTGAGGGTTGTTTGCACTGTTCCGATGATGGAGTGTTCGTATCTTTGGAACCTGGAGTCAAGGAGTGCAATATGGGAGACCATCGGGAGACCTTTCTTGGCATGGAGTGTGACCGCCAGTCGGATGGCACCAAAGTGTATGTGAGTGTAACCTTGATCCAGACAGGTTTTTGCAAAGTGTTCTGGAAGTTTGAGGGTACGTACTGTTCTTCTTTGGTGGAGGGCAGTTTGTCGGTGGAAAAATGGGATGCTTGACAGAAACTTTGACAGAAGTTGATACGGAATTTTTTTCCTAGGATTGTCTAAGACGCACACCTACAATATTTTTGGGGTTTTCTTTTTGATAAATACTGTAAGGATTTACTACGGGATAAGAAGACAAAGGATATTTACTATCTTCGGAAACATAATCTAATTCATATACGTTGGGAAGACGAGACTTCGAAAAACTAGATCTAGGTGACTCTGGAAGAGATACTAAACTAATGCTTGATTCGCAAAATACCTAAATCCCATAAATCTAATTTCAGGTTCTCTTCTCTCTAGATTATTCGAAACCCAGAAAAATGAAGAGCTAGCACTCGCTGCTCGTTTCGTTGCGTGGATACCGGTAGGGAGTAATTCCGCAAGGGAGGACTCAAGGTGGTTACAGCTGAGAGCCCAAAATAGAATCTTTAACCAAGAAACGTAAGTCTTTTTCGGTCTATTTGCGATTCGTTTGGTATGAGCGGATCTTTCAGGGGAGGACTCATGGGTTTTTAGAATAAGTTTCTGCCCATTAATCCCTTCAGAAAGTCCGTTTGAAGTGCATGAGTAGTCATGGTGCTCTAGCACAAATTTTCGATATGTTTGTGTCAGATTTGTTGGATATAGTTGAAGTATTTTAATTTTTTGAGTTGCATTTGTTTTGGAATGTGTTTATGAGTCAAAATGGGGTATTTTGGGCTGGGATTTCAGAGTGAAGAAAACAAGTTTTTGTGTTAAATTGCGCAGGAAAATGGCTGTTCTGAATCTCGGACGACCGTTCCGGTGGATCGGAACCCATTTTCCCTCTGCCGATCAAACTATTGGGAGTTCATCGGGTGAGTGGCATGGTAATGCCGGTCGACCTGAGCCTTCGTCCTTCTGCCGAGCAAACTACTTTGAGCTATCACTATGGCAAAATTGGGCTTTGGTGGCACTTAGCTTGTGGCACTTATGATATATGTCATTTATTTACGGCACTTATGTGAAAATGCCATTTTTTTGTGGCGCTTTATAAGAAGTGCCACAAAATTTAAGACATTTTTTTAATTGCCTCGTGAAGTGCCACAAAATTATGGCAATTTTGAGAAAATGTTGTATTTTCGTGGCACTTTTTAACAAGTGTCACAAAACATTGTGGCATTTATTCAATTGCCACATAAAGTGCCACCAAATTTATGACATTTTTTAAATTGCCTCATGAGTTGCCACCAAATTATGACAATTTTGAAAAAATGTCACATTTTCGTGGCACTCTTTAACAAGTGCTACATAAATTTGTGACATTTGTTCAATTGCCATAACAAGTGCTACCAAATTTACAATAATATATCAAAATGTTAAATTTTAGTGGTATTTTTCAAATAGTACCTTAAAATTTGTGGCAATTACAGTAAAATTGTCAAATAATATTCCATTAGATATTTAACGAGTTAATTTCATAAATGTAAATTAAACATTATAAATAAAATTTGTATTAAAATTAATTTAAAAAAAAATATTGATATTACTATTTGAGTATTTCATTATTAAAAGTTACTAAGATATATATTTATTAATGTTAATAAATAATTATAATTAATTGAAAATAAAATTAATTAATTTTTTCCATTTAAAAATTATTAAAAATTCTATTAGATGAAATAAAAAAACTCACATTCTACGAAATTCATATATTCTATATTCTACATTTCTTATATAAATTTTATAACATTTTCAAGCTTTACAAAAGAAATGACTAGTCATTGAATTTCATTTATCAAATTTTAAAAAACATTATATTAACAATAATATATATAAATAGAAAATATAGTAAATAAACTTATCTATAATTCTTATGATGTTAAGATTAAATTTTGTATCTAGTTTTCATTTAAATTATTTCTACTCAGATTTTGTTTTAAAGGAGTTTTATTTCTAGTTGGTTGTTGTTAATAAACAGTAATAAATATAAATATCAAACTTAAAAGTACTTGACAATTTTTGTAATATTTACCATCAATAAAAGTTTCGGCTCTTTTATATAAAAAAACTTAAAAGTACTTAAATAAAATTTATTATTATGTTATATAAATAAATTTGGTCAGAATAAAAACAAAAGTCTTTGTGGTACATTGGTTAGAGCGTTAGTGTTTGCAACGAGAGGTCAATGGTTCAAATCTCACGAACCACAAATATTAAATATTAGATAAGGGGTGATTAAAGATAATGTTTAAGGATCCTCGACCGATTATTATTTTTATTTTTAAATAAAATAATTTTTATTTCTATGATTTTTTTTAAAAATAATTAAATTATTTTCGCGGCATTTACCAAAAAGTGCCGCAAAATATGTCATATTTTCAATGTGTTTGTGGCATTTAAAAAGTGCCACTAATCGTGCCACCAATTTATTTGTGGCACTTATAAAGTGCCTTAAAAAAAGCGACACCACTTGTGGGGGCTCTTAGGAAAAGTGTCGCACAAGTGCCACAAAACCTATTTTATGGCACTTAAATAGCTTTTCGTGGCATTTTTTCAGTGCCACGAAAGGTCAAATATGCCATAGTGTATTCAGAACATCGACACTATAACATCGGTTGACCGGGGTGAAACCCCATTGACCGGAGTCGGTAAGGTCGACCTACTTCCCTTGGTCGGTCACCCAGATTTTAGGCAGTGTCTCTGCCTTGATCTCGGTAGACCGGAGTTTATCCAGTCTACCGAACCTCCATTTTGCTTTTATTCAGTTTCAATTTTCAGATTTTTCTTTAGACTTTGACTTTGATGTTGTCAGTTTGCTCTGCATTGTTCTGTTTTGATTTCCGTTTTCAGTCTTTTGGTAAAATGTTTTGGGATTCGGGAAACGTCTTTTCGAGCCATATTTGATACTTCATCTCAGGGGTGATCGATGACTACTGGGTTTTTAGCTCACCCTTATTTGTTGACCATTTTGCAGATGATTATGTGGATGGAGCCATAGATGAGACCTATGAGGAGGAGTACCTTGATGATGAAGTTTCACTTAGTTAATCCTTGTAATGGATGACTTGTGAACTTTTACAGTTTAGTAATTTCCCTTTGAATTTAGTACTTTCTCTTGGATGATGTAATCAACTTATGGATATTGTTATTTCCCATTTTAAGTAATAACAATTGTTGGTATTCATTTTTGTCATTTGGGTTCGGTGCTTCATTGACTTAGAGTACTGCCATGTCATCACTTGGCGACGGGGTGTGACAAGCCTTGTGTTTATTATAAATTAACTAATAATGCAGTAGTGTTCCTTGTTCTTTATGTGGATAACATCTTTCTTATTGAAAATGACATCCCACATTACAAAGAGTAAAAGCTTAGTTGGGGAACTGCTTGTCAATGAAAAACTTAGGCGAAGCTACCTACTGATACGGCACCAACCTTGGGGCTGCCCAACTCAAAGGAACGTGTGTTACGATACAAAGAGGACTCTAAATTACATCTAGGAATGATGCCCAAGTCAACCTCTTAGTATCCCAAGTGTACAAGGAATGGACAGCTTTGCTACTGTTTGGAAGAATGATCATATCTTTCGATATACTTATCCAATGGAGATGATTCCAATTGAATATTAAAGATAAGAGGCAGATCTACAACTTTCATGAAGATCACAAGATCAGATTCTGCTTTCTTGATATCTCATATTGTCGTGCAAGTTGGCCCAACAAGCTGTCCAGAATGGGGACGAATTATAAAGGGCATTTTAGTCTTTTTGTGTACAATTAAAGTCTATACTAGACTTTAATTATTTTCAGCATATTTAATTACTATAATTTCGTGTATAGCAAGTAGTTGCTATAATAAAGGACATGTTGTCCATGTGTTAGTTAGTTGGTTAATAAGAGTCCTAATGCAACTAGGACTCTTCATAGATTTGGTAGTTATTTACTTTCTAGTCACCAAGATAATAGGAACATGTGTCTATTATCTTGTTTAGGTAGTTACTTGATAGCAAGTTGTTATTCAAGAGTCCTAATTCTTCAAGGACTCTTATTTCCTTTTCCTAGTTGATGTTGGAACCGAAATCCCTCTATATATAGAGTAATTTCGGCCACCATTATACTTAGACTTGATATATTGATATTTTGATTAAGGTTAATCCTTTGATACTTGTTTATGAACTTCCGGTTGAATTTCATATTCCTTTAAGTTACTGTATCAACTAGTTGGTTTCTCTAGTTGTGGTGTTTCAACCTCCATTGATACTTAGCCTTTCCGGGACTGTGTTAAGTATATTCCCATAGAAACCATTCGAGATAGAGAAAGATCTTCTTTTCAGCCGAGTCTTGATATAACCCATAAAGATTTCGCATCAAGTACCTACATTCTGGGGTACAAGGATATATAGAGATAGATCCAACAAAATGATTGACCTAAGTTAGAGTGGATACATTGACAAGGTACTGAAACAGTTCAGTTTGCAATATGTTGAAACGGGATTCTTGCCCATGTCACACGTCATGAAACTCAGCAGAACTCAAGGACCTTCCACAAAGGAAGAACAAGAGCGCATGAGTAAGATCCCATATGCTTCAACTATTAGGTCTATTATGTATGTCATGTTATGCACTCGTCTGGATGTCTCATTAGCATTAAGTATGACTAGTAGATTTCAATATGACCTTGGAGGGTCACATTGGACTTCAGTAAAGAGCATTCTTAATTACTTAAGAAGGACTAAAGATATGTTCTTAGTTTACAGAGGTCAGGAATGAGGTCTGGTTGTAAATGGTTACACAGACGTAAGCTTCCAAACCGACGTAGATGACTTTAGATCGCAATCTGGTTTGTGTTTTTGTTTGAATGAAGGTGTTGTGAGCTGGAAGAGCTCTAAGCAAGAAACCGTGGCCCATTCTACAACAGAAGCTGAGTATGTGGCTGCCTCTGATGAAGCTAAAAAAGGTATTTGGATAAGGAAATTTGTTGATGGATTAGGTGTCATCCCTAGCATTGTGATAATACTAGTGCAGTTTCACAAGCTAAGGAACCTAGATCCCACCAACGATACAAACACATTCTCATGAGTTTCCATCTTCATCATTTCCAGCATGAAAGGAACTACGTTTTGACTTAGTCGAACGTTACCTTTAATCAAGTAATTAATACGACTGATGAACGGATGTAGTATCCTATCATTGCTTGAATATGAGAGGCATTGTAAGAGATTTGTCCCTCTCTTATTGGAGAGAGATATTTGTGGGCCCCTCCATAGGGAAGACTGTTTAAATGCATGGCTGTGCTCAAATGTATTTAATGAGCTGGTTATTAAATATTATTTGTTGGAATAGTCTACTTGGAAATCGAGTAAAATATAATTAAGCTTTATAAGGGTGACTACTTCCATGCCTTATGCTTAGTTGGGATATCGTGAGACAAAGGGATTAAATAGTGGATTGAGATTAGTTAATCGTTCCACTGATCATTCATTCACGCTGGGCAGTCACAATGCCCTACTAGGGGCCGCTTGTGACTTATGAATACATACTCTACTAAGTATGTTTTCATTACCAATGTGATATGAACCTGCAGGGTCACACGTATAGACGAGCTAAGGTGCTTTATGTCCAGATTCAATTAATCTAGAATGTGTCTAAATTCATTGTATCTAAAATTTATTTTCTGAGAATAATAATAAATGTTATTATTCGAATTAGAGATAAAGGATGGGTAATTTCAGTTTTTGGTTGTTGCTGGGATTATGTGGGAGTTGTTATGCAGCAAAAACTCCCACTACCAAAACATGTTGGGATTACGTGGGAGTTTGTTTTCGGGACAAACTCTCACGCCCTGTATAATCATCTTTTGGGCGAAACCCTGGACATTATTTTTTCAAGCCGCAAAAACAATAACCACAAAAGGAATTCCGCCATCCCTTCTCTCTAGGTTTTCCAGAACTTAAAAAATTGTAGAGCTAGTACTCGCTGCTTGTTTCGTCGCGTGGATACCGGTAGAGAGCGAATCCGCAAGGGACATCTTTTGGTGGTTATAACATAGCATCGTTATTGAATCAGAAATAAAAATCTGAAAATTGTAAGTTCCTTTTTCGTTCTTATTCGATTATCATAGTATGAACAAATCCTAATAGGGATGATTCATGTGTTATTTATGCATGTTTCTGCCTATGAATCCCTTCACAGTAACCTTTTGCTGCCTACCTTATACCATTTCTGAAATTTTATCCACAAACGCCTGAAATTAAGTTACCTTGCCTCTTCCATTGTATAAAGGACAACCCAGATATTTATTTGGCAATTCGCTTTGAACAAAACCGTTGATGCTTTGGATCATCGTGACCTGATTGTCCCATGTTCTCGAGGATACAATAAAAGACCTCTTATTGTTATTAATACGCTTCCTGGATACGCGTTCATAATCAGTAAGAAAGCCCATGAGACGCTCTACACTGCACCTCTCTCCATTGGTGAAGACTATCACATCATCCGCAAAGTTGAGGTGAGAAACAATCAGAGAGTGTCGTGGGAGAGAGTAAGGCCTTACTCGATTTTGAGCAATCAACCTATTGAGTCCTCTGGAAAATACTTTAGCTCCGAGAATAAAAAGAAGAGAGGAGAGCGGCTCACCTTGTTTAACAACTCTGCCTGCTTTAAAAAATCCATATGGCTTCCCATTAATCAACACCGAGAACCAATTAGAAACCAAAGAGTGTTTGACAAGGTTGATGAAATGTGGACTGAAACCAAAGCGCTTAAGAACAGATAGAAGATAATGACGCGATACCCTATCAAATGCTTTCATCATATCAAGCTTAAAAATCAAATTATCGCCACACGCCCGCTTATTAAGATGTTGCACTATTTCTTGGGCTAGGAGAATATTATCTGAAATTAATCTTCCCTTCACAAACCCTGATTGGTTACACAATATTAACTTAGGAAATAAAATCGACAATCTCAGAGCCAATACTTTGGAGATCACCTTACCCACAAATGTACAAAGTGAAATAGGACGAAAATCACTAAAAGTTTCCGGATTTGAATTCTTGGGGATTAGCACAATGAGTGAACTCGATATGGATTTGGGGAGAGGTAAGGCTGCTAAAAATTATAGCACCGCTTGATGAACATCATCCCCTACAATAATCCAACAAGTTTGGAAAAAAGCCTCATTATATCCATCAGGTTCCACGATTTTTATCCAACGAAAAAAAAGATCTACGTACCTCCTCAATGCTTGGAAGGGCATCAAGAGCCTGGCAATCCGTATCAGTCACTAAGGCAGGAATGACATCTAAAAGTGCGTGATCCTTAACCAAAGAAGCACCATTTGCTAAGAGATTGGAAAAACATCTAACCCGTTAATTACCAACATCATCCGAGGAGGTGAGCCACTTACCTGAGTCATCCACAATTCTTGTGGCATGCATCTGCTTTTTTCGATTTCGACGTACGGCATGAAAGTATTTCGTATTAGAATTACCCTCCGACAACCACTTAATTCACAATTTTTGTTGCCAAAAAACTTCTTCTAACAGTAATTACTGAGAATAATGATCTCAGGCAGAGAAGCCGAGCCTGATTTTCTGAAGATGGGTCGGCATCAAAAATATTTTCCTCACTCTTGAGCTGGTCCGCTGCTACTTAAAATTGTCATGTATATTACCAAAAACATCCTTATTCCAAACAGCCAAGACAACCTTTAATCACTTTAATTTTGACATCAAAATATGCATACCATCCCCATAAGCCTCACCCTCCCATGAGCTGGATACAATATTATGAAAATTAGTGTGCCTAGTCCACATACTTTGAAACCAGAACGTCGTTGAACCACCACAATCTGGAAGCTTTACACTAACTTTCAGGGGAAATGATCTGAGACAGTTCGTTGTAAATGTTCCACTCTTTATTCACAAAAAAAGCATTCCACCGAGAGTTCACCAAAACACGGTCGACACACCTCAATAATAGAGGAGGCGCACTTTGACACCATGTGTATGGACTAACCGAAAAAGGTACTTCCATTAAACCAACTTCTTGAAAAACATCCGAAAATTCTGAAATGGGTAACGGGGCTGATATAGTTCCTAAACTTTCAGCTTGGCGCAAAACCACATCGAAATCACCCCCACTCATCCACGGACAATCATATCGAGAGGCAAAATTAATAATATCCGTCCACAGATCATGCCGGAGAGTGTAATGGCATTTAGCATATACAAAATATATATAAATAGGCGTTACCGCAAAATTCTTTATTTCAACATGCACAATCTGTTGTTTATCACCAATAATAGACATATCAAGTGTCCTATTCCAGAAAATTCATATTTTACTAGTAATATTTCCATAACCATAATCGAATCCCAACTTAGAGATATAAACTGGAAGATCCAATAATTGAAGCATTGGCTCTAATACCACTAATAAAGACAATATTGTTAGTAGTGCCCTAGGACCATTAGCACATGTTGTGCGTTTTGTTATCTTTTGAGCATGTAATTGAATAGTTAATTTTTCTTTTGATTATCAAATGTGTGATTTGATAGTAAAACTCATTAGCTTATGTAATTACTATTCTAGAAGTCCCTAGTTTTATGTAATGCTTAATTACTATGAAATAAAACTAGTATGATTGTTGATTGATGATCTTGTTTTACTGATCATGTGTAATGGATACAAATCACATCATAGATGCAATATATAGGGATACATTGTATTGGACGTGATCCGTTCGAGAAGTAATACTTCATGGTCTTAAGTCATAAGTATTACTTCCTCAATACTATTTTAGAATCCTTAGACCTTATGTCTTCATTGATTCTAGTATGAATGGAGCCACGTTTTGACTCGATCGGACGTTACTTGTAACAGAGTAATCAATACGACCGATGATCGGATGTAGTGTCCTATCATAGCTTGAATGTGAGAGACATTGTAAGGAATTTGTCCCTCTCTATTATTGAGAGAGATATCCATGGGCCCCTCGATAGGGAAAGACTGTTTAAATGCATGGCCGTGCTCAAATGTATTTGATAAAGTGGTTATCAAATGCTATTTGTCGAAACAGTCTACCTGGAGATCGAGCATAAATACAATTAAGCTTAATAAGGGTGACGACCACCATGCCTTATGCTTAATTAGGATATCGCGAGACAAAGGGATTAAATAGTGGATTGATATTAGGTTCCGTTGTATATTCATTCACTTTGGGTAGTCACAATGTCCTGCTAAGGACCGCTTGTGATTTATGAACACATACTACTACTAAGTGTGTTTTCATTGCCATTGTGAGATGAACCTACAGGGTCACACGCATAGACGAGCTAACGAGCTTCATGTCCAGATTCAATGAATCTAGAATGTGTCTAGGTTCATTGTATCTGACATTTGTCTTTCTGAAAATAATAAAGTGTTTATTATTCGAATTAGAGATAGGGGCAATTTTGGTATTTGACTATAGCTGGGATTACGTGGGAGTTATTATCCGATAAGGACTCTCACTACCAGCAGAAGTCTAGGGGACGTGGGAGTTTGAGACTCCCACTGCCGAGAGGAGTTGAGGATGTGAGAGTTGGTTATGGGAACAAACTCTCACACCCTATATAATGACCTCTTGGCCGAAACCCTAGGTGATGATTTTACAGCCGAAATATTACTAAGTCTCTGAAATTAGATTTCAGTTTCAGCCTCTCCCTTTTCTCTCTAATTCCCGAAAATCAGAAAAGACGAAGAGCTAGCAATCGCTGCCCGTTTCGTCGCGTAGATACCGGTAGAGGGACTTTCCGCAAGGGAGATCAATTGGTGGCAGATTGAATCCAAGAAAAGTCATCCTCCATTCAAGAAGCAGCTTCTTGAATCCAAGAAACGTAAGTTCTTACTGTTTTATCGAATTGTTTCATATGAGCGGATCCTTCAGGGGAGGATCCATGGGTGTTTGGAACGAGTTTCCGCCCATGAATCCCTTCAAATATATGCCTTCGACTTAATCTTTTTAAAGGCACAATCAATGCATCATTACATATCCCTCTTATGTTCCATATTGTAAAATCCATAAAGCCAAATGAATAATCGTAAAGTAATGGGAATATGCCTTTAAGAATGATGATTCCCATTTTTTGCAAGCGAAAGGTTTTTCGAACTTCAACATCCGTGATCTTCTTCTTTGGCTCTCTTGGCTTTGGATTTGTAGCCGGAGCCTCCCCAAGTCGATATTGTCCCAATTCCACAACAATTGAACCCCCTAAATCAGATGATGCACTTCTTGCCCCATCCGAATTTTGAGTTGAAGGAGCCGAGAAAAATCTGTAAATTCCTTCCATCGTCCAAGTAGTTTATTGTGCGAGGTTTTTCCTGGGGTTTGGCAAGTTTCCCAACAAGCCCCACGAGTCAAATTCAGCGGAGTAGTAGTTGATTTGAACAAATCCAAATCATCTTGACCCCCTTTAATGAGAGACTTTGGTGTTAAATCATATTCTCCATCTCGTATCAAGATATTGTCACTTACAACAATGGCGTGTTGATCAAGTTGTGCAGAAATCATCTCCTCCATAGCCTGTGATTCGTCTCCCATGTTACAAAGAGTCTCAGTATCATTTGTGATCTACATGATATCAACTTCTTCGAAAATCTAGGGGGAAACATCTAGATGGCCGATTTCTTTAATAGTGTCCTTAATTGATTCAGATTGCTCAAGATCACCATCCTCAATCCTAGGAGGAATAGGATTAATTGTTACCACAGCAAATTTATCATTCAAATGACTCTTAGTAATCTCCTCCATTATGGATTTTCCTTTTCCTATTGGGATTGGGATGTCCACCTCATCAATTCTCATCCGAGAAGGATTAGATTTCGAAGGATCCGCTCCCCTGATACGAGACCAACCAAGGGGCCGCCCTACTTAAAGGACCCACTAGCCAACTTTCAAGGACCTATGACATGAGCAAGGACAAAGATGACTTTAGACAACGTTGCAACATTGGTCCGAGAGATTAAAACTAAAGAGGAAGCTAGACTTCAACTAGAAGAAGATATTCAAGTCAACCTCTTAAGTTTCACAAGTGTTCAAATAAACAAGCAAAGTGGCTAAAAAGGGCATTTTAGTCTTTTTGTACAATTAAAGTCTATTCTAGACTTTTATTATTTTCTAAATTGTTATTTACTTTATTTAGGCGTGTCTAGAAAGTATTTTCTATAATAAAGGACATGTTGTCCATGTGGTTGAGTAGTTAGTTATCTAGTAGTTGAGAGTCCCGTGTCGTCAAGTACTCTTCACATGTTTACTAGTTTTCAGCCATGTTTGGCCGCCTATATGCAAGATAATAGGACATGTTGTCCATTAACTTGGTTAGTGTTTTACTTGAAAGCAAGTTTGTTGTTCAAGAGTCCTACTTCTTCAAGGACTCTTCCTTTCAAGGCTAGATAGCCGAAATCCATCTATATTTAAGAGGGATTTCGGCCACCATTGTAATTACGTTAGATATATTGATATTTTGGTAAGGTTATTCCTTAGCTACTTGTGTTTGAACTTCTTTATAGAATTCATTAATTCTTGAGTTACTGTATCAACAAGTTTAGTTTCATTTGTTGTGGTGTTTCAGTCTCTATCGATTCTTAGCCTTCCCTTAGTGTTGCGTTGAGAATATTCCCTAGAAACTAGTTCAAGAATAGAGAAATATCTGTTGAAACTAAAGTGTCGAATTCTTGGTACTTTGTACCTCGGTTCTGTTAGTAGTGCCCTAGGACCATTAGCACATGTTGTACGTTTTATATCTTTTGAGCATGTATTTGAATAGTTAATTTTGCTTTTGATTATCAAATATGTGCTTTGATAGTAAAACTCATTAGCTTATGTAATTACCATTCTAGTTGTCCCTAAATTAGGATGATGGATGATTGATGATCATGTTTTACTGGTCATGTGCAATGAATACAAATCATATCATAGATATAATATATAGGGATACATTGTATTGGACGTGATCCGTTAGAGAAGTAATACCTCATGGTCCTTAGTCATAAGTATTACTTCCTCAATACTATTTTAGAATCCTTAGACCTTATGTCTCCATTGATTCTAGCATGAATGGAGCCACGTTTTGACTTAGTCGTACGTTGCTTTTAATCGAGTAATCAATACGACTGATGATCGGATGTAGTGTTCTATCATGGCTTCAATGTGAGAGGCATTGTAAGGAATTTGTCCCTCTCTTATTAGAGAGAGATATCCATGGGCCCCTCGATAGGGAAAGACTGTCTAAATGCATGGCCGTGCTCAAACGTATTTGATAAAGTGGTTATCAGATACTATTTGTTGGAACAGCCTACCTGGAGATCCAGCATAAATATAATTAAGCTTAATAAGGGTGACGACTACCATGCCTTATTCTTAATTAGGATATCGCGAGACAAAGGGATTAAATAGTGGATTGATATTAGGTTCCACCGTAAATTCATTCACTTTGGGTAGTCACAATGTCATGCTAGGGACCGCTTGTGATTTATGAACACGTACTACTACTAGGTATGTTTTCATTGCCATTGTGATGTGAACCTACAGGGTCACACGCATAGACGAGTTAACGAGCTTCATGTCCAGATTTAATGAATCTACAATGTGTCTAGGTTCATTGTATATGACATTTATTTCTCTGAGAATAATAAGATGTTATTATTTGAATCAGGGATTAAGGAAGGGCATTTTTGGTATTTGGTTATAGCTGGAATTACGTGGGAGTCATTATCCAATAAAGACTCCCACTACCAGCAAAAGTCTAGAGGACGTGGGAGTTAAAGACTCCCGCTGCTGAGAGAGGTGTAGGACGTGAGAGTTGGTTATGGGAACAAACTCTCACACCCTATATAATCATCTCTCAGCCGAAACCCTAGTTACAACTTGCTTCAGCCGCAATTAACCAAACACATCCGAAATTAGATTTTGGATTCTGCCTTCTCCTTTTCTCCCTAATTCCACAAACTCAGAAAAACGGAGAGCTAGCACTCGCTGCCCGTTTCGTCGCGTGGATACCGGTAGGGAGTAATTCCGCAAGGGAGGACTCAAGGTGATCATTGCATCCGAGCCTTAAAGACAGAATCTTCAATTCAAGAATCGGATTCTTGAGCCAACAAATGTAAGTTCTTTTCTTTTGTAATTTTTGATTCGTTTTGTATGAGCGGTTCCTTCAGGGGAGGACTCATGGGTGTTTGGAACGAGTTTCCGTCCATGAATCCCTTCAGGTTCTTCATCAAGTGGAATGAGAGCAAAAGGTTCATCTGATTCTTGGTGTACCTTTTATGGCTTTCCCTAAATTTTTCTTGTTTGCTAGAATTGACAAAAAAAAAAAAAAATTACTACGAAAAAGACGACGGTGTAAAGAAATTGGCAGCCATGTTTATACATTGAATATAGAACTATAAAGTCAAAAGCAAACTTCTTGAAACGAAAGCGTAGGAGAGTCGTCCCAAGAATTGGAAAATGTTCCCGCATTTATTTTGAGCTGAGTTCTTCAATCCATTCATCAAGAACTGAAAGCGTAGGAGCCTCATTCTTGATATCATTCGGCCAAGAAGATGGGAAAATTCAAGAAAGTCAAGAACATCAAGAAACAAGAAAATCAAGAAAGTAAAGATTGAGATTTACTCTTCCTAAACACAAAAGGATACCTTTTATAAGTATCTTTTTTCTTGATTAGGTTTAGAATTTTTCAAGATTCATCTTCTTTTGTTTCTTTAAGCTTTTCGTGTAGGTCAAAGATAGGATTTCTTTCCTTTATTTTTCAGCTTTGTATCAACGCAACAAGTTAGGAACATTTTCATTCATCTAGAGTTTGAAGTTCTTTTACGAGTAGTGTTGGAATAAAGAGTGAATTTTTCTTTGATATCTAACAGTTTGTGTGTTTTCTTGAAAGTAAAACATGTCTCAATAGATTTTTGCTACTGTTCATCCGAGCCACACACAAGGAAAAAGAGACTCAAAGGGTGACAAAATCAGCCACGACTTCAATAGGGGCTGCCGAGACATCTTCTACAACCGGTACATCAATTTCGAGGGTAAATCTGACTCCTAATCTTGCTATAGAATGCTTTAATTGTAGTGAAAATGGTCATATGGTTCGGGACTGTCCAAACGAAAGTATTATGAACATATTGGATGATAGAACGTGGGTTAGTGATGATGAGTCCGAGTGGGCTGATTTGGAGGAAAAAATCGAGACCTTGGAAGAACCTCCAGAAGAGGGAAATCACCTATTGGTCACGATGAATCTTGTTTCACAATCAGTGGATGATGTTCATCAACAAAGATGCAATCTATTCCAAACTAAGTGCAACGTTAAAGGCAAGCTTTGTTTATTAATTATTGATAATGGGAGTTGTACTAACGTTTGTTCTTATGATGTGGTTACCGCGCTTGATTTACCATGTAAGGCACATCCTATGCCTTATAAGCTTTCTTGGTTAAATAATAATGGTGAAATTAAGGTGGATAAACAAGTGGAGATTGAGTTTGGAATTGGAAGATTCAAGGATAAGGTTTTATGTGATGTGGTGCCCATGACCGCAAGTCAAATAATTTTGGGAAGGCCATGGCAATATGATAGAGATACAGTTCATAGGAAGTTACTATGGATAATATTCACTGCACTTTACATCCTTTATCTCCTAGTCAAGCTTATGAGGTACATAAAAAAATGAACGAGAATAGAGAGAAAATATGAGAGCGAGTTGAAAAAGAAGAGTGATCCTACCCTTGAGGTAAAATCCAAGGTAAAAATTAAAGAAAAAGCCGAGCATAATGTGAGACAAAAGGCAAGTGCTCTAAAAGTAAGAAAAGAGTGTTTGTCTATAAATCAGAGAAACGTAGATAGGGAAATTCGAGCAAAACAAGTAATTGCTTTTGTTAGTTTTCAAAGGAACCAAAAGTTCCCTTTTTACTAACGATTTTATTCTAACATCTTCTTCTCTACCTAGTCTTGCTATTGATCTCTTGCAGGAATTCCAAGACGTATTTCCCAAGGAATTGTCGAGAGGGTTGTCTCTAATTAGGGGAATCGAGCATCAAATCGACTTAATTCCGGGAGCAAGTCTTCCAAACCGGGCTGCCTACCGAGCTAATCTGGATGAGACCCGAGAAATTCAAAGGAAAGTCGATTTACTTCTCGAAAATGAACATGTAAGAGAGTCTTTAAATCCTTGTGCTAGTTTGGTTATTTTAGTACCTAAGAAAGAAGGGACTTTTAGATTATGTACGGATTGTCGCGATATTAATAAGATAACTATTAAATATAGACATCCGATTCCTCGTTTAGATGATATGCTAGATGAGTTAAGTGGCGCTTTAATATTCTCTAAAATTGATTTAACTCAAGGCTATCACTAAATAAGAATGAAAGAAGGTGCCGAATGGAAAAACGCTTTTAAGACTAAATACGGATTATATGAATGAATTGTTATGCCTTTTGGTCTTACTAACGCACCTAGTACTTTCGTGAGATTAATGAACTACATATTTCACCATTGCTTTGGAAAATTTGTTGTAGTTTATTTTGATGATATACTTGTTTATAGTAAAAACTTAGCAGATCATATTGAACATCTTAAAACTGTTTTTACTATTCTAAGGGAGCAAACTTTGTATGCTAAACTTGAAAAGTGTGTTTTTTCCGTTAACTTTCTTGGATACATTGTAAGTTCTCAAGGTATTAGTGTTGATCCGGTCAAAATTCAAGCAATCGTTGAGTGTCCAAGACCAACAAGTGTTACTCAAGCACGATCATTCTATGGGTTAGCGAACTTTTATAGGCGTTTTATTCGTGATTTTAGCACAATTTCAGCCCCATTAAATGAAGTTGTGAAGAAAGATATCTCATTCTTTTGGGACAAGCCGCAAGAAGAATGCTTCTAGAAGTTTAAGCAATTACTTACTTGTTCTCCCGTTTTATCTTTACCCAACTTTGATTTAATGTTTGAAGTTGAATGTGATGCATCAGGTATAGGTATTGGGGCTGTTTTACAACAAGAAGGTAAACCTTTAGCATATTTTAGCGAGAAATTAAGTGGCGCTTCGCTTAATTATCCTACTTATGATAAAGAGTTATACTCCATCGTTAGAGCTTTGGAAACATGGCAGCACTACTTGATCGCAAGGGAGTTTGATATTCATACCGACCATGAGTCCATCAAGTATCTAAAAGGACAAAGTACATTGAATAAGAGACATGCTAGGTGGGTTTCCTTTATTGATACTTTTCCATACATAATCAAGTACAAGAAAGGTAAGGAAAACATCGTTGCCGATGCTCTATTTCAAAGGTGTTTAATTTCCTTAATGCATGCTAAATTACTTGGATTTGAACATCTTAAAGCATTCTATAAGGATGATCAAGAATTTTCAGATTTATATGAATTATGTGAGCATTCGGCTCAAAAAGATTATTTCAGATTTGAAGATTTCTTGTTTAAAGGTAATAGATTGTGCATTCCATCATGTTCTATTAGAGATTTAATTATTAGGGAAGCACATTGTGGCGGTTTAATGGGTCATTTTGGTGTTTTTAAAACTTTGGATATTTTGCAAGAACACTTTTATTAGCCTAAGATGAAAAAGGATGTTAGGAAATTATGTGAACTTTGCTTTAAGTGTAAACATGCTAAAAGTACAAGCTAGGCTCATGGATTGTACATGCCTTTACCTATTCCATCTTCACCGTGGATTGACTTATCCATGGACTTTATTCTAGGTTTGCCGAGATCTCAAAGAGATATGGATAGTATAATGGTTGTTGTAGATCGTTTTTCTAAAATGGCTCACTTTATTCCTTGTAGGAAAACAAATTATGCAAGCCATGTTGTGGATTTATTTTTAAAGAAAGTGGTTCGGCTTCATGGGATTCCGAAAACAATTGTGAGTGACCGAGATGTAAAGTTCATAAGTTACTTTTGGAAGACATTATTGAGTAAGTTGGGGACTAAATTGTTATTTTCTACATCAAGTCACCCACAAACTGAGGTAACAAATAGAACTTTAGGGGTTCTTCTTAGAGATTTAATTCAAAAGAACTTAAAAAGGTGGGAAGATTGTTTACCTATTGCTGAATTTGTTTATAATAGGACTTTGCATTCTACTACAAATAACTCTCCTTTTAAAGTTGTTTATGGTTTTAACCCCTTAACCCCGTTGGATCTAATTCCTTTACCTGTTGATGAGTATTATAATATAGAAGGTGGATTCTAGGGCAGATTATATACGAATGTTACATCAACAAGTAGCCGAGAACATCAACAAAAAGAATGAACAAATTGCAAAACATGTCAACAAAGGTCGCAAGAGAATATCATTTGAAGTTGGTGATTGGGTTTGGTTACACCTTTGAAACGACATATTTCCTAATAAAAGAAAGAGTAAATTACATCCAAGAGGATATGGACCATTCCAAGTTGTTGCAAAGATCAATGATAATGCATACAAGATAGACTTGAAAGGTGAGTATGGCGTACATTCTACTTTTAATGTTTCTGACTTATCTCTTTTTCGATTTTGATACATATTATGTTACTGATGATGATGATGATGATTCGGGGACGAATCATTCTTTTCAAGGAGGAGGGGATGATACGGGACCAACCAAGGGGCTGCCCTACTTAAAGGACCCACTAGCCAACCTTCAAGGACCTATGACAAGAGCAAGGACAAAGATGACTTTAGACAAAGTTGCAACATTGGTCCGAGAGATTAAAAATAAAGAGGAAGCCAAACTTCAACTAGAAGAAGATATTCAAGTCAACCTCTTAAGTTTCACAAGTGTTCAAATCGGCCCAAACAAGCAAAGTGGCTAAAAAGGGCATTTTAGTCTTTTTGTACAATTAAAGACTATTCTAGACTTTAATTATTTTCAGCATTGTTATTTTCTTTATTTAGGCGTGTCTAGAAAGTATTTTCTATAATAAAGGACATGTTGTCCATGTGGTTGAGTTGTTAGTTATCTAGTAGTTAAGAGTCGCACGTCTTCAAGGACTCTTCACATGTTTACTAGTTTTCAGCCATGTCATATGCAAGATAATAGGACATGTTGTCCATTATCTTAGTTAGTGTTTTACTTGATAGCAAGTTTGTTGTTCAAGAGTCCTACTTCTTCAAGGACTCTTCCTTTCTATGCTAGATAGCTGAAATCCATCTCTATTTAAAAGGGATTTCGGCCACCATTGTAATTACGTTAGATATATTGATATTTTGGTAAGGTTATTCCTTAGCTACTTGTGTTTGAACTTCTTTATAGAATTCATTAATTCTTGAGTTACTGTATCAACAAGTTTAGTTTCACTTGTTATGGTGTTTCAGCCTCCATCGATTCTTAACCTTCCCTTAGTGTTGTGTTGAGAATATTCCCTAGAAACTAGTTCAAGAATAGGGAAAGATACGTTTAAACTAAAGTCTCGAATTCTTGGTACTTTGTACCTCGGTTCTTTATTATCCCCTATCAATCATAGTCGACAGAAATTCTTTGCCCATAAATGTAACCAATTTACTTGATTTTAACAATCCGGGTTACATATCATCAGCCTTCTTCAGAGTTTTCACCGGGGCTGTGACGTCAGCTCTATGAGACGAGAACACCGCTGAGACAACCCCATTTGCCAACAATACCAGTTTTTGCGGATTCATTGCTCCTACGAACAACTTTAGAATGTCTAATCTTCCAACAAATGGAGCAGTACTCTAGAAGATTCTCATTTTCAATCCTCTTCCAGAATCCCTGAGCAATCCAAACCCTTCACATGTTATTTTAGAAAGAGCTTAATGATTAATCCTTTGTGATGAAAGCTCAGTTTGAACCCCCCCCCCTCCATTATTTTTTTGTCTATGCTTTAGGGGAGTAATTTAGATTCTATGTTATGCCTTAACTTGATCTATATAGCTTTTGGGGCTTATTTGGCTGTTTATATACAAGTCTTATGTTAGTAGTGCCCTAGGACCATTAGCACATGTTGTGCGTTTTGTTATCTTTTTGAGCAAGTAATTGAATAGTTAATTTTGCTTTTGATTATCAAATGTGTGATTTGATAGTAAAACTCATTAGCTTATGTAATTACTATTCTAGAAGTCCCTAGTTTTATGTAATGCTTAATTACTATGAAATAAAACTAGTATGATTGTTGATTGATGATCTTGTTTTACTGATCATGTGTAATGGATACAAATCACATCATAGATGCAATATATAGGGGATACATTGTATCGACGTGATCCGTCGTAGAAGTAATACTTCATGGTCTTAAGTCATAAGTATTACTTCCTCAATACTATTTTAGAATCCTTAGACCTTATGTCTTCATTGATTCTAGTATGAATGGAGCCACGTTTTGACTCGAGTCGGGACGTTACTTGTAACAGAGTAATCAATACGACTCGATGATCGGATGTAGTGTCCTATCATAGCTTGAATGTGAGAGACATTGTAAGGAATTTGTCCCTCTCTATTATTAGAGAGAGATATCCATGGGCCCCTCGATAGGGAAAAGACTGTTTAAATGCATGGCCGTGCTCAAATGTGTTTGATAAAGTGGTTATCAAATGCTATTTGTCGAAACAGATCTACCCGGAGATCGAGCATAAATATAATTAAGCTTAATAAGGGTGACGACCACCATGCCTTATGCTTAATTAGGATATCGCGAGACAAAGGGGATTAAATAGTGGATTGATATTAGGTTCCGTTGTATATTCATTCACTTTGGGTAGTCACAATGTCCCTGCTAGGGACCGCTTGTGATTTATGGACTCACACTACTACTAAGTGTGTTTTCATTGCCATTGTGAGATGAACCCTACAGTGGTCACACACATAGACGAGCTAACGAGCTTTATGTCAGATTCAATGAATCTAGAATGTGTCTAGGTTCATTGTATCCGACATTTGTCTTTCCGGAAATAATAAAGTGTTTATTATTCGAATTAGAGATAGGGGCAATTTCGGTATTTTACCTATAGCCGGGATTACGTGGGAGTTATTATCCGATAAGGACTCCCACTACCAGCAGAAGTCTATGGGGACGTGGGAGTTGAGGACTCCCATTGCCGAGAGGAGTTGAGGACGTGAGAGTTAGTTCTGGGAACAAACTCTCACACCCTATATAATAAACTCTTGGCCGAAACCCTAGACCCAAATGCTTTTAGCCGAAATTAACCAAGAAACCCGAAATTAGATTTCAGTTTCAGCCTCTCCCTTTTCTCTCTAATTCCCGAAAAACGAAAAAGACGAAGTGCTAGCAATCGCTGCCCTGCTTGGCCGCGTGGATACCGGTAGAGGGACTTTCCGCATGGGAGATCAATTGGTGGCAGATTAGCATCCAAGAAACGCCATCCTCCATTCAAGAAGCAACTTCTTGAATCCGTAAAATGTAAGTTTTACAGCTATTTTCGATTCGTTTCATATGAGCGGATCCTTCAGGGGAGGATCCATGGGTGTTTGGAACGAGTTTCCGCCCATGAATCCCTTCATCTTAAGCATGAATCTTGTGTGGTTTATTGTCTAGATGATTGACTTAGGATATAAATTGTGGTTGTGGCATTGTATATGCCTTACATTGTGTATATGGCTGTTTGTGTGTGATTTTTACTGAAAAATGCAGGGTTTTATACTTTATGCCATAAGTCTGGTCGACCGGACATTGGGGCTTAGGTCGAACAGAGGTATTCATCAATATTTGAACTTCAAGTTCAGATTTATGTAAGTTTTTCTGTTTTATTCATATGAGCACAACCTTAGAAGGAGCATTTCTATGTTTTTCATCTTATACCTCCCTCATATATGCGATGTATGCTTACTTGTTCATGTTTTTACATCATTACATCACGAGTTGGCTTGTTTTCATCTTCTCATATCCCATAGACAACTTGTGTAAGTTATTTGGGAGTGTATGATCTTATATGTTCACATTATGTATATACTCTCCCTTATAAACTTTGAGATCATGTTCTTCATTTTTTTTTAATAAATGCGGGCTTTTATTGATAAAGGCCGAAGCCAAAAATTACAATGCATGAGACCACCCTAATAACACATTGATGGGTTACAAAAAGTCTCAACCAAGAGAACAAAAAAGAGTCAACCTCCAAACCGAAGTTGAGGCATTCCGCATTTGTCTAATCTGCATAGTCTTTGGATCAAAAGTGGGAGCCATACAAATTCACGATATTCACAAGAAGAGCGGGAATCACACGCCTCATTTGCAAGGCTATCAGCCACTTGATTAGCTTCTCTGTATATGTGTGCCACTTGACTCGTATTCAAGTATCTCAGAATGGTTTAAAATAATTCATCCAGCCTCCATGTTGAAGGGATTCATGGGCTGAAACTCGTTCCAAACACCCATGGATCCTCCCCTGAAGGATCCGCTCATACAAGTTCGATTCGGTAAAACAGTAAAAACTTACGTTTCTTGGATTCAAGAAGCTACTTGAATGGAGGATGACGCTTTCTCGGATGCTAATCGCCACCAACGGAATTCCCTTTGCGGAAAGTCCCTCTACCGGTATCCAAGCGACGAAACGGGTAGCGATTGCTAGCTCTTCGTTTTTCTGGGTTTCGGGAATTAGAGAGAAAAGGGAGAGGCAGAAAACTATTTTCTGGATACTTAGGTATTTCGGCTAAAAAGCATTAACCTTCTAGGTTTCGGCTAAGAGATGTTATATAGAGTGTGAGAGTTTGTTACTAGAACAACTCTCACCTCTACACAACTTCTCTCGGCAGTGGGAGTCTCAGAATCCCACGTTCCCTAGACTTTCGCTGGTAGTGGGAGTCCTTATCGGATAATAACTCCCACGTAATCCCAGCTATAGGTAAAATACCGAAATTTCCCCTATCTCTAATTCGAATAATAAACACTTTATTATTTTCAGAAAGACAAATGTCAGATACAATGAACCTGGACACATTCTAGATTCATTGAATCTGGACATGAAGCTCGTTAGCTCGTCTATGCATATTATGACTATGAGATATGGCAAGTAAAATAATATGCGGCTATGGCAAGTAAAATCCTAATTGACTTTATCATCACGACAGGGGAAAAGATTTCGTCATAGTCAATACCATGAACTTGTCTATAACCTTTAACTACTAGTCGAGATTTAAAAGTGTGTACATTACCATCCATGTCGGTCTTCTTTTTGTAACACCATTTGTTACCAATGACCTTGCACCCTTCGGGTGGGTCAACCAAAGTCCATACTTGGTTGTCGTACATGGATTGCATCTCAGACTTCATAGCCTCTAGCCACTTATTTGACTCAGAACTACGAATTGCCTCTTTGTAGGTAGTAGGTTCATCTTGATCAATCAGCTCAACTCGAGGATCATCGATCACGAGAAATCCATATCTCTCGGGATCGTTGATGTACCCGACTCGACCTCCTCGGGGCCTTGTGTCAAAGATTGAAGCTCGAGCATCGCACATGAGCTTGCTTGGACTTCCAAAGTTGGTTCAGATGTTGTTTGGGGATCTTGAATTTCCTCAAGATGGATCTTACTCCCACTATCCTCTTTGGAAATAAATTCCCTTTCAAGGAATAAACCATTATGAGCAACAAACACTTTGTTCTCTGATGGAAGATAGAAGTAATATCCTTTAGTTTCTTTAGGATATCCCACAAACAAACACTTGTCAGAATTAGGGGTGAGTGTATCAGATAACAAGCGTTTTACGTGAAGGGATTCATGGGCGGAAACTCGTTCCAAACACCCATGGATCCTCCCCTGAAGGATCCGCTCATATGAAACAATTCGAAAACAGCAATAAAGAACTTACTTTCTTGGATTCAAGAAGCTACTTCGAATGGAGGATGACGCTTTCTTGGATTCTTTGTTGCCACCAACGGAATTCCCTTTGCGGAATGTCCCTCTACCGGTATCCACGCGACGAAACGGGCAGCGATTGCTAGCTCTTCGTCTTTCTGAGTTTCGGATTTTAGAGAGAAAAGGGAAAAGCAGAAAGAAAACGTTTTTTTTCCTTTCTTGTATTGGTATTTCGGCTGAATGACTGAATCTCCTAGGGTTTCGGCTAAGAGATGTTATATAGAGTTTGGGAGTTTGTTCCCAGAACAACTCCCACGTCTACTCAACTTCTTCCCTACCGTGGGAGACTCGACTCCCACGTCCCCCCTAGACTTCTGCGGTAGTGGGAGTCTTTATCTGGATAACAACTCCCACTTAATCCCAGCTATAGTTAAATACCAAAATTGCCCCTATCTCTAATTCGAATAATAAACACTTTATTATTTTCAGAAAAACAAATGTCAGATACAACGAACCTAGACACATTCTAGATTCATTGAATCTGGACATGAAGCTCCTTAGCTCGTCTATGCGTGTGACCCTGTAGGTTCATCTCACAATGGCAATGAAAACACACTTAGTAGTAGTGTGAGTTCATAAATCACAAGCGGTCCCTAGTAGGACATTGTGACTACCCAAAGTGAATGAATATACAACGGAACCTAATATCAATCCACTATTTAATCCCTTTGTCTCGCGATATCCTAATTAAGCATAAGGCATGGTGGTCGTCACCCTTATTAAGCTTAATTGTATTTATGCTCGATCTCCGTGTAGACTGCTTTCGACAAATAGCATTTGATAACCACTTTATCAAATGCATTTGAGCACGGCCATGCATTTAAACTGTCTTTCCCTATCGAGGGGCCCATGGATATCTCTCTCTAATAATAGAGAGGGGCAAATTCCTTGCAATGTCTCTCACATTCAAGCTATGATAGGACACTACATCCGATCATTAGTCGTATTGATTACTTTGTTACAAGTAACGTCCGACTGAGTCAAAACGTGGCTCCATTCATACTAGAATCAATGAAGACATAAGGTCAAAGGATTCTAAAATAGTATTGAGGAAGTAATACTTATGACTTAAGACCATGAAGTATTACTTCTCTGACGGATCACGTCCAATACAATGTATCCTTATATATTGCATCTATGATGTGATTTGTATCCATTACACATGATCAGTAAAACAAGATCATCAATCAACAATCATACTAGTTTTATTTCATAGTAATTAAGCATTACATAAAACTAGGGACTTCTAGAATAGTAATTACATAAGCTAATGAGTTTTACTATCAAATCACACATTTGATAATCAAAAGAAAAATTAACTATTCAATTACATGCTCAAAAGATAATAAAACGCACAACATGTGCTAATGGTCCTAGGGCACTACTAACAATCTCCCACTTGCCCTAGGTCCAATCATACATGATCCTCAATCCCATTCACCTAGTATGACTCTCATGTTTAGCCGTGGGAGTGGCTTGGTCAATGGATCTCGCAACGTTGTCGCTTTGTATGAACTTTGCAAATACTAACGCCTCATCTCGCCGATGATCTCTCTAATCGGATGGAAACGCTCGAGAATGTGTTTGGATCGCTGGTGAGATCTAGGTTCCTTAGCTTGTGAAATGGCACCAGCATTATCACAATAGAGGTCCACTTTCACAATGCTAGTGGACAACACCTAATTCATCAACAAACTTCCCGATCCAAACAACTTTTTTAGTCGCTTCAGAGGCGACTAGATACTCAGCTTTTGTTGCAGAGTCGCCCACGGTTTCTTGCTATGAGCTCTTCCACTCACAAAGACCTCCATTCAAACAAAACACAAAACCAGATTAGCGATCTATAATCGTCTACGCCGGTTTGGAAGCTTGCGTCTCGTGTAACCATTTACAACCGGACTTTCCTTCCCGACCTCCGTAAACTAAAAACATATCTTTAGTCCTTCTCAAGTACTTAAGAATGCTCTTGATCGCAGTCCCAATGTGACTCACCAGTGGTCGATTGATATCTCGCTAGTCATACTTAAAGCAAATGAGACATCCGGCGAGTACATATCATGGCATACATAATAGACCCAATGGCTGAAGCATATGGGATCTTACTCATGCGCTCTTGGTCCTCCCTTGAGTTCTGCTGAGTTTAACGCCATGTGACATGGGCAAGAATCCCTTTTTGGTGTCTTGAAAACTTAACCGTTTCAGTACCTTGTCAATGTATCCACTCTGGCTCAAGCCAATCATTTTATTAGATCTATCTCTATAGATTCTAATACCCAAAATGTATGTAGCCTCGCCTAAGTCTTTCATGGAAAACCACTTCCCCAACCAAGCTTTTACGCTTTGTAATGTGGGGATGTCATTTCCAATCAAAAAGATGTCGTCCGCATAAAGCACAAGGAACACTAATGCATTATTAGTTACTTTCTTATAAACACAAGGCTCGTCTTCGTTTTTGATGAAACCGAATTCTTTAATATTTTCAACAAAGCGACGATTCCAGCCTCGAGATGCTTGCTTCAATCCATAAATGGATCTTTGAAGCTTACACACTTTGCTAGGACTTGTTGGATCAACAAACCCCTCAGGTTGTATCATATACACATCCTCGAGAAGGTTTCCATTAAGAAACGTAGTCTAAACATCCATTTGCCATATCTCATAGTCATAATATGCGGCTATGACAAGTAAAATCCTAATTGACTTTATCATCACGACAGGGGAAAAGGTTTCGTCATAGTCAATACCATGAACTTGTCTATAACCTTTAACTACTAGTCGCGATTTAAAAGTGTGTACATTACCATCCATGTCGGTCTTCTTTTTATAACACCATTTGTTATCAATGACCTTGCACCCTTCGGGTGGGTCAACCAAAGTCCATACTTGGTTGTCGTACATGGATTGCATCTCGGACTTCGTAGCTTCTAGCCACTTATCTGACTCGTAACTAAGAATTGCCATTTTGTAGGTAGTGGGTTCATCTTGATCAATCGAGCTCAACTCGATGATCATCGACCACAGAAATCCATATCTCTCAGTCGTTGATGTACCCGACTCGACCTTCTTGGGCCTTGTGTCAAAGATTGAAGCTCGATGATCGGCACGTGAGCTTGCTTGAACTTCCAAAGTTGGTTCGAGATGTTGTTTGGGGATCTTGAATTTCCTCAAGATGGATCTTACTCCCACTATCCTCTTTGGAAATAAATTCCCTTTCAAGGAATAAACCATTACGAGCAACAAACACTTTGTTCTCTCGATGGAAGATAGAAGTAATATCCTTTAGTGTCTTTAGGATATCCCACAAACAAACACTTGTCGATTTAGAGGGCGAGTTTATCGGATAACAAGCGTTTTACGTACGTCTCGCATCCCTAAATTTTGAGAAATGACAAACTAGGTCGCTTTCCCTAGTCCCATATCTCATATGGAGTTTTCTCGAACCGCTTTAGAAGGAACTCTATTTAATATAAATCCAAAGCAGCTTTCTAGGGCGTAGCCCCAAAAGGAAATTGGAAGATTTGTTTGACTCATCATAGATCGAACCATATATAATAAGGTGCGATTCCTCCGTTCGACACTCCATTCCATTGTGGTGTGCCGGAGGAGTTAATTGTGAAACAAATCCACAACCACTAAGATGTTCGTCAAACTCTTGGTTAAGGTATTCGCCACCTCGATCCCGATCGAAGTATCTTAATACTTTTGCCAAGTTGATTTTGTACTTCATTTTGAAATTCTTTGAATCTTCCAAAAGATTCTCGATTTATGTTTCATTAGATAGACGTAGCCATATCTACCGAAATCATCTCGTGAATGTGATGAAAGTATCGAAACCCTCCTCTAGCACTAGTGTTTATTGGTCCACAAACATCCGTATGTATGAGGCCCAACAAATCGAAGCTCTCTCACTTTGTCCAAGAAAGGGAGCTTTAGTCATTTTGCCTAATAAGCAAGAATCACAAGTCTCATAAGACTCTAAGTCAAATGATGTCAAAATTCCATCCGAACGGAGCTTTGATATGCGTTTCTCATTTATGTGGCCCAAACGACAGTGCCAAAAGTAGGTTTGGTTTAATTCATTTGATTTAAACCTCTTAGTATTAATGATATAGATGGGCCTTTTATTGGAATCATCGAGGTTAAGAACATAAAGCCCATTCATCAAAGAGGCATCTCCATAGAAGATACGATTTTTATGAACGGTGCAAATTTTATTCATAATATTAATTTCAAAACCATCAATATCCAAACAAGAAACTGAAATAATATTCCTACTCAAAGTTGGAACATAAAGACAATTATCCAGCTTCTATAATAAGGCCACTTGGCAAAACTAAATTAAATGTCCCGTAGCTACAAAGAACAACTCTTGCTCCGCTTTGCTACTCTCGAGTCCACTTCTCCTTTTGCAGCTGATATACTCCTTTTGAACCCCCGCACATTTGCACAAATGTGAGATCCACAACCGGTATCTAATACCCATGAAGTAGGAGCAGACATGTTAATTTCAATAACATAAATACCGGAGAGACAACAAACCGGCCTTTCCCTTTTTTCTTCTCTTTCCAAATAGAGTTTGCAGCTCCGCTTTCCAATGACCTGGTTCATCTGCAATGGAAGCAAACTCCCTCATTTGGTGCCTTGCTTTGGGTCGGGGCTTGGGCTTGTCATTACCTTTGCCTTTGCCTCTCTTGGCCATGGGCTTTCCCTTGCCTTTCTTCTTGAAATTCCATTTTTGAACCATTAAGACTTTAGGGGGTCTTCTTAATGTTCGGGCTCACCGCTTGAGCATCCCGTGTATTTAATGTATGGTCTTCTCCATGGCATGCATGTTGAAGTTCATAATGAATTGGTCATACTCCCGGTGGGAGTGAGCCTAAGATCATATCTCGTGGCCATGTCATGACTTACTGGGAGCCCCTAAGTTTCTCAAGTTGGTCAAAATAGCCCTTCATCTTCGTAACATGTGCACTTACAGAGGTGCGGGGGCCATTTTGCAACTATTTAACGCCTTAGTTGTGAGGAATCTTTCATGACGAGCTTGCTCTTGGAACATTTCCTTGAGCTGGCCCATCATCCGGAAAGCCTCAACTCCTTCAAACTCGCTTTTTGAAGGTCAGTGCTCATCGTGACTAACATGAGACAAGTCACATCGTTAGAGTCATCGAAATGCTTCTTCCAAGTATCTCTTTCAGCTCTAGGGCGTTATTTGCAGAGTTGTTCAGAATGTCCATATCAAGAACGTCATGCCTTTCTTTCCCCGCTTAAGGACAATCCTTAAGTTGCGGGCCCAATCAAGGAAATTGGTCCCGCTTAGTTTTTTCCTTCTCAGGGGACGTATCACAATGAATTGTGTGATGTATTGGTTGCCATTATCTACATTAAGTTAATTGCAATGTTATTAGTTTTTGAGCAAAAACATTTTCCACAATTTCAACACTTGATAATAGTTGGGAAAAACATTTTACAATAGTTATAGGAAAGCTTTGGCTTAACACCCACAATTAGAGTAAAATCATCTAATGGGAATGACTCCCACGAGCATGGCCTGGCCTAATCCTATGATGACTCCCACGAGTAAAAGCATAATAATTAAACGTGAGATAGCATGGCCTAATCCTATGATGACTCCCACGAGCCTTGTGGGAGCCAATGGCCAATCTAAGTCAGTATCCATCTCATGGATAGAGTCTTCGATCCAGCATCCACCAGCCTTGTTACATAGTTACATGGGCATACCCAGCCTTCAATGTAAAGCAATAAAGCTAATCTAAGAAAGCGATTACAATTTTACAACATTAAAACAGCTCACAGGCGGTATTATAAAATTACAACAAAGATATGTAAAACAAGGGGTATAGTAGGCCACGCTATTCACCATGCTAAAATCACATATAGCATAATGAAATCAATAACGACTATATACACAAAGTCTTTAATTCGGGGGGAACGACGAATCGGGGCGACGCAGACGGCGGAAGGAAAATCTGATTCTACATCAGCTCATCAAATGAGTTTTTCCTCCCAGATTTACCCTTCAATTGCCTTACTTACATAATCGGATTATGTATTGGGTTAATCGAATTAACCGAATTGATAACCGATTCATAAACAGTTTATGCATATAATCAAGATTCATAATCATAAACAGTTTATGCATATTACCGAATTAATCTAATTAATTACAGATTCACAGTTCATGCAATTTTAATCGAATTAAATTTCAAACCGAACCATGCTAAGGCAGTTCATGCAGAATCATGAAACCGAAAACAGTTTATGCCTATATCAATAAAAAGATACAATCTTTAAATGCAGTTAAACAGTTTATGCATTTATCATGATCAAAGAAACGATCTTTTCTGTTTTCAAACATACACATACCAAATCAGAATTGATAGTGTTATTGTCTGATTAACAATATCGAATTCGAGTCGTATGAGCAAGGCTCTGATACCACTGAAGGGATTCATGGGCGGAAACTCGTTCCAAACACCCATGGATCCACCCCTGAAGGATCCGCTCATATGAAACAATTCAAAAACAGCAAGAAAAACTTACGTTTATGATTCATGGAGGATGACGTTTCTTGGATCGGATGCTGCTACCGATTGATCTCCCTTTGCGGAAAGTCCCTCTACCGGTATCCACGCGACAAAACGGGCAGCGATTGCTAGCTCTTCGTTTTCTGAGATTCGGGAATTAGAGAGAAAAAAGAGAGGCAAGAATAGAAAACGGTTTTCTGATTCCATGTATTATTTCGGCTGAAAACATTAGTCGTCTAGGTTTCGGCTAAGAGATGTTATATAGAGTGCGAGAGTTCGTTACTAGAACAACTCCCACCTCTATTCAACTTCTCTCGGCAGCGGGAGTCTCAGAATCCCATGTTCACTAGACTTTCCCCAGCAGGACATTGTGACTAACCAAAGTGAATGAATATACAACGGAACCTAATATCAATCCACTATTTAATCCCTTTGTCTCGCGATATCCTAATTAAGCATAAGGCATGGTGGTCGTCACCCTTATTAAGCTTAATTGTATTTATGCTCGATCTCCAGGTAGACTGTTTCGACAAATAGCATTTGATAACCACTTTATCAAATACATTTGAGCACGGCCATGCATTTAAACAGTCTTTCCCTATCGAGGGGCCCATGGATATCTCTCTCTAATAATAGAGAGGGACAAATTCCTTGCAATGTCTCTCACATTCAAGCTATGATAGGACACTACATCCGATCATTAGTCGTATTGATTACTGTATTACAAGTAACGTCCGACTAAGTCAAAACGTGACTCCATTCATACTAGAATCAATGAAGACATAAGGTCTAAGGATTCTAAAATAGTATTGACGAAGTAATACTTATGACTTAAGACCATGTAGTATTACTTCTCTGACGGATCACGTCCAATACAATGTATCCCTATATATTGCATCTATGATGTGATTTGTATCCATTACACATGATCAGTAAAACAAGATCATAAATCAACAATCATACTAGTTTTATTTCATAGTAATTAAGCATTACATAAAACTAGGGACTACTAGAATAGTAATTACATAAGCTAATGAGTTTTACTATCAAATCACACATTTGATAATCAAAAGCAAAATTAACTATTCAATTACATGCTCAAAAGATAATAAAGACGCACAACATGTGCTAATGGTCCTAGGGCACTACTAACAGTTGTCCCTAGTTTTATATAAGCTTCTTTACAATGAAATCAAACTAGTATGATATTTGATTGATGATTATGTTTTACTAATCATGTGTAATGAATACAAATCATATCAAAGATGCAATGTATTGAGATATATTGTATCGGACGTGATCCGTTAGAGAAATAATACTTCATGGTCCTTAGTCATAAGTATTACTTCCACAATACTATTTTAGAATCCTTAGATCTTAAGTCTCCATTGATTCTAGCATGAATGGAGCCACGTTTTGACTCAGTCGGACGTTACTTTTAATCGAATAATCAATATGACTGGTGATCGGATGTAGCATCCTATCATTGCTTTAATGTGAGAGGCATTGTAAGGAATTTGTCCCTCTCTATTATTAGTGAGAGATATCCTTGGGCCCCTCGATAGGAAAGACTGCCTAAATACATGGCCGTGCTCAAATGTATTTGATAAAGTGGTTATTAAATACTATTTGTTGGAACAGTCTACCTGGAGATCGAGCATAAATACAATTAAGGTTAATAAGGGTGATGACTACCATGCCTTATGCTTAATTAGGATGCGAGACAAAGGGATTAAATAGTTGATTGATATTAGGTTCTACCGTAAATTCATTCACTTTGGGTAGTCACAATGTCTTGATAGAGACCGCTTGTGATTTATGAACACATACTACTACTAAGTGTGTTTTCATTGCCATTGTGATATGAACCTACATGGTCACACGCATAGACGAGCTAACGAGATTCATGTCCATATTCAATGAATCTAGAATGTGTATATGTTCATTGTATCTGACATTCATTTTTCTGAGAATAATAAAGCGCTATTATTCGAATTAGAGATAAGGGGCATTTTCGGAATAGCTGGGATTACGTGGGAGTTATTATCCGATAAAGACTCCCACTGCCAGTAGAAGTCTAGGGGATGTGGGAGTTAAAGACTCCCATTGCCGAGAGAGGTGGTAAGGACGTGGGAGTTGTTTTTGAAACAACTTCTCACCCCTTATATAAACCTCTCTTGGCCAAAACCCTAGGGGTAAGTTTTTCCAGCCGCAAAATTACCAAAACCAAGAAATCGGATTTCTTGCCTTTTTATCTCTCCTTTTCTCTCTAATTCCCGAAACTCATAAAATCAGAAGAGCTAGCACTCGTTGATCGTTTCGTCGCGTGGATACCGGTAGGGAGTAATTCCGTATGGGAGGACACAAGGTGGTTGCAACCGAGAGCCAAAGACAGAACCTTTTCACTCAAGAAACATATTCTTGAACCAAGAAACGTAAGTCTTTTCTTGTACTTTTTGATTCGTTTTTGTATGAGCTGATCCTTCAGGGGAGGACTCATGGGTGTTTAGAACGAGTTTCTGCCCATGAATCCCTTCGGATGCCATAGAAGTAAGGGATTGGCAACGTCCGATTCTTGCTAGGGATTCGACAAAATCAAACACAAAAAGCATTTATGTTCATCGTATTCAATGTTAGTAGTGCCCTAGGACCATTAGCACATGTTGTGCGTCTTTAATATCTTTTGAGCATGTAATTGAATAGTTAATTTTTCTTTTGATTATCAAATGTGTGATTTGATAGTAAAACTCATTAGCTTATGTAATTACTATTCTAGTAGTCCCTAGTTTTATGTAATGCTTAATTACTATGAAATAAAACTAGTATGATTGTTGATTGATGATCTTGTTTTACTGATCATGTGTAATGGATACAAATCACATCATAGATGCAATATATAGGGATACATTGTATTGGACGTGATCCGTCAGAGAAGTAATACTACATGGTCTTAAGTCATAAGTATTACTTCGTCAATACTATTTTAGAATCCTTAGACCTTATGTCTTCATTGATTCTAGTATGAATGGAGCCACGTTTTGACTCAGTCGGACGTTACTTGTAACAGAGTAATCAATACGACTGAGATCGGATGTAGTGTCCTATCATAGCTTGAATGTGAGAGACATTGTAAGGAATTTGGCCCTCTCTATTATTGAGAGAGATATCCATGGGACCACTCGATAGGGAAAGACTCGTTTAAATGCATGGCCGTGCTCAAATGTATTTGATAAAGTTGTTATCAAATGCTATTTGTCGAAACAGATCTACCCGGGAGATCGAGCATAAATACAATTAAGCTTAATAAGGGTGACGACTCACCATGCCTTATGCTTAATTAGGATATCGCGAGACAAAGTGGATTAAATAGTGGATTGATATTAGGTTCCGTTGTATATTCATTCACTTTGGATAGTCACAATGTCTCGCTAGGGACCGCTTGTGATTTATGGACTCACACTACTACTAAGTGTGTTTTCATTGCCATCGTGAGATGAACCTACTGTGGTCACACGCATAGACGAGCTAACGAGCTTTATGTCCGCATTCAATGAATCTAGAATGTGTCTAGGTTCACCGTATCTCGACATTTGTCTTTCCGAAAATAATAAAGTGTTTATTATTCGAATTAGAGATAGGGGGCAATTTCGGTATTTTACCTATAGCTGGGATTACGTGGGAGTTATTATCCGATAAGGACTCCCACTACCAGCCAGGTCTAGGGGACGTGGGAGTTAAGGACTCCCATTGCCGAGAGGAGTTGAGGGACGTGAGAGTTAGTTCCGGGAACAAACTCTCACACCCTATATAATAAACTCTTGGCCGAAACCCTAGACCTCAATGCTTTTCAGCCGAAATAGTTTCTGCCTCTCCCTTTTTCTCTCTAATTCGCGAAACCCAGAAAAACGAAGAGCTAGCAATCGCTGCCCGTTTCGTCGCGTGGATACCGGTAGAGGGACTTTCCGCAAAGGGAGATCAATTGGTGGTAGATTAGCATCCAAGAAACATCATCCTCCATTCAAGAAGTAGCTTCTTGAATCCAAGAAAAGTAAGTTTTTCCGCTGTTTTTCGATTCGTTTACGTATGAGCGGATCCTTCAGGGGAGGATCCATGGGTGTTTGGAACGAGTTTCCGCCCATGAATCCCTTCATTCAAAATGTATTAATTCTATAAAAAACTTATTGGTTCTTGCTAGGGACCGCCGTTACGCTGACGCTCGTCGTTCCGCTGACCTAAGACTTTGTATATGTATTATTATGCTTTATATTAGTTTTAGCATGGTGAATAGCATGACCTACTATACCCATCTTGTTGTATATTTATTGGGTTGTAATTTTACAATACGACCTGCGAGTCATTTTTTTTAATGTTGTAAAATTGTACTTGCTTTCTTAGATTAGTTTTATTGCTTTACATTGAAGGCTGTGTATGCCTATACAATTATGTAACAAGACTGGAGGACAATGGATTGAAGACTTTATTCATGAGATGGATATAGACATTAATTGACCCCTGGCTCCCACAAGGCTCGTGGGAGTCATCATAGGATTAGGCCATGCTATCTCACATTTACATTTACGTTTATATCTTGCATGTGATGCTTACTTTATGTCTTATGGGGATTGATTTTTTATACGTCATATTAAATCGTTTTAATTAAGTCTTAAAATGCCTCCATATCCTAAGCACTCATTCAGCTTGGATCATCATTTTGTCTGCTTGTTTGCAACAAATAAGTGGTTATCTAGGCAAGAGGAGATGGGAAAATAGTGATTTCCATATGCTTAGACATGGTTCGACTTAACTAGGCTATCAAAATAGTTTTGGGCCTAGGGCATAAAATGGAAAATAGTCGGGACATATAGATGTCATTCCCATGGATTGATTTTACTTTAATTATGGGGATAAGCCAAAGCTTACTTATAACTATCGTAAAATGATATTTTTCACTATTTATCAAGTGTTGAAATTGTGGAAAGGTTTTTGCTCAAAAACTAATAACTTTGCAAATAATTTAATGTAGATAATGGCAACCAATACATCACACATTCATTGTGATCCGTCATTGAGAAGGAAAAACTAAGTGGGACCAATTTCCTTGATTGGGCCCGCAACTTAAGGATTGTCCTTAAGCAGGAAACAAAGCTATACGTTCTTGATACGGATATTCCTGAACAGCCTGCAAACAACGCCCCTAGAGCTGAGAGAGATGCTTGGAAGAAGCACTCTGATGACTCTAACGATGTGACTTGTCTCATGTTAGTCACAATGAGCACTGACCTTCAAAAACAGTTTGAAGGGATTGAGGCTTTCCAGATGATGGGCCAGCTCAAGGAAATATTCTAAGAGCAAGCTCGTCAAGAAAGATTCCTCACCACTAAGGGGTTGAATAGTTGCAAGATGGCCCCTGGCACATTTGTAAGTGCATATGTTCTTAAGATGAAGGGCTATCTTAACCAACTTGAGAAACTTGGGGCTCCCGTAGGTCATGACATGGACACAGATATGATCTTAGGCTCACTCCCACCAAAGTATGACCAGTTTGTCAAGAACTTCAACATGCATGGCATGGAGAAGTCTATACATGAGATCACGGGATGCTCAAGCAGGCTAAACTGAACATTAAGAAGACCCCTGAAGTCTTAATGGTTCAAAAAGGAAATTTCAAGAAGAAAGGAAAGGGAAAGCCCATGGCCAAGAAGGGCAAAGGCAATAACAAGCCCAAACCCAAGGCCAAGGCACCAAAGGAAAGAGTTTGCTTCCATTGCAACGAACTAGGTCATTGGAAACGGAACTGCAAGCCAGTTTGACTGTCTCTCTAGGTATTTATGTTATTGAAATTAACATGTCTGCTCCTACTTCATGGGTATTAGATACCGGTTGTGGATCTCACATTTGTGCAAATGTTCAAGGGTTCAAATGGAGTAGATCACTGGCAAAAGGAGAAGGGGGCCTGAGAGTAGCGAATAGAGCAAGAGTTGTTGCTGTAGCTACCAGGACATTTAATTTAGTTTTGCCAAGTGGCCTTATTATAGAACTGAGTAATTGTCTTTATGTTCCAACTTTCAGTAGGAATATTATTTCAGTTTCTTGTATGGATATTGATGGTTTTGAAATTAATATTATGACTAAAATTTCCACCGTTCATAAAGATCGTATCTTCTATGTGTTAGTAGTGCCCTAGGACCATTAGCACATGTTGTGCGTTTTATTATCTTTTGAGCATGTAATTGAATAGTTAATTACGCTTTTGATTATCAAATGTGTGATTTGATAGTAAAACTCATTAGCTTATGTAATTACTATTCTAGAAGTCCTTAGTTTTATGTAATGCTTATTTACTATGAAATAAAACTAGTATGATTGTTGATTGATGATCTTGTTTTACTGATCATGTGTAATGGATACAAATCACATCATAGATGCAATATATAGGGATACATTGTATTGGACGTGATCCGTTTGAGAAGTAATACTTCATGGTCTTAAGTCATAAGTATTACTTCCTCAATACTATTTTAGAATCCTTAGACCTTATGTCTTCATTGATTCTAGTATGAATGGAGCCACGCTTTTGACTCGATCGGACGTTACATGTAACGAGTAATCAATACGACCGATGATCGGATGTAGTGTCCTATCATAGCTTGAATGTGAGAGACATTGTAAGGAATTTGGCCCTCTCTATTATTAGAGAGAGATATCCATGGGCCCCTCGATAGGGAAAGACTGTTTAAATGCATGGTCAGTGCTCAAATGTATTTGATAAAGTTGTTATCAAATGCTATTTGTCGAAACAAATCTACCCGGAGATCGAGCATAAATACAATTAAGCTTAATAAGGGTGACGACCACCACGCCTTATGCTTAATTAGGATATCGCGAGACAAAGGGATTAAATAGTGGATTGATATTAGGTTCCGTTGTATATTCATTCACTTTGGGTAGTCACAATGTCCTGCTAGGGACCGCTTGTGATTTATGAACACATACTACTACTAAGTGTGTTTTCATTGCCATCGTGAGATGAACCTACAGGGTCACACGCATAGACGAGCTAACGAGCTTTATGTCCAGATTCAATGAATCTAGAATGTGTCTAGGTTCATTGTATCTGACATTTGTCTTTCTGAAAATAATAAAGTGTTTATTATTCGAATTAGGGATAGGGGCAATTTCGGTATTTTACCTATAGCTGGGATTACGTGGGAATTATTATCCGATAAGGACTCCCACTACCAGCAGAAGTCTAAGGGACGTGGGAGTTAAGGACTCCCATTGCCGAGAGGAGTTGAGGACGTGAGAGTTAGTTCTGGGAACAAACTCTCACACCCTATATAATAAACTCTTGGCCGAAACCCTAGACTTCAATGCTTTTCAGCCGAAATACCCAAGAAGCCGAAATAGTTTCTGCCTCTCCCTTTTCTCTCTAATTCCCGAAACCCAGGAAAACGAAGAGCTAGCAATCGCTGCCCGTTTCGTCGCGTGGATACCGGTAGAGGGACTTTCCGCAAAGGGAGATCAATTGGTGGCAGATTAGCATCCAAGAAACATCATCCTCCATTCAAGAAGTAGCTTCTTGAATCCAAGAAAAGTAAGTTTTTTGCTGTTTTTCGATTCGTTTACGTATGAGCGGATCCTTCAGGGGAGGATCCATGGGTGTTTGGAACGAGTTTCCGCCCATGAATCCCTTCACTATGGAGATGCCTCTTTGATGAATGGGCTTTATATTTTTAACCTCGATGAATCCATTAAAAGGCCCATCTATAACATTAATACCAAGAGGTTTAAATCAAATGACTTAAACCAAACCTACTTTTGGCATTGTCGTTTCGGCCACATCAACGAGAAACGTATACCAAAACTCCATAAAGATGGAATTTTGACATCATTTGACTTAGAGTCTTATGAGACGTGTGACTCTTGCTTGTTAGGTAAAATGACTAAATCTCCCTTTACTGGACAAAGTGAGAGAGCTTCCGATTTATTGGGCTTCATACATACAGATGTTTCTGGACCAATAAACACAAGTACTAGAGGTGGGTTTCAGTACTTCATCACATTCATAGATGATTTCAGTAGATATGGCTACGTCTATCTAATGAAACATAAATCAGAATCTTTTGGACGATTCAAAGAATTTCAAAATGAAGTATATGACACAACCCGAGGGGTTTGTTGATCCATCAAATCCTAGCAAAGTGTGTAAGCTTCAAAGGTCCATTTATGGATTGAAGCAAGCATCTCGAAGTTGGAATCGTCTATTTGATGAACATATTAAAGAATTCGGTTTCATAAAAAATGAAGACGAGCCTTGTGTTTATAAGAAAGTAACGAATAATGCAATAGTGTTCCTAGTGCTTTATGTGGACGACATCTTACTGATTGGAAATGACATCCCCATATTACAAAGCGTAAAAGCTTGGTTGGGGAAGTACTTTTCCCTGAAAGACTTAGGCGAGGCTGCATACATTTTGGGTATAAGAATCTATAGAGATAGATCTAACAAAATGATTAGCCTAAGCCATATTGGATACATTGACAAGGTACTGAAACGGTTCAGTTTGCAAGACTCTAAAAAGGGATTCTTGCCCATGTCACATGGCATTAAACTCAGCAGAACTCAAGGCCCTTCCACAAAGGAGGATCAAGAGCGCATGAGTAAGATCCCATATGCTTCAGGCATTGGGTCTATTATGTATGCCATGATATGCACTCGCCCGGATGGCTCTTTCACGTTAAGTATGACTAGCAAATATTAATCTGTCCCTGGAGAGTCACATTAGACTGCAGTCAAGAGCATTCTTAAGTACTTGAGAATGACTAAAGATATGTTCTTGGTTCATGGAGGTCACGAAGAAAGTCTGGTTGTAAATGGTTACACAGACCCAAGCTTCCAAATCGACGTAGAAGACTTTAAATCGCAATCTGGTTTTGTGTTTTGTTTGAATGGAGGTGCTGTGAGCTGGAAGAGCTCAAAGCAGGAAACCGTGGCCAACTCTACAACAGAAGCTGAGTATCTAACTGCCTCTGAAGCAGCTAAAGAAGCTGTTTGGATCAGGAAGTTTGTAGATGAATTAGTTGTCATCCCTAGCATTGTGAACCCAGTGGACCTTTATTGTGATAGTACTAGTGCCATTTCACAAGCTAAGGAACCTAGATCTCACCAACGATCCAAACATATTCTCAGGCGTTTCCATCTGATTAGAGAGATCATTAATAGAGGAGACGTTAAAATTTGCAAAGTTCATACATACGATAACATTGTCGATCCATTGACCAAGCCACTCCCGCAGCCTAAACATGAGAGTCATACAAGTTCAATGGGATTGAGGATCATGTATGATTGGACCTAGGGCAAGTGGTAGATTGTTAGTAGTGCCCTAGGACCATTAGCATATGTGGTACATTTTATATCTTTTGAGCATGTAATTGAATAGCTAATTTTGCTTATGAACATCAAATGCATGATTTGATAGTAAAACTCATTGGTTTATGTAATTACTATTATAGTTGTCCCTAGTTTTATGTAAGCTTCTTTACAATGAAATAAAACCAGTATGATGTTTGATTGATGATTATGTTTTACTAATCATGTGTAATGAAAACAAATCATATCATAGATGCAATGTATTAAGATATATTGTATCGGACGTGATCCGTTAGAGAAGTAATACTTCATGGTCCTTAGTCATAAGTTTTACTTCCTCAATACTATTTTAGAATCCTTAGACCTTTTGTCTCCATTGATTCTAGCATGAATGGAGCCACGTTTTGACTCAGCAGACGTTACTTTTAACCGCGTAATCAATACGACTGATGATCGGATGTAGCGTCCTATCATGGCTTGAATGTGAGAGGCATTGTAAGGAATTTCTCCCTCTCTATTAATAGAGAGATATCCATGGGCCCCTTGATAGGAAAGACTGTCTAAATGCATGGCCGTGCTCAAATGTATTTGATAAAGTGCTTATTAAATACTATTTGTTTGAACAGTCTACCTGGAGATCGAGCATAAATACAATTAAGCTTAATAAGGGTGACGACAACCATGCCTTATGCTTAATTAGGATATCGCGAGACAAATGGATTAAATAGGGGATTGATATTTGGTTCCACCGTAAATTCATTCACTTTGGGTAGTCACAATGTCATGCTAGGGCCCGCTTGTGATTTATGAACACATACTACTACTAAGTGTGTTTTCATTGCCATTGTGATATGAACCTACACGCATAGATGAGCTAACGAGCTTCATGTCCAGATTCAATGAATCTAGAATGTGTCTAGGTTCATTGTATCTAACATTCATTTTTCTGAGAATAATAAAGCATTATTATTCGAGTTAGAGATAAGGGGCATTTTCGGTATAGTTGGGATTACGTGGGAGTTATTATCCGATAAAGACTCCACTACCAGCAGAAGTTTAGGGGACGTGGGAGTTAAAGACTCCCACTGCCGGGAGAGGTGGTAAGGACGTGGGAGTTGTTTTTTAAACAACTTCTCACACCCTATATAAACCTCTTTTGGCCGAAACCCTAGGGGTAAGTTTTTCCAGCCGCAAAATTACCAAAACCAAGAAATCAGATTTCTTGCTTTCTGTCCCTCATTTTCTCTCTAATTCCCAAAACTCAGAAGAGCTAGTACTCGTTGATCCTTTCGTCGCGTGGATACCAGTAGGGAGTAATTCCGTAAGGGAGGACTCTAGGTGGTTGCAACCGAGAGCCAAAGACGGAACCTTTTCACTCAAGAAACAACTTCTTGAACCAAGAAACGTAAGTATTTTCTTGTATTTTTCGATTCGTTTTTGTATGAGCGGATCCTTCAGGGGAGGACTCATGGGTGTTTAGAACGAGTTTTTGCCCATGAATCCCTTCAAATACCGTAAAAGTGAGGGATTGACAACGTCAAATTCTTGCTAGGGATTCGACGACATCAAACACAAAAAGCATTTATGTTCACGTATTCAAAAGGTATTAATTCTATAAAAAACTTATTGGTTCTTACTCTTGATAATCCTAGTAACATACGGATTCCAATTTATTTTCGATGCCATTTTGTTGGAAATGAGAATTTCTCTCTTACAGTAATTGCATTACTTGCCTATTTGGTAGATGGTCATTTGGTCGATTCAATGTGTTTATTCCCAGTCTAGAGCTCTTGTATGTTGGTGACCCTATAACAAGATCTATCCCACCATTTATTACTATACTGAGTGCCCGGGAGCACTATATTTTTACTGACTGGCCAGGACCCTAGTGGGAGTAAAAGGTTAGGGCTATTAACAGTTGTTTTTTAGTTTACGAGGGTGAGCGATGGCATAACGGGGTATATCCTTAAACTCTGGCCCTTTATTATGGGGAAGTACCCGAATCACCGACTGTCTGGACCCTCATTAACGAGAAATAATAGTTTGGGTTGTTAACTGTTGGTAAAGAGTTGTAGCCAGACAATTGAGCTCGGTTGTGTCAATTAGTTGTTGTTTGAATTAGTTGTTGCATGTATGAGTGATACTTGTAATGTCTGATTATCTGTATGTCTGACTGATATGTTATGAATGATTTATGGTGCTCGTAGCACAAGTTAGATGTGCAAAATCAGTTATGAAAGAGTATGGTTTGTAAAATAGTTTTTTTGTATTTTTATTGTCTGTTTGAGTTGGTCAAAACAAGTATTTTATGGTTTGGGAAAGTTGGATTTTAAAAAAAAACCGCATTTCCTTTGTTATATTTGCACTGAACATTGACATTTCTGAACCTCGGGTAACCCCTCTGGTCAACTGGACTAATCATCCTTCGTCCGAAGGGAAATTTTGAGGCTATTTCCTGTCTTTCGGACGACCTTCGGTCGACCAGAAGATGTTTCCTTCTTCCAGACTATCTCGGACGAGGGTTCCGGACGAAGCATCGTCTGGAGCCATCATCCAGAGGCTATTTGAATTGTTTCCGTTCTATTTTAAAAGCTCTGTTGTTCTGAGATATTGTATGATGTTTCCAAGAGTTTTCATAGTATTTAAAGTCAAGTGTCTATTAAGTTCTGTTTCAAATGTTTTTGTAGCGGGAAATGTTTTGGGTCTCATTTGATACTTCATCCCAAGGGTGTTTGATCCTTACTGGGTTAGTGTAGCTCATTCCTTACTCTTGTGCATATACCTTAGTAGATGCCCCCATATGGGAGGTTCGAGATGAGGACTTGATTCAAGAACTTGAGGAATGATTTGATATGTCTTTGATGTAATAGTTTTTTAGTTTATCATGTTAAGTTTTATTCGATACTTTAACTTTGTAGCCTTTTTAAGTTTGATGTAAAACCTTTAAGTATTTTCTATGTTATGATGCAAGACCTATAGGTTATGTTTGAAGGGATTCATGGGCAGAAACTCGTTCTAAACACCCATGAGTCCTCTCCTGAAGGATCCGCTCATACAAAAAAGAATCGAAATTACTTACAAAAGACTTACATTTTTTGGCTAAAGATGATGTCTTTTGGATGTGTGTTGCTGCCACCAGAGTCCTCCCTTGCGGAATTACTCCCTACTGGTATCCACGCGACGAAATGAACAACGATTGCTAGCTCTTCAATTTTCTGAGTTTCGGGAATTTAGAGAGAAAGGGAGAGCGAAAACAAGAAATCTGATTTCTAGGCTTCTGGTATTTTTGTTGCTCAAGCATTAGTCACTAGGGTTTTGGCCAAGAGAAGTTTAAATAGGGTGTGAGAGTTTGTTTCAAGAACAACTCCCACGTCCTATCCACCTCTTCTGGCAGTAGGAGTCTTTAACTCCCATGTCCTCTAGACTTCTGCTGTAGTGGGAGTCCTTATCAGATAATAACTCCCAAGTAATCCCAGCTATAACCAAATACCGAAAATGCCCCTCATTAATCTCTAATTCGAATAATAATGTTTTATTAAAATGTCAGATACAATGAACCTAAACACATTGTAGATTCATTAAATCTAGACATGAAGTTCGTTAACTCGTCTATGCGTGTGACCCTGTAGGTTCATATCACAATGGCAATGAAAACACACTTAATAGCAGTATGTGTTCATAAATCACAAGCGGTCCCTAGCAGGACATTATGACTACCCAAAGTGAATGAATTTACGGTGGAACCTAATATCAATCCACTATTTAATCCCTTTGTCTCGCGATATCCTAATTAAGCATAAGGCATGGTAGTCGTCACCCTTATAAAGCTTAATTGTGTTTATGCTCGATTTCCAGGTAGACTGTTCCAACAAATAGTATTTAATAACCACTTTATCAAATACATTTGAGCACGGCCATGCATTTAGATAGTCTTCCCTATCGAGGGGCCCATGGATAGCTCTCTCTAATAAGAGAGGGACAAATTGCTTACAATGCCTCTCACATTCAAGCCATGGAATGATACTACATCCGATCATCAGTCGTATTGATTACTCGATTAAAAGTAACGTCCGACTGAGTCAAAACGTGGCTCCATTCAAGCTAGAATCAATGGAGACATAAGGTCTAAAGATTCCAAAATAGTATTGAGGAAGTAATACTTATGACTAAGGACCATGAAGTATTACTTCTCTAACGGATCACGTCCGATACAATATATCCCAATATATTGCATCTATGATTTGATTTGTATTCATTACACATGATTAGTAAAACATAATCATCAATCAAACATCATACTAGTTTTATTTCATTGTAAAGAACCTTACATAAAACTAGGGACAACTAGAATAGTAATTACATAAGCTAATGAGTTTTACTATCAAATCACGCATTTGATGTTCAGAAGCAAAATTAACTATTCAAAGACATGCTCAAAAAGATATAAAACATACAACATATGCTAATGGTCCTAGGGCATTACTAACAATGTTTAAGTTTAATCAAGTTATTCAGATTCTTAGTATATATCTGTTATGGGTTCGGTGTCGCATCGGAGAATGAGGTGCTTCCAGGTCACCTCCAGGTCTTGCGGTGTAATAGAAATGGTATCAGAGAAGGTCGAACCTTAGGCTTAAATCCGTGGTTAGAAGTTAAGTGTGGAATGAACATATGAATGATTCAATAGATGACTTAAGATGTGATTCGTGGGTAGATGTTCTGAATTAGGAATTGTGTGTTTATGTATCTGCTATGCGTGTTTATTTAAGGATTCATGTATTATGAACTGGAATTATTAGCCACTTTGATCATCAACATATTTTCGTCTAGCCACTTTGGTCAAAATTCAAGTTTTTTAACTTATTTCATCACTAAAGTTTTTTCGGCCTGCCATTTTGGTCACTAAATTTGTTTCTTAACTTTTTTCATCACTAAAGTTTTTAAGTCCTGCCATTTTGGTCACTAAAGTTTTTTTATTCTGCCATTTTGATCCAAGTTTTTTAGTGACCTAAATGGCAGAATGAAAAAACTTTTGTTACCAAAATGGCAGGCCGAAAAAACTTTAGTGATGAAATAAGTTAAAAAACTTGAATTTTGACCAAAGTGGCTAGACGAAAATATGTTGATGATCAAAGTGGCTAATTATTCATTATGAACTGTATTAACACCTTAGCTACATTTTACTTGCTTTAATTGTATTATCATGTTAACTTGGTTTTGTACCTTTAATTGTGTTAGTTGATGTCATGGCTTTTACTGCTTTATGCATTCATGCATCTACCGTTGTGTTATGTGTTTAATTGAGATATGATGTATATTAGATTGAAATAACATGTAAGCTTAGTTTTTGTTGCTTAATGTGTTTTTTTTGGCTTGTCATTTGGATTAAGATTGGACGACAATGGAAAAACAACAATGTGAGAAGGGCAAGAAGAGACCCCATTCAGTGATGACCTAAGGACATAGCTCTAAGCCTAAAGTTTCAAGACCTTCCGCAGCTCGCAAGAGGGTGCGATCAATAGCTGCGCCAAGTGGATATTTTGTATTGGTGAAATGTGTCAAGTGTGGACAGAAACACCCGTAGAAAGTGTCATTGGGATACATGATCTTGCTTCAAGTGCGGGAAGATGGACCACCACATTAAACAGTGTTGGGAATTAACTTCTGGATGAGTTTCTATGAGGGAACATCATATAGTGAAGAAATGTGTTAGATCTAGAAGAAAGCATCCATGAATATGTCATTGGGGTACATGAGCTTGTTTCAAGTGCGAAAAGTTTGGACACATCATTAATCAGTGCTCGATGATGGTTCATTGAATTTATCAAACGGTGTCAGATGCGCCTAATGTCGGGAATCAATGGTTCGGGCCTAATTTTGAAGTGTTTTCCCTCACATGGGGTGTGGTGACAGGTACACTTGTGTTAATTTGAAAAAATTATGTGTTATTTTAATGTGGCATATTTTCTTTTGTGCTTCATAGATTGTCATATAGTACCATACTTGTCTTTTGGTTGCGTATAGAGCCACTACTCATTTTTGTTGAAAACGTCAGAAGACTCGTATGACTTGATTTTGAACGGTGGAGATAGAATTCCAACGGTGGACTTAGGAGTAATTCCCTTCGAAAGCTGAGATTAAGAATCTGGAAAAACTTGTGTTTATGCAATCTTTGAAGATTTGTTAAGCGTTTAAGGTAAGGATCTTACACTCTTTAATTTCTGTCCAAAAATCATGAATTGTTTTCTGTTAAAATTATGGAATAGTGATGAATTGATTCTTACATATTTTATTTCATAAGAAATACACGAAGTGTTGAATTATAATTGCATTACATGTATGTTGATTTATGGATTTTAATTACGTATGTTGTTGCCTCTTCAGTTGATTGTCATTTCGTCGATTTAGTGTGTTTATTCCCAATCTAGAGCTCTTGTTTGTTGTTGACCCTATAACATGATTTATCCCACCATTTATTACTGTACTGAGTGCCTGGGAGCACTATATACTGGCTGATTGGCCCCGACACTAGCGAGAGTAAAACGTTAGGGTTGTTAACAGTTGTGGAGTTCATAAGGGTGAGCGATGACATAACAGGGTGTGTATCCTTAAACTTTGGCCCTTTATTCGGGGGAAGTACCTGAATCACTAAGTGTCTGGACCCTCCTTAACGAGAAATAATAGTTTTAGGCTTCAACAGTTGGTATAGAGTTGTAGCCAGACAATTGGGCTCGGTTGTGTGAATTATTTGTTGCATGTATGAGCGATACTTGTAATATCTAATTATATGTATGCGTGACTGATATGTTATGAGCGATTTATGGTGCTCGTAACACAAGTTCTGATGTGAAAAATCAGTGAAAGAATATGGTTTGATAATAGTTTTTTGAATTGTTATTGTCTGTTTGAGTTGGTCAAAACATGTATTTTTTTGGTTAGGAAAGTTTAATTTAAGAAAACAGGACGTCCTTGTACAATGCTCAAGGCGTGCCATTGGTAAAGATTTGACTACGGTGCCACAAATTCGTAAGATGATCCTAAGTAATCGTGGTTGTTCATTGGATTCTGGAGGTAGATTTCTCTGGTTGAGGTTGAGGCTGCATTCATTTATTCAACTTGACATGATTTTTTCGCTTTCTTTTTCCGTTCACCGCGGGACTAGATGTCCCTGCCCTTTCATGTACCGGCTAGAGAGTTTCACTTTTTGAAAAAGAATTGGAGGTAGCAGTGGAAATTTTGGTATCCTTTTTTTCGCTTTCTTTTTCCTTTCACCGCGAGAGATGTCCCTGCCCTTTCATGTACCGACTTGAGATGTTTGACAGATGACCGGCGGAATTGCATTCATCCATAGGTATCCTTTCTCTCGGTTATAAAGAATCTATATGTGATATATGAAGCTCTTTCCAGGTGGAAGGTTTGTTGGAATTGAATCAGAATCGGTTCTTTTCAAATCGGTTTTTCAATTAGGAGTTGATCTCTACTGTAGAGCTCACTCTGAGGAAAACAACTAGAGGAGTTCTCTACCAGGGATTTTCTAGACATACCAGGCGGAAAAGACCTTTATATAGGATTTTCTGATGCGCCTCTTGACTCTTATCCTTCTCTGGATCGGTGGAGCTATTTCCACTATCACTAGTGGAAGGGTAACCGAAAGTGAAGAAGCCTTTCCCCTACTTCAACTTTGGGAAGGGATGTGCTAGAGGTCAGGCATGCTCGACTGAAATGAGAGGAAGTTTCCTTTATTGATGAGCGAGTTGGATGACCGACTTATTCTAGCCTGACTTCTCTTGATTCACTGTCAATTGATTGTTGCATGAACGAAGTTGTAACGGAGATTGAACTAGGAATGCATTCCATAACACCAAACCCTAGGTTCCCTTCCTTTCTTTAGAAGCGTATAAAGATCAAGGTCAGTCGTTCTCCTTCTAGCTTGCCATATGCTTCTTCTTTTCAAGCTGCGGCAAAATTTTCGATGGCGAATTACTTCACTCCATGGATGAGCAGAGCCCATTTTTCGTCTGTTGCGCAAAAATCATATCATACTGGTGGCTGATTTGATATGTATGCCTTGCCTTTCGGCCTTCCCCAGTTCTCATTCATCTTTCCCCGACATGAACTATTGGACAAGCGCATGTCCCAGGATTTTTAAGTAGAAGACTCGTCGGGCCGTTGGAGCATAACTTCTTTGGGAAAAAGAACTTGAATAACTTAGTTTTTCTGAAGGAGTTGATTACAGTGACGGTTTCATTAGATATCTTACAACTAGAATCCCTCTTTTTTCCTATCCAGTTTGGCATTTTCGAACCTCTGGTGACCCCTTCGGCCGACCGGACTCATCAGTCTTCATCTGGAGGGAAATGCTGAGGCTACTGCTTGCCTTTCGGACGACATCCGGTCGACCAGAATATGTTTCCTTCGTCCGGACTACCTCGGACGATGGTCCAGAAGATGCATTGTCCGGAGCCATCATCCGGAGGCTGTTTGGACCTCTTTTGAATCGTTTTCCGTTATATTTTAAAAGCTATGTTGTTCTGAGTTATTTTCTGATGTTTTTATAGTATTTAAAGTTAAGTTTCAGTCAATTTTATTTCAAATGTTTTGGGACCGGGAAATATTTTGAGTCTTATTTGATTCTTCATCCAAAGGGTTTATTTGATATTTACTGGGCTAGTGTAGCTCATTCCTTACTCTTTTGCAGATACCTTGGTAGATGTCCCCGTATGGGAGGTTCGGGACGAGGACTTGATGCAAGAACGTGAGGAATGATTTGATGTGGCTTTTATGTAAATGTGTTTTAGTTTATCATGTTATGTTATATTCGATACTTTAAGTTAACTTTGTAGCACTTTTAAGTTTGATGTAAAATCTTTAAGTATTTTCTAAGTTATGATGTAAGACCTTTAGGTTATGAAGATGTATCATTTTTTTGGGATAAGCCGCAAGAAGAGAGCTTCATTAAGCTTAAGCAATTACTCACTTCTTCCCCTATTTTATCTTTACCTCAATTTAATCTAACTTTTGATGTTGAATGTGATGCTTCAGGTATAGGTATTGGGGCTGTTTTGCAACAACAAGGCAAACCTTTGGCATATTTTTTAGTGAAAAATTAAGTGGCGCTTCACTTAATTATCCTACATATGATAAAGAGTTGTACGCTATTGTTAGAGCTTTGGAAACATGGCAGCATTACTTGATTACAAAAGAATTTGTCATCCGCACGGATCATGAATCAATCAAGTATCTCAAAGGACAAAGTAAGTTAAACAAGAGACATGCAAGGTGGGTTTCCTTTATTGATACTTTTCCTTATATAATCAAATACAAGAAAGGTAAGGAAAACATTGTTGCAGATGCTTTATCTAGAAGGTACACTTTACTTTCAATTATGCATGCTAAATTACTTGGTTTTGAACTTTTAAAAGCATTGTATAAAGATGATAAAGAGTTTTCTGATTTATATTCAGCATGTCAACTTTCGGCTCAAAAAGATTATTATCAATTTGAAGAATTCTTGTTTAAAGGCAATATAGATTATGTGTTCCAGCATGTTCAATACGAGAATTAATTGTTAGAGAAGCACATAGTGGCGGTTTAATGGGACATTTTGGTGTTTTTAAAACTTTAGATATTTTACAAGAACACTTTTATTGGCCTAAAATGAAACGAGATGTGAGGAAAATTTGTGATCTTTGTTTTAAGTGCAAACAGGCAAAAAGTACTTCAAAAGCTCACTGATTGCTCATGCCTTTACCCATTCCCTCTTCACCATGGATTGATCTTTCCATGGATTTTATTCTTGGATTACCAACATCCAAAAGAGGTAATGATAGTATAATGGTTGTTGTTGATAGATTTTCTAAAATGGCTCATTTTATACCTTGTAGGAAAACAAATGATGCAAGCCATGTTTCGGATCTATTCTTCAAAGAAGTCATTCGGTTGCATGGTATTCCAAAAACAATCGTAAGTGATAGGGACGTAAAGTTCTTAAGTTATTTTTGGAAGACCTTATGGAGTAAGTTGGGGACTAAGTTGCTATTTTCTACTTCAAGTCGCCCCCAAACCGACGGACAAACCGAGGTAACCAATAGAACTCTAGGGGTTTAACTTAGGACACTAATTCAAAAGAATTTAAAACGGTGGGAAGAATGTTTACCTATTGCTGAATTTGCATATAATCATACTTTACATTCAACTACTAATAATTCACCTTTTGAAGTTGTTTACGGTTTTAACCCCCTAACCCCTTTAGATCTAACCCCTCTTCCTATTGATGAGTACTATAATATAGAAGGTGATTCAAGGGCTGATCTTGTCCAAAGAATACATCATGAAGTTGCCGCCAACATAAAAAAGAAGAATGAGCGTATTGCAATACAAGCCAACAAAGGCCGCAAGGCAATCACCTTTGAAGCTGGTGATTGGGTTTGGATACATTTTAGGAAGGATAGATTTCCTAAAGAGAGAAAAACTAAACTTCATCCCTGAGGAGATGGACCTTTTCAAGTCGTGGCCAAGATTAATGACAACGCATACAAAATCAACTTGGAAGGTAAGTATGGAGTCCATTCCACTTTTAATGTTGCTAATTTATCTCCTTTTGATTTTGATTCATATTATGTTGATCATGATGATGATTCGAGGTTGAATCATTTCCAAGAAAGAGGGGATGATGCGGGACCATCTAAAGAGCTGCCTCATATTAGGCATCCCTTATCAAACATCATAGGACCAATGACTAGATCAAGAACCAAGCAAGTGAATCAACAATTGTCTACATTGATCCGAGAGCTAAAGCACAAAGAGGAATCAAAGCTATATGTAGAAGATGAAGTTCAAGTCCAACTAATAACTCTTGAAGACATTCAATTCGGCCCAAACAAGCAAAGTGGCTAAAAAGGGCATTTTAGTATTTTTACACATTAAAGTCTATTCTAGCCTATTCTAGACTATTCTAGACTTTAATTATATTTCAGCAAGTTATTTATTTTCTACTAAGGCGTGTGTAGCCTAATTGTTTTAATAAATGACATGTTGTCCAAGTGTTTGTTAGTTAGTTATTAAAGAGTCCTCATACTTCAAGGACTCTTCAATTGTTTGTTACTTGTTTGTTATTCTAGCCTCCTAGAATGCAAGATAATAGGACATGTTGTCTATTATCTTGTTTAAGTGTTTTACTTGATAGCAAGTTGTTTTACAAGAGTCCTACTTCTTCAAGGACTCTTTTATGCTTTTCCTTTTTATTGTTGGAACCGAAATTCCTCTACTTAAAGAGCAATTTCGGCCACCTTTAAGAGGAGACTTGATATATTGATATTTTGATTAAGGTTATTCCTTAGATACTTGTTTATGAATTTTCGGTAGAACTTCATATTCTTTGAGTTACTGTATCAACTAGCTTGTTTCTCTAGTTGTGGTATTTCAGCCTTCATTGATACTTAGCCTGCTTGGACTTGTGTTGAGTATATTCCCATAGAAACTATTTCGAGATAGAGAAAGATCTGCTAAAAAGCCGAACCTTGATATAAAACATCACGGTTTCGCATCACGTAGAATCGTATCGTAAAAACACAAAAAATTACGTTTCTACCGAGACTACCAAAAACGGCTTTATGTGGTACTATCGATGCATTCTTTGATGATTTAGAGCTTCCTCATGACGACGATGAGTTTGATGAAGGCGGAAATGATACATATGATGATTATAGTGATGGGGGTTCGAAATTCGACTTGCTCGATTAGATTGTAGACTTGTAATGTGCTTTTATTTTATTTTGATCTTTTGAAAGAGTTATCAGCTAAGAAGTATGTTTTGTCGCGTTTTTATATTTTGAAAGACTGGTAAATTCTTTATTGTGAACTTTGTTGCGTTATTGACTTTTGGAAAAAAAATTGTAAAATTATGTTTTATGAATTTTTCTCATATTGTTGGACCGTATAATATTATTTGTATATTACTTAATATTATTTTTATATAAAATATATATTTTAACTTTTTGGTACGATTTCACAATCCATAAGTTTACGATTCTACACCCCTGTTCCGAGTCTACGTAGAATCGCGATTTTAACAACCTTGATTTGCAGGCTAATGCGGCTCCCAATCTCAACTCATTTCCAGCTCATTGAGCTGGAATTCAGTTTGATATAGTAACCAAGATTGTACAGCATTTGGATACAATTTGTTATAGTTAGTTTTGAGTTTGTAAAGTTAATACATTCCATACATTTCCTAGGTGAAGTTAGCATTTGATAGTCAGGAGTAAGTCGGTAATTAAGGCTTGTACATAAACATGTTTCTGTTATACATTTCTCGTTCTGTTGAATCAAATGCTCCTATGTCCATTGTTGGTGCCATGTTCTCTTGTAATAAATATCACAAGAAAGTAGTCTTCCTAATTTTATTTATGTCATTCTTTATCATATTATTATCAAGCTGACGCATGCCAATTTATCTTTTTTCAAAAAAAAAATTAAAACAAAATACAACAAGAGAAAGAAAGGGAAAGTGATAAACGTATCATCTTTTTATGACTAGGATGAAAGATGTGACAAAGAGTCGGAGTTATATCCCAAACTGTAACTAGCTAGCCATGATCTTTTAAGCATGCAAAATTTTCACCAGATTCAGAAGTAGCTTGATTTTCAAAAGAGTATATGAACCATACAATTGTGGGGCAAGCGCCTTGTCCGTTAACTATAAGTCATGAGTTCGATTCCTACTCATAGGAATAAAGCAAATTTTATGACTATTTAGTTTTTCACAAAACTCCCTTGACGACTAAATTAGTTAAATCCTAAACTCTAAAAAAATAATTGTATGATAAATCCTAAACTAAAAAACATAAACTGTCAAAATGGGTGCAGTAAATAAACTGAATAAAGTGATGGGGGACCAAATAGCCATAGCATGTGGGACTGCACATGTTTTAAGTTACTAGACAATACCTAGTGAGAAACTGATTTTTAAGTCAATAAACAGCAAGCTAACGAACAAATTAGAATCATTGTGAGGCAAAATAGCCAATTTAGTCCCTTATGTATTTACGAACTGTCACATTTGTCATATTTGATTAATTGTATACAAATCAATTACATACGTATTTAAGATCTGCCACATTAGACATTTAGTCCATTTTTTTCATAGAACCCAGTTAACTTGGTCAGTGCTCGTCATGTGCCTATTTTTGCTGGAGTATACTTAAAGGTAAAAAGAAATAAAATACTAATAATCAATTGTAATTAATCTAAAAACAAAAGAATAACAAAAACTCATCATCTTCCTCCCTCTATCTTCTTTTCCCCTTCCACCTACCACCACTTCACTCACACCACAATCGTCGCCACTTCACCCTACATCCTCTTCTCCCAAATCCAAGTCCTCATACACCCCATCATCATTCATTCAATACACATCTCCATCTCTAATTTCAATACCCATCTCCATCTCCAAATTTCAATGCCTATTTTCATCCCCAGTTTCTCCATCTCCGCTACCTGCAGTTAATGTCTAATTATCAATAAAAATCATCCTCAAAAGTTTTAATAATGTTCGAAAATTGTTAAATAAAGAAGAAACCCATCACAAATTACAAGGCAAACTACATAAACCCAACTCAAAATTCAATTAATTGGCAGTAAATTGGCTTGAAACGATTAGCAAAAACAATTACTAAGTAAAAAAAGGTTTACTTTCTTGAGACGGATGGCGCGAATAACTTCTCTGTCAGAGGTGTTAAGCAGAAGAAGTTGTTCGAAGAGTAGTATAAGCTCTTGAAGTAGCAAACTGGAAACAAAATCAGAGCATCAGCCAAGAATTTTTTTGACCTATCTTGATATGTCCAACAATGATGTTTAGAATTCATTTCCTTATGAAATTTTCTAATGTGTTCTTTTTAATGAACTCAAAATCAATGTATCAGCCAAGAATTTTTTGAAGAAACCATAGGCAGGGACGAAACCAGGAATTTAGTGTTGGGGGGGGGGGGGCGAAACTGCTAAAATTCTTGGGGGGACAATAAAAAGGGCAAAAAAAATTCTTGTGGGGGGGGGGGGGGGGCGAAATTGATAAAATTTTCCAAATTACACATAAAATTTCGATAAATAGTAGTATTTTTAAAAATCTCGGGGCGCCCGGTCCCCCCACTCCCCCCGCCCCCCTGGATCCGTCCCTGCCCATAGGCCTAAGGAGAATGTGAGGAAAAAAATTGTGTTAATTTAAATTGGATATACATAGTTATATTTTTTAACAATTGAGTACTCATATTTAAATTTTTTTTCCAGAGAAGGAAATAGAGTAGAGTTCTCAAAATACCCCTGCAAAAATAGGCACGTGGCGAGCACGTGACCAAGTTAACGGGATTCTGCCAAAAAATTTGACGGAAGGACCGTTTTGGCAGGTCATAATATGTATGTAACTGATTTGTACAAAATTAATCGAATATGACAGATGTGGCAGTTCGTAAATATACAAGGGACGAAACTGGCTAATTTTCCGTCATTATGATAAAAACAAAATCCTTGACAAAAGAGAGACTTGCTATAGTCTGTTTGCTTCCCACAAGGCTCTCGGATATACATCTCGCGCTTGGTTGTCTCGAAGTCCTTCTCAGAAACTTTAATTAGATATCTGGTTTGTACACTTGAAGCATCGAAGAAGAGTTAACTATGGATTATTAGGTTTATTAATGGGTTTTAAGCAAGGTTGTTAAACTCGCGTTTTTACGTAGACTCGGTGGAGGGGTGAAAAATCGTAAACTCGTGAATCGTAAAAAAATTCGTAAAATCGTACCGAAAAATTAAAATATATATTTTATATATAAATAACAATAATTAACATGTAAATTATACCATATGGTCTAATAATATGCGAAAATTCATAAAACATACTTTCACAAGTTTTTTCAAAAGACAATAACGTAACAAAGTTCACAATAAAAAAACTTACAAGTCTTTCAAAATATAAAACGCGACAAAATCTAATTTTAACTTATCCACTACGAGAACAAAAACGAAAAATAACAAATCCGCTACAAGCATAAGGATACAAAAATATTTGCAGAATGAACATCAATAATTAACTGATATCAAAATGCATCAAGGATTTTCATCAGTCTGTTCTCCCCAACCGCTACTACTCATGTACTTGTCAACAATACCAAATTCTTCATTTTGAGCAAGCCTGAGTGCATAGTTTTCTTTTGAAATAAGCCCCTTTTTAAGTCGCCTGTAATAAATAACCTCCCACGGCCACAAGCGAGCAGAACCAAAGTAAATTTCAGGAGGCCAACCATTTTCATTCTCACCAGATTGCTCCAGGCCACAGTTTTTAAGAACCAAGCATAATACTTTGGAAGATATGTTCATCAAATTGGCAGCACGAAGCATTACACACATGATTTTGTATATCAAAAGCAGTTAAGTATCCAAGGAGAATAATTAGAAAAGAAAAAGAAATGATTTTATAAGTAAATTGGTAGAATCGGTAGAAACGGTAGAAACGTACGTTTTTACGATCCGAGTCAACGTTTCTACTCCGTTTCTACTAGATTACGATTCTACTCACGATTCAACACGTTTTGCCTCCGTAGAATCGTAAAAACGTACGTTTTTACGTGTTGACTCGCGTTTTTAACAATCATGGTTTTAAGGTAGGAATTTGGGGATTTTCACTCCTGGTTCTTAAAGGAGTTTTTAATCGATTAGGTAAATAGTAGTTTGGGGATGGGATGAGTTAAAGAGGGGTTAGAGATGGGTTTGGGCTTGGGAATTTAGTGTTTTCATAAATTTATCCTTGGTTAAAACAGCAACGTGATGGTCGTGTGCGGATAGAAGTCGATTTTCTTTTGATGAAACTGGACGTAAGGACTAAATTTTTTGCCAAAAAACTCTTTGAGACTAAAAAGGCTAAAAATATAACGCGATGATTTTACGGGGCGGGGGGAGGGGGGATAGGGAATCGAACCTGGGTCTAGGCCAGGGATTGTGGCTGCCTTTTCCACTGGGGCAAGCCTGATTCCCTAATATAACGCGATGATTAAAAATCTAATTTTTCAAATATTGAGGAGCAAAGTATGCAATTAGTCTAAGGATAATTTTAATATGGATCAGTTTTATTGGATCATATACTTCATAACTGGTCACATCACTATAAATTGAGGAGAGAGGCAATTCTGTGATACGTGGTTAATTCTAAACTACAAAATTCATATGTACCTAATCCGTATTCTTAATGACTCCAACCCTCGATTTACTATTGGAAGATTCTGATTTTTCTTTCTGAAGTACAAAAAATCTAAAGGATTCAAGAAGAAATGGAAGTTCCTAAGGAAAAAATCCAACAAAGGGAAAAAAAATCTGACACATGTTTTCTGTGTAAGCAAAAGGGACAGGCTAGCATACCTATGACTCTCTAAGCAGGGATCCACATCAGTAGACTCTTTAGAAGTGTTCAGTTACTCTATTAAATTCTAAGTTTTCTAATGGAAGTACCCGCAAAAACATTGCGGATCCCCTCACCCTCGGATTCAGTCACCGGAAAATTAGCCGAACCTGGCTCTGATACCTAGTAGTTAAGGAAAACATTAAACTAAGATGATAATCTTTAAATTAAAACACTAGTTTAACATGAACTACTTTGAACGCTACTAAAGAACAAGATGAAATCTAAAAAGAAGACATCTTGAAAATTCCTACGGGAAACTAAACATTGCGAATGTCCGCAGCAAAGTCGAGACTATACACCAACAGCTGTCTTACTTGATCCAATATACTACTGAGTGGTCTCCCCAGATGTCAAAATTACTGTCAGAAAAGGAGTTTTTACAACACCAACTCAAATCCCTTGAATCCCAGCTAGATCAGTCTCAACCTAGCCTCTTTCCCCCATCCCCAGCCTACTTCCCGACCTCCTCTGGCCAGAAAAAAAAGTTCAACCTTTTGATTCCACCCTCTGTGACAACATACTCACCAGCCCTAGTCTTATGGAAAGATTTACCCCATCACAAAAAGAGACCAGCCCCAGTCTTCAACCCCACTCTACTAGCAAGCCCCACACCAAAAAAAGGTGTTGATAAACCAAGTACCAATGCATAATTTATTTTTATATTTTCGTGTTTTTCAATGAAACAATAACTATTGTAACATTAAAAGGTTTCTTAGATCAAATGTGTCCTACCCTAGTGGGGTAGGCGTCTATCCTCATGGGTTCAATATCTTCCACCTGCGTGTGGCAAGCTTTAATCTCCTTTTTTAAGACTATCTTCTCCTTGTCTGAGACAGTTTTCTCTCCCCTATATGGGACAACCGCCCAATCTAACTTCCAAAAAAAAAAAAAAAAAAGTTGCTTAGAGAAAAGAAATAATCAAAGGTCCAATAGCCCAGTGGGGCATTAGCCGGCCCGTGACCGAGAGGTCCCGGGTTCGATACTCTCCCCAAGCATGGGGTAAGCTTTAATTGTCTCACTTCTAGGGTACTCTTCTCTTCTTATGAGGTGTTCTTCTCCGCTTTGCGATTGGTTCTCTCCCCTTTGGGGTTCCGCACTCGGGCGTTAAAGAGAAAAGAAATAAATAGTCCGCCTAACTAAAATTCAGTATGCAATACAGATTACAGACCCATACTTTGTTTTTTTTTTCTTTCTAATGACAAACTAGCTAGGTAGCTAATAGCGTAAATTACAAACTAAAAACGAACATAAAAATTATTATTCCCCTGTAATAATTATTTCATGATAAGTTCGACTCTTGTTCCATGAAGCTTCCATCGAATGGATATTTAAAAAAAAAAAAAAAAAATTTTGTTTTACATGTATTAATATTTTAGGTTTTACTCATGTATTTTTACTCCTCCTCAAATTATTATTATTATTTTTAAATTATTTTATAGTTTTTTGTACTACAGAATCAAAGTTCTAACTAGTTTCCCTATAATTTAGATATTTACTAGTCCTATTAGAAACCTATCGATCAACTATCGACTTCTATTTTTGGTTAAGGATCGACACTTCTGCCCTCAATCAACTATGAGCATCATCCTTGCCAAGTCATTTCTGACGAATCTAACTATCATGGTAAGGGATATTTTCCTTAGTACATACTTCACGATTGTTTTTTGATGAAATAGTGAGAAAAATATATATTTTCGGATTGATCTGACAATTAATAATCAATCGAAAACACCCACAACGCTTTAATTTTACCCTTTCTGACAGCCATCTGTTACGGGAATTTGCCGATGGGCTACGGAATTGTGCATCGCTGACACACCAATTTCCAGCAGTCTTATAATTGCATTTATATTTTAATCTTATGAGTTTTTAAATAAAGATTGAACTGGTGTTATAAAGCTACAGTAGCCAAAATGGAACGATCTGATTAAAAAATGATGTCATTTTCTATAGTGAAGTACTTGACAAGTAGTCAGCCAAACATGAATGGAAACTTATATTCATTGTTTCTAGACGGTCTTCTTGACATAGCCATGTCAACAAACAATCACCGCGTCCGCGTGCGTCGACAAAGTCGTCGTTAAATAACTACAGCTGGGCACCTAATGTGAGAAAAGGAGTTTGTAATTATCCGTTTCATTCATAAATAATGACATAACTAGAAGAGGTAATTCTACATAACCCTGAAGTGGACACGCAAGAAGTAATTTAGTTAATAATCTTTTTCAAATTTCATAAGAGTGAGAAAATGTAATTTTCAAAATTGAGTAGGGCATCTGGGTCCTTTCTTTCAGAATTTTTTATTATTTATTATTATATGAGAAATTGTCAAACATTGTACTTATTATTTTAAGTCGGAATACTAAGTAAAATACACTAATCATCCTTGACATTCAAATCCATTTTTGTTCATAAAGAACTCACCACGTATGTATCTCAAACAATTTCCTAAATCTTCTACCTTTTCCCTAGAATATATATCTTTTAAAAGGAAAAAAAATGCAATGTAACAACTTAATAAAAACATAGCAGAAAATGAGACATACCAAAAACCCAGAAAAAAAGACTGTCGTCGCCTTGTACATTTGTCAATCCGATAATAATAATTATTGAGGTTTTGCTCAATTTAACACGTTAAAGGATGCTAAATAGTTTAAGTCATTAGTGATAATACAAAATTTTAAAATTTTATTTTGACGATTTCTTGTTTGGCTAAACATATTCCAACAATTTCAACAAAATGAAATCATTGTAAGGGTTTGATCATGACTGTTTAGTGGCTTTCTGCATATGCTTCCCATAGTCTAGGGTTACGTCTAGGCCTGTCAATTGAACTAAAGAATCCATATCTAGATTTAGATTCATAAAATCTAATTTGGGTCTAGTTATATTTTTCTATACTCTGATTTGGAAAATTTTGATATGGGACTGAGAGCATAGGTAGGGCCCTCAGTCACTAGCCTCAATTGGCACGTCGCTTCTCCAAAAAAAAATTAAATAAATTTTCTTCGATCATAGTTAAAATACAAAAAGATTGTTACGATATGGGACACGATTAAAAGTAAAAAAATTGTCTCTCTCCTCATTTTATAGTGATGTGACAAATTTGTACAATTTTTTTTACTTTTAATCGTGTCCATATCGTAACAATCTTTTTTGTATTTTAATCAGAATCGAGAAATTTTTGGGGAGGGGCGACGTGGCAATTGAGGCTAGTGACTGAGGCCCATCTATGGCCCTGGTCCATATCAGAATTATCCCTCTGATTTAGATTGGATCTGGACTTATATAGGTATGATCCAAGCCAAGTATGGGCAAGAGTTGTGGGTCTAAATTATAATTGTATAGACCCAAATACCCAATTAAGATTATTTTTTTATTTTTATTTTATAAGAACACAAGGATATGATGTTAATGTTAATGAATGGTGTATATTGTTTTTCACAAAATATTTCGCTAATAATCGTTATTTATTTTATTTAAAAAAATATTCACATTTCGATGATAAAATTGAGTATTAATAAAAATATAAGTAAAATTAGTGAGCGGGCCCAAATTAGAACCAAGACCCAATGTGGTTGAGTACGGACTCTAGTTGAAAAGATCTAGACCCAATCCAATAAAAATTCAACTTGGGTCTCAATTTAGTGGGTCTTGTCCGGACCCCATATTTTAGACCCAATAGACTCAATTAGGTAGGCCTAGTTATGTCCACACTTGTATTTTAGCATATACATGTAATTTAGGTCTCTCTTTCTCAAATATATATTGTTGCCACAAAACAATCCGGTCGAAAGTCGAGCTAACTTGTAAAAAGTTAGGTTGATTAGACCTTATATTCACACTTAGAATTCCTTCACTCAGGATAATTTACATTTGAAAAATGGCGACAGCCAAAATGCGTTATTGAAAAAAATTTCCTAACGCATGAAGCATGTCCAGAGCCAAACAATCTACCTTAAAACTAAGTACGCGTTACTGAGAAAATCACTCACGCGGGAAGTTTTGTCTAAGTGGTTGGATTCTACTTAAATATGTGTTATTGGATTGAAATCATCACGTTGTAAGTCAGTCTAATTCCAAAAAATTGTGTCTAAAAGGGATTGCAAGAATGTAAGTGCAGAAATCTGTAAGGAAAACATGTATATAAAATGTGAAGAGTTTGAAAAAATCATGTTAGATGTTGTGTTGAAGGGGCTTCAATCTTTAATTTTTTTTTTTCTATTTATAAATGCTTTCTTTGCTTGAAAATATGCTCATTTCCTTGTAAAATGCCCACTACTTTCATGATCTTGCATGTTTTTGCCTTGTTCCATGAGTTATGGCAGTAGTGGAGGTCATGGAGTGTTCATCCATATCTTGGTTGGTGTCGGTGATCATCCATTTTCTTTAGGAAAAAGTTCCCACGTGATTTAATCCTTTCCAATTGATTTATCCCTAAATATTCCATTTTTTCTTCATTACATGATAGTGGATGTTAATGGGACGTTGCTCCATAAGACTAGGTCAAGACTGATTGTTAAAGATCATACAACATGCTTATAAAAAATGTCCAAAGTCACATCGAATGTTGACGACCAGCTTTCCCGACAGTTCTCATGTTAATGATCAACTCGCTTGACTCCTGCCTCCTGACACCATTGTCGGACGGGAAGACTGGGTTAGCCTTGTTCTTTGGTCTGCCTGCCCGATTGTCTTCGCTCATGATACCATTATCGTCTCGGCTGACCAGGACAATAGTACGACGAGTTGGCCGAGGTAATAGTTTGGCGAGCTATCCTGGACAATTGTTTGTCGAGCTGGGCGGGACAACAGACTGGCAAGGTGGTCAGCTTTTTTCTCTCGATACAATTAAGTGGCTAGCGATCCACACTAATTTTTCTCTTGAGAAACCATTTGAATCCCAGTCAGTCTGGCTGTTTGTTCGTCTCTTAAATGGTCGCAGCCAGTCTAGATTTTTTGAGTACCAACACTTGCCCCTTTTTTTCTTATTAAGCAAAAGTTCGAGAAGAAAAAGAACTGCCTCTTTCTCCTAGGGATCTATTCATTTGATCTAACGTTTAAAAGAGTCCTTCTTTGACGGTGATTTATTTCGTTGTTAACTTTAATAGAGTTGGCCAAAAAATTATCTGACTTTTGCAATTCTGATCCAAATTACTCCCTCAACCAAAAAATTTATGACTTGCTTAGCAGAGGCAGTGTTGCCCAGCCAGATCATAGAGTTTGAGAGTTCTTCTGTCTTTGTTGTTACTTCTGGTGATTCTGTTGTAGACTCCAAAAGTTGATTCCTTTTCTGTTTAATCGGCTGACCAGCATCCATTTTCCTTTTGATTTATTAGTGCTTCGGTTATAACTGTTGTCATGCACTCAACTATCTGGTACAATTTCTTTTGACATTAATTTCCCCTCGAGTGGGAAGGAATAAAGTTACACCCAACTACTTGCTTTGGAATCTTGCCACGCATTTCTGTCTGAGCTGGACAAAGTGACCAAGTAGGTGTTGTGTTGGAAACTTAACTTTATCATGGTTCTTTCATCCTCCAAATTTATAACTGTTGGATTTCCACCAGGTCATAATTATCCTTTGCGGAAAGTCCTGTCGGAGCTGCTCTTACTGATAATGTTGTTTCTTAAATCACATTCGCAGTTAAAGTGGCTGGCATGTAGCCGCAGAATAGAAGTTCTTATTTTTAATTGATTTATTCTTGATCATATGGTTGGCCCGTAGTCGACTATGGTACCATTTCTTCTATTTTCATTTCTTTCCCAAGGGGGGAAAGAGTAATTTCATATCCATTCTTTATGTTAATTTGCTTTAACTATGATACCAAATGTTGCTTGAGTTGGAGAAACTATCTGAGCCTGGATTGGTTAAAAGAACTAACTTGTATCATTGATTATCCGCTTCTCGATAGTGTAGTAATAACTTTACCCCCATAAGGTCTGACTTAATTCTTGTTGATAAAAGATTGATAACTCGATCGTGAATTTACCCCTGATTTCTAATTGTTTTTGCTTGTGATGGGAAGTTAATCACCCGATTGCCTTTAGTTTGAAGTCGGAATTGGTGAAGTTGCATGCTAAAATAGCTTTCCATCATATTGGATTTTATAAGGGAAAAATGAGGCAAATAATGTAAAGTCTCAACCGTTTTGAGTCTGCACTAAAAGGTCTTTGATCGGCCAACACTTCATCTACTTGATTCCCAAAATAACTACTTTTTGGTGCAAGATTGATGTAACACATTGATCAGCATGTATCCAATATCTTCCTCGAAAATTTGTGTTTGATGTCTTGGAATCCACCAATTAGAAGACCGTAAGGTAGAATTTGGTTCTTATAGTGAGGTCACCCATTAAGATACATATTGATGAGGTAGTTTCCTTGACAAATTTCACCATTTGCATGGTGGTAACTAGGTCAGAGGCGGTCTTACCAGAATTTTTTAAAGTGGCAAGTGGCATGATGTTGAGAGTAGTTATACCATCTATGAAAACTCGGTTGACCGGTCTTACATTGACTCTAATTTTTGCACATGATTCTGGGCTGGTACAAGTTTGGCTAGCTACTCGCCAACAACATTCCCCTTTTGTATTCCCTGGCTCCTGCTTGGTATCAGACTAGCGAACTGCTGGCCAATAGCTTACTTTACATCGGAGACTGAAACTTGTAAAGTCATGATACCTTTCTCCACCTTGAATTTGACAATCCCGTATATGATGTCCGGATCATCTTTCTTTGATTGCCTAAGCCTCTAGGAAGCTTGAATACTTTTGGTTGTTTGTTGCTTGATGGGTTTGACTGAACGTAGGTTGACCTTAACCCTTTGCAGGCTCGAAGTCTTGATGTTCCATTGGAAATCAAGTCGGACTGGTTATATTTGTCTTTTAGCATATTCTCCTGATTCTTCACCTTCAACTTTTGTTTGACAATCTGCGATCGGCCATTTCCTATTGTCACTAAGTTAACAGTTGACTTTCTGTATGACACGTCTAAATATAATACAATCATTAATGTCATGATTATAAGAGCTATACCACTTACATTACTAACATCCTTTTCGCTCCTCGACGATTAGGATCTTTGGACCATTTGTTGAGTAGATAATTGAAGATTGGATTCGCCATAGTAACGTCAAATGAATATGTTTCCCTTTAATATTTTTTGTCAACCTCCTTATCCTTCACAAATTTCAAAATTGGGGCGTCATAAGTTGGCTCGCTTAGTATTCCAGTCACCAGCACCTCAGAGTATTGTACTTCTTGATTATTAGGCACATCATCAGTGATTGATATTATTGTCTAACTGTTTTGGAACATGGAAGCCCCTATTTTCTCTTTTATAAATTCTCTTGTCCAGACTATTAGGGAAGCTAGCCAAGACAATTCGAAAAATAACATGGAAAATGAGGGTCTCCGACTCATCCTTGAAATCGCACTCCAAATGTACTATGTCAAGGGCAGCGGGAAAAGTTAGAGCTTGTGAAACCCGCTTCCTCCTGACTCGCCACACTTTGATGTGAACTTGCCGATATTCTCCATGGTGGTTTTATTATCATCTCTTGAAAATGTAGAAAAATTAGGTACCTTAAAAAACTTGGAGAAGCTAGATACGGAGTCAATCCATTCAGAATATGATTTGTGGTATGATGGCTCGTACTCCACAGTAATATTCAGTCCAAACTGTTTCCTTAGCACATCTTCATTGGCCCTTAACTCAACTCATTGGTGTAGAGCCATATAATTATAGTGTGTTCCTAAATGGAAATATTTTGGCATCCAACTAGATCATCCTAGATTGTACTGATAAACATTTGTTCGGAAGGACTTGGTTGATTCCAGAATGTCTTGCCTCCTATGGAAAGTTGTTATGTGGCTAAAATGATAATTTCCACCAACATGGAAAGCAGGCTGCCAAGATAATGCAATATGTTTGATAGATATTAGGAGTTTATCCTGGCTTGAAAGGCTGGCTGGAAAATATATAATGCCCGGTTGCTATTAAACTGTGTTCCCTATTATGAAAAGTCGTTTGGCCGGAACATATATTCTGTCATGAAAGTGTTTGGAGATGTTCCACAGCTTGTAAAGTCGTCTGAAAAATATGTTTTTTCTAGACACTGTTAAGACTTACCCCAAAGATTGGAAGGCTAGTTGTCCAGAGTAAGTTGTTTGTCTGGCTATGGTTGGGATTCGCCCTCAGCCTTGAAGGCTGGCTGCCAAAAATAGGTAGTATGTTCTTTCATTGTTGGAATTTGTCCTTCAGCTGGGAAGTTGAAGGGAAATGATTGGGTACCTAGGTTTAGCCAAGTATGTAAGAGGTCTGGCCTTCATGCATGGTGGTGAGATTATTCTTAACGAAATTGATTCCTCTACCTCATTCATTTGCTGGTCTCGTGGCTATTGTAACATAAATATACATCAACGGAATATGATAATATTGTCAATCCAGCGATCTTGCTAGCTATTCTGATATATGGTCATGCACTTGAAAAGTCGTGGCATCTTGAAGGATTTCTATGGCTTGGATCTCATTATGGATGAATGACTTAATGACTGTCACTAATTGTCGTACGAGACTTTGTACTTATCCGCCAATTGTTTCATTAATCTCCTGCCTAATGGCTACCAAGGATGTTGGTACGACGAGTGAGTTTGAGACAAGTGTTTGTTCGCCCAAGGTTTTTTTTTTCCAGATTGAATTGGCTTCATATTCTCAATTTGTTTGTCGGATATAAGTAGCATTCAAGAAAGACACGCAGTTGTGTCACGCACGGGCATGTTAGTAAATGTTGCCACATGAAACTTGGTTGAACGGCGAGCTAAACAACTAGCCTGGCCCGACCTTGTATTTAAACTTCGAATTCATTCCCTGAAGATAGTTTACACTTGGAAAATGGTGGCTTGGCCAAGTATGCGTTATTGGAAAACCATTTCTCACACCGGAAGCCTGTTCGAAGTCAAACAGATTACCTTAAAACTAAGTATGCATTATTGAGAAAATTCCTCAAGCAAGAAACCTAGTCTAAGGTGTTGGATTCTACCTATGTATTTGTTATTGGATCGAAAGCCTCACATATTAAGCCTGGTTCATTCCAAAAAACTATGTGTAAAATGGATTACGTAAATGTAAGTGTGGAAAGCTGTAAGGAAAACATGCAAATAAAATGTAAAGACTTTGAAAAAATCACGTTTGTTGTTGTGTTTATAGGGCTTCAATCTTCAAGTCTTATACTATTTATAGATGCTTCATTCCCCTGAAAACATGTAATTTCATTGTAAAAGGCTCCACTATTTCCATGATCTTGCGTGTTTGGCCTTGCTCCATGAGTTATGGTACTAGTGGAACTCGTGGAGTGTTCACCAATGCCTTGGCTGATTGTTAGTTATAATCCCTTTTCTTAGGAACAAGTTACCACATGATTTTAGCCTATCCGACTGACTTATCCCTAAAATGCTCCATATTTTCCATCATTTGCTCCATTACTTGATAGTGGAGATTAATGGGACGTTGTGGCTAAGACTAAGTTGATTGTTAAAGATCATCAATATGCTTATGAAAAGTCCAAAGTCACGTCGAATGCTTCCAGCTAGCTTTCCTGATAGTTGGTTTGGTCAACTTGCTGGACTTCTGCGTCCTAACACCGTTCCTGACCCCGATTAAACGGTTTATCCCTTCTCTTTTGCTCGGCTGACCCAATTGTGTCGGCTTCCTGAAACCATTCTACTCTCGTCTAACCATATTGAGCTGTACGTGACAACAAATCTGGTGAGATGGGAGAGCAGGCTGTTGTAATAGTCTCGCGAGCTAGTCAGGACAATAGTTTGGCGAGCTAGTCTGCTTCTTATTCGGGCAAGTTAACTAGCTAGCTATCCATACCAGTTTTTCTCTTGAGGCATGTATGAATCTCGATCGGTCCTCCATTTGTCTTTCTCTTGAAATGTTTGACAAGCAGGCTACCAATCTTCAATACAAATTACTCTAGTCTTTTCCCTCAAATTTGTTTGTTTTGCTTCTCCTGAGAGTGAAAGCTCTATCGTGGAATTTCCAATAAAATTTATGACAATTTATCGTGATTGATATATGGTGAGAAATTTTTCCTCAAACAAGACTTACATTGCAATTTGAATATTAGCTTGATAGTCGAGTTTGTTACTCATAGTTTAGGAGATCAGATATTAGACATTGACAACTTTTAAATAATAATAATAATAATAATAATAATAACTTACATTAGAATTATAAATTCCATAAAGAAGGCTTGTTAACAGTGAAATTCAAACATAAATTTTACAAGTAAAGTTGAACCAAATTAAGTCTAAGACTATATTTTCTAGTTTTACAGTTTTAGCAGCTCAAGCCTTCATATACTAAAAATAAAATTTACTTCATGAGAAAACATACAAAGAGAGATGAAAGCTATAAGGGTGTGTTGTTTCTTTGAATTGGTTTTGAAATTGAAATCCCCATTCTATGAAATTCCATGGAATTACTGAAATTGGAATTCTATGGTTTTCCAATTCTATGGAATTTCAAGAATTAGAATCCTAAGAAATTCCAATTCCAATTCCAAATAATTGAATTCCTTTGTTTGGTAAAACTATTGAATTGTGGTGGAATTCAATTCAAATTCAAATTTTTTTGTTTGAAACACCCAAAAATTAACATAATTAAAAATAAAATGAACAAAGTTCCTCCAGTGTGAAAAATCCAATGTTCCCCTAATATAAATAGTTGAAGTACCTTTGAAGTAAAATGACAAAAATACCCTTACTTTAAAGTGATGGCAATCTTTTTTGTTAAAAATTTAAAACAATATTCATAGTGCTGAAGAATATACCGTTAAAAACAAAAAACTCTTTGATGAAAAATGATAAAAATATCCCTAGTAGAAAATGAGGAAATTTTGTCGGGTATAAAAAATGATGAAAATTTCATACTAAAGTTTTAAAAAAACACCAATTGCAAAATATGAATAAACTTTTCACAGTCCAATTATAAAAATGCATTCGTTGTAAAATGACAAAAATACCCTTGTTATTAGTAGAATTTGCTCATTGTGTATAATAATGAATACACACTGGATAAAAGATGAATAGATCACAAAATTATGAAAATAATCCGATGGAAATGAAGAAAACACCATTGGTTTAGAATGGTGAAAATGCCAATTTTCCAAAATGACGGAAATGCCCTGACTATAAAATTTTATTTTTTAAAACGAGTGGTATTTTTGTCATTTTGATCGGTAATTCTTTTCAGTTGGTATGGATGACATTTTTCTTATTTCTCAACAAGTGTCTTTTCGTTATTTTACACCGATAATATTTTAGGAATTTCAAGTAATCGATTTTTTGCCATTTTTGAAAAGTGTACTTTTGTCATTTTGTTTTAAGAGATTTTTTTTATTTTATTCAAAGTTAATTTAGTCATTTTGCACCAGATGCATTTTTTTATAGGAACGTTTTCGTCTTTTTAAATTAAGGGTATTTTTGTCATTTTACATCAAGGTATTTTTGTCATTTTTCATCAACGGAGGTATTTGGCTCATTTTTCATCTTTCAAATTTTCAGCAATTTGAGCAAAAAAAAAAAATTTCCCACTCCACGCGATGGTATTTTCATCATTTTGAGCCGAGGGTATTTTTGTCATTTTGCGTCAGGAGTATTTCGTAATTTTGCAGCATGGGTGTTTTTGTGATTTTATGTTATGTATGTTTGTGATTTTTTTTTTTTAAAAAAACAAATCGTTGTTTTGTGCCAAGGGTATTGTTGTAATTTTGCACTAACTGTATTTTCGACATCATACTAAGGTTATTTTTTTATCATTTAAGCGAAGAACATTAGCTATTTTAAATTAAGTGTACTTTAGTCATTTTATACTACAAAAGCTGCGACCAATATGTCGGAGACAAGCAGTGTCATTGACACCAACGCGCATTGCGCGAGCTACTAGGGACTAGCGCACGGCTAGACCTATTCGGTGCAGCAAACAACTACCACCTCTTTGGATACAGTGGAATTGTGGGAATTAGCCCATGAAATAGCCAGAATACTCCAAGAAAATTAGGTTGCGACCTTTCACAATTCCACTGTATCTATGGATTCTTGATAGCGGTGTCTCTCGTCATATTACTTGCGAGGAGAATAAACTGGAAAACTTCCAAAATATGGTAATTCCTATTAGTATGAGTTTTCCTAATGGGAACGTATTTGGCACAACAGTATGGTACAAGGACTCTAAACTCCAATTTTCGTCTCGCTAAAGTCTAGAATATGCCACAATTCTCGTACAATTTGATTTATATCCCTCAATTAACACAAGAATTACAATGTTGTGTCACCTACTTTGATGAGTATTGTGTCGTACATTACCTAATCCGGAAGACGCTGATTGGGGAAGGTGAGCTAAGTGAGGGCATCTATCGTCTTAAATGCGTGGCTCACCCAGGCGGAGTAATGGCGACTGTCTGTTCAGAGGAAAATTTTAAGTTGTGGCACCAAAGACTCTGACACCCATATTTTAGTACTTTATCTCATATTCCTATTTTGTTAAAACCCTCAAACGATAAATTCATACCTTGTGAAGTTTGTCACTTGCGAAAGATTCCAGATTACCATTTCCTCTTAAGTCAAAATAAGACGGAGCGTCCTTTTTAATTAATACATTGTGATTTATGGAGAAAATACCAAACACCCTCCTTATCTGGGGAGCATTATTTTTCACCGAACGGTCCACCAAGTGTATTTTTTTTGGATACCCAATGAGACAAAATGGTTGGATAATCTGTGACCTTCAGTCTAGAAAAGAGTTTGCCTCCCGAGATGTCCACTTTTATGAGGACATTTTTCCGTTCGCACATTTGTCAAAAAATATTTCGTCCACCTCTGAAAATATTCCAGGAGAGTCCCCACTAGTCAATCCTTCAAAAACTGCCACCACAACAGTCCAACCAAATTTATTTTTCGCTTCAAAGCCGGTTCAGCCGGCCCAGTCTTGAGTCACTGCCCAAGGCAGCTAAGGCAAAGTTCCCGGCCAAGAAAAAATTCTCATAGTCTAGCAAATCCAGCCCAAGGGCGACTTAGTCCCGCAAATCCATCCCAAGAATTCATAGGCCAAACACGGTCAATCCATACACATTCCCCCACACTCCTATTTACCTTGGGCCTTCAGCCTGCGAGATAACCCACTGCCCATGCCCCTCGTCTTTAAATTCGTCTGGATCATAGTCAGGCCCAACGTTCAACGAGCCGCCTAGCCAAGTCCCATTGTTGGCCCAGCACCACCCGCCATGACCTGCAGAAGCTGGTATACTCCACTTCCTAAACTCGCGGGTCAGCTCAACCAGATCCTCCGCGAACCTGCGTGTCCACCGATTGGGCCTCGTGCCAGTGAGCCCAAAATCTCATTCAACCCACATTTGCAGCCTTTTCTTTTTTTTTGGACTCTAGCCTAACAATTCTACCTTTGCAGCATTATGTCTCTAGCCCTTTATTAAATTCAGGGGAGCTTATGTTCCTTGCTCCCCCTTTAAATACTGCTTCTTCTCCGGGTGCCCCGCTACTTTTTTCCACGCGAGACATTCAACTAGCTGTCTGGTTTCGAGATTATGTTTGCAACGCTGTTGTCCCATCAGTTTGACCTTCTCAAATGGCTTCTTCATGTATGGTCTACCTATTAGTAGTGCCCTAGGACCATGAGCATATGTTGTACATTTTTATATTTTGAGCATGTCATTTGAATAGTTGATTTTTCTTTTGAACATCAAATATGTGATTTGATAGTAAAACTCATTAGCTTATATAATTATTATTATGATTGTCCCTAGTTTTATTTAATGTTATATACAAGAAATTAAAGTAGTATGATGTTTGATTGATGATAATATTTTATTGATCATGTGTAATGGATACAAATCATATCATAGATGTTAGTAGTACTCTAGGACCATGAGCATATGTTGTATGATTTTATATTTGAGCATGTCATTTGAATAGTTAATTTTTCCTTTTGAACATCAAATATGTGATTTGATAGTAAAACTCATTAGCTTATATAATTACTATTATGATTGTCCCTTGTTTTATGTAATGTTATATACAAGAAATAAAACTAGTATGATGTTTGATTGATGATCGTGTTTTACTGATCATGTGTAATGGATGATACAAATCATATCATAGATACATATTGGGATATATTGTATCGTACATGATCCGAAAGAGAAGTAATATTTCATAGTTTTTTTAGTCATAAGTATTACTTCCTCAAAACTATTTGGGTTCCTTAGACCTTATGTCTCCATCGTTTCCAGCATGAATAGAGCTACTCTTTTAATCATGTAATTAATACGATTGATGATCGGATGTAGTAACCCATCATGGCTTAAATGTGAGAGGCATTGTAAATGATTTGTCCCTCTTTTATTGGAGAGAGATATCTATGGGCCCCTCGATGGGGAAGACTGTTTAAATGCATGACCATGCTCAAATACAGTAAATAAAGTGGTTATTAAATATTATTTGTTGGAACAGTCTACGTGAATATCGAGCAGAAATATAATTAAGCTTTATTAGGGCGACAACTATCATGCCTTATGCTTAATTGGGATATCGCGAGACAAAGGAATTAAGTAGTGGATTGAGATTAGGTAATCATTCCACTGATCATTCATTCACTCTGGGCGGTCACAATGTCCTGTTAGGGACCGCTTGTGATTTAAGAACACATACTACTACTAAGTATGTTTTCAGTACTATTGTGACATTAACATACAGAGTCACATGGATAGACGAGTTAACGAGTTTTATGTCCAGATTCAATGAATTTAGAATGTCTCTAGGTTCATTGTATCTGACATTTATTTTTCTGAGAATAATAAAACGTTATTATTCGAATTAGAGTTAAGTATGGGCAATTTAGGTGTTTAGCTTTTTCTGGGATTACGTGGGAGTTATTATGCGATAAAAACTCTCACTACCATAAGAGGTTTGGATTTGCGTGGGAGTTGGTTTTCGGAAAAAACTCTCATGCTCTATATAATCATCTTTTGGGCGAAACCCTAGACACAATTTTTTGAGTCGCAAAAAAAACCTAATCACCGAAATAGATTTCTTCCATCCCTTCTCTCTGGTTTTCTAGAACTCAGAAAAGATTAAGAGCTAGCACTCACTGCTCATTTCGTCGCGTGGATACCGGTAGAGAGCAATTTTGCAAGGGACGACTTTTGGTGGTTGCAGCGCAGCATCTGAATAAGAAATCATTCACGAAAAATTGTAAGTCTTTTCGTTTATTATTTGATTCCCATTGTATGAACGGATCCTATCGGGGACTATTAACGAGTTTCTACCTATGTATCCTTACAATAGATACATATTGGGATATACTGTATCTGACGTGATCAGAAAGAGAAGTAATACTTCATGGTTGTTTTAGTCATAATTATTACTTCCTCAATACGATTTGGGATCCTTAGACCTTATATCTCCATCGTTTCCAGCATGAATGAAACTACGTTTTGACTTAGTCGAACGTTACTTTTAATCGAGTTATTAATACGATTGATGATCTGATGTAGTATTCCATCATGGCTTGAATGTGAGAGGTATTGTAAGGGATTTTCCCATCTCTTTTTGGAGAGAGATATCCATGGTCCCTCGACAGGAAAGATTGTTTAAATGCATGGCCATGCTTAAATTTATTTAATAATGTGTTTTTTATATATTATTTTTTCCAACAGTCTACCTGGAGATCGAGCAGAAATATAATTAAGCTTTATAAGGGTGACAACTACCATAACTTATGCTTAACTGGGATATCGTGAGACAAATGGATTAAATAATGGATTGAGATTAGTTAATCGTTCCACCAATCATTCATTCACTCTGGCAGTCACAATGCCCTGCTTGGGAGCACTTGTGATTTATGAACACATACTACTACTAAGTATTTTTTCATTACCAATGTGATATGATCCTACAGAGTCACATGCATAGACGAGTTAACGAGCTTTATGTCGGTATTCAATGAATCTAGAATGTGACTAGGTTCATTGTATCTGACATTTATTTTTTTTAGAATAATAAAACGTTATTATTCGTATTAGAGATTAAGGATGGGAATTTTGATTTTTTGCTTTTGCTGGGATTACGTGGGAGTTATTATGCGATAAAACTCCCACAACCTGAAGAGGCTGGAATTACGCGGGGGAGTTGGTTTTCGGAACAAACTCTCATGCCCTATATTCTTTTGGGTGAAACCCTAGGATAATTTTTTCTAGCCGCAAAACCAAGAACCATGAAATAGAAATTTGGACATCCCTTCTCTTCTAGAGCTCAGAAAAATATAGAGCTAGCACTCGCTGATTGTATCGTCAAGTTGATACTGGTAGAGAGCAATTCCGCAAGGGACAACTTTTGGTGGTTGTAGCGCAACATCTGAATCAGAAATCCAATCGGAAAAATTGTAATTTTTTCGTTTCTTATTCGATTCCCATAGTATGAACGGTTCATTTCGGGGACGATTCATGGGTGTTTAGAACGAGTTTCTGCTTATGAATCCCTTCACTACCCACTATATAATTATTTATCTTATGAGAATTTTTCTACTTCCAATAAATGTTACTTGTCTTATCTTTCCCGTTATACCTAGCCTCGCAACTATGCAGAATCCACTCGCTTTCCTATTTTGCAGGACTCTATGGCAACCAAAATGAACTCCCTTGCAAGTAACAACACTTTGGTCTATGCACCAGTGCCTTATGGAAAGAACCTGTTTCCAACCGTTGGGTCTATAAATTAAAATTTTGGGCTGATGTTTCTCTAGAACGTCCAAAATATCGCTTGGTGGTTAAAGGTTACTCTCAGGTCGAGGAGGAGGATTTCACGGAGACTTTTGCTCCAGTTGCCAAAATGACCACAGTTCGATGTCACTGAGACTTGGCAACATGCTTAACTTATTGTGCTGAAGTTGATATAAAATGAATTTTGACATAGTAGGAAAGAAATGCATGAGTTACCGAGAACTCTCTAGCGTCCTCGTCTAGCCAAGTACCATTTCTCTCTCCCTTCTTTTAAGTATGTAGGTCTTGGTGTAAGTAGGCTAAATTGGCCTTCAGTAATTTCTTAGACACCTGTAAATCAAATGATAAAGATCTAAGTTACCATCATTTTTAGTTTGTATGACGTACCCAAATAGAAATGAAATTGGTTTTACTCACCAACTCCTTCAAATGCTTTGCAAATTTCTTGGAGCCTCCACTATTCTTCCACGGGCCCTTTCACCCCTACCCTCGACACGACTTTTCTTGTTTTCGGTAGACCGAGCCTTGAATGCATATGAGTCCCAAAGGATATCGAGTCTAGTCCAAAAATCCAAATGGATCCATTTAGGCCTATATCTAGATTTTCTATAGTCTGTCGTAATTCTAGTACGACCTCTCCTGGTTAATTTACTCCGTCCGACCATGATGGTATACTCATGCATTAGATTCCATCTATAAAATTTCTACAAAAGTAAAATTTAAGATACAAATAAGTAAATAAATAGTGTTAACGTGTATATATATATATATATATATATATATATATATATATATATATATATATATATATATATATATATATGAACTTTTTAAAGAATGACATATATAAACTTAAATCATTACCTGAAACTCCTCCCACCACAAGTTCAGAACATTTCATGTACATAACCCAAGGTATTGTACGAATCTCGAAAACTCCGCGAAAAAATACTCGTAATCGTCCGGGCCACGTCACCCTCCACGTTACTAAATATGCAATATTCAAACTTATTAAATTAAACTTTTTAGATTTACTAAATTTTCATTTGAAAAATTCACTTACGTTTGCAAGGTAGTGATGATGAGCACACGGGAGTTTGCCTCGCGCGCTGTCGAGGAGTCGGTGGACAAAGATAGAGGGAATGAGAAGGACCTGGCGGCTGCATACCCGTCTGATATGCTGGAGCTGCAACCGATCCCTGAGCTGGGGCAGAAGGAGAAGCTGATGCAGCAACCTGTGCTGAATGCGCTCCCGGCGGCTCAACAACTTGTGCTGAATGTTCAGGTTGCGACGCTGATGAAATGGGTACACACATATCTGTTCTCGCAACCTCGTTTCTTGTTTGATTGAAGCTTAATTGTCTTCTCGCAGGCATCCTTGAAAATACAAAGTTAATATATATTATTCCGTTTATGTTATGCATAGTTAGTTAGTCAACTTTCCCTTCTAGTCTTGTATAAATTTCTAGCAGTTAGATATTTCTACCAATTATCCAGAAAATTCTTTAAAGTTAGTCTAACTTTGACACATAAAAGCAATACCAAAACATAAACATAGCATGTTATATCAATACCTTATCAAATCGATCACATATCAAAAATCATGTTTCGAGCACCTTAAGCATATCATATAATAACTCGTAGCTTTCCAACACATAATAATTTGACATGATGAGTATCGATACAACATGCAACAAGTAATTCTACAATCGAGCTCGTTGTATATTTTTATCCCTTTGTATATTTTATCCTTTTGGATATTCTAGCAGTTACTTAAATTTGGATATTCTAGCAGTTAGATATTTCTACCTTTGAATATTTTGAATATTTATCTAGCAGTTAAATAAATTTCTAACAGTTAGTATTGTTTTTCATTTCTCTGATACATTCTTCATTTTCTTTGTTTTCGACATGAACGTTATTACACTGTTAAAAAGTTTACAGTACATAAGTTCAATTTCATCACATACTAATACTATTATTCTAGCATAAGTTATCAATTGCAATATACAAAATGAGAAATTAGAAATTAGAAATTGAAACAATTGCAACTACTAGAACTAGAAAAATGCAAAGTTACTGTATATATTGGGTGGTGAAGTATGGATGCTGGCAAAATCAAATTGAGCACTGTGGCAGTCAGATTCAGCTGGTGGCGTCAGTGGAGGATAAAACATTTGATGCGGTGGAGGATGGATGTAGCAGGGAAAGTATTGAAAAGAAATTTTGTGGAGAGGAATGGAATGAAAAGGAATTTTATTAAGTGTTCGATATTACACTCATATATGTGGACGACGTCGTTTTTGCTACGGCGGTCGCAAAGTTGTCTCTACTTGCCTACACTTTACGACCGATCCAAAAAATCAGAGCCTTCAGTTTCTTGATCAGACGGCGACGTGTTGACAAAGTAATCGCAAAGCGGTCCCAAATTGACATCACTTTATGACCGTTCTGATTATCCGAATATAATAATTTTGAATATCAATTTGTAGTTTTATTCACTTAATTTGAAATGTTCAATATACATATATATCTAGTTATACACATAATATATTCATTTGTTTTGCTGAATAATATAATATATTCACCAAGTTCTAGTTTATTCACTTAATTTGAAATGTCCAATTATCTGTCGTCTAGACATACTTACCCTTATCTTTCATTAATTTTAGAAATCAAGAGAGTATTAAATGTATTGTTTCAAAAACTTACCCTTATCTTTAATTAATTTAGTCAACAACTATATTTCAATTAATATATTTCAATCAATTATATTATCTCGGTTATATAACTATATTATTCCAGTAATATATATGTTAAAAAATTAAAAAATATTTAAATTGGTCGCAATTAGGGACCACTTAGAGACCAAAATCTTTAAAATGTGTTCATATCCTAAACCCTAGCTTTGGGACCACCATAGGGTAATCGAAATACAAACAACAAATATTTACAGTGGTCGCGAAGTGGTCACAATTAGAGACCATTTAGAGACCAAAGTCTTTAAAATATGGTCGTACCCTTAACCCTAAAGCCTAGGATTGGGACCACTTCAGGGTGTCACAAACAAACCTGACACAACTATTAATAATATGACTGTTGAGTATCAACAGCGAGATTTATCTGGACGTTGATCATCAACGGTCATAATTGAAAGCGCGATTTTCTGATTTTTTTGTTTTTTCTTAAAATCCCTCACACAAACTCTATATTAACCTCCATATTTCACAAAAGTTTTCATCACATGTCTCTCTCTCTCACACAAAGTTTTCTCCATATCTCACTCATTTACTATTCTAAAGCTTTATTACTAAATTTGCAGTTAGTAATGCAATAAAATATTTTATACTTTTAACATAGTATTAATAGTAATAATTGTTATATTTTTACAAAAAACATATTGTTGTTTTTCTAGATTGATCTTCGAAAATATTTATAGTTATATTCGTTATTTTTTTCGTTATATTTATATAATATTTATTTCTTAATTTTTAGAGTAATATGCACTAAATGGCCATCAAATATTTCATTATTTCGGGTTACGGCCATAAACAAAGTTTTCTTCGGGTTTTGGCCATAAAATATTTACGGGCCGCAGATTTTAGCATCCAGGCAAAATTTTGGCCAATTTTTCAAAATTTCTCCCCACGTGCCGGCCACATGAGGGGCATTTTGGTCCTTGAATTTTGGGCTTTCATTTCTGTCGACCACGTTTAAGCATTGAAACTCCACAAACCGGAAAAAAGGGTTGGGCAGTTGAGGTTAGCAGGTGGACGGAGAAAATAAAAAAGAGAGGTGAAGGCGAACCCTCAAATCTACAAATTCCGGCACCCACATACCTTCACATAGCATAAACAATCGTGAATCTCTCATTTTCCTTCGCTCCAAATATTTTTTTTCACGTTCTCCCGGTTACACACACAACATAAGCTGATATTTCTGATGATTCTGATCCTTGGAAATAACCTCAAAAATTGTTTCAAAATTTCGGTGATCTTTCTCATTTCTTCTGATAAGAAATCATGAGTATATTCAATTTCAATATCAGTAGCTCAATTTCAATTTCAATTTTGTTTACGGAACTACGGATTTTAAGCTATTGTTTTTTAATTTGTTCATAGGTTTTTTTTTTCTTTGATTTTGTATCATCTGAAAGTCAAATACATTTTAACATTTTGCAAATGTCTTATATTTTGTATAATCAAGTTTGTGAAAACTTCTCTGATATAATGTATATCATCAAGATAAGAAAGGCTATGACATTCACATTGAATCGAAGAAAAAATGGGGTGATATTTGAAGCTAATTATTCATTCTACCAGGAAAAGGAGAACCATTTATACCAAGAAGAGAGTGAGACGAAGAAGAGAGGTGGAGGCAGAGGCAGAGGCAAGGAGGATGATGGTAGTGGTGGTCGCCTGAGCTGCGGGGTGCTGGTACGGTGTCGGAGAATGAGGTGTTTGGTGGTGGTGGTCGGCGGAGAAGATGAAGATGCGGGTCAGATCAGAATGGGGTGGAACGGGTCGGGTCATGTCTATTTATTTAAAGGATAAATGTGTCTTTTTACATTTTCAGGCCAAAAAAATGGAAAATTGGTCAGAATTTTTGCCGGATGCTAGAACCCGCGACTCGTAAACATTTTGTGGCAAAACCCCCAAGATAACTTTGTTTATAACCGTAACCTGAAATAATGAAATACTTTGTGGACATTTAATGCATATTACACTAATTTTTAAATTCATAGACTAGTTGATATACCCGAAATACCTGATGTAGAACTTCAAAGGTTAGAATAATCAACTTGTAATAAGAGTAAAAAAATTTGTCAACACTTGCAGAAAATAGACACTGATAAAGAATTGTTAGAAGTTTTAACTGAGACATTTCCATTAAGCAATGAAAATAATGTAGAATTACAAATATTCATGATAAGAAGAATTATAGTATTAAGAAATACAATTAGCAAATACGAAAACATCTATAGAAGTATTATATTAACTATAAGGAGAAGAGTTTAACAGGTAGTTGACTCCTATCGACATTTGAATTTGCCAAGATAGTGGATTTGAATCAAATCGAAGATATGGCACGAGAATCTCATTCAACTATCATCAGAACCACATATGATTTGATTCGTAGATTTTTGTGAAATATTCTTTTGTATGATAATTTGATAAATTTCATTTATGTTTGATTATCAATTTTTTTTTTAATCGAGTTCTTCTATTGCTTAGATGTATCCATAAATAAATTTCATAAAGATATAGATAATGTTTCCAAAATAGGCATTTTCTTCTTTCAAAATAAATATTTAGGTATACAAAAAAGTTTCCAACAAATACCTAAATATATACAAAATAGTAGTTTTACAAAAAAAAAAAAAAACGTTTGGACGCAGACTCCTCAAGTATTCAACGCCAAACTTCAATAATTTGTCCCCGTCACCCTCTACAAAAAAGAAAGAAACATAGAGAGTAAGGTCTAAGGATTCTAAAATAGTATTGAGGAAGTAATACTTATGACTAAGGACCATGAAATATTACTTCTCTAACGGATCACGTCCGATACAATATATCTCAATACATTGCATCTATGATATGATTTGTATTCATTACACATGATTAATAAAACATAATCATCAATCAAACATCATACTAGTTTTATTCCATTGTAAAGAAGCTTACATAAAACTAGGGACAACTAGAATAGTAATTACATAAGCTAATGGGTTTTACTATCAAATCACGCATTTGATGTTCATAAGCAAAATTAGCTATTCAATTACATGCTGAAAAGATATAAAACGTACAACATATGCTAATGGTCCTAGGGCACTACTAACTCTTTTTTGATGTGGTGAAGTTCTATAGCATTCTTGAATTGTAGAGTATTGAATTTCATCACTTCTTCTTTTTAAGGAGCATACCACTTGATTTTACACTTGTAGGATCGAGTAGTTCTTAACCTTGTTGATCTTCCTTCTTCTTGACTTTGCAACAACATCCATGACAGGTAGATTGACTTCAAGCTTGTGTCATATAGTCTTGCAAAGTGTAGCTTCCTCTTGTGTGTATGATGTTTACTTTGATGTACACAAGGAGCTATCTTTCCATTTCCATCAATGTTTGTGTGAGTGTATGGATCCTAACATTAAAAACATTCTCACACAAAACATTAGAAGTGCCAATGTTTTGTTATCATCAAAACAAGATTGATCACATTAGCCCTTAGGGCTTACAATCTCCCCCTTTTTAATGATGACAAAACATTGATGAAAATGGGACAAATATAAAAGGATAAAACATTAAAGCACATAAGAATGCATGCGTGAGATAAGGGTATGACGGATCTAGGTAAGTAGATGTTTGGAAAAACTATTCTACTCCCCCTATTTTAAAGAATCCATCATATCTCCCATTTTGCAAATACTTAAAGCTTTCTCCTTTTATGAAAATACTCTTCTTGGCACATTTGCAATGTTATCATTTCTCCCCCTTTTTGTCATAATAAAAAAAAAAAAGTAATTAGAGTGCCAAAATGAGAAGCATTTTATCCTCATTTTTGTTGAAACAGAGAGATCCAAATAATCAAAAAGTGAAAATCTTTTTCAGGAGGGGTTTAGGTTGGAGTATGGAGAAGCTTTAAGGTCTAAAAGATTGATAAATGATGAAACTAAGGATCAAATCTAAATACCACAATAAAATATAAGAAGAAGGATAAAATTTGAAGAAGCTTGGTTGATTTCAAGATAAGAAGAGTCCAAAATGACATATAAAAGTAGTGATTGTCATATGGCTAAAAAATGAAATATCAACCTAAGCTTTAAAATCAAAAGAGATATAAGAATTAAGACCTTTAAAGCTCAATCTCTCCGTTTATCAAAGATACAAAGTTAGCTATTTGAGAAGGAAACAAGTTTTAAAATATAGCTAACAAAGTATATATGGAAGTGATACCATGAAAATACAAGATACGTACATGTATCACAACCATAAGAAAGTAGAGGAAGTATAGGATAACATTAAAGAAAATTCCTCTACAAGTTGATGGTTAGCTTAGGGAAGTTCAAAAACTCTTAAAACAAGACTAACCAAAAATGATATATGAGATCAAGAGGATAAGAAGATTAAGGGAAACAAAATCTCTAAAGATACAAAGGAGAGTATATGTAAGAGATACACATATAACTCCTAAATACCTTACACAAGTTGGCTAAAAGAGTTAAAACGATGAAAACAAGACAACAAGTGATGTGATGATGTAAGAACTTAAGTAGTAAGCATTCATCGCATAAATGAGGGGGGTAAATGATAAAAACATGTAAATGCTCCCCCTAAAGATGTTCCTATATGAAAAAGAAATAAAACTTACAGAATACATAGGACGAAGTTTTGAATATTGCTCAAAATTGACTGCTCCGGTCTACATCATGATGGCCTCTCGTCGACCGAGATATTGTGGTCGACCGAGGTACCCTTTCTGGTCGACCAGACTTATTGAAGAAAACAAATAAACCTGTAATTTCAATATAAAAACCAGTTTAAGGCACATAACAGACATATTTAATGCAACACACATAGTTTATACAACATTCTTAAGCTTCTAGATGGTCAACCAAATCGACACATGCTTAAGATATGAATAAAAACAACAAATTAGATCCCCAAATGCTATAAAATTTAAGTTAAAGTACAACATATTATCCGAAAACTCCCCAAAAGCATATTACAAGAAGATCTATCATAACAAGGATCAACACGTAAAGTTCCCTAATATAACATGCTCATAAAATCAAAACAATTAAAAATCAAAGACATGTTATAAGCATCAAGGTGCCCCTTTAACCCAAGCAATTCATACAAGGAAATTGGAATATAAGGAACAACAATTGCTATGCTAAGGGTACACAAGGGACAATCAAAGGGAAATTACATAAAAATTAAATGAAATACAAGGGAATATAAAGAGATTGAGTTTAGAAATTTCTCATTGAATTGAAAATTTGCTTCTTGCACTAGGATTTTCTTCAATGAGATTTTTTTATGTTCTCCAATCTCCTAAATCATCATTTGGTGGAGAATCTTCATTGTCTCCAATTCCTTCACCCTAATCATCTTTTCCTTCTTGTTCATTTTCATCTTCATCATTTTTCATGATCATTTGTCATGATCGGTTGATTTGAACTTCTTCTTAAGTTGAGGATTCCTTTTGCTCCATGGATTTGGTATCACTATAAGAAAGACAAACAAGCCAAAATCAAAGGCAAAACAAGTGCTACCAAACACTAAGAGAGAGATAAATAAACAATACCAAAAAGAAGTAACAACAAAAAAGAATCAAGACAAAGACCAAAAATAAGATAAAGTTAAAGTTAAACTAGAGTTAAACATCCTTACAATCCAAAATAAACATAAAGAGAAACACAAAACACATGAAAACAAAAAAATAGAGATGAAATGAAGTCCTATTCTATATGATATCCTAATGATCAGGGGCACTAGGCTTCATTTTTTTTCCATCATCATCTTCTCATCCTCGTCTTCATCGTTTTCAAAGTCTTCCTCACTTTCATCATTATCAACGTTCAAACCATGGTTTGTGGAAGCTTGAGATTTAACTTTTTGAAGGAATTGATGAATTGAACTCAATTTTCGGCCCAAACCTTGTTGCCTAGCCACAAATCTAGCAAGATCTTCATTTAAACTCAAGAAATCGGCTTGACAATCTTCAATTAAGCTAATGGCTTCATCCACATTTGAGAGATCATGCTTAAGTTTGGTTCTTCTTTCATGAGCAATGTGGTCTTCATCATCATCATCCATTTCGTTTCCCATTCCAATATCTCCAATGTTCTCAACATATTGTCCTCTGTCAACACCTAGCTTTATCTTGTTTAAGTTGGATCGATTATATTAATCTTTTATAGCTTTTCCCAAACATGGCTCTAAGTGGATGCGAAGATTACCAAGTAAAAGAGTGATGACTTTTCCATAAGGCAAGTTTGAGAATTTTTTATCTTTGGCACTCTTCATTTCACACCAAATAACATCTCCAATATTTATCTTCACATCTCGTATCATGTTAAAGAGGATAAATGTGGATATATAAGTGAGTTGGGCTCTATGGCCTTGACGTGCTAAAATAATGTTTCAAATGAGGAAGAAAAGGACCCGATGATTTGGAATAAAAGCACTAGAGGAAGCTTCGGTTATCCTATTGTACACTTTTCTCGGTAGGCATAACTCCCGGAACTCATTCAAATTGAAATCATGCCTAGGCCATCCTTGACCCGATCCTTACTATTTAATACCCACGTTTGTTAGATTGAAGAGAGAATTTATGATAGATGGGGTGATGACGATGTCTTGAGAATTTACTCTTGTTGAAAGATTTGTACAATCGGGGGAAAAGGAAGCATTAGCATAGAATTCGCAAATAAGAGTAGGAAAAATAGGAACATCAATATTTAGAAAATTGCCCCGCCATTGAACCAAAAAAGGCTCAATTACCCATTCAAACCCAAATAAATCACCAACAATTAACTTTCTTACCCGAAGATATTTTTTCTTCCCAAGCCGGTCGAGAAGTCAACGTGTTGTATAATGCCTCGGCTTTGGGTGATATGAATTGGGTAATATCATCATTCTCATCTTCAACTAAAGTACCCCTACCTTTTCCAATAGTGGTTCTTGAGGAGCTTCTTCTTGTGAGGGTTCTTCTTTTGGGGGGCATTGAAAATTGAGATTGGATTTAGATTAGAGGGTTTTAAGAGATGAGAAATCAAAGAAGGAATGATATTTGTTGAAATATTTGGTTTTGAGAGTGATTTTGAGAAATTTTGGATGGGTTTTTGTTTGGGGAGGAAGAGGAAAAGAAAGAGGGTTTTGTTGAGTTGATAGGAATGAGGATAGTCTGAAAAATTTTGAATTAAAAGTCTGAATATCGTGACATGCGGATGAACGGTTACATCCGCAGGAGGGCTAGGTTGTTAATGGGCGCGGACGATAGGCCGGACGAAGGGGTGGACGATGCATTCGTCCGCAATACCCTGTTTCTTGAATTTTTTTATGTTTTCCTCTGCTCTTCTTTAACCACATTATAACAATCCATTTTCTTCAACCACACAATTAGATCAACCATGAAAGTTCCAAATAACAACACCATCCACCCACACTTCATGAAAACCCGGAAGATAACGTTTTTACCAAGATTAAAGCTTTCAAGCCCTATCATTTAATATGTCTAATAAATATAAAAACAAATGCATACTACATGCTAAAAGAAGGTAAACAAAAACGTGAAATGCATATAATAAAATAAATTAACGAACGATGAGCAAGGTAAAGAAATACACTTAACAAAACGAACTAAACGAGGATGCTTACACTCCTTTATATAAGTGGATGCTTGGAGTGAGAAATTTTCTTTGAGACTTCATCCACATTGTCCTTATCTTTTGTACCTATAAACAAAAACATTTTTGGTACCCATACTTTCTTGGGTCCTTGGGGGTTAGTGCTAGGACATTTTATAACCCAAAAGGATTTGGTTACTTTTTCAATTCTTCTCTTGCAGATGCAACGATTTGTATGATGACCATATCTTCCACAATATGAGCAAGATGTATTAAGCATGGTGGAAAGAGTGGTTCTAGCATCTAAAGGAATAACTTGAGCATGCTTGTGAGTATGTTTGTGTTCTAAACAAGTTAGGTCATGAGAAGTATGTTGAACACTAAGCACATTATCAAGATTATCTTTAAAGCAAGTGTACTTTACATAAAGAGAGTTGAGCACATTATGTTTATGACTTATATAATCATACTCAACAGTATTAGATTCTACAAGACACACTTTGTCAAGCAAATTGTGATTTTCAAGAGATAATGCTTCAATTGATAAAAGCGCAATCTCTTGTTCATTTTCCATCTTAGTGTAAGAGGCAAGAAGTTCATTAAATTCTACTTGCATACAAGATCTTTCTTTTTGTGAACAAGCAAGTTTTTCACATAAAATTTTATTTTTCTTGGCCATCTTTTTCAACTCAAAGTATAAATCACTAAGAAGCACATAAGGATCATTATCATGGTCACAAACATGAGTTGAATTATAAGATTGTACCTCATTACTCAAGGATGTTGGATGTTGGACTTTGGATTGTGAGTTGAATTATAAGATTGTACCTCATTACTCAAGGATGTTGGATGTTGGACTTTGGATTGTAAATTGATTTTCTTCATCATGTAGTCCAATAAGGCACCTTGGATAGTCTTTTGTGAAGTCATCATTGATGATTGTCATTTAGTTTCTTGATGATTTCTCCACAATGTTGTTGTCTTTGGCACATGACTCTTTGCTTGGAGTCTTAGTTCTTTTATGCCATTTCTTGTAATTCTCCTTTTCATTTTGAGATTTGGATATCTTGGAGCCTACAAGTGTAGCTTGAGAGAATGTAGGTACCTCTTGTGAAGGTCCTTGAAGGTTAATTTTATTTCTCAAGTGACATATGCGTGTGCACGGATCAACATTATCAATAACAAAATCACATGGATGATTCTCATGAGATGAGAGTAAAGAAGGACAAGAATCATCCAATCTTTTGATGCTATACAATTTAGATACCTTAGCAAGACAAATATAAAGAAAATGAAGATCTTGCATTAAGTTATCTAAATGTAAAAGATCATCAAAAGAAATTGATGTAACATCAACAAGATCACAAGTATATGCATCAACCTTACTTATCAAACTTATAATATCATTAAACAAAGTACCATGAGAGAGTGAAGTTGATACCTTTGTAGTCTTACCAAGTCAAGAAGTTTGATAATTTTCATTTGAGCATTTGTCATCACTTGAACATATGCTCAAGCTTCTTGGTTTCTCATTTTGTAAGTCATTTTAGCTTTGAGCTTTCCAAGAGCCATGGAGAATTTTTTATGTCTTCCTTTTTGAACATTTCCATTTACATTCTTCATTCTCCATAGAATAATCAAGATTATTGCCACTTTTTGTGAGTCCTTTTTCTTTGAATTGTTGTGGCAATTTTCTTTTCTAATTTCTTGGACAAGATGTGTGATCTTCAATGTCTCCATCATAATGTGCATTTGCATTAAGATCATCATCAGCTTGTATTTCCTCCATCTCCTCATTGTCAAGATTCTCATCATGTGAAGACTTACTTTGTACATTGTCATTTGAGCTCTTTGATATTTTGATATTTGATTTCTTCTTCACATGGTTTAATTCCTAATTCTTGAAATTCCACCTTTGCCTCTACCACTTCAACTTCTTCCTTGTAAGATGCTTCGAGCATTTTTCGCATTGAGTGAGCATCTTCACATTCAATCACTTTGTTTAAAGCTTCTTCATTTAAAGCACAACAAAGGACATTTAAGGCCTTGAAGTTGAGTGTCATTTTTGTGCAATCCTCTTCATTGAAATCTTTTCGAGATTTTCGCAATGTGACTCCTTGTGTTGAAATTGAAGGAATTAAAGGACCTTCTTCTATTATTCTTAACAAGGTAGAGTCATTATATAACAAAAATAGTTTAAACACATATTGCCAACTAGGAAAGTTTGAGCCATCAAACAAAGGTGGTCTAGAGGTGGATTGATCATCTATGGTAGAAGTAGAACAACTAAGAGCTATGGATCCCCCTAGGATGTTAGTCCAACAAAAAGGATACAAGGCTTTGATACCAATTGAAATACCTTGTAGGGTATGAACCTAAAAGGGAAATGAAAATGAAAGAGTCTCTTACAATCTGAGACTTTACAATTTGTAGCTCACTTTTACAAATCCCTCAATGGATTGGATATACAATTTAAAGCTCTAAGTAATTTTGAGAACGAAAGAGAATGTATATGAAGCTCAAGCTCGTAATGAAATATTTTGAGTAAGATTGAAAGAATTTATTTCTTCAAAATGTTTGGATTGTTTGCAACTTGTAGGGTATTCTCTTGGTGGTAGAAATATGAACCAAAGTGTTTTCATACCATAGAAAACGGTCTAAAGATGAAAGAGCCGTTGCAAATTACATCAAGCTGAAAAACTAGCTATTATTTGTCAAATCAGCAGGCTGCAGACGAACCCTAAGACAAAGCATTGTCCGCGACAGCCGGTTTTGCCAATTTCACATCTTTTTAAATAAGTTTAAGAATGATAACTCGTAAATTTATCTTTATTTTCTTCTACTTTAATAGTAATTTTGAGCTTCAAAAAGTATTTACATATCGAGTTTTGAGCTTAGAATGGTATAATCCTCACTTATTTGTGTTTGCATTTGTAGGGGCAAAATAGTCTTTTGAAGGATAAAAGTGAACCGACTTGCAGAAAAAGAAAGAAGCTGCTGGAATTGAAAAGACATCTTTACATACTGGAAGAGAAGATATGGCAGCTACTTTAAAGGATGTTGATGAGTTTTGGTTTATGACAACTACTTTAAATAATCTTGAAGAGTTGTATTTTATGTCAACTACTTTAAAGGAGGGAGAGTTTTGATCTATGTCAATTACCTTAAGCTAGCAGGTTTCTAGTTCTATAAATACTCTTCAATAGTCTTAGGAATTATTCAGTCATTATTAGACTATTCTAGGTTTTAATTTGTTATTGAATTTTTCTCTAGTATGAGCTAAATATTTATTTCTAAGGCCATGATGTAGCTAGATTAATTTTATATGTTATTCTCTTGATTTTGTTATTCGATTAGTGTTGTGGAATTAATTTCTTATTATTGTTCTTAATGCTTTTGTGTGATTAGCTACCACTCAAATTGTCTTTACATTAACTTGGAAGATTTGCGACAGCTGACCTTGTTAATTAGGTTAAATAATCTGAACATAAATTGCATGCAAGATAGACATATACTTGTATGGTTTGTGCGATCTTTATGATTTCATATGTTTAATGCGTTTTTGTGGGTTAAAATCAACATAGACATATAGTTGGTTTATTCATGAGAATAGGTTTGATAAACCTTGAAAGAGGTTATTAGATATAATTGGAAATTGATCGATTAATGAAACTCACTTTAGAATAACATATCGTTAGGATAATATATTGGTTAATTTAGTGAATTCATGTGCCTTAGACTTTTATCACTCTTGTTTAAGTTATTTGTTTTATGTTAGTTAATTAATTTAGTTAAATTAAATCATCATCAACCATCGGTTTTATTTTACTTGCTTTTGATCATTGTAAAATTATTTACTTAGGAATTAATTAATCATTATTCTCTGTGGGATCGACCTTGACTACTACAACATCGACCTAGTATACTTGCTAGTATAGATTTTGCGTATCAAAGAACAAATGGCTAGTTAAACATTTTGGAAAACATTTTCAAAAAGTTTTTAAGATCAAATCAAGTTTGGAAACATGGTTTTGAAAAACCTGCAAGAGCTTCATATGCTTTTACGATAATTCTCAAAATATATTAGTCACGAGATTTTACCTTTGCAAAACATGACTAATCCTCTAGGTCTTCAAGTCTTGTAGTTGTATACCTTCTTGAAGCTTTGACTTGAAGCCTTTGATCAACATCTTCTTTGATGTGGTGAAGTTCTATAGCATTCTTGAATTGTAGAGTATTGAACTTCATCACTTCTTCTTTTTAAGGAGCATACCACTTGATTTTACACTTGTAGGATCGAGTAGCTCTTAACCTTGTTGATCTTCCTTCTTCTTGACTTTGCAACAACATCCATGACATGTGGATTGACTTCATGCTTGTGTCATTTAGTCTTGAAAAGTGTAGCTTCCTCTTGTGTGTATGATGTTTACTTTGATGTACAAAAGGAGCTATCTTGCCATTTTCATCAATGTTAGTGTGAGTGTATGGATCCTATCATTAAAAACATTCTCACACAAAACATTAGAACTATCAATGTTTTGTTATCATCAAAATAAGATTAATCATATTAGCCCGTACGGCTTACAGGAATTGGTGGAGTTCCCTTTGAAGAAATTAGGGTTATGGGAGATTAAGAATTGGATGGATACTCACGCGATAGAGATTGCCGCGACAGAGAAGAAAGAGGAGAAGAATTACTCTCGAAAGGATTCATGTTGAGGATTTTGTGTTAGGGAATTTTGTGTGGAAGAAATATAGCATTGTGAAGAAGAAGATGATAGCAGCAATATATATAGTCTCAGTTTGCGACGACTCAGTGGTCTCAAAACAGTCTCCATTTTTTTGCAAGAATTGAAAAAGGTGCTTGTTCCGAGGCGACTTTTGATTGACAGGGGTTATCTAAGAGTGTCTTTGAAAGTGGTCGCAACACGTGGTCACACAGTTAGTGACGACAATATGGTCGCAACGCGGTCGCACATGTAATGATGGGAATTGGTAAAAACGTCATTTCCGAGTGATGAGGACTTGGACAGCATTGCGACAGTTTAGTTTAATGGGCATAACGTTTGATCTAGGAATCTTAAATAGCTTATTCAAGTTGCATTGGAAAGCTAAGAGGCATATCAACAACTTTTATGAAGACCACGAGATCAGATTCTGCCGTTTTGGTGTCCTAAATCGTGTCTCAAGTTGCTACAACAAGCTGTCCAGATTTTTAGAATAATTTATATATTGTTTTCCAAGTTTAGTAGTATTTAATTTTCATCTTTTACTATTTTAATAATTCCAAATTTTAGCTTTAATAAAGGACATGTTGTCCATTAGTTATTTAGTTTATAGCAAGTACTAGTTTATGTTAGCTTAATATACTTGTGTTTGCTTAGTTTTAGTCCAATTAGGACTCTTTTGTAAGTTACTGGCCGAAATCCTCTTCTCTATTTAAGAGAGATTTCAGCCTCATTATTAATTAGATTAAGTTTATATACAATATATTTTTGGAATATAATGTGAGGTTTATACCTTTCATGGTTCTTTCGAGAATCAAGGCTTTTCAGAGTGGATTCTTTGATTAGTTTGTGCTACAAATTAACCTTCATAACCTTCATAGAGCTGATGTAATGTAATTAGTTTGAGGACTTTGATAGAATTGCGACAGTTTAATGTAATGAGCATAACTTTTGATGTAAGAATCTTATAGAGCTGATTCAAGTTGCATTGGAAAGCTAAGAGGCAGATCTACAACTTTCATGAGACCACAAGATCTGATTATGTCGTTTGTGTGTCCTAAATCATCTCTCAAGTTGTTACAACAAGCTGTACAAATTTTTAGACAAATTTATATCTTGTTATCCAAGTTTATTAGTATTTAATTTTAAGCTTTTACTATTTTAATAATTCCAAATTTTAGCTTTATTAAAGGACATGTTGTCCATTAGTTATTTAGTTTATAGCAAGTACTAGTTTATGTTATTTTACTATACTTGTGTTTACTTAGTTTTAGATCAATTATGACTCTTTTGTAAGTTCCTAACCGAAATCCTCTTCTTTATTTATGAGATATTTCAACCTCTTTATTAATTTGATTAGGTTTATATACAATATATTTTTGTAATATAATGTGAGGTTTATACCTTTCATGGTTTTTTCGTGAATCAAGGCTTTTCAGTGTGGATTCTTTGATTAGTTTGAACTACTAATCAACAAATCTAGTTTCGCTTGTTGTGGTGTTTCAGCCTCCATTGAAATCAAACTACTTAGTGTTGCGTTGATTTATTCTCCCGTAAACTATTTCAATAAGAGAAAGATCTGAAATTCAACCTTTGCGTTGAATCTTGAAACAAGTTATGAAGGTTATTCATCACCGAGACAACGTTTTGATTGATTGGGGTTACCGAAACATCTCTCAAAGTGGTAAAAAATGGTGCCAACTTGCAAGTACTTTGCGACCGATTGCGCACTATATAAACTTGTCTGTTCTTCTCACATTTTCACTATTCTCACACTTTCTCCAATTTTAATGTTCTACATCAAATCTCTCCAACATAAAAAATGACAAAAATTATACGTATTCTAGAGTTTACAAAATTTGAAAAGGTCAAAATGATTGGTAATGTTGACCCCGGAATGTATGGTTCCTACTACAAAGCAACAGTTATATCCAATCGTCTAGACGTTCGGATTGTCGTTATTTATGAAACACTTTTGGAAGACGATCTCAGCGGGCCTCTTCAGGAGGTTGTTGAATGGAGATTTCTCCGCCTGCTTCCTCCTTTCATACATGTGGATGACTACAATAAAGATGGATGGTTGCATGACATAGTTCGAGGGCGAGCGAGTGGAGGAAAGTACAGAATTTCATTCTCCGACCATCCATTTCTAGATGCTGACTTTTATCCAAGTGAATTTAGGTAGCATCTTGACTATGTTTGGGTGAATGGGAAATGGATATTTAGACCCCCTCCAATATAGAATTCTTTTTTTTGTTTTGTTATTTTAGTGTTTTTTTTTCCTGCTAGTTTGATTGCTTTAATTTAAAATATATAAAAAGAAATCAAACATATGTACTAGTTATTTTTGTTAATTAAATGAATTTCAATTTATAATGTTTTTTTGTTATTTTATAATTTTGTAATATTTACGAATCTTTATTTAATTATAAAATTATAAAATACACAACAACGACAGCGTTTCAAATTCCGACAATTAAGGGTTGCTGACAGCAAAACGACGTCATTTAGTTAATAATTTTGGCGGTGGCAAATTGTGACGAATTTGCAACCACATTTATATTTATAATATCAATTTAATGGTTGCTGAAAAGTAAAAGCAATGTCATTCTCTTAATAAAATATGTGGTTGCAAAGTGGTGGTGGTTTGCGACAACTTAACGACCACCTTTATATTTTTAGTTTCGTATTTTTTAATAAAACACGTGGTCGCAATTTGCTACCACTTTGTGGACCATTTACCGACCACCATGTTGCGACATTTATATTTTAATAATTTAAGCTTCTTTTAATATAATTGTTGGTCGGTAAGTGTTCGCAATTTGCGACCACTTTTCGAACCACTTACCGACCACCGTCTATATTAAAAAACTGTAATTAAAATATATATGGTCTCTAAGTGGTCGCAACTTGCCACCAGTTTGCGACCATTTGTATTTTATTAATTTAAGTTTTTTTAATATAGACGGTGGTCGGTAAGTGGTCGCAAATTGCCACTACTCAGGGACCACTTTGTTATTTGGATTGAGTTAGTGAGTAGCGCCAAATGTAGTGACCATGTAACGACCACTTTGCGACCGAGTTGGAACCACTAGTTTAGTGGTCGTGGTCAAAATTGGTGCCAAATGAGTTTAATTGAGAGACCAATTATTTTCGGTCACTATTCGCAAACATAAAAAGGAATCAACATTTCATTATGTCTTTTTCTTCAAGACACTAGAATGGAAAGAGGATTCCAAGCTTATTTATTACATATGAAAATCGATTCTTCCTGAAAAAGAGATCTCACTTTATTAGATTCCAACGTACCCAACGTACTATAAACAGACAACAATTGAAAGTGTTGTAGAAAATATTGCAGATAATGTTATATAGGATTCAGAGTGTTGAGATTAGGGATAACCTAAAGTTTTTCAGCCTTCAAGCTTGATCGCATCAATGATCTCTGTAAAGTGATCATTCTTCTTATCTACTTCCTTGGGGAAAAACTGTTAACAGATATTGCAAGATTTGTCTTTCACCCAAACTTTTGTCTTTTGTCCAAACAATTGGAATATAAAATAAGTTTATCCAAATTTTGGATAAAGGCTTATCAGTGCTGCTATTAATCTTCTCTCATACTTCAGATTCAGCCAATCGATTTTTAAAAGGTGACAGGACTTATGAAAATGATCCAGACGGATATGAAATTTAATAATTCGAAGTGCTATACAAGTTAACAAAAGATCGTGACATATCGATCGTGAGTCACTCTCTCTTTGATTAATTCTTCAAAACCAACTACCCTAATAATATGATATTAAACCCTAATGTTTACATGTTCATAACAAACCTACACTTGATTAGGGATTCAGAAAATACAAAAAATTTCATGTGTATATGTACTAAAAAGTTTCGACAGGAAAAAGCAACACGAAAAGCAGTTATTAGAATTAGTTATATAACATCCACGATAAAGCATTTCCAGCTTATATGGCTAGTTGTATATCCAATATTTTTAAAATGGAAAATATCTAGTCCCCTCCATTCCTATTTAATTGTCATTTTGGAGATATATATGTATCTAAATTAATTGTCATTTACATGTCTTTTATTTGGTGTCAATAATTTATTCGAATTATACCTTCAACATATATTTTATTGGAAAAGTGAAAGAGAAGGAGGAAGGGGTATTATTGAAATTGTGGTGGAAAGATTATTTTTTGTTTGAGTTTCTTAATTTTTTTCAAAGTGTCATAAACGATTTATATTGAGGAATGAAGGGAGTATTACTTATGTTCTTCAACATCTTGAAAGGGATGATGAAAAATAGCTTCAACTGGACTAGTACAAACTGAATTGGAATTATGTACTTCTGCACTTTATTTTTTCATGAGTGGAGAAACTGTTACTAGGATGCAGGCATTTATACTTTATCCATTTTCCGGTAGAACTACAATTGATACTCAACATTTTTATTTATGTTGAGGGGTGAAATATATATATTTTTAAAAAACATTCTGGGAAAGGGAGAGCGAAAACTATTATTTTAAAGGATTTAGTTAAAAAATTCTAAAGATAAAATATGCAAATTTACTAATCTTGGGGTCAGGGGTCCTCCATTGATGCTGTACTGCTGATTCAGGGCGGAAGGTTTTATCTTGCAAAGAAAAGATAAAATTTTCTCCTAAAAGATTCTATTCTTTTACGTATTTAAAGGAAAATGGATGGAGAAGGTGATAATGGTGATATAGGTCGGATATAACCAATCTAGGTTTTTTTTTTTAGAATGTGCGATTATAAGTTAATTGATTATCTATAATAATATTATTTTAGACAATTATATAGGTATTTTAGGAAGCACAATTAATTTGAGGCCAAGGACATTTAACATTTGTCGTTATTTATCGGACGATTACTTTGGCCGGAATTGTCAAAAAAGAAACATCAGGTGATGTTTTTTATTTAACCCTTTATATATATATATATATATATATATATATAAGGGCGGGGGGAGGGAGGAGGGGGATATGGAAATCGATCCCAGGGTCTTATCCTGGGATGTGGTGCCTTTTTCACTGGGGCAACCGTTTCCCATTTTTAACCCTTTATATGATACCATGGTAATGATTTTATAGCATTTTCTTGTTTTTAGGGAAATTTGAAGATTTTTATTGAACATCATGAACAGGAGGGACCTAGGTAGGGCATGGTGTTGGCCCTCTGCCCCTCCCATTTTTTTTGAAACCGATGTTTGTGAAATACTTCTTTCTTATATTTTAGTTATAATTTTAGTCTCTTTAAATTGTTTTTGGGAAAAAAATATTACTAACTCTAAACTTTTAATCTTCTGTCCTACTTGATAAAGAATAACATTTACAACATTTTTTAATACAGAAACTTTGAGTTTATAACTTTTTTGGAAGACATAAAAATTATATAAGATTATTAAAGAGGATTCGAGATACTGCTAAAATATAATGTAAAATATTGACGAGAACTATCGAGCAAAAGTAATTTGACTAAATTTTTGCAAATTTGACTCGGTTTCGAAAGATTGAATTTTATGGCCGAGTAACTTGTTGAAAATATGTACATATGTTTTGTTATTCGTATCAAAAGCCAAATAAACATCTCTTATCCATATATAAATGGATTTTCCGGGAATATCCAGCGAAAACTCCCACCTAAGGGAACCTTTCTCCGGTTTAAACCTAAAGTAGGAACTCACATAATTCAGATATAAATGCGAACGAATTTTTTTTAATCCCTGAAACTTTTTATTATGTGTTTTGCATGTTTTTAAAGTTATTTTGCATGATTACTTGTTTTATAATCCCATTAAATGATTTATATGGTAAGTTTATGTGATTATGCAATGTGTTATGCGTTACATTTCATGTTTTTTTGTGTGTGAGGACATGAGTGTAATACTTGATAACTTGGGGGACCTTTGGTGCAATAATTTGGGAATAGATTGAGTGGTTAATGGCTGGAAAAATTGAAGGTAACGGCAGTTACCAAAAAAAGGAGGGAAAAGAAAAGAGAAAGAAAGAAGAGATCAAATATGGGCAGAACCTTGGGTGGGCAATTGAAGGGGGAAATGGTGTCCGTTTTGAGCGAACTTGTATGCTTTTTGAAGGTGTTCAAAAGTCGTACGCGTGATCGCAGACGGATCGTGAATCCGAGTTCGTAATAGGAAGTTATAGCATCGGGAAGGGGGCTGATTTCTGGATTTTGGGGTTTTGTGTTTTTTCTTGCTAAATTGCTATCGTAACAAGTAAGGATCTTACTGTAAAACACAAGAGGGGAGGGGGGGTGAATTGGGTTTTAGTCGAACTTGGGAACTTTTTCGAATCTATTCAATGCTAGTGAGAGTTTGAACAAGATGAACAAAAACTAAAGCAAAACCCAACAACAAGACAAAGGATTTATAGTGGTTCGATTCACTCAGAATCTACATCCACTACCTTGAGCCGCACCCAAGGATTTTAACAACTTCACTAAGAAGATCTTTTTACACTTGTGGCTAACTCACTAAGAGTTTTACAACACAACCACAATACAAACTCACTAAGAGTCAATTGCCCACACTAAGTAGGACTTATCAATTTGCCCACACAAAGTAGGACTTTTACAACAATAACCCAATCACTTAGAAAGGGAATAAGAATGTTTAAAGAGAAAGATAATTCACTCTTCTAAGTGAGAAATATATACCTTTGAAGTACAAGAATGTTAAGCTCTTAGAACATTTGATGCACACTCTTTGTCTTGCTTTTGAAAGAACACTCTTGAATGATTTAGATCATAGAAATGAAGAGCATTTGCTTTGTGAGTGTTTAGACTTGATAAGAAATCAATGTAAATTGTAAGTCCAAGTCTTAGAGTCATTCTCTAGCTTTGGAGTATATATACATTTCAAAATAGGCTGAAAAACGACTCTTTAACGGTCAAATAACGGCTAGTTTTTACAGAGTTCGGTTGACCGAACAAAACACCTCGAATGACCGAAATCAACCTCGGTTGAACCAAGCCTAGGTCGGTCGACCGAAGCCACTTTTTACACCTCTCAGTTTCTCTTCGGTTGATCCGAGGAAAGCTCGGATGATCCGACCTTCTAAGCTTTGAGAGATGTTGATTTTTCACACGTTTTGAAATCTTTTGAAGTCTAAAAGGTTTTCTCAATATGTAACAAGTAAGAGCATTAGAAAACCGTTTTAAAAGACTTATACTTTGAAAACAAAGGCTTTCGAAATACGAACACATGTAAGGATCAATTTGAAACTTAGCCTTTTGAAAACGTGTTTATGAAAACATGCAAGACTAGAGTGTAGAGCTTATGTTCATGAGAGCTTTGGTTAGAGCTATATAAGATAAAGACTTATAACGACAAAGCTAATCTAACCAAACCTAAGTCTTCAATCTTCAATCTTGAAAGATGAGCCTTGAATAATATGTCTTTGAATCTTGATCATGGCTTGATTGAAGTACTTAGAGCTTCCAATATTAGTTCCAATATTCTATCACAAAGATATAAACATTAGACACAACATCAAGTGTTTGTCCATTATCAAAAACCGAGTTCGATCGCCCTTAGGGCTTACAATCTCCCCCGTTTTGATTATGACAAACTTTGATCTAATTAGATAGGATATGGACAATTTTAAGTACAAGGAAGCATGGCAAAAGGATATAAGAACAAATAAGTGTAAAGCTAAGTGCTTATAAGATAAACCACGAAAGAACGAGAAACATAAGCACTAGCATGTTAAGTTCTTTTGCCATATGCATTAGGGACTCTTTGAAGAGCCCTATTTCCCAACCAACCTCCTTGCCTCCTTCCTTCCATCACATAGCTTTCTTGTGTGTATTATACATACCTTAGTTTGCACAAGAAGCTAACTTACCATTTTCATCAATGTTGATGTGAGTGCAAAGGATCCTATTATAAAGAACATGCTCACACAAACATTAGAACTATCAATGGTTTGTTATCATCAAAACAACATAGAATATTTTGCCCTTCGGGCTAACAATCTCCCCCTTTTTGATGATGACAAAACATTGATGTAAATGGGAATAATATGCAAAAATAAGATACCAATTGTATGCATGAGATAAGGATATTGAGGATCCAAGCAAGTAGATGTTTTGAAAAAAAATATTCTACTCCCCCTATATTAAAGAATCCCTTATCTCTCCCATTTTGCAAGTTCTAAGCTTTCTCCTTTTGTAAATTACTTCTCTTGGCACATTTGCAACACTTAAAAACTCTCCCCCTTTTTGTCAAAATCAAAAAGGGATATCAGAGCGCCAATAAGAAAAACATTTAATGAAAAGTAAAGATGAATAAGATTTAAATTGAGGAGAAGCTTGATGAAATGTAAGAATTCTCCTCATAAAAAAAACTTTTAATGCCATGGAGAATCTTGATGGTCTAATAGATTGATAAGATGAGAACCAAAAGATCAATCCTAAAGACCAAAAATCATTTGAAGAATGATTATTTTGAATAGGCTAGGTTGATTTCTAAAAACAAGGAGTCCATAATAACACATACATCAAAAGATGGTCATGTATGGCTCAAAAAGAATATCAACCTAAGCTAAGACAAAGGAGATAAGGAAAATAACCTTTAATCACAATCTCCCCGTTTATCAAACATACGATGTTAGCTATTTGAGATAAAAACAAGTTTGAAACCAATTGACCAATTGTAAAACATGTTTGAAAATATAGCTAACAAAGTACTAGTGGAAGTGATACCATGAATTCATAAGTTAAGCACATGTATCACAACCAAAAGAATTAGAGGAAGTGTAAGATGACAATTCGAGACATTCCTCTAATAAGTTAATGGTTAGCTAAATGAGTATAACAACTCTTGAAGCAAGACTAACCAAAAACTCTAATGAGATCACAAAAGATATGAAAGTAAAGATTATGATCTCATAGTTATTAAGGGAGAGTATATGTGATACCAAATGTAAGAAATAACAATTGTAAAAAAATAAACATTTATAACACATATAACTTCCAAAATAACTTACACAAGTTGGCTATAATATAAGAAAGAAGAAAAACAAGCCAACAAGTGTTACTATCTCTAAATGATGCACCAATTTAACATGATAGTCAAGGATGATAAAGATCAAGCACATCATGTTAAACATATGCAAATGAAGATCAAGCACCAAAGAGATAAGATATGTGCATTCTTGAAGATCTTGATACCAATTGTGATAATGTTTGTACTCTAAGCAATTAAGATCTAGATACATAAATTGAGCACAAGACATATTATCAAGATAAGAGAATACATGCACATAAAAAGAGTTTAAATAGACAAGTTTATGCTTTTAAACCATCATTCTTGTCAAGTTCGGAATACACAATTAGCATGTTGACAAGCAAGACATGATGTACATAAACCATAAGCAAATAGGCACAAACTCTCTTAGTCAATAACTAAACTCATCATATAGGTAGGTTATAGCACATAAGGATCAAAAACAAAATAATGATCACTAACAAGAGATGAGTTAAGCTATTGTACCTCAATGCTCCTTGAGCTTAGACTTCTTACCATTTTGGTTGATCTTATTTATCAACAAGTCTATTGAGGCCTTTTGTGTGATCACTTTCATTTAAAGCTCATTGAGAGGTTGACATGTGATTGCTCCATTTTCTTTGTTGTTCATCCTTGAGTTATGAGATGAAAGCAATCTCCTATTCTTTTCAGGACAAGTGTAGATTCATCATTGATGGGTGACTTTTCTTTTCTTGATGAACCCTCTACAATCTTGTGATCCTTGGCATTTGACTCTTTTCTTGGAGTCTTAGCTTACTTGTGTCATTCCTTGTAGTTCATATCTTCTTTTTGAAGCTTAGAACTCTTTGTTACCTACAAGGATTTCTTGAGAACAAATATGGTACCTTTTTAAAGGTCCTTCATGATTAGTTCAATATCTCAAGTAGCACATATATGCATAAGGATCATGCAAATCAAAAACCAAGACAACTAGATGGATTCTTAAATGAGTATGACATGACAAAACAAGAATCAATCAAGTTGCATATGCTACATCTCATAGATACCTTAGCTAAATAAACATGAACAATAAAGAACATGCTAAAGGTTGTCTATATAAACATAAAATTCAAGAATGTGAGATGCAACATATATAAGAGCAAGCATATATAAAAATATACATTAAAAACACTTAAACACATTAATTAAAGTGTTAAGAGAAGGTGATTTTGATACCTTTGCTTTCTTACCAAGTGATGAAGATATTGGATAGATACTTTGGCTCTTGTCATCACTTGATGCATTGCTCTTAGCATTTAAGCAACTTGGTTCTCCAATTGATTAACATTTGGGCTTTGAGAATCCAAGTGTTAAGGAGTGCTTTTGAATTTCTTCTTTTGGCACATCTCCATTAACAAGCACTTCTTCTTCTCCGGTTATGTGACAAGATCATACACATTGAAACAACAGAGAACCGGAGCTTCCCTTTAACTAATAAGAACCTATAAACTCAAGGAAAGAGTAACTTTTGGTACCCACTTTTGTTTGGGTCCAAGGGGGTTAGTTGAATTAAGCTTAACTCTCCAAATAGTTTTAACTCCCCTTTCAATCTTCTTCTTAACATGGCATCTAGCATTTGTGTGACCATGTTTTCCACAATATGTGCAACAAATATGTGGCTTAGAAGATTTGTGAGCATGCACAAGATAACTACTTGGCCTATGTGACATTCTAGCATTTACAACATGATTCTTAGGTTTGAGCGAAGAGCTAGCAATATCAACATGTTTAGCAATATAACCAAGGTCATATTTATCAAGAGAAGCACATTGCATGCCAAGAATTTGATCAAGATTTTTCTTACCTTTAGTAAAGTTTTCAACAAGAGAGGTAAGGTCTATCACTTTGTTTTTCAAAAGATCAAATTCAACAAGCTTGTTTTCTAAAGATGACAATTTATCACAAGCCTCTATGTATTGTAATGAAGATGTATTGCAAGTAGTAATAAGATCATCATTTTCACATTTCAAGCAATTAACATCATCACACAACTTTTTATTTTCATCAACCAACTTAGATCTTTCAACAAGCAAAGATTCAATTTTAAGCTTCATATCTTTGTTTTGCTTGGCACATTTTTTTAATTGATCATACAAATCACATAAAAGCACATTAGGATCATCCTCCTCATCATCATAAGAATTTGAAGTAGAAGGAGAAGGATGTACCTCATTACCAAATGCCATGAAGCACAAATTGGCGTATTCATCCTAACAGTCATCACTTGAAGAGCTTAGTCCTTCATGAGTATCTTCAAGCGTTTTCCACATAGAGTGGGCGGATTTGCTTCCAAGGACACGGTTGTACTCCTCCGGACTTAAGGCACAACTAAGAATGTTCATAGCCTTATAATTTCGAGTCATTTTCATGGACTCATCTTCATTTAGCTCATTGTCCGTCTTTGGAGTTTGAACACCATCCACTACTTTCATTGGTACATATGGACCTTCTTCAAATATATGCCATAACGAATAATCTATGGAGCATACATATATCTTGAATCGGTCTATCCAGTCATCAAAATTATTTTCATCAAAAAGTGGTGGTCTATCGATGGAAGACCCCTCTTGGTATGCTAAAGCGGAATATTCGGCCATAATCTTTTCTTCAAGCGGTTAGACTAAAGATGAAGACGAGGCTCTGATACCAATTGTAAAACACAAGGGGGGGTGAATTGGGTTTTAGTCGAACTTGGGAACTTTTTCGAATCTATTCAATGTAGTGAGAGTTTGAACAAGATCAACAAAAACTAAAGCAAAACCCAACAACAAGACAAAGGATTTATAGTGGTTCGATTCACTCAGAATCTACATCCACTACCTGTTAGAGGAATAACCGGGTCACACATAAATGCGCAGCGGAATAAAACTTGACCCGCCTCTACCAGGATCTTCCACGAGTAAGAACCTACGACTATGGGATAGTGTTTTACCTTATATTGATGCTAGAATGGCTGAAACGCTTTCAGCGGTATGTTGTCACGAACGGAACACCACAATGCAGGCTCCGTCTCTCCCAGTATCCACTCGATCTTCCGGGGATGGTCTTCTACTGCTTGGTGCTAGCCAACGCCTTGTAGAAGCTTTGAAGACACTCTTCAATGGAGTATGTATTTCAGACCTTATCAGAAGAATAAGATACAGGATTTCTAACTTCTTTCCTATTAGCAAAAAGCTAGAAAACAAGTCTAGAAATCTATCTTTTCTTTTCTCTCTAAAACTCACTTTTCTCTCTTCTCTCTAAGATTAAAAAGCTGGAGAAAAACTGATTAGAAAAATAAATGGGAAAAATCAGTATTTTTCCCTTAGTCTATCAAGAGAGAGTGGGGAGAGATAAAGGGGAAAGTGGGAGATCATGGAGGAAACCACTCCTCCACTTTCTCCACTCCTTTAACCTCTAGATAAGAGACATATGAGCTGAAAATATGTGTCCAATTTTCCAGCCATAAGGTCGGTCCAAAACGGGTCGGTCGGCCCAATCATATTGGTCGGCCCAACCCGATTAAGGGCACAATCCAATCCCGTCCCGGCCCGGCCCAATCGAATTGGCGCACCTTAGATTAAATGTACTCCAACAAGCCCAATCCAGTTGATCTATGAGTGCGACCCAAGAGGTATCTATGACGTTGGCCATGACATCATATGTCACAGGTAATGAGAGGTATCTAGTAACGCATCATTACCCCCAATTCATAAAAATCTGGTGATTTATCATAATCACAACATTTGACACTTGTAGTTAAATCCTTTTGTCCTTGATATCTAGATTGAACACAAGTCAGGGAAAAGTCACACTTGTATTGTCCAATCTTTTAGTTTCTTGATTCGCGAGTAGACTAATAATATGACATCAATATCATATACTGATTCACTTGTTCATGGCCATGAATTAGTCAGACTCCATCAGGGGCCCAAGATATCGCTCCTGCTATATAGGAGGGACAAATCCTTTCTGCATCTCACTCATCCTGAACAAGATTCGTGATATACCCAATAAATGCCTTTATTGCTCACCCAGTTACGGATATCGTTTAACATTATCAAAGCATAACACTAGCCATGCAAGAACTCTTGTGAGACCTCAAGTCGAAGGATCTCATATACAACCCAGTCAAAATTTTGAGAAACACCGTTGACTATTATATAACAACCCATGGTGTGTTTCTCATGTCGGGTCTGTCCAGTATAATGATTCTCTAATCATATATAACTATGTGACGATCCGATATCTTATATCAATCACTACACATACTAGTCTTACGCATTATTATTGTCCTCGAAGATTCCAAAATAATGTTCGACTAGGGACGTTTCAGAATAGTATCTCATAACAATTATAAATACTATTCTAAGGACATATTATTTATTTATGTTGTTAAGAACGCAGAAACATAATGAACAATACTGGAATTAATTGCCTTTTATTCATCAAAATGAAAATTACATTAAATACGCTACAATAATCTCCCACTTGCACTAAAGACCCAAATTACAATAAATGGTCTTTAGGGCATACTAATGACTATCTCTAAAGATCAGTCCTCCAGATATCGGATACCCATGGAGCTAGTGTGACGATCATGCTGCTCGCTGCGGCAGGTGGCTTCGTCGGTGGATCGGCGACATTGTCTGCCGAGTCTACTCTACATATATGCACATCACCTCTCTCTATAATCTCGCGGATTAGGTGAAATCACCGTAGTACATGTTTGGACCTCTGGTGAGATCTAGGTTCCTTAGATTGGGAAATAGCCCCATTGTTATCACAATAGAGGTCTATCGGTTCGCAATACTAGGAACCACATTGAGGTCGGAAATAAATTTCCTGATCCAAACTGCCTCCTTAGCTGCTTCACAAGCTGCTATTTACTCGGCCTCTGTCGTAGAATCTGCGATGGTTGATTGCTTTGAATCTGCGCGACTCACAAAGCACCTCCATTCAAGTTAAACACATATCCCGGTTGCGATCGGAAATCATCTCTGTCGGTTTGGAAACTAGCATCGGTGTAACCACTTACAACGAGCTCATCCGCCCTCCATAAATCAAGAATGTATCCTTAGTCCTTCGTAAGTACTTGAGGATATTCTTGATCGAGATCCAGTGGACGTTCACCGTAATTAGGTCGGGTATCTCGCTCGTAATGCTTAAGGCAAACGAGACATCCAGGGCGAGTACATATCATGGCGTACATGATGGATCCTATGGCGAAGCATAAGGAATCTCTTTCATGCGTTCTAATTCGGCAGGGCGTTTTAGAACACTGCTCCTTCGACTGCAAACAAGTACTCTGTGCCATAGGACAAAGTCCTTTCTTAGACTCTTGCATGCTAAACCGCTTTAGCACCTTGTCTATATATGTACTCGACTTAGGCCAATGAGTCTCCCGGATCTATCTCTATAGATCTTGACTCCCCGAATATAGTCGAGCCGCCTAAGTCTTTCATAGAGAAACACGTACTCAACCAAGCCTTTACAGGACTTTAAGGTTGGTATGTCGTTTCCAATGAGTAGTATGTCATCTACATACAAAACCGGGGAATACAATTGAGCTCCCACTAACCTTTTTGTAAACACAAGGCTCATCCTCATTTCTAATGAAGCCAAACTCACTGGACGGCATCATTAAAAGCGGATGTTCCGACTTCGAGAAGCTTTCGCTTGAGTCCATAAATGGATCTCTAAAGCTTACATACTTTTCCAGAGATTCTCTGGAGTGACAAAACCTTCAGTCGTGTCATATACACATCCTCATCAAGTTTTCCATTAAGGAAAGCGGTTTTGACATCCATTTACCGATTTCGTAGTCATAGTAAGTCTGCAATAGCAAGCAAAATCCGAATGGACTTGAACATAACTAAAGGGGAAAAGGTCTCATCATAGTCGATACCATGAATTTGTTTGAACCCTTTGCGACGAGTCGCCCTCGTATGCGTTTGTACATTCCCTTCCATGTCGGTTTTAATCTTAAAAACCCATTTACACCCTATGGGAGTTACCCTTCAGGGTGGATCAACCAAGATCCAGGACTTGGTTTGTGTACTTGGAGTCCATTTCGGATCTCATGGCCTCAAGCCATTTCTCGAATACAGGGCTATTAATTGCCTGTTTGTAGGTTGAAGGTTCATCGTGATCAACAAACATAACATCACTATGTTACGTTATGAAAAATCCAAATTTTTTTTGGAGGTGGACGACGAACTCTACCGGACCTACGCAATTCTTGTGTTTCTTGAATCAGTGCTGTGCTGCACAACTGTTTGTGGCACTCTGCTACACAACAACTTGTGGAGTCTGTTCAATTTCCATCTCATCATTAGTGCTAGTTTGAGAGTCCGGGAACTTCGAAAGTTCTACACTACTCCCACTCGTGTTTCTAGAAACAAATTCTTTTTCTAGAAAGACTCCCGTCACGAGCAACAAACACTTTGTTCTCGTTAGGGATATAAAAAGTAGTATCCTTTAGTTTCCTTAGGATAACCTACAAATATGCACTTTTCGATTTTGGAGCCGACTTATCGAAGTCGAGCGTTTTACAAACGCTTCACGACCCCCAAATCTTGAGGAAAGACAAACCGGGACACTTCCCGAGTCCATAACTTTCGTATGGCGTCTTTGCAATCGATTTAGATGGAGCGCGGTTAAGTGTTAAAGATGCTGTCTCTAATGCGTGTCCCCAAAAGGAATTGGGCAGGCTCGTGTGACTCATCATAGAACGAACCATATCTAATAAGGTTCTGTTCCTCCTTTCAGATACACCATTCCATTGTGGAGTAGCTGGAGGAGAAAGTTGTGAAACGATTCCACAAGCTTTTAGATAGTCACAGAATTCTTGACTCAAGTATTCTCCTCCTCGATCAGATCGAAGAACCTTAATACTCTTGCCAAGTTGGTTTTCTATTTCTAGTTTAAACTCTTTAAACTTAGCAAATGCTTCGGATTTGTGTTTCATCAAGAACACATATCCATACCTACTGAAGTCATCAGTAAAGGTAATGAAGTATAGGTAACCACCCCTTGCATGTATATTAAAAGGGCCACATACATCACTATGTATTAGTCCTAATAAAGCATCGGCTCTCTCACCTAGCTTAGTGAAAGGTGATGCTGTCATCTTACCCAACAAACAAGATTCACATCGATCATAAGACTCGAAGTCAAATGATTCCAATAGTCCATCTTTATGGAGTTTGGATATGCGATCTTCGTTTATGTGGCCTAAGCGACAATGCCAGAGGTATGTCGGATTAGAATCATTATTCTTAATCCTTTTGGTATTTATATTTAAAATTGGCATATCAAGATCTAAAACATATAGACCATTAATCAAAGAGGCACTTGCATAAAACATATTATCCAGAAATAACGACAATCGTTGGTTTTTGATCGAAAAATCAAAACCTTTCTTGTCCAAACAAGGAACTGAAATAATATTCTTAATTAAACTAGGTACATAGAAACAGTTTTCTAAACCCAAAACAAGCCCTGAAGGCAAAGTAAAAGTACAAGTCCCTACAGCTAGGGCTGCAACACGTGCTCCGTTGCCTACTCGTAGTTCCACTTCACCCTTTGCCAACTTTCTACTCCTTTACAGTCCCTGTACATTAGTACAAATGTGAGAACCACATCCGGTATCAAATACCCAAGAAGTAGTTGTATTTAAATTGATATCAATCATATTAATATCTATAACATAAATACCTGAGCCCGTAGCAACAATTGCTTTCTCATTTTCCAGCCTTTTCCCTCGCAAGATATCTTTTGCAGTTCCTTTTCCAGTGACCCTTCTCACCACAATGATGACAGATAGAGTCCTTGGCTACACCACCCTTAGGTTTCGAGTGCATTGTTGAAAGTGGTTTGCTTGCCCTAGGGCTTACCTTTCGGTTTGCCTTTGGGTTTCGCAAAACCTTTGCCTTTTGCCCTTTTGCACCATCGAGTATGGTGTTGGGCTTGGACTTGCCTATTTCCTTCTCGGCAGTCCTTAGCATATTCAACAACTCGAGCAATGGCTTGTCAATTTCATTCATGTGATAATTCGGAATGAATTGATCGAATGACTCGAGCAACGATTGCAAGATCAAATCGGTCGACGACTCTTGTCCCAAAGGAAATCCCGAGCTTTTTCAAGGTTACGAACATAACCTATCATCTTAAGAACGTGAGTTCCCTACTGGGCATTCCCTCGGACATTTTGCACTCGAAAGAGAGATTTCGATACATCGAATCTCTCTCGGCGTGCTTGCCCCTCGATATAGTTGCTTCAGGGTGAGCCAGCATCTCATAAGCCCCCCATGTCCTCATGTTGCTTATGAAGCTCAGAGTTCATGGTGACAAGCATGAGGCTAGACACATCTAAAACATCACTAACATGCTTCTGATAAGCAGTCCTTTCAGCGGCCGTAGCACGAGCCTCTGGTATAGCGAGAATAAGTCGTTCCAGGGACATACAACTTTCTTTCATGCTTGAGAACGATTCTCAAGTTCCTGAACCAGTCGAGGAAGTTAACTCTCTCTCTAATTTGTCCTTCTCAAGGACAGAACGCAGTGATAGTGTTTGGTTTGAATTTGCCATTTTCTACTACAAAATATATATGCAAAGTAAGTACCGATTTAAAAATCATTATTAGGTCTTTATCTTTTTAATGATTTCTCCCACTATTTTCTTCGAGTGAATTTGGCCTCAAAATCAACTCGGAAAGTTCGTTAACTTTCTAGCGGGCCAAGATCCATATTTCACCTCGTTCTGAGTCAGCTTTGGCTGATCGCCCAAAACTTAGTTATTTAGGTAGGCAACGTTTGCCAATTACATCAAATTATGTAATTCTTGGTTAGTTGAGTGAATAACATTTATTCAAGCGTATCATTATACACTTTTCTCAACTCTTTTGCCTCTAGATCCTCAATCCATATATTGAGATAATCTAGTTAACTAGGACCCTAAGTTTTAGCCGGCGGATATCACAACTTATCCTTCGCGCCTCACCCGGATAGACACGTATGCACAGCTTTGGCATGTCCCATACTAATGTCGATCTAGGCCTTGACGAGGGCCAAACTTAGGAAGGCACTAATTAATATTTTAAATGAGGGATTTCGTTTTTAACAATCTCACCAGAAAAGCATAAATAAAACAGTTTATGCTTATATACTTATGCATCCAATACATAAAATAAAATGCAATAGTAATCGCCATATCCTATTCGGTTTTTCCAAGCCAATGGAAAAACCGTGAAGTCAATCTAAGGGTGTAAAATAAAAAAAAATCTATTCTACACCGTCTTGACCTTCAGTTGGTTGCCTCCAAATCTTCATCATCTCAGCTGTACCTTCTCCTAATCTAGAATTACAAAATTTCTAAGGAAACCTCGAGTTACATTCGAGGAGATATAATGAGAATAAAATTACAACTTTTGAATGATAAAATAGGCACGATACGCAGATCGTATTATAAAATAAAACCAACAGGGTAAAGGCGACTACTATGCATCATGCTCAATTAACATAACATTTTATGGAAAAACGAGCAAGCAGCAAACAAATGAACATTTCATATTGTCTCAGGTTCGGTCGACCGGTCAGGGTCTTCGGTCGACCGAAGACCAACTCGGTTGATCCGAACAATATCATTTTAGCTACTGTCTTGCCTCGGTCGACCGAAGATGAGTCCCGGTCGACCGAAGTGCCAGAAACTGAGATTTTTCCAACTTTTGAATGACTTCAAAACTGGAAATTCTCAACAGATATACATACAAAAAAACTGGAAAAGCATGTCATACATGATTTACAACATTTCTAGCAACCTAAGGCATGCATAACATAGATTCATAATCTACATTTAAACACTATAACACATAAAGTCTATAGGGTACTCGTGAGTGGCTCTGATACCACTGTTAGAGGAATAACCGGGTCACACATAAATGCGCAGCGGAATAAAACTTGACCCGCCTCTACCAGGATCTTCCACGAGTAAAAACCTACGACTATGGGATAGTGTTTTACCTTATATTGATGCTAGAATGGCTGAAACGCTTTCAGCGGTATGTTGTCACGAACGGAACACCACAATGCGAGCTCCGTCTCTCCCGAGTATCCACTCGATCTTCCGGGGATGGTCTTCTACTGCTTGGTGCTAGCCAACGCCTTGTAGAAGCTTTGAAGACACTCTTCAATGGAGTATGTATTTCAGACCTTATCAGAAGAATAAGATACAGGATTTCTAACTTCTTTCCTATTAGCAAAAAGCTAGAAAACAAGTCTAGAAATCTATCTTTTCTTTTCTCTCTAAAACTCACTTTTCTATCTTCTCTCTAAGATTAAAAAGCTGGAGAAAAACTGATTAGAAAAATAAATGGGAAAAATCAGTATTTTTCCCTTAGTCTATCAAGAGAGAGTGGAGAGAGATAAAGGGGAAAGTGGGAGATCATGGAGGAAACCACTCCTCCACTTTCTCCACTCCTTTAACCTCTAGATAAGAGACATATGAGCTGAAAATATGTGTCCAATTTTCCAGCCATAAGGTCGGTCCAAAACGGGTCGGTCGGCCCAATCATATTGGTCGGCCCAACCCGATTAAGGGCCCAATCCAATCCCGGCGCGGCCCGACCCAATCGAATTGGCGCACCTTAGATTAAATGTACTCCAACACTACCTTGAGCCGCACCCAAGGATTTTAACAACTTCACTAAGAAGATCTTTTTACACTTGTGGCTAACTCACTTAGAGTTTTACAACACAACCACAAAACAAACTCACTAAGAGTCAATTGCCCACACTAAGTAGGACTTATCAATTTGCCCACACAAAGTAGGACTTTTACAACAATAACCCAATCACTTAGAAAGGGAATAAGAATGTTTAAAGAGAAAGATAATTCACTCTTCTAAGTGAGAAATATATACCTTTGAAGTACAAGAATGTTAAGCTCTTAGAACATTTGATGCACACTCTTTGTCTTGCTTTTGAAAGAACACTCTTGAATGATTTAGATCATAGAAATGAAGAGCATTTCCTTTGTGAGTGTTTAGACTTGATAAGAAATCAATGTAAATTGTAAGTCCAAGTCTTAGAGTCATTCTCTAGCTTTGGAGTATATATACATTTCAAAATAGGCTGAAAAACGACTCTTTAACGGTCAAATAACGGCTAGTTTTTACAGAGTTCGGTTGATCAAACAAAACACCTCGGATGATACCTCGGATGACACCTCGGATGACTGAACAAAACACCTCGAATGACCGAAATCAACCTCTGTTGAGCCGAGCCTAGGTCGTTCGACCGAAGCCACTTTTTACACCTCTCAGTTTCTCTTCGGTTGATCCGAGGAAAGCTCGTGTAAGCCCTAAGGGCGAACAAACTCAGTTTTTGATATTGGACAAACTTTTGATGTTGTGTCTAATGATCTTAATCTTTGTGATAGAATATCAGAACTCATTATGGAAGCTCTAAGTACTTCAATCAAGTCATTGGTATCAAGATTCAAAGTTATGCAAGGCTCATTTATCAAGATTGAATATTGAAGACTTAGGTTTGGTTAGTTTAGCTTTGTCGTCATAAGTCGTTATCTTATAAAGCTCTAACCAAAGCTCTCATGAACATAAGCTCTACACTCTAGTCTTGCATGTTTTCATAAACACGTTTTCAAAAGGATTCTTATATGTGTTCAAATCTCAAAAGCCTTTGTTTTCAAAGTCTAAGTCCTTTAAAATGGTTTTCCGATGTTCTTACTTGTTACATATTGAGAAAACCTTTTAGACTTCAAAAGATTTCAAAACGTGTGAAAAATCAACATCTCTCAAAGCTCAGAAGGTCGGATCATCCGAGCTTTCCTCGGATCAACCAAAGAGAAACTGAGAGGTCTGTTCATTTGGTTCGGTCGACCTATAGGCAGTTCGGTCGACCTAAGGGACAAGTCGGTCGGCCGACCTAGGTCAAGGCTCAACCGAACTTTGTTCGGTCATCCGAAGTATTTTGAACGGTCAACCGAACTCTGTAAAAACTAGCTGTTTTTTTACCGTTAAAGAGTCATTTTTCAGCCTATTTTGAAATGTATATATACTCCAAAGCTAGAGAATGACTCTAAGACTTGCACATACAATATAGATTGATTTCTTATCAAGTGTAAACACTCTCAAAGCAAATACACTTCATCCTTATGATCTAAATCATTGAAGAGTGTTCTTTCAAAAGCAAGACAAAGTGTGTGCTACTTATGTTCAAAGAGCTTATTATTGTTGTACTTCAAAGGTAATATCTTTAACTTAGAAGAGTGAACAATCTTTGTATTAAACATTCTTATTCCCTTTCTTAGTGATTGGGTAATTGTTGTAAAAGTCCTACTTAGTGTGGGCAAGCTCTTAGTGAGTTTTTCTTGTGTGGTTGTGTTGTAAAACTCTTAGTGAGTTAGCCACAAGTGTAAACATTCTTCTTAGTGAAGTTGTTTAAAATCCTTGGGTGCGGCTCAAGGTAGTGGATGTAGATTCTAAGTGAGTCGAACCACTATAAATCCTTTGTCTTGATGTTGGGTTTTGCATTGCTTTTATTCATCTTGCTCAAACTTACACTAGCATTGCAAAGAATAGAAAAAGTTTCCAAGATTGATTAAAACCCAATTCACCCCCCCCCCCATTGTGTTTTACAGCTCGGATGATCCGACCTTCTAAGCTTTGAGAGATGTTGATTTTTCACACGTTTTGAAATCTTTTGAAGTCTAAAAGGTTTTCTCAATATGTAACAAGTAAGAGAATTAGAAAACCGTTTTAAAAGACTTATACTTTGAAAACAAAGGCTTTCGAAATACGAACACATGTAAGGATCAATTTGAAACTTAGCCTTTTGAAAACGTGTTTATGAAAACATGCAAGACTAGAGTGTAGAGCTTATGTTCATGAGAGCTTTGGTTAGAGCTATATAAGATAAAGACTTATAACCACAAAGCTAATCTAACCAAAAATAAGTCTTCAATCTTCAATCTTGAAAGATGAGCCTTGAATAATATGTCTTTGAATCTTGATCATGGCTTGATTGAAGTACTTAGAGCTTCCAATATTAGTTCCAATATTCTATCACAAAGATATAAACATTAGACACAACATCAAGTGTTTGTCCATTATCAAAAACCGAGTTCGATCGCCCTTAGGGCTTACACTTACACTTTCTGTGTTTTCAATTATAAAAGGAATGAATTAAGTATTTTCAAGTATGTATTTGAGTATGAACTGTTTTATCATGTTTTCGTGCATTAAATGGATGAAGGGTCAGATTATGTCCATGCAATGTGGTTGATCGTTGTTTATATGTTGTGTTGTGAATCCGGGTAGGTAATTGTTTTTCTTGATTAATTGCTGGTCTTGAATTGTATATGTAGTTATTTGGTAGTCGTCTAATTGGAGTCTTCGTTGTCGTCGTCTATTTGGTTTTGGTCGATCGAGTCATCGCCCCATTTGAGCTCTTGTCTAGAAACTACAATATGACAGGATTCATTCGAAATAAAATGGGATTGTGTTAATCCCAGGAGATCATGTGTTATTTGGAAGTTCGTGGGTCTTAACCCGATCTGGACTACCATTGGGATTGTAATGGTTTTGTGGAGTCCTTGGTGATGGATGTTGATACAATGTAGGATGGATCCTTAAACTTTTGAACCCGTCCGTTCAGGGGGTGAAACTGAACCCATGTGTTGTACTTCTTGAGGTATCCTAGCTTGACCGGCTGTTAGGACCATTACAGTTATTGTCGCAGATTCATTACAGTATGTCGTAGCATTAACCATCTTCGTAACGTCTAACTACATGTATTTCCATTGTGACATATGAGTGGAACATGGTGCTGAAAGAAAGAAATTCGGAATCCCCATAGAATAGCAGCGGAAAATAAATGGGATTTCGTTCATTTACAAGATATTTTCACGAGAAAGAACCAGTACCTTGTGAATAGACATATTACCTTTATTTTAACCGAAAGAGCCAAAAAAATTCCCGTATTTTGCTACTTTTGAATCACCTACGACAACGTGTAAAACTCTTGTATCTACCGTTATCCACACAATCAACCTAGTGCTTGTTTGTCGAGTCTCTGTTGCTAGTCACGAGTATGTCGAACCTTGAAGACAATCTTTGGGAGCTTCGGTGATATAGAATGGACAAAGAACAAAAAACGGAAAAATGAGAGATAAGAAAAACGATTTTTCTACTCTTTAGTGTTCTTGAGAGTGTGTTAGAGAGAGGAAAAATTCTAAGATTTTTTTTTCTTTGTCTCTCAGCTAGGGATAAGAAAAGGAATATAGAGAAGTGAGAAATGATGAACAATTCATCATGTGGTGTTAGTTCACTAACTCCATCTCCCCATTTTACTCTCCCCACTACTCTCTTCACACACACACACACCCCCTCACGCTTCTATTTTGCCTGCTTGTCTTGGTCCAACCAATCCATTGGACCGAATTTCTGGTTCAATGGTCTGGTTTGGTTCAACTAGACCAGTCCGGTCCAAAAGAACTGGTTCAACCGGATCGGTTTGATTAATTCAGTATTAATCTGCCCAATCTAATTGAGCATCTATATCAAATGTAAACTCCAACAAACACAATCTAGTTGATTATAGTGTGTGATCCTTTAGGTATTTTCTATGTTGGTCGTGACAACAATTGTCAACAGTAATGAGATGTATCTAGCAACACATCATTACTCCCAATTCACCAATAGTCCCGTGATTCAAGTAATCACAATTATGATCTTTTGTACTATTCCATTTGTCCTCGATATCTTGATTGAACACAAGTCCCGGATAATGTCACACTTTTATTGTTCAATCAATCAGTTTCTTGATTCCTGAGTAGACTAATCAAAGGACATTAATATCTCATATTAATTCATTTGTTCATGACCATGAATTAGTCTCACTCCATCAAAGGGCCAAGATATCACTCCTGTTATATAGGAGGGACAAATCCTCTATCTATCACACCTCATCCTACACATGGTTCATAAATACACCCAACAAATACCTTTATAGTCCATCTAGTTACAGACGGCGGTTGACACTATCAAAGCATACCATTATCCTTATAGAAAATGATACGGGACCAAGCCAAGGGCAGCCCTACTTAAAAGATCCACTTGTCAACATTCAAGAACCGATGACAAGATCAAGGACAAGAAGGGCTTTTTGCAATGATCATCAGAGACATCAAAGTTAAAGAGGAAGTGAAGCTTCAACTAGAAGATGATGACAAAGTCAACCTCTTAACTTTCAAGAGTATACAAATCGGCCCAAACAAGCAAAGTGGCTAAAAAGGGCATTTTAGCCTTTCTGTGTACAATTAAAGTCTATAATAGACTTTAATTATTTTTAGCATATTATTTACTATATTTATGTTGTTTTAGGCGAGTAATATCAAGTAGTTGCTATAATAAAGGACATGTGGTCCATAGTTGGTTATCTAGTTGTTAAGAGTGTCACATCTATTAGGACTCTTCACCTAGTTAGTTAATTTTCAGCTTTGTTAGTTGTTTTAGCCGCCTAAGAACAAGAGAATAGGACATGTTGTCCATTATCTTGTTTAGGTAGTTTACTTGATAGCAAGTTGTTTTCCAAGAGTCCTACTTCTTCAAGGACTCTTCTTTTAAGAATTCATTCATCTTTGAGTTACTGTATCAACAAGTTTAGTTTCTCTTGTTGTGGTGTTTTAGCCTCCATTGTTAATTATCCTTTCTTAGCATTGCGTTGATTAAATTCCTTAGAACTTAGTTCGAGAATTAGAGAAATATCCGGCATAGTCAAAGCTGTCGAAGGTTTATCAGGTGGTATCAGAGCAAAAGGTTTATCTCTATTCCCGGTGTACCTTTATCATTTTTCATAATAAAAAAAAAAATATTGTTTGAAGAATTGACAGAAAATCAAAAGAAAAGCATTACGGCATATATAAAAAAGCAGCCTATTTTAAAAGCCTCTCGGTTTAAAGAAATTGGCAGACAAGTTAATATAAATTGAATAGCGAACTATAAAGCCATAAACAAACTTCTTAGATCGATAGCGTAGGCGCCTCGTCCAAGAATTGGCAAACGTTCCTCCTTTATTTTGAGCTGTGTTTAAACATTAATATACATCAAGAATTGATAGCGTAGTCGCCTCATTATTTGATAACTCTCGGCCAAAGGCAAGGAAAAATTCAAGAAAGTCAGTTTACTGTTCACGTTACTGTTCATCCGTATCAAGAACATCAAGAAAGACAAGAACCGGCTTCCATTTTCGATTAGGTTTTCATTTCTTCATCTTTTTCTTTCTAAAGCTTTTCGTTTAGGTCAAAGATATGATTTCTTTCCTTATTTTTCAGCTTTGTGTCAACGCAACAAATTAGGAACCCATTCTTTAATCTAGAGTTTGAAGTTCTATACGAGAGGTGTTGGAATAAAGAGTGAATCTTTCTTTGCTATCTAACATTTTTGAGTGTTTTTCTTGAGATTATAATGTCTTTTCAGGGATCTCCATCGAAGAAAGGTGAAGTCTTTGACACTGACTCACTAGTTACACAAAGAATTTGCGGAGATGCGGAAACAAATGGCGGAGATGACGGAATTATTGACACGATTGACGCTTCAAAATAAACGTCTTGATCAAGATAATACCGAGAATAAACATTAAGGGGTTGAGGATATGGAACCGCCAAGGGTACCACAATTTTCGAGGGAAAATATGGCAAATCCAGCAATTCAACAAAACCGGATTTTCAACAATCCGGCATATCAATCGAGAAAAGGTGACTACATTCAGCATCTTGACAATAATCTTGGTTCAATAAAGACAGAGATTCCGTCTTTCGAAGGTACAAATGATCCCGAATTGGTTTTAGATTGGATTCGTAAAATTAACCATGTTTTTGCTGTTTATAACTATTCGGAAGAAAAGAAAGTAAAGCTAGCAGCCATGGAGTTTTATGGATATGCTTCAATTTGGTGTGACAAAGAAACCGAGATAAGGGCAAAAGTAGAACAACCGGAAATTGCCACTTGGACCGAGATGAAAGTGGTTATGAAACGGCGTTTTGTTTCTCTAAATTACCTAAGGGAACTTTACAATCGTTTGCAAAGATTAAAGCAAGGTGATAGAATGGTCGATGAATACTACAAGGCAATGGAAATTGCAATGATTCGGGCTGATATTAGTGAAGGAGATGAGGCAACAATGGCTCGGTTCTTGGCTCGTCTAAATGACAAAATTAGGACAAAGGTAGAACGTGCTAATCTTGATAATATTACGTCTATGTTATATTTTGCAGAGCAGATCGAAAGACAGCAACAAGAAAAGGATTTAAGGGCAAAACCGGCAACTTTCCAACCATGGAAGAAGCCGAATCCACCCCAGAAATTTTCTACTGTTTTGCTGAGCCAAAACAAGGGTAAAGAGGTCTTTAATTGTGGAAAAACAGCCACGGGTCAGTTTGGGGCAGTAAGGTCTCAAAATCCATCAAATACGGACAATACGAAGGTAAATTCGACTCCAATTGTTGTACGGGATTGTTTTAAATGTAGGGGCAAAGGACACATTGCTAGGGACTTCCTTAACAAGAGTACAATGATCATGTTGGATGATGGATCGTGGGTGAGTGATGAGGAAACCGAAGATGCGGCCTATGAGGAAGAAACCGAAGCATTTGAGGTAAAATCGTCTTCTGAGAATCAACTTTTGGTTACGATGAAGCTATGTCATTCTCAACCTTTGGATGATCTACATCAACATCGAAGTAATCTTTTTCAAACCAAGTGCGACGCTAAAGGTAAGTCAATTTTAGTTATTATTGATAACGGAAGTTGTACTAACGTTTGTTCTTATGATATGGTTTCCGCATTTGATTTACCATGTAAGGCACATCCTATGCCTTATAAGTTATCTTGGTTGGATAATAGTGGTGATATCAAAGTAGATAAGCAAGTTGAGATAGAATTTGGAATTGGGAGATATAAGGATTCGGTTTTGTGTGATGTGGTTCCGATGACCGCAAGTCACATGATTTTAGGGAGGCCATGGCAATACGATCGAAGTGCCAATCATATGGGTAGAGAAAATATATATATATAAGCCTACGAAGGATAATATCAAGTTTATTTTAACTCCTTTGTCTTTGAATGAAGCATGTGAGGTACATAAACAAATGGCCATAAATAGAAAAAAGAGAGAAAAAGAAAGAAGAGAGAGCGAGAGGAAAAATACGAGTGATCCAACCCATGAGGTAAAATTCGAGGGAAAAAAGGATACAAAATCCATGAGCTTAGTGAGACAAAAGGCAAGCTCACAAAAAGAGAGGAATGAGTGTTTATTCATCAACCCGGGAAAGGTAGATAGGGCGATACAAGCAAAACAAGCAATTGTTTTGTTAGTATTCAGAGAAACCGAAAGGTCTCTCCATTCTAACGATTTTTCCTTTGATCTAACATCTTCTTCTCTACCCAGTCTTGCTTTGGATATTTTACAGGAATTCCAAGACGTATTTCCCAAGGAGTTGCCGAGAGGGCTGCCTCCTATTCGCGGAGTCGACATCAAATCGACTTCATTCCGGGAGAAAGTTTGCCAAACGGGGCTGCCTACCGAGCCAACCTGGATGAAACCCGAGTAATACATAGGCAAGTCGATTACTTCTCGAGAAGAAGCAGGTAAGAGAATCTTTAAGTCCTTGTGCTTGTCCGGTTATTTTAGTACCTAAGAAAGAAGGGACTTTCAGATTATGTACGAATTGTCGCGATATTAATAAGATAACTAATAAATATAGACATCCGTTTCCTCGCTTAGATGATATGCTAGATGAGTTAAGTGGTGCATTAATATTTTCTAAAATTGATTTAACTCAAGGCTATCACCAAATTAGAATGAAAGAATGTGATGAATGGAAAACTGTTTTTAAGACTAAATATGGATTATATGAATGGATTGTTATGCCTTTTGATCTTACTAACGCACCTAGTACTTTCATGAGATTAATGAACCACATATTTCGCCATTGCTTTGGAAAATTTGTTGTAGTTTATTTTGATGATATACTTGCCTATAGTAGTAACTTAGAAGAGCAACAAAGTTCCACGTGGCTCCCACTTGTTTTCTCAGAAAGGAATTTCCTTTCCAGGAAAACTCTGTTACTAGTAACAAATACTTTGTCCTCATTAGGGATGTAGAAGTAGTACCTTTTAGTTTTCATAAGATACCCCACAAATATGCATTTGGCCGACTTTAGGCTGAGCTTGTACAAAGCTAGACGTTTCACAAATGCCTCACAACCCCTAATATTTATGAAAGACATACTAGGACGCCTCCCATTCCATATCTGACATGGTGTCGTTTCAACTGATTTAGATGGAACTCTGTTTAGTGTTAAAACTGATGCTTCTAAAAGATGTCCCCAAAATGAGTTTGAAAAGCTCGCGTGACTCATCATAGATCGATTCATATTTAATAGAGTTCGATTTCTCCTTTCGGATACACCATTCCATTGTGGAGTAGATGGTGGAGAATGTTGTGAAACAATTCCACAATCCTTTTGATAATCAAGGAATTCTTGACTTAAGTATTCCCCACCTCGATCGGATCGAAGTATCTTAATACTTTTGCCAAACTGGTTTTCTACTTCACACTTGTACTCTTTGAACTTTTCCAAGGCCTCAGACTTGTGTTTCATTAAGTACACGTATCCAAAACAACTATAATCGTTAGTAAAAGTTATGAAATATAGATAACCACCTCTAGCATTGATATTGAACGGACCACATACTGAAGGGATTCATGGGCGGAAACATGTTCCAAACACCCATGGATCCTCCCCTGAAGGATCTGCTCATACGAAACCGAACCGAAAACAGCGATAAAGAACTTACATATTTCGGATTCAAGAAGCTACTTCTTGAATGGAGGATGACGCTTTCTTGATCGGTTTCTTGCCACCACCGGATTTCCCTGCGGAATATCCCTCTACCGGTATCCATGCGACGAAACGAGCAGCGATTGCTAGCTCTTCGTCTCTCTGAAGTTCGGGAATTAGAGAAGGAAAAAGGGAAGACAGAAAGAAAAAAACGGTTTTTTCTTTTGGTCTAGGTATTTCGGCTGATAACAACTAGTCCCTCGGGTTTCGGGTTAAGAGATGTTATATAGAGTGTGGGAGTTGGTTCCCAGAACAACTCCCATGTCTACTCAACTTCTCTCGGCTGTGGGAGACTTTGAATCCCACGTCCCCTAGACTTCCGCTGGTAGTGGGAGTCTTTATCGGATAATGGCTCCCACGTAATCCCAGCTACGGTTAAATACCAAAATTGCCCCTATCTCTAATTCGAATAATAAACACTTTATTATTTTCAGAAAAACATATGTCAGATACAATGAACCTAGACACTTTCTAGATTCATTGAATCTGGACATGAAGCTCGTTAGCTCGTCTATGCGTGTGACCCTGTAGGTTCATATCATAATGGCAATGAAAACACACTTGTTAGTAGTGTGAGTTCATAAGTCACAAGCGGCCCCTAGCAAGACATTGTGACTACCCAAGGTGAATGAATTTACATCGGAACCTATTGTCAATCCACTATTTAATCCCTTTGTCTCGCGATATCCTAATTAAGCATAAGGCATGGTGGTCGTCACCCTTATTAAGCTTAATTGTATTTATGCTCGATCTCCAGGTAGACTGTTTCGACAAATAGCATTTGATAACAACTTTATCAAATACATTTGAGCACTGACCATGCATTTAAACAGTCTTTCCCTATCGAGGGCCCATGGATATCTCTCTCTAATAATAGAGAGGACAAATTCCTTACAATGTCTCTCACATTCAAGCTATGATAGGACACTACATCCGATCATCAGTCGTATTGATTACTCTGTTACAAGTAACGTCCGACTGAGTCAAAACGTGGCTCCATTCATACTAGAATCAATGAAGACATAAGGTCTAAGGATTCTAAAATAGTATTGACGAAGTAATACTTATGACTTAAGACCATGAAGTATTACTTCTCAAACGGATCACGTCCAATACAATGTATCCCTATATATTGCATCTATGATGTGATTTGTATCCATTACACATGATCAGTAAAACAAGATCATCAATCAACAATCATACTAGTTTTATTTCATAGTAATTATGCATTACATAAAACTAGGGACTACTAGAATAGTAATTACATGAGCTAATGAGTTTTACTATCAAATCACACATTTGATAATCAAAAGCGAAATTAACTATTCAATTACATGCTCAAAAGATAATAAAACGCACAACATGTGCTAATGGTCCTAGGGCACTACTAACACATACATCACTCTGTATTAGTTCCAACAACTCCTTTGCTCGTTCTCCAGTTCTAGTAAAAGGAGAAGCAGTCATCTTAAACATTAAACAAGGTTCACATGTATCATATAATTCAAAATCAAATGACTCCAACAATCCATCTTTATAGAGTTTGGAAATGCGGTTCTCATTTATATGGCTTAAGCGACAATGCCAGAGATATGTAGGATTAGAATCCTTAGTTTTTATCCTCCTTGTATTTATGTTATAAACCGGTGAATCGTGGTCTATTAAATATAAACCATTCACCAAAGTAGCACTACAATAAAAAGATATCATTTAACGATATTTGTTAAACTTGAATTATGTTGAAATAATTTGTACACTGTTTTATTGCATCAAAATCTGATGAAGTATTCAATTATGTGATTGCATGCACTGTGTGTTATGATTGAATTATGCATTTGATATTGGTATAAGTGTTCTGAAATGAATGTTTTGTATAGTTTGAAGTTGTACATTCCCAACTTTAAGCTCTTGTCTGGGAACGAATCTATGGCAGAATATGTCATAAATTTTGTACCGCTTGAGCCCGGAAGCTCGCGAAGATTTGTTATGATAAGTCTGGCCCTTCCCTGGCGGGTATAATAGTTAAGGCTTCTAACTGTTAGTTGTTGAGTTTTCTAAGTTGAGAACGATGACATAACTTAATGTATCCTTCAATTTCTGCCCCAACGTCTGGGGGGAGAGGGTAAAATACCCGGACATAAGAATATGATAAGTATGGCCTTTCTTAACGGGTAATAGCTATTAACGACTGTTAGCATTTGTTATAGAGTCTGGACGGACAATCGAGCATGGCTGTGTTAAATATGTGTTATGTGTGCGGTGTGTGTTAGTGCGTGAAATGTGGAAAGATAGGCGCTCAGAGCACCAGAATCAAAGAATGTGTGATGATATTGAAAGTGTATGAAGTTTTGTAAGTGATTTTGAATGGCCAAATTCTGGATTTCTGGGAAAGGGATGTTTTGAGTCCAGAAAGTGGATTTTCCTTTCAAATTTTGTACTCAAAAGTGTCATTTCTAAATCACGCTGACGAAGCTTCGTCATAGGTTTCGTCTGCAGCATTCGTCCGAAACAATACTTGGACATTCTGAAATCTCGCGAATGAAAGGCGATGACGAAGTGCTTTGTCCGCAGAGACACTTGAAGCCCTAGTGGTTTTGTGGAAGATGTTTCCGGAATATGCTTCGTCCGGGCTTATTGTCCGAGTGTCATCTTTGTAATTCTTGAAGTGTTTTCCAAATCATTTTAAAAGTCTCTCTTACTTCTAAACTCTTCTCCAACCCTCTTCTAAAAGTTTTATAATGATGTTTTAAGTATGAAGTTAAAGTCAAAATACGTAAATATTTGGGAAATGGGTAAATGGTGATTGTGTTAAATGATGTGATACGGTACTATCCGGTAAGCTTAAAGAGGTCATTTGGATAAATGACCTCATAATTAACTCATATATTCCAAATACGAGCTTCCATGTAAAGCCTTTGTTCCTAGTGTTGAGAGTATCTATTCTAAAGGTTCAAGAGTTAAAGAAGCCTTCAAATAAAACTAGACACAAGGATCAAAGCCATCTAATAGCATTTGAAGGAAAGATACATAATTGAAAGGAAAACGGTTGAAAGGGTATTTTAGTCATTTGATAATTAAAGTCTATTCTAGACTTTAATTATATTTTCAGATTTATTATATTGTTTAATTAGCATTGTTGGCCAAAATAAGCTAGCTAAATAATAGGACATGTTGTCCTTGATGTTAGGTAGTGTTTTTAGTTATCTAGGAGTTGTAGAGTCCTACTATTTAAAGGACTCTTATTTGTGGGTCATTAAGCTACGAAATTCCAATCTATTTAAGAGGGATTTCAGCCATGCTATTGGTAGACTTGATTTATGATATGTTAAGGTTATTCCTTAGTTACTTTGTTTGATTCTCTATGTAGAGTTCATTCTTCTTTGAGTTATTGTATCAATAAGTTTGGTTTATACTTATTGTGGTGTTTCAGCCCCCATTGATAATCAACCTTGCGGGAGAAATGTTGTTTATATTCCCCATAAACTGTTCGAGATAGAGAAAGATCGGGCATTCAAGCCGAACCTTAGTATTCGTACAACAGTTCCGCATCACGATGTTTTATGCCAATGGTGTTTGAACCTTACTGGCTAGTGTAGCTCATTATTTTCTCTTTTGCAGTTGCTTTTGAGGATGACTTAGAAGAAGTTGTCAGGAATGAGTATTATGAGTAGAGTTCCTAATAATGTAATAGACCATGTAGAATATTATGTTGAACGATATTTCCTCTTTTATTTGTAATCAGTATTTAGAGAACCACTTTAGTTTTAATATGAAATTATTATGTAAGATATGTTTAAGTTAATGAATGGATGTACGTTGACTCTTAATTATTTACGGGTTCGATGCCTCATTGGCAAATGAGGTGCTGCCTGGTCATCGCCCGACGGGGTGTGACTGTGTGGGTGTGTAAAAACCATAAAATATAAGAAATTAGAAATTTCCACCAGTATATCTTATCATCGTTTATCATACGTTAACTCGGACTAGTCTTAAATAGAAATGAATAAATAAAGAATTTGTTTTTTTAAAAACAAAGTTATGTATATAGTATTTCCTATTTCTATTCTTATTCAGGTAACATTTTTATTTTTTTTTACAATTCAAAGTCACACGACACCGGTTACAAAATCGTAAACCTTACCTAGAAAGATTTTTAAAAATGAAAATGGAAAATGTACTCTCGGGAAAACTTACAGAAAAAAATGCTTAAAATGAAGGCCCGTGATTTGCTGCTGAGAAGCAATTGAAATATCTAGAAGACCATAAGGCCGCTACAAATGATGAGTTTTACTCATTGCAACCTATCTTATGTGTGCTTTAGCGGCCTACAGGTGTTTGAACTGATGTAAGTTTCAGTTGATTTGACTGCACCTAAAGCATGGATTGTCGAGCTTGAAGTCAAGGTGATTGAGTGGCTCCAAAGGACACTTTATCATGCTGCTCACCTTTCTAGCTTTAAGAGCTTGCATCACAAAGAAAATGATAAGGTCCTTAGGCTTTTGTTTATGAAGGAGAAGCTTCCCGCCGTTTCCTTTCGTAATGAAGTGATAAAATATCTTAAGAGGACTGATGTTGCTTAGGAGGTTGTCATAGCTGGTTTGGTGAAGCTTAGTGCTACTGTTAAGAGCGTAATTAGGAAGGCTCAGAACCAATATTCGGATGTGGAGTTTGCAAAAAATTTCACATCTAAGGAGAATTTGTTAGAGGAATAACCGGGTCTAAACAGGTTATGCAGCGGAAATAAAATGACCCGCCTCTAATAGGATCTTTCACGAGTAAGAACCTTAGACTACAAGATAGCATTATACCTTTAGAAGTGCAGAATAAGACTGAGAACGGTTTCAGTTGTAGCGAACAGAACGCCACCAACGCAGGCTCCGCCTCTCCCAATATCCACTCGATCTTCCGGGGATGGTCCTCTACCGCTTGGTGCTAGCCAACACCTCGTAGAAGTCTTGAAGACACTCTTCAAGATGGAGTATATATATATATGGTGGATATAGGACCTTTAGAAGAACAAGAAACAGTTTTTTTACTTCTTTTCTATTAGCCAAAGCTAGAAAACAAGTATCTAGAAAAGCTGTCTTTTCTTTCTATTCAATCTCTATTGAATGCTATCTCTTTTCTCTCTTCTCTAAGCTCTCAAAAAGCTGGAGAAAATGACTTAGAATGCTAGGAAAAAATCAGCATTTTTCTTAGTCATTCAAAGGATAGAGGGGAGAGTGAAAGGGGGAAGTGGGAGATCATGGAGGAAACCACTCCTCCACATTCTCCACCACTTCAACCTCCTTTCTAAGAGATAAGAGCTGAAAATGTATATCCAATTTTCCAGCCATAAGGTCAGTCCAAATGGGTTGGTCGGACCAATCATATTGGTCGGCCCAACCCGATTAAGGACACAATCCAATCCGGCCCGAAGCCCGACCCAGCCCAATCGAATTGTCTCACCTTAGATTAAATGTACTCCAACAAGCCCAATCCAGTTGATCTATGAGTGCGACCCAGGAGGTATCTATGATGTTGGTCGTGACATCATATGTCACAGGTAATGAGAGGTATCTAGCAATGCATCATTACCCCCAATTCATAAATATCTGGTGACTATCATAATCACACCATTTGACATTTGTATTTAAATCCTTTTGTCTTTGATATCTAGATTGAACACAAGTCATGGAAAAAGTCACACTTGTATTGTCCAATCTTTTAGTGTCTTGATTCGCGAGTAGACTAATCAAATGACATCAATATCATATACTGATTCATTTGTTCATGGTCATGAATTAGTCAAACTCCATCAAATGGGCCCAAGATATCGCTCTTGCTATATAGGAGGGACAAATCCTTTCTGCATCCCATTCATCCTGAACAAGATTCGTGATATACCCAATAAATGCCTTTATTGCTCACCCTGTTACGGATAGCGTTTAACATTATCAAAGCATAACACTAGCCATGCAAGAACTCTTGTGAGACCTCAAGTTGAAGGATCTTATATACAACCCAGTCAAAAATTGAGAAACACCGTTGACTATTATATAACAACCCATGGTGTGTTTCTCATTTCGGGTCTGTCCAGTATAATGATTCTCTAATCATATATACCCATGTGACGATCCGATATCTTATATCAATCACTGCACATACTAGTCTTACGCATTATTATTGTCCTCGAAGATTCCATAATAATGTTCGACTATGGACGTTTCAGAATCATAACAATTATGAATACTATTCTAAGGACATATTATTTCATTATGTTTTTAAGAACGCAGAAACAAATTGATATAATACTGGAATTTATGCCTTTTTATTCATCAAAATGAAAATTACATAAATACGATACAATAATCTCCCACTTGCACTAAAGACCCAAAATCATCTACTGATTGGTCTTTCAAAGCATACTAATGACTGTCTCTAAAGGTTAGCCCTCCAGATATCGGATACCCATGGAGCTAGTATGACGATCATGCTGCTGCTGCGACAGTGGCTTCGTCAGTGGATCGGCGACATTGTCTGCCGAATCTACTCTACATATATGCACATCACCTCTCTCTATAATCTCGCGGATTAGGTGAAAACGCCGTAGTACATGTTTGGACCTCTGGTGAGATCTAGGTTCCCTAGATTGTGAAATAGCCCCATTGTTGTCACAATAGAGGTCTATCGGGTTCGCAATACTAGGAACCACATCGAGGTCGGAAATAAATTTCCTGATCCAAACTGCCTCCTTAACTGCTTCACAAGCTGCTATGTACTCGGCCTCTGTCGTAGAATCTGCGATGGTCGAATGCTTTGAACTGCGCCAGCTCACAGCACCTCCATTCAAGTTAAACACATATCCCGATTGCGATCGGAAATCATCTCTATCGGTTTGGAAACTAGCATCGGTGTAACCATTTACAACGAGCTCATCCGCCCCTCCATAAATCAAGAATGTATCCTTAGTCCTTCGTAAGTACTTGAGGATATTTTTGACTGAGATCCAGTGACGTTCAACGTAATTAGACTGGTATCTGCTCGTAAATCTTAAGGCAAACGAGACATCCGGGCGAGTACATAACATGGCGTACATGATGGATCCTAGGGCAGAAGCATAAGGGATCTCTTTCATGCGTTCTAATTCGGCAGGCGTTTTAGAACACTGTTTGTTCGACAGAACAATACCATGTGCCAAAGGACAAAGGCCCTTCTTAGACTCCTGCATGCTAAACCACTTTAGCACCTTGTCTATATATGTACTCTGACTTAGGCCAATGAGTCTCCTGAATCTATCCCTATAGATCTTGACTCCCAGAATATAACTGGCATCGCCTAAGTCTTTCATAGAGAAACACGTACTCAACCAAGCCTTGACAGACTTTAAGGTTGGTATGTCGTTTCCAATGAGTAGTATGTCATCTACATACAAAACCAGGATACAATTGAGCTCCCACTAACCTTTTTGTAAACACAAGGCTCATCCTCATTTCTAATGAAGCCAAACTCACGGACGGCATCATTAAAACGGATGTTCCAGCTTCGAGAAGCCCGCTTGAGTCCATAAATGGATCTCTGAAGCTTACATACTTTTCCAGCATTCTCTGGAGTGACAAAACCTTCAGGCTGTGTCATATACACATCCTCTTCAAGTTTTCCATTAAGGAAAGCGGTTTTGACATCCATTTGCCATATTTCATAGTCATAGTAAGATGCAATAGCAAGAAAAATCCTAATGGACTTGAACATAACTACACGGGAAAATGTCTCGTCATAGTCTATACCATGAACTTGTTTGAAATCTTTCGCGACCAGTCGCCCCTTGTACGTTTGTACATTCCCTTCCATGTCGGTTTTAATCTTAAAAACCCATTTGCACCCTATGGGAGTTACCCCTTCGAGTGGATCAACCAAGATCCGGACTTGGTTTGTGTACATGGAGTCCATTTCAGATCTCATGGCCTCAAGCCATTTCTCAGAATCTGGGCTATTAATTGCCTGTTTGTAGGTTGAAGGTTCATCGTGATCCACAAACATAACATCACCATGTTATGTTATGAAAAAACCAATTTTTTCCGGAGGTAGACAACGAACTCTACCAGACCTACGCAATTCTTGTGTTTCTTGAATCAGTCTTTGGCTGCACAATTGTTTGTGGCACTCGCTGCACAACAACTTGTGGAGTCTCGTTCAATTTCCATCTTATCATTAGTGCTAGTTTGAGAGTCCGGAACTTCGAGTAAGTTCTACGCTACTTCCACTCGTGTTTCTAGAAACAAATTCTTTTTCTAGAAAGACTCCCGTGCGAGCAACAAACACTTTGTTTTCGTTAGGGATATAAAAGTAGTATCCTTTAGTTTCCTTAGGATAAACTACAAATATGCACTTCTCAGATTTTGGAGCCAGCTTATCAGAAGCTGAGCGTTTTACAAAAGCTTCACAGCCCCAAATCTTGAGGAAAGACAAACTGGGACGCTTCCCAGTCCATAACTCGTATGGCGTCTTTGCAACTGATTTAGATGGAACGCGGTTAAGTGTTAAAGCTGCTGTCTCTAGTGCGTGTCCCCAAAAGGAATTGGGCAGGCTCGTGTGACTCATCATAGAACGAACCATATCTAATAAGGTTCTGTTCCTCCTTTCAGATACACCATTCCATTGTGGAGTAGCTGGAGGAGAAAGTTGTGAAACGATTCCACAAGCTTTTAGATAGTCACAGAATTCTTGACTCAAGTATTCTCCTCCTCGATCAGATCGAAGAACCTTAATACTCTTGCCAAGTTGGTTTTCTACTTCTAGTTTAAACTCTTTAAACTTAGCAAATGCTTCGGATTTGTGTTTCATCAAGAACACATATCCATACCTACTGAAGTCATCAGTAAAGGTAATGAAGTAGAGGTAACCACCCCTTGCATGTATATTAAAAGGGCCACATACATCACTATGTATTAGTCCTAATAAAGCATCGGCTCTCTCACCTAGCTTAGTGAAAGGTGATGCTGTCATCTTACCCAACAAACAAGATTCGCATCGATCATAAGACATGAAGTCAAATGATTCCAACAGCCCATCTTTATGGAGCTTGGATATGCGGTCTTCGTTTATGTGGCCTAAGCGACAATGCCAGAGGTATGTCGGATTAGAATCATTAGTCTTAATCCTTTTTGTATTTATATTTAAAATTGGCATATCAAGGTCTAAAATATATAGATCATTAATCAAAGAGGCGCTTGCATAAAAAATATTATCCAAAAATAACGACAATCGTTGGTTTTTGATTGAAATCTCTAAACTTTTCTTGTCCAAACAAGAAACTGAAATAATATTCTTAGTTAAACTTGGTACATAGAAACAGTTTTCTAAACCCAAAACAAGCCCTGAAGGCAAAGTAAAAGTACAAGTGCCTACAGCTAGGGCTGCAACAAGTGCTCCATTGCCAACTCGTAGTTCCACTTCACCCTTTGCCAACTCTCTACTCCTTTGCATTCCTTGCACATTAGTACAAATGTGAGAACCACATCCGGTATCAAGTACCCAAGAAGTATTTGTATTTAAATTGATATCAATCACATTAATATCAACAACATAAATACCTGAGCCCAAAGCAACATTTGCTTTCTCCTTTTCAGACCTTTTTCCCCGCAACATAGCTTTTGCGGTTCCTTTTCCAGTGACCCTTTTCACCACAAAGTGATGACAAATAGAGTCCTTGGCTACACCACCTTTAGATTTCGAGTGCATTGTTGAAAGTGGTTTGCTTGCCCTCGGGGCTTACCTTTCGGTTTGCCTTTGGGTTTTACAAAACCTTTGCCTTTGCCCTTTTGCACCATCGAGTATGGTGTTGGGCTTGGACTTGCCTATTTCTTTCTCGGCAGTCCTCGAGCATGTTCAACAACTCGAGCAATGGCTTGTCGATTTCATTCATGTGATAATTCGGAATGAACCGATCGAATGACTCGAGCAACGATTGCAAGATCAAATCGGTCGACGACTCTTGCCCCCAAAGGAAATCCCAGCTTTTTCAAGGTTACGAACATAACCTATCATCTTAAGAACGTGAGTTCCTAATGGCATTCCTTCGGGACATTTTTCATTGAAAAAGAGATTTTGATACGTCGAATCTCTCTGCCGTGCTTGTCCCTCGATATAGTTGCTTGGGTGAGCCAAACGATCTCATAAGCCCCCATGTCCTCATGTTGCTTCGAAGCTCGAGTTCATGGTGACAAGCATGAGGCTAGACACAACTAAAGCATCACTTCAATGCTTCTGATAAGCACTTCTTTCAGCGGTCGAAGCGCGAGCCTCTGTTGTATCAGGAATAGGCTGTTCTAGAACATACATCTTTCTTTCATGCTTGAGAACGATTCTCAAGTTCCTGAACCAGTCGAGGAAGTTAACTCCTCTAATTTGTCCTTCTCAAGGGACGTAACGCAGTGATAGTGTTTGGTTTTAATTTTCCATTTTTCTACAACAAAATACATATGCAAAGTAAGTATCGATAAAAAATCATTATTAGGTCTTTTATATTTTTAATGATTTCTCCCACTATTTTCTTAGAGTGAATAACCCTCATTATCAACTCGTAAAGTTCGTTAACTTTCTAGCGGGCCAAGATCCATATTTCACCTCGTTCTGAGTCAGCTTTGGCGGATCGCCCAAAACTTAGTTATTTAGGTAGGCAACGTTTGCCAATTACATCAAATTATGTAATTCTTGGTTAGTTGAGTGAATAACATTTATTCAAGCGTATCATTATACACTTTTCTCAACTCTTTTGCCTCTAGATCCTCAATCCATTTATTGAGATAATCTAGTTAACTAGGACCCTAAGTTTTTGCCGGCGGATATCACAAATTATCCTTCGCGCCTCACCCGGATAGACACGTATGTACAACTTTGGCATGTCCCATACTAATGTCGATCTAGGCCTTGACGAGGGCCAAACTTAGGAAGGCACTAATTAATATTTAATTGAGGGGTCTTGTTTTTAACAATCTCACCAGAAAAGCATAAATAAAACAGTTTATGCTTATATACATATGCATCCAATACATAAAACATGCAATAGTAATCGCCATATCCTATTCGGGTTTTTCCAAGCCAATGGAAAAAGCTGTGAAGTCAATCTAAGGGTGTGAAAAGAAAGAAATTCTATTTTACACCGTCTTGACCTTCAGGTGGTTGTCTCCAAATCATCATCACAGTTGTACCTTCTCCTAATCTAGAATTACATAATTATAAGGAAACCTCGAGTTACATTCGAGGGGATTTGATGAGAAGAGAATTACAACTTTTGATAAAAAGAGATAGGCACGATACGCAGATCGTATTTATAAAATAAACCAACAGGGTAAAGGAGATTACTATACATCATGCTCAACTAACATAACAATTTATGAAAAATGAGCAACCAGCAAAATGAACATTTCATATTCTGTTTCAGTTCGGTGGACCGGCCACCTCGCTCGGTCGTCCGAACAAAGTACTGAGAGTACTCGATTGACCGAACATACATTGCGGTCGACCGAACAGAGTACTGAGAGTACTCGGTTGACCAAAACTGGCATTTCGGTTGACCAAAATTCTCGACTCTCATACATAAAAAATGATGCAAAAACATGTCATACATGATATACAACATTTCTAGCAATCCTAAGGCATGCAAAATATAGATTCATAATCCATATTAAAATACTATAGCACATTAAGTCTATAGGGTACTCGTGAGTGGCTCTGGTACCACTGTTAGAGGAATAACCGGGTCTAAACAGGTTATGCAGCGGAAATAAAATGACCCGCCTCTAATAGGATCTTTAACGAGTAAGAACCTTAGACTACGGGATAGCATTATACCTTTAGAAGTGCAGAATAAGACTGAGAACGGTTTCAGTTGTAGCGAACAGAACGCCACCAACGCAGGCTCCGCCTCTACCCAATATCCACTCGATCTTCCGGGGATGGTCCTCTACCGCTTGGTGCTAGCCAACGCCTCGTAGAAGTCTTGAAGACACTCTTCAAGATGGAGTATATATATATATGGTGGATATAGGACCTTTAGAAGAACAAGAAACAATTTTTTTACTTCTTTTCTATTAGCCAAAGCTAGAAAACAAGTATCTAGAAAAGCTGTCTTTTCTTTCTATTCAATCTCTATTGAATGCTCTCTCTTTTCTCTCTTCTCTAAGCTCTCAAAAAGCTGGAGAAAATGACTTAGAATGCTAGGAAAAAATCAGCAATTTTCTTAGTCATTCAAAGGATAGAGGGGAGAGTGAAAGGGGGAAGTGGGAGATCATGGAGGAAACCACTCCTCCACATTCTCCACCACTTCAACCTCCTTTCTACGAGATAAGAGCTGAAAATGTATATCCAATTTTCCAGCCATAAGGTCGGTCCAAATGGGTTGGTCGGCCCAACCCGATTAAGGGCCCAATCCAATCCCGGCCCGGCCCGGCCCAATCGAATTGGCGCACCTTAGATTAAATGTACTCCAACAGAATTACCCTCCTGAATTGGGGAAACTCGTTTGGGAAAGGGAACAGGTGTTGGAGTCCGGCAAAATTTATATTGCCGCACAATTTTCACTTCTCCCTTCAGGCCAAGAACTTTATGTGTTGGACGAGGATTCAGATTCCGTAACTAAATCATATGAGATTGTTCAGGTTGATATTGCCGAGTGTCAGGCTCTTCCAATGGGCAAACAGGATGTCTGTATATTCGAGGCGGTTTGCTCGAGGATTTTGTAGACCCTAGCCTTTATTACGAAAATACCATCGCGCCTATGTGAGCCGTTTATGGAGATCGGTACGACCGAGTGGGACGGGCATGCTTCATCTATCTATCAAGGTGAATTGCGGCACTTGGCCTTGCGAAGGACACAACCTCGGGTGACTTAGTCTTAGCCAAGGTTTTCGTGCTCATTTCATAGACTTAAGCTAGGGTTTTGTCTTGGGCTTCGACCATTGGGCCCAATACATTTCTTCTAGGCCTGGTCTTGCCTTGTTAGGTCCAATTTGGTTAGTTAGGTTTAAACACATCATAAGCCCTTCAAGATATTAGTGAGGATCAATCATTAACTTAGTATCTTTAAAAAAATCCTCCCCTTTAACCACTTCTAAAAAAGTCCTTCAGCTTATTGGGTCCTTCTCTTGGTGCTATTTGTCCCGAACGTTTTCTTTTGAACAATCCATGGCTTTGTCGAGAGCGCTGGTGCAACGAGTGGATAAAGAAATTAGGGGAAGGTAACACTCGTGAGCCCGTGTGGTTTACCAAGAAAAAGTAGGCATAGAAATGCTTGTGATCAAGGGCAAGCTTGCAGTTAGATTCCCTTATAATCCTGAAAACCTCGCTCGGTATAGCCGTAAGCATATTGCTCGAACCTTAATGTACATAGTGTTTCTTCACATGAATATGGTTACTTTCTTAAAATCGAAGTCGAGTTTAATTATAGAAAGTTTAGCTAACCGGGCGACTTGGAAATATTATTTTATGAATAGAAGTCCCGAGGACCTTCAAGTTTACCATTCCTGGAGAGAGTGTCCGATCTTGCGCCCCCGTGGTCTTTCTCACTATTTGTGAAGCATTTCAAAGGTGGTTGTATTCTTGACCCTCGACCCTCTTTTGATTGACTTAGCAAAATTTTGGGAGATTAGTTCGTCCCAATTGAGCCCGAGCTGGGTTGGGCTCATCGCGGGTTAATATTTTGGGTTGCGAGTCTGCCTCACATGCTTGGAAAAGCAAGTTTTTCTTTGTTTCCCTCGTTCCTTCAAGATTTGATGAGATTGGGTATTTTCTATGTATTCCCCTTACTCTGGAGTTTATTCTGGTCTGGACGTTAAGGACATTCAGCTTTTGAAGGAATATGTTTTTGGAATGGTCGTTTGTGATCCTTGGCCAAGAAATTTCTATTATTACCCACGCATGATGGATTATGGGGCGGATTTTATGACTTAATGCTTCTTCATAGCCCTTATGTGAATTTTTGTATTTTCTTTCATTATCCTGACATGCATCTGTTAGTAGTGCCCTAGGACCATTAGCATATGTTGGTACGTTTTATATCTTTTGAGCAGGTAATTGAATAGCTAATTTTTCTTAAGAACATCAAATGCGTGATTTGATAGTAAAACTCATTAGTTTATATAATTACTATTCTAGTTGTCCCTAGTTTTATGTAAGCTTCTTTACAATGAAATAAAAATAGTATGATGTTTGATTGATGATTATGTTTTACTAATCATGTGTAATGAATACAAATCATATCATAGATGCAATGTATTGAGATATATTGTATCGGACGTGATCCGTTAGAGAAGTAATACTTCATGGTCCTTAGTCATAAGTATTACTTCCTCACTACTATTTTAGAATCCTTAGACCTTATGCCTCCATTGATTCTAGCATGAATGGAGCCACGTTTTGACTCAGTCGGACGTTACTTTTAATTGAGTAATCAATACGGCTGATGATCGGATGTAGTGTCCTATCGTGGCTTGAATGTGAGAGGCATTGTAAAGAATTTGTCCCTCTCTTATTAGAGAGAGATATCCATGGGCCCCTCGATATGGAAAAAATATTTAAATTCATGGCCGTGCTCAAATGTATTTGATAAAGTGGTTATCAAATACTATTTGTTGGAACGGTTTACCCGGAGATCGGGCATAAATACAATTAAGCTTAATAAGGGTGACGACTACCATGCCTTATGCTTAATTAGGATATCGCGAGACAAAGGGATTAAATAGTGGATTGATATTAGGTTCCACCGTAAATTCATTCACTCTGGGTAGTCACAATGTCCTGCTAGGGACCACTTGTGATTTATGAACACATACTACTACTAAGTATGTTTTCATTGCCATTGTGATATGAACCTACAGGGTCACACGCATAGACGAGCTAACGAGCTTAATATCCAGATTCAATGAATCTAGAATGTGTCTTGGTTCATTGTATCTGACATTTATTTTTCTGAGAATAATAAAGCGTTATTATTCGAATTAGAGATAAAGGGCATTTTCGGTATAGCTGGGATTGCGTGGGAGTTATTATCTGATAAAAACTCCCACTACCAGCAGAATGCTAGAGGACGTGGGAGTTATAGACTCCCACTGCCAAAAGTGGTGGATAGGACATGGGGGTTCTCCTTGGAACAAACTCCCTACTCCCTATATAAACCTCTCTTGGCCGAAACCCTTGAGACTTATGGTTGGGCCGCAATAATACCATAACCTAGAAATCTAATTTCTTGATTTCGGCCTCCTTTTCTCTCTAGACAATTCGTAACCCAGAAAAACAGAAGAGCTAGCACTCACTGCTTGTTTCGTCGCGTGGAAACCGATAGGGAGTAATTCCACAAGGGAGGACTCAAGGTGGTTGCTGCTGAGAACTGAAAACCACAATCTTTCACCAAGAAAAGCAGAATCGTTCATCAAGAAACGTAAGTCTTTTCGATTTTATTCGATTTGTTTTTGTATGAGCGGATCCTTCAGGGGAGGACTCATAGGTGTTTAGAACGAGTTTCTGCCCATGAATCCCTTCAGTATCTTTTTTTCCCTTTTCAGGAGAGGTCATAGTTTTGAACATATACGCTCACGATGTTCTTGACTAAGTACTTAAGGACGTTCTTAACGGCTATCCAGTGACGTTCACGGTATGTAGACTGGTATCTACTCGTTATACTCAAAGCATAGGAGACATCTGGGCGAGTACATAACATGACATACATGATAGATCCAATTGCTGAAGCATATGGAATCTCACTTATGCGTTCTTTCTCATCGAGTTTCTTAGCATACTATTATTGTCTTGAAAGAACTTTACCAAGTGTTGTAGGACAAAGGCCCTTTTTGGACTCTTGCATGCTAAATCGATTTAGCACTTTGTCTATATAAGTACTCTGACTTAGGCTAAGAAGTCTACATGATCTATCTCTATAGTTCTTGACACCTAAGATGAAGCTTGCTTCACCTAAGTCCTTCATAGTAAAACTTTGCCCCAATCAGACCTTTACAGATTTCAAGGTTGAAATGCCATTCCCTATGAGTAGTATGTCATCTACATACAAAACTAGAAATACCACCGAGTTTTCACTAAATTTCTTATAAACACAAGGTTCATCAACGTTCTTGATCAACCGAACTCGCGTACGGCTTCGTCCAAACGTCGATTCTAGCTTTTAGAAGCTTGTTTGTAGGTTGTGGGTTCATCTTGATCAATAAACGTAATATCTATGATGAGGGACCACCCAATGGGTTTCCCTACTCAAAGGATCCCGTAATCAACATCCAAGGTCCTATAACAAGAGCAAGGACAAAGAAGACTTATGAAGGAATTTCTACATTCATCCGAGAAGTCATAGCTAAAGAGGAAGCCAAGCTAGGCTTAGAAGATGATGTTCAAGTCAACCTCTTAACTTTCGAAAGTGTTACAAACGACCCAACTAAGCAAAGTGGCTAAAAGGGAATTTTAGGAACTTTGTAAATTAAAGTCTATTCTAGACTTTAATTAGATTTTCAGCTTTTATATTTATTATTATTATTATTATTAAGTGTTTAGGCCGCATCATGTTAGTGGTGCTAGAATAAAGGACATGTTATACATGTGTTTAGATAGTGTTTCTTTTATAGCAAGTTTGTTATGCTAGATCAGGACTCTTCCTTTGTGGGTTCTCTTGAGCCGAATTCCTACTCTATTTAAGAGGGAATTCGGCCAACATATTAGGAACGTTAGATATATGATATTCCTTAGATACCTGTGAATTGAAGTTCTATTTATATTTTTATTCATTCTTGAGTTATTGCATCAACAAGCTATTTTCACTTGTTGTGGTATTTCGCCTCCATTGATAATTAACCTTCTTAGAGTTGCGTTGATTATATTACCCTTTGAAACTATTTCAAGAAGAGAAATGTTCAACCCTTTTGTTGTTAGATCTTGATACAAGTTATCAAGGTTCTTCATCAATTGGTATTAGAGCTCTAGGTTGATCTCTTTCTTGGTGTACCTTTACTAGTTTCTTGAAACTTTTCTTGTTTGCTTGGATAAAAAAAATGAAAAGGTACCAATTTTTTTTTTATTTTATAGAAGGCCAAGATAGTGTTTTATGTAGTGAACATAAGCCAAATGCAAACTTCTTGAGACCAAGTGCTCAGTGTCTCATTTCAAGAATTGGCACAAGTTCACCCCCTTCGTTTCTTTGAGCCGTAAAATACAATCCAAAAATCAAGAATCGACAGCATTTGAGCCTTTATTCTTGATACATTCGGCCAAGAAAAAAGGGTTACCGAAAGAAAGAAAGAAAAGATTCAAGAACAATAATCAAGAAACGTAAAGATTGAGATCTTCATTTTCCTAAACACAAAAGGATACCTAAAAAGTATCTTCTTTTCTTGATTCGGTCTAGAATTTTCAAGATTACTCTATAATTCTTTCTTTAAGCTATTCGTGTAAGTCTAGGACTTCTTGTAAAACACGAGAGGGGGGGTGAATTGGGTTTTAATCGATCTTGCAAACTTTTTTCGAATCTATTCAATGCTAGGGTAAGTTTGAGCAAGATAAACAAAAGCAAAGTAAACCCAAACACAAGACAAAGGATTTAGAGTGGTTCGATTCACTCAGAATCTACATCCACTACCTTGAGCCGCACCCAAGGATTTCAACAACTTCACTAAGAAGACTTTTTACAATTGTGGCTAACTCACTAAGAGTTTTACAACACAACCACAATACACAAACTCACTAAGAGTTACTTGCCCACACTAAGTAGGACTTTTACAAGAATTACCCTATCACTAAGAAAGGGAATTAAGATGGATAAAGAACAAAGTTGTTCACTCTTCTAAGTGAAAGATATATACCTTCTAAGTACAACAAATTTCAGCTCTTTGAACATATGAAGTCCACTCTTTGTCTTGATTTTTGAAATAACACCTTTGAATGATTTAGATCATGGAAATGAAGTGTTTTTGCTTTGAAGGTGTTTAGACTTGATAAGGAATCAATGAAACTTTGATATGCAAGCCTTGGAGTCATTCTCTAGCATTGGAGTATTTATACATTTCAAAATATGCTGAAAAACGACTCTTTAACGGTAAAAAAACGGCTAGTTTCTTACAGAGTTCGGTTGACCCACTTTGAGGACCTCGGTCGACCGAGGTAGGCTAAGGTCGACCGACCTTGGCTAGACCAACTCTCAGTAAATGGTCTGTTGATCCAAGGATGAGCTCTGTTGACCGACTTCCAGAGTCTTGAGAGATGTTGATTTTTCACACGTTTTGAAGTCTATTGAAGTCTAAAAGGTTTTCTCAATATGTAACAAGTAAGAGCATTTAGAAAACCGTTTTAAAAGACTTACACTTTGAAATCAAAGGCTTTTGAGATATGAACACATATGAGAATCATTTTGAAACTTTGGCCTTTTGAAAACGTGTTTATGAAAACATGCAAGACTTGAGTGTTGTGTACTTATGTTCATTAGAGCATTGGTTAGAGCTTATAGGATAAAGACCATTAAAGACAAAGCTATTCTAACCAAACCTAAGTCTTCAATCTTCAATCTTGCTAGATGAGCCTTGAATAATATGACTTTGAATCTTGATCATGGCTTGATTGAAGTACTTAGAGCTTCCATTATAAGTTCCGATATTCTATCACAAAGATATAAAACATTAGACACAACATCAAGTGTTTGTCCATTATCAAAAACCGAGTTCGTTCGCCCTTAGGGCTTACAATATCCCCCTTTTTGATTATGACAAACTTTGATGTAATTAGATAGAATATGGTTAATTTAAGTGCAAGGAAGCAAGGCAAAAGATAAGACAAGAACATATAAGAACGAGACTAGTGCTTAGAAGATAAAACCGAGAGTGGAACGAGAGACATAAGCACTAGCATGATAAGTTCTTTTGCTCATTGCATTAGGGACTCTTTGAAGAGCCCTATATCCCAACCAACCTCCTTTCCTCATTCCTTCCATCAAATAGCATTCTTGTGTGTAATATACATACCTTAGTTTACACAAGAAGCTAACTTACCAGTTTCATCAATGTTGATGTGAGTGCTAAGGATCCTATTAAGAAGAACATGCTCACACAAACATTAGAACTATCAATGGCTTGTTATCATCAAAACAACATAGGATATTTTGCCCTTCAGGCTAACACTTCTATTCCTTTATTTTTCAGCTTTGTCTCAACGCAACAAATTAGGTACCTTTAATTTATCTAGAGTTGAAGTTCTTTTACGAGTATTGTTGGAATAAAGAGTGAATTTTATTTTTCTATCTAACGTTTTGAGTGTTTTCTTCAGTCAATGTCTCAATATGATGAATCATCAAAGCAAGGAGAGTACATTGGAGATAACCGAAAGATTGAATCTTCTTGAAGCACCACCACAAGTGTTGCGCCAAATTGTGCAAAAGTTGTCGGAAATAACCGAAAGATTGAATCTTCTTGAAGAGCCAAAGCAACCATATGTACCTAGAAGAGGTAAACAAGTTGACACATGAGATGTTGAGGCCGAGAGTGATGAGGATGAGTCGCATGAATCCAATGAGCCAAGAAGGGATACCATTCGGCCAAGGATGGATTTTAATTCACCTCAGCCGAGAGCAAGGAAACCATTTAGGATCGAAGATAATGTTACTTTTGAGCCTAGAAGAGGTGATTATTATCAAAGGTTTGACAATAATCATGGTGCAATCAAGACCAAGATTCCCTCTTTTCAAGGTACAAACGATCCCGAAATTTTTTTAGATTGGATTCGTAAAGTTAACCATGTTTTTGCCGTGCATAATTATTCGGAGGAGAAAAATGTCAAGTTGGCAGCCATGGAATTTGCGGATTATGCTTCAACTTGGTGGGATATAGAGACCGAAACAAGGAGAATAGTTGGTCAACATCAAATTGATACTTGGGATGAGATGAAATCGGTTATGAAGCGTAGATTTGTTCCCCAAAATTACACTTGGGAACTTTTCAATTGCTTGCAAAGATTGAAGCAAGGCACAAAATCAGTGGATGAGTATTACGAAGAGATGGAGATTGCCATGATTAGAGAGTATATTCAAGAAGATGATGAGTCTACATTGGCGCGGTTCTTGGCGGGTCTAAATGACAAAATTAGACCAAAGGTAGAACTTGCTAACCTTGGTAATCTTATTTCAATGGTCTATTATGCACGGCAAATTGAAAGGAAACAAAAGGAGGAGAGGTAAAGGACTTATTCGACAAATTTCCAATCTTGGAAAAAGCCGAATCAGCCCCTAAATAATTCTACATCTTTGCCGAGCCAAACCAAAGAAAATGAGACCTTTGGAGCTGCCAAATCAGCCACGACATCAAGTGGGGCAGCCAAGACAACTTCTACATCAAATTCATCCAATTCGAGGTTAAATACCACTCCTAACCTTGCAAAAGAAGGGTTTAAGTGTAGAGGAAAGGGTCACTTTTTCTAGGGACTGCCCAAATAGAAGCGTAATGATCATTCAAGATGATGTAACTTGGGTAAGTGATGGAGAGGTCGAGGAGACTATTTTGGAGGATGAAACCGAGGCTTTTGAGGAACAACCCGAGGATGGAAATAAACTTTTGGTGACCATGAAGTTTCTACACTCTCAAGCATTAGATGATGAACATCAACAAAGGAGAAATCTCTTCCAAACTAAGTGCAACGTTAAAGGCAAGCTTTGTTTACTTATTATTGATAATGGAAGTTGTACTAATGTTTGCTCTCTTGATATGGTCACCGCTCTTGATTTACCTTGGAAAGCTCATCCAACTCCTTATAAGCTTTCTTGGTTGAACAATAGTGGTGAAATCAAAATGGATAAACAGGTTGAGATAGAATTCGGAGTTGGAAGGTTCAAGGATAAATTGTTATGTGATGTGGTTCCAATGACCGCAGGTCACATTATTTTAGGGAGACCATTGCAATATGATAGGTGTGCGGATCATATTGGGAGGAAGAATATTTATCAAGTCACCATGGATAAAGTACGGTTTACATTACATCCTTCAACACCAAATGGCACAAGTGAGGTTCATAAACAAATGGCCGAGAATAGAGAGAAAACAATGAGAGATGAGTTGCAAACATAGATTGATCTCACCCTTGTAGTAAAATCCGAGGTAAAAAATGATGAAAAAGCCGATCCAAATGTGAGAAAAAAGGCAAGTGCTGAAAAAGTGAGGAAATAGTGTTTATTTATAAACTCGGGAAAGGTAGATAGGGTTATTCGAGAAAAACAAGCAATTGTTTTGCTTATTTTTAAAGGAGCCTAAAGGTCCCTATGAGCTAACTTCTTCTTCTTTACCTATTATTGTTTATGATCTATTGCAGGAATTCAAAGATGTATTTCCCAAGGAGTTGCCGAAAGGTCTACCTCCAATTAGGGGCATTGAGCATCAAATCGACTTCATCCCAAGATCCATTCTTCCAAATAGACCGGCTTATAGAGAAAATCCGGATGAAATTCGTGAAATTCAAAGGCAAGTAGATTTACTTCTTGAGAAAGAGCTAGTACGAGAATCTTTAAGTCCTTGTTCTAGTCCAGTTATATTAGTATCTAAAAAGGAATGAACTTTTAGATTATACGGATTGTCGAGCTATTAATAAGATGACTGTTAAATATAGACATCCAATACCTCGCTTAGATGAGATGCTTGAAGAGTTAAATGTTGCTAAGTTATTTTCTAAAATTGATTTAACTCAAGGATGTCACCAAATTAGAATGAAAGAAGGAGATGAATGGAAAACTGCATTTAAGACTAAATATGGATTATATGAATGGATTGTTATGCCTTTTGTTCTTACTAATGCACCTAGTACTTTCATAAGATTAATGGACTACATATTTCGGCATTGTTTTGGCTAGTTTGTTGTAGTTTATTTTGATTATATACTTGTTTATAGTAAAAACCTAGAAGAACATGTTGAGCATCTTAGGGTTGTTTTTACTATTTTAAAGGAACAAACCTTGTATGCTAAGCTTGAAAAGTGTGTTTTTTTCACTAATTCTATTAACTTTCTTGGATACATTGTGAGTTCTCAAGGTATTAGTATTGATCCGGCCAAAATCAAAGCAATTATAGATTCGCATAAACCAACAAATGCAAGTCAAGTAAGATCATTCCATGGCTTAGCAAGTTTCTATAGACGCTTTGTACGTGATTTTAGTACTATTGCTTCCCCCTTTGAATGAAGTTGTGAAGAAGGATACTCATTTTTATTGGGATAAGCCGCAACAAGAGAGCTTTGACAAGCTTAAATAGTTACTTACTTCTTCCCCTATTCTTGCTTTATCTAACTTTGATTTTACTTTTGAAGTGGACTGTGATGCTTCAGGGATAGGTATTAGAGCTATTTTGCAACAGCAAAACAAATCGTTGGCATACTTTAGTGAAAAATTAAGTGGACCAGCACTTAATTATCCAACCTATGACAAGGAGTTGTATGCAATTGTTAGAGCTTTGGAGACATGGAAGTACTACTTGATTGCAAAGGAATTTGTGATACATACGGACCATGAATCCATCAAATACCTAAAAGCGCAAAGTAAGCTGAATAAAAGGCATGCTAAATGGGTTTTCTTTATTGATACTTTTCTCTACATCATCAAGTACAATAAAGGTAAGGAAAACAGTGTAGCCGATGCTCTATCTAGAAGGTATACTTTACTTTCGGTTATGCATGCTAAATTGTTAGGTTTTGAACATCTTAAAGCTTTATATGAGCTTGATAATGATTTTTCAGCTTCGTTTCAAGCTTGTGAGCTCTCGGCTAAAAAAGGGTTTTATTGGTTTAATAGCTTTTTGTTTAAAGAGAATAAATTGTGTATTCCATATTGTTCAATTAGAGATTTACTTGTTAGGGAAGCACATTGTGGCAACAATTTGGAGTTGTTAAAACATTAGACATATTGCAAGAACACTTCTTTTGGCCCAAGATGAAAAGAGATGTTAGGAAAATTTGTGAATTTTTTTTTTTAAATGTAAACAGATTAAAAGTACAAGCAAAGCTCATGGATTATACATGCCTTCACTATTCCATCCTCACCAGGATTGATGTATGACAAGGACAAGGACAAGGACAAAGAAGACTTATGACAAGAGCAAGGACAAAGTATACTTATGAAGGAATATCTACATTCATCCGAGAAGTCAAAGCTAAAGAGGAAGCCAAGTTAATCTTATAAGATGATGTTCAAGTCAACCTCTTAACTTTCCAAAGTGTTACAAACGGCCCAACTAAGCAAAGTGGCTAAAAGGGCATTTTAGGAACTTTGTAAATTAAAGTCTATTCTAGACTTTAATTAGATTTTCAACTTTTATATTTATTATTATTAAGTGTTTAGGCCGCATCATGTTAGTTGTGCTAGAATAAAGGTCATGTTGTCCATGTGTTTAGATAGTGTTTCTTTTATAACAAGTTTGTTATGCTAGATATTGAAGAGCCCTAATTAGATTAGGACTCTTCCTTTGTGGGTTCTCTTGAGCCGAATTCCTACTCTATTTAAGAGGGAATTCGGCCAACATATTAGGAACGTTAGATATATTATATTTGGTAAGGTTATTCCTTATATACTTGCGAATTGAACTTCTATTTAGATTTTCATTCATTCTTGAGGTACTGTATCAACAAGCTTGTTTCACGTGTTTTGGTGTTTCAGACCCAATTGATAATTAACCTTCTTAGAGTTGTGTTGATTATGTTACCCTTTGAAACTATTTCAAGAATAGAAAGAACCGTTCAACCCTTTTGTTGTTGGATCTTGATACAAGTTATCAAGGTTCTTCATCAATCTTCATGTTCTGTTATGAAAATTCCAAAATTTTCGGGTGATCTACGAACTTTACTAGACCTACGCAATTCTTGAGTTTCTAGAACTTGCTCCACAACAACTTGTGTAGCTTGATCCAATTCCACCTACTGGTCAATTGTTCCTGGAATTTCACCAAGATGTAGAACTTAATGATGGATCCCACTTGTTTTCCCAGAAAGAAATTCCTCTTCTAGAAAAACTCTGTTACGAGAAACAAACACTTTGTTCTCGTTCGGGATGTAGAAATAGTACCCTTTAGTTTCCTTAGGATACCCCACAAATGTGCACTTGACCAACTTTGGGCTGAGCTTGTCCAAAGCTGGACGTTTCACAAACGCCTCACAACCCCAAATCTTTAAGAGAGACATACTTGGACGCCTTTCAATCCATATATGATATGGTGTCGTTTCAACAGATTTGGATGGAACTATGTTTAATGTTAAAGCTACTGCTTCTAAAGCAAATCCCCAAAAGGAGTTTGGAAGGCTCGCGTGACTCATCATTGATCGAACCATATCTAATAAAGATCGATTTCTCCTTTCGGATACACCATTCCATTGAGGAGTGGCCGGAGGAGAAAGTTGTTAAACAATTTCACAACTCTTTAGATAGTCACAAAATTCTTTACTTAAGTATTCCCCACCTTAATCGGATCGAAGCATCGTAATACTTTTGCCAAGCTAGTTTTCTACTTCATTCTTGTACTCTTTGAAATTTTCAAAGGCTTCAAACTTGTATTTCATAAGAAATACGTATCCAAAACAACTGAAATCATCAGCAAAAGTAATGAAACATAAATAACACCTCTTCCATGGATATTGAATGGACCACATGCATCAATATGTATTAGTTCCAACAACTCATTTGCTCGTTCTCCAGTTCTATTAAATGGGGAAGCAGTCATCTTACCCATTAAACTAGGTTCGCATGTATCATATGATTCAAAATAAAATTATTCCAACAATCTATCTTTATGGAGTTTGGAAATGCGGTTTTCGTTTATATGGCCTAAGCGACAATGCCAGAGGTATGTAGGATTAGACTCATTGGTCTATATCCTCTTTGTATTTATGTTATAAACCGGTGACTCTAGGTCCAATAATTATAAACCATTCACCAATGTAGGACTACAATAAAAGTCATTATTTAACAATAATGATATTCGTTGGTTTTTAATATGAATATCAAAACCCATCTTGTCCAAACAAGAGATCGAAATAATATTCTTTGTTAAAGCAGGGACATAAAGACAACTGTCTAAATCTAGAACAAATCCAGAAGGCAAATTAAGACTATATGTTCCTACAGCTAATAATGCAGCAACTCTTGCTCCATTGCCAACGCGCAGGTCCATGTCGCCTTTTTCCCGCTCCCTACTCTTTTGTAGTCCATGCACATGCATGCAAATGTGAGAACCACATATGGTATCTAATACCCATGAGGAAGTAGTACTAGACAAGTTTATCTCAATAACATAAATACCTGATCCAGAAGCAACGTTTGCTCCATTTTCAAGATTTTTACCGGCAAGATAACTGGGGCAGTTTCTCTTCCAGTGTCTTTTTTGTTCACAATGGAAACAATTTCCATCATTAGCCACAACGCCCTTGGGCTTTAGTGCTTTCTCAAAATGGTTACATTTGCCCGAAGGCTTGCCATTAGGCTTACCAAAACACTTGCCCATGTTGACCATGTTAATGGCCTTGGACTTGCCTATTTCCTTCTCGGCAGTCCTCAACAGGTTCAACAATTATGGGTGAGGTTTGTCTATCTCATTGATGTTGTAGTTCAGTACAACCTGACTGAATGATTCAGGCAACGATTGTTGTTTCCTCCGCCATATAGCATATCATCTTCAGAACTTGAGTTTCGACTTTTGTCCCCTCCGCCATTTTTCACTGAAAAAGAGACTTCGACACATCGAATCTCTCCTGGCGGGCTTGACTTTGAAAGAGTTGCCTTAGATGATTTAATCATATAGAAAGCTCCCATTTTCTCATGTTGCTTATGAAGCTCAGAGGTCATGGTCACTAACATAAGACTAGACACATCTAATGCGTCATCTAGGTTCTTACGATAAGTATTTCTTTCAGCGGCCGAAGCCCCTGCGACTGGTGGATCATGAGTTTGTTCCCTGAGAACATATAGTTTTTTTCTCGTGCTTGAGAACCATTCTCAAGTTCCTATACCAGTCGAGGAAGTTTTCTCCCTCTAGTTTGTACTTCTCAAGGACGGATCTCAACGATAGTGTGTTTGATGCAACGATTGCATTTCCCATTTTATCTACAAAGAAGAATTTGCAAAGTGTTAGCTGTCATATTTTAAAAACATTAAAAAGACTTTATTTAGTGATTCTCCCACTATTTTCTTCAAATGTATAACCCTCTATTATTAATTTGAAAAGTTCAAAACTTTCTAGTAGGACCAAGATCCATAAATCACCAATCTCGAGGCAGCTTTGGTTACAAAACTCAAGAAATGGTTGTTTAGGTAAGTAACATTTGTTAATCACATCAATTATGTGAGTCTTGGTTGGTTAAGTAGGTAACACTTACCCTAAGTACATAAATGCATATCTTAACCCTTTGTCTCCCAACCCAATATCGAGCCAGCTTTAGATGCAAAGCTCGATACTGGCAATTCGGTTAAGTAAGACCCATGATTGCGCCGTCGGATACCACTAATTTATCCTTCGCGCCTCACCAGGATAAACAGGCGCTTATTCCACTCGTAAGTTCACACTACTGCCGATCTTGGCCTTGACGAGGGCCAATCATGGAAGACAATAAACTTAATATTTAAAATTTGAGGGCTTTTTAAATTTGCCTCACCAAACGGTGTATAATGTATGTGCATCACATTCTAAAATTACAGTAAACATGCATCAGGCATCTCATGCAAAATACATAAAACAGTAAATAAAATGTGACATAGTAATAGCCCCTATGCGGATTTTCCGAGTCAACAGAAAATCCTAGGTCAATCTAAAGGTAGAAAAGCAATAAATCCTATCTATTGTCTTCTGCCTCCTTATGGTTTCCTCCATCCAATGGACGCCTTTCTTCATCACTAGTTACATATGTAAAATTAAAAGCCTATTCTAAACTTTTACATAAGTGATAGAATTCTAGAGTTACATTCGAGATTAAAATTTTACAACTAGAGATAATAGATAAAGCACGACACGTAGGCTGTATTATAATAAAAACCACTAGTCAAAGGATATTACTATGTACCATGCTCAAAACAAACACAAAATCATATTAAGAGCGCAAATATACACTGCCTGCCCCTTTCCGGTCGACCCAGGTCATACTCTCGGTCGACCGCGATAAGGCAGTAACCAAAATAGTGTAAAAATTAAGCCTCCTCGTTCGACCCAGAACATTTCTTATTGACCGTCCTGAAAACAGACTAGCCTCGGTCGACCATGATTGCTCACTGATCGTCCGAAATCGAGGCAATAGCAAAATTCTTTTTTCTAACTCATGTTCGGTCTGCAGCGAACATCTTCCAGTCGATCGATTATTTGCTAAAAACAGAAAACAACCACAAGCACGAATTTTACAAATCGTTTTGGGATGATTTTAACGCTTAAACGGCCAGAGGTTGTAAAAGGTAAAGCTTCATATGACAAGCATTATCAACTACTAAAACAACAAGATAACACATAATCAAGATTATTGGGTTCTCGTGATAGGCTCTGATACCACTCTGATGGAATGATTCGTATTTGCCAAAACGCAACGAAAATAAAAGCTCGAGATTACGTTCCTTTAAAGGATCTACTCACGAAAAAGAATCAAAACCTTGTGTTTGGAATTTATACCTTTATGTCGATCTAATCGGCGATGCTCGGATTCTGCTACATGGAATTACCAACAACAACCTTCTTTCTCCTGTCTCTACTAATATCCACACACCAACCTTGAGCATGTTACTCCGTGTTTCAGATGCTAGTCTAATAACTACGAAGATAGAAAACATTTTTCCCGGTGTCCACAAAGTATAGGTTACTTAAGAAAACCAGAATCAAAGAGACAAGAAAATCGAATTTTCTTCTCTTGATTGTTCTTGAGAGTGTGTTAAAAGAGAGATAAGAAAATCAGTATTTTCACCTTCTTTTGGTTCGGCTAGAGTAGAGAGAAAAATAAGAATCTTAATTCTTGAGTGTTAGAGTGAAACAATTTTCATCTGATGTGGTGTAAGTGGAATAACCCACTCACCCCACTCTTCCCTTATTTTTCTCCCACTCCACACACTCCCTCACACATGTAGATGTGTCGATTTTGACCAAGCCTAACTTGTCCGGTCGACCGGAGAAATGGTTCTCGGCCGACTAGAGTGACAATAAGTTCGGTCGAACCGAGACAGCTCTCAGTCGACCGGGTCTTTTGTCCAATCCAATTGTATGCCTAATCCAATTGAGCCTGCCCAATCCAATTGAGCACCTATATCAAATGTAAACTCCAACAGTTGACCTGGTTGATTTAATGACTTGAACTATTCTAGGAGACTTATTTAGCTTTTGGTGCACCTGTTGTACTTTTTTAGCCTCAAAGAGGCTGTGTAAAAATATTCTGCCCATTTGTAGACGTATGCCTTTTTGTTACCATTAACAGGGTTTGTAAGATTTCATGAATGAAATTGTAACCTCATATTTCATGAATGAGATTTTCTGGTTCAATTGACAAATAGCCGTTTATTCGTCATCTCGCTTGCGTTTACTTTAGCAGTACTTCCTTGACTTGCATAGCTTAGGCCTTTCCTATTTCATCTTTGCTTAGATTGTGCATGTACTCTTAAGCTCTTCAGCCTTCATTTTATTTTGAGCTCAAATGTTTTTGCTTGCCTAAGCTAAGGAATATGTACTCATACCGAGAAGGTTAGGTTTTTGGGAGTTCGGGATGTCTGTTGTTGCTAGCTATGTTTGCTCTTGTCACTTCCTAAAAGGGCTAAGAAGTCCTTGGGGTTGGGACTTTTTTCCACTATTGGGAATATTTTTCTCGAGGTCATGTTCCTTGCCACTTTCTTTAACTGCTTTGTTTTAAGAAATTTGATTCTGAGGAGGAAGAGTGGATACACCCCTCATTTTTAAGGATCCATTTGGACCAAAGAGGTCAGAGTTTGCCGGTGCTAGGGAAATATGTTTTTCCTTTTCGATCTTGTGAGAATTTATCATGTTGAATTTGAAATGCCACTTAATTTCTTTTTCAGGATTATTCATGTCGTATACCGTGGATTTCAGGACATTTTTTGTGCTCGAAACGAAGAGTCTCTGTGAGTCTCTTGTGCCTTAACTGTGGTGGGCGCCAAATGATGTGTTCCTAACTAGTGGTGGCTAAGTTCTTGTTATATTTCTATGGAAGAAGGAGGAGCTCAAGGACAAAAACCAAGGGTTAGTCTAGCTGCCTGTCTCAGTGAGAGGTTGTCTGAGCTTGTGGAAAATGGTTGAGGCTCGAGTCGGATGCAGGGCTTCTAATCTGAGATGTGTATCTGTCCCTGCAAGACAAGCAATGTTAAAGAGAGTGAGGAAGGACCTGAACCCCTCTTTGATGTTTAAGTTAGTCCAGATACAAAGAGTATAAAGAACATAGCATGCAATTTGAGAGCTAAAAATGACTTGGGGTAACATGGAATGGGAATGGCTCGATTCATAGATGCTCTTTTCTTATGAATTTGAGTCATACCGTGAACATTCGTAGGTAGGGTAGACCATAGTCTTTATTACAGAAATATCACCGCATTTTTGTGAGCCATTGATAGAGTTCGGTACGGGCGAGTGGGACAGACGCGCTTTATCTGTCCTTCAATGCAGATTACAGTGCTAGGGTCTTGCTAAGGGCTCGTCCCAAGGCCTAGCTTTAGTTCGAGCTTATGGTTTTCGTGGACTTATGCAGAGCTTTTATCTTGAACTTCGGTCGTTGCGTCCAATTCATTTATTCTTAGACAGGTCTTGCCTTGTTGGGTCCAATATGATTAGTTGGGTTTAATCCCATTATAGATATTTGAATCCTAGAAAGCGTTGGTGTTCTGAACCACTCAAGCCAGGCACTTCTTGGATCAACCTTGCAATGGATGAGATGTGTTTTGCAACTCTTTATTGAACCTAAACAATTGTTAAGGAAAAAAGGTTTTCCATACAATTTACCTCTAAGAAATGTATTTATGTCAATGGCAATACGAAATTCTTTCTTTGATTCATATAGCCATTTCCAAATACTTAAGATTAGGATTAAGACTTTGTATTGTTGTATGAATTTACCTCTAAGAAGTTTAGCATTACGAGCAATTTTATCTCGGGGTTATTTTAACCTCGATTGCTAATGATAGTATATTTTTTTAAACGACATGTATCAGCTTATTTTGAGAATGTGACATGAAATGGAATACAAAATGGGACAAGAAATCCAAACAGCTTATTATGTAAGCTTATACTTAAAGTGGTTGTTGGAGTGAAAAGAAGAAGAAAATATATAGGAGATGTAAATTAGAACTTAAAAAAGTCAAATTTACGTGGCTTCATAAAATGTTACCTCTTCTTTTTGTAATGGATGTGTAATGTCACGGGGACTAAGACACACACAATGAACTAACTAACCAAAGCAGCTAAGAGGTTTCAACAAAGTAACAACAAACCAGATGATATATCACTGTCCCAGGAACTAATTACTGAAAATAACTAATATCTAGCTACTGAACTAAGGAAGAAAGAAAGAAAACTCAAAAAGCACTCCAAAGCTGCATTGCACACCATTCAGCTCTTGGAAATAGAGTGAATCTTCAGTCAGCCACAGAAAATAGATTGGTGATGGATTTTGGGGGTAGAAAGTGATAAGCAATGAAGGAACTTACAAGAAAAGATGATGGCAGCAGCCACTTTGGATATTATTTTCTAGATGCCTTCTCCATTTGGAAAGTTTCCCATTTTATACTTAGGGTTGTCTTCCCAATGTTGATCTGATCCCTCCAGCTCAGCATACTGCCACTGACAACTAGAATCAACAATGTTGATGAAGAGTTCTCAGCAAGCCTGGCAGCAGCCTTGAGAAAGGCTGATCTATTATTTCCTCTTTTGCCCGCAATTTATTTAATTAGGGCCACGTTTTAGTCTATTGAGTCATTAAATAGAACTGTGTCATTTTGGTTAATTAGGAGCCTTTTTTTAATTAGCTGACCTAATCCCCAAATCACACCCCTTTCTATTTAAATGACTTTCCCTCCAAAACCTCCAAGAACTCCTTCTTCTAGTGATTCCTGACATCTCTCATTCCTTCATAACAACCTTGTCCTCAATGCTGGAACTCTGGAAATTGAGCTGCCATGAATTCAGAGTATTCACATGTAGCTTCTTCAGGTGGTAAACTCTATCTTGCACTAGCCATTGCACTACAACACCATTTCCTTTTTTTGACCAGTCTTCTTTCCAGCACTGTTGTAGTATTGATCTTGAATTGGCCTTCTTTTCCCAACTGTGGTAGCTCTGTTCTACCTACGTGTGTGTCTCATATTTTCTTCTTAAGCAAGCTGATGTGAAAGTCAGGATGCACTTGTGAATGTTCTGGCAAGTCTAGTTAGTAGGCCACCTTCCCATATTTTTGCACAATCTTGTAAGGCCCAAAATATTTTGATAAGAGCTTTAAATTCTTTCTCAAAGTCACAGAAGCTTTTCTGTAGGGTTGTAGCTTGAGATACACCCAGTCTCAAACTCCCTCTCAGTTTTCTTTTTGTCTGCATAATACTTCATTATGTCTTGATCCTTCTATATGTTTTCTTGCAACAATCCTTCAATTTTCTTCCTTTCCTCTAGATATGTTTTGACAACATCATTGTTACCTATGTTGTAGGGACATTGTGCCAAGATGGGTGGTTTTTGCCCATGAACTGCTTCAAAAGGGGTCATTTGGATGGCTGTGTGATAGGTGGTATTGTACCACCACTCAGCCAATGACAACCAGCTAAACCATTTACTTGGTCTGTTCCCACAAAAGCATGTCAGGTACATGTCTAATGTTTGATTTACCCTCTTAGTCATCCCATCTGTCTGAGGGTGGTAGGCTGTGGATAGTTTAAGTTGAGTTCCCAGATTCTTGAACAAATTTGGCCAGAAATTGTTAGTAAAGATCTTGTCCTTATCCGATACTATGTTTTCTAGTAATCCATGAAGTTTGAACAATTGATCTAAGAACACTTCTGCTACTGAAGATGCACTATAAGGGTGCGTTATAGCAATGAAATGTCCATACCTAGAAAGTGTATCCACCACAACTAGGATAGTGTCCTTCCCTCCTGATCTAGGAAGACCTTCAATGAAGTCCATGGAGATGTGACTCCAAGTCTGTTTAGGGATAGGCAAGGGTTGGAGTAAACATGGGTAAGCCACTTTTTCCTCTTTGTTCATTTGACACACATCACACTATCTAATCCATGACTGAATTTCTCCTTTTATTAAGGGTCAATAAAAGAATTGTTTGGCCCTTTGGTAGCTGGCTTGAATGCCTGAATGCCCTCCTTGATGAGTGGCATGAAGCTCTCCTATAATCTTGTCCCTTATTCCCCCTTTAGAGCCAACATAAATTTTCTTCTTCTTGTATAAGACTACATTTCTATATTCCCATTCTTCCTGTCTTGTCTGATCCATGAGCAAGTCAGTGATAATCTTCTTGACTTCCTCATCTCCTTCATATCTCTCAATCACCCCAGCCACCCAAGCTAGAGTAACTGTAGTGATGACATTGATCTCTTCCCTTTTGGAAAGAGCATCTGCCACATTGTTTTCAATGCCCTTTTAGTATTGGATCTCAAAATCCAGCCCCATGAGCTTGGAAGTCCACTTTTGTTGTGCTGAAGTGGTAACCCTTTGTTCCATTAAGAATTTCAGACTCTGATGGTCTATTTTTATAGTAAAATGGACTCATTCTAGTTAATTATTCCATTTACTTACTACAGTAGCTAGAGCTAGTAACTCATTCTCATACACTGATAACCCTTGGTGTCTAGGCCCTAAGGCCTTGCTTAGGAAGGCAATAGGCCTTCTGTCCTGCATGATAATAGCCTCTATACCATTATCTGATGCATTAGTCTCCACTATAAATGATTTCTACCAATCTGGCATAGTCAATACTGGGTGGAGCACATAGCCTTTTTTCAGGTCTTCAAAAGAGTTCTTTGACTCTTCACTCCACCTGATCTCCTCTTTTTGCAGTATCTTGCAAAAGGGTTTACTGATTACCCCATGCCCTTTTACAAACCTCCTGTAGTACTCATTCAATCCAAAAAATCCCCTGAGTTGTGTGATATTTTTAGGGAGTGGCCAGTTCAGCATGACTTGCATCTTTGTAGGATCTGCTGATACCCATTCACCACTTATAATGTGACCTAGGTACTCTACATTTTTCTGAGCAAATGTGTATTTGCTTAACTTTTCATACAACTTATGATCTCTCTGTAATTGAAACATCAGCCTAAGATGTTTCAGGTGAGCATCTAGGTCTGAGCTATAGCCTAAAATGTCATCAAAGAAAACTATAATGAATTTTCTGAGGTAAGGGACAAAAATCTTATTCATAAGGCTTTGAAAAGTTTCAGGACCATTGGTTAAGACAAAAGGCATAACCATAAACCCATACAAGCCTAAATGAGTCCTAAATTCTATTTTAGGAATATCTTTTTCACTCACTCTGGAAGTATCCAGATATTAAGTCTATCTTGGTTAAATACCAAGCTCCATGTAATTCATCAAAGAGTTCATCAATTATGGGAATGGGAAATTTGTCTTTGATGGTTATTGAATTTAATTGTCTGTAAAAAATAGAATTGTTTTGATAAATGATTGGAAGAATTAAGCTCATGAAAGTGATTGATTTGCTTGTCTAAAACTTATAAACTAGGGTCCCTCTATTGGCTTGAGCAAAGAACAAATTTCATCCTTAAAGGTTTTATATAGGGTCCAAAAATTGCAAGCAAATCGAGTTACAACGGGTATATTTTTTCCTTGACAGGACAAATTCGGTCAACCCGAAGTAGTCTGAAAGTTAAGATCAAAGGCTACTGTCTTGATCTCAGTAGGCCGTGATAAGTGGTGTGGTCGACCTGGGCAAGTGCCGGTCTACCGACCTGAAGTAGGTCTTCCGTGATTTTTATAGTCGTTGGAGTCTTAAAACATTCAAAAGTGATAAAGTACAAAAGACACTTCGGTCGAGCAGACAACACATGTCGGTCGACCGGGGTTGATCAAGTTGCCCGAGGTCTAGGACCTGGTCGACCGAATTTCAATCCATAAGTGGTTTTTCCACTTGATCAACTTTCTAATGTTCTCAAATTGATGCCCAAGTGTTTTTGAAAGATATTTAAAGTATTTTAAAGATCTTAGGCATTTACTAACACTTGATTCTTCATTTGGGATTGAGTAGCTCTTGACTTGTTGTTCTTCATTTTTCTTGACTTTGCAAATCCTTCTAAGGCATGTGGATTGTCTTCAAGCTTGTGCCATTGGAGTCTTGCAAAGTGTAGATTCCTTTGTGTATATGATGATACTTTCGTGTACACAGGGAGCTAAATTACCATTTCCATCAATGTAGGTTTGAGTATAATATCCTATCAATGAAACACAAGCTCACACAAACATTAGAACTTCTCAATGTCTTGTTATCATCAAAACAAGAATGATCACATTAGCCCTTAGTGCTTACAGCAAGGATTGGAGTAAACCTAGGTAAGCCATTTTTTCCTCTTTGTTCCTTTGACACACATCACACTGTCTAATCCCTGACTGAAATTCATTGAGGGCCAATAAAAGAATTGTTTGGCCTTTTGGTAGCTGGCTTGAATGTCTGAATGCCCTTCTTGCTGAGTGGCATGAATCTCTTCTATAATCTTGTCCCTTATTCTCCTCTTAGAGTCTACATAAATTTTCTTCTTCCTGTATAAGACTCCATTTCTATATTCCCATTCTTCCTATCTTGTCTGATCCATGAGCAAGTCAGGGATGATCTTCTTGACTTCCTCATCTCCTTCATAGCTCTCAATCACCTCAGCCACCCAAGCTGGAGTAACTGTAGTGATGTCATTGATCTCTTCCCTTCTGGAAAGAGCATCTGCCACCTTGTTTTCAGTGCCCTTTTTGTATTGGATCTCAAAATCCTGCCCCATGAGCTTGGAAGTCCCCTTTTGTTGTGTTGAAGTGTTAACCCTTTGTTCCATTAAGAATTACAGACTTTGATGGTATGTTTTATAATAAATTGAACTCCTTCTAGGTAATGCCTCCATTTACTTACTGCAGTGGGTAGAGCTAGTAACTCTTTTTCATACATTGATAACCTTTGGTGTCTAAGGCCTAAGGCCTTGTTTAAGAAGGCAATATGCCTTATGACCTACATGCTAACAACCCCTATACCATTATTTGTGGCATCAGTCTCCACTACAAAGGGTTTCTTCTAATCTGGCATAGTCAATATTGGGGTGGAGCACATAGCCTTTTTCATGTCTTCAAAAGATTTCTTTGACTCTTCACTCCACCCGAACTCCTTTTTTTGCAGCATCTTGCAAAAGGGGTTTACTGATTACCCCATACCCTTTTACAAACCTCCTGTAGTACCCAGTCAATCCCAAAAAATCCCCTGAGTTGTATGATATTTTTAAGGAGTGGCCAGTTCAGCATGTCTTGCTCCTTTGCAGGATCTGTTGATACCCCTTCACCACTTATAATGCGACCTAGGTACTCTACCTTTTTCTGAGCAAATATGCATTTTCTTAGCTTTGCATACAACTGATGGTCTCTTAGTAATTGAAACATCAGCCTAAGATGTTTCAAATGAGCATCTAAGTCTGATCTATAAACTAAAATGTCATAAAAGAAAACTATAATGAATTTTCTTAGGTAAGGGCCAAAAATCTTATTCATTAGCTTTGAAAAGTTGCAAGACCATTGTTTAAGCCAAAAGGCATAACCAGAAACTCATACAAACTTAAATGAGTCCTAAATGCTGTTTTAGGAACATCTTCTTCACTCACTCTAATCTGGAAGTACCCAAATCTTAAGTCTATATTGGTGAAATACCAAGCTCCATGTAATTCATCCAAGAGTTCATCAATTATGGGAATGGGAAATTTGTCTTTGATGGTTATTGAATTTAATTGTCTGTAAAAAATAGAATTGTTTTGATAAATGATTGGAAGAATTAAGCTCATGAAAGTGATTGATTTGCTTGTCTAAAACTTATAAACTAGGGTCCCTCTATTGGCTTGAGCAAAGAACAAATTTCATCCTTAAAGGTTTTATATAGGGTCCAAAAATTGCAAGCAAATCGAGTTACAACGGGTATATTTTTTCCTTGACAGGACAAATTCGGTCAACCCGAAGTAGTCTGAAAGTTAAGATCAAAGGCTACTGTCTTGATCTCAGTAGGCCGTGATAAGTGGTGTGGTCGACCTGGGCAAGTGCCGGTCTACCGACCTGAAGTAGGTCTTCCGTGATTTTTATAGTCGTTGGAGTCTTAAAACATTCAAAAGTGATAAAGTACAAAAGACACTTCGGTCGAGCAGACAACACATGTCGGTCGACCGGGGTTGATCAAGTTGCCCGAGGTCTAGGACCTGGTCGACCGAATTTCAATCCATAAGTGGTTTTTCCACTTGATCAACTTTCTAATGTTCTCAAATTGATGCCCAAGTGTTTTTGAAAGATATTTAAAGTATTTTAAAGATCTTAGGCATTTACTAACACTTGATTCTTCATTTGGATTGAGTAGCTCTTGACTTGTTGTTCTTCATTTTTCTTGACTTTGCAAATCCTTCTAAGGCATGTGGATTGTCTTCAAGCTTGTGCCATTGGAGTCTTGCAAAGTGTAGATTCCTTTGTGTATATGATGATACCTTCGTGTACACAGGGAGCTAAATTACCATTTCCATCAATGTAGGTTTGAGTATAATATCCTATCAATGAAACACAAGCTCACACAAACATTAGAACTTCTCAATGTCTTGTTATCATCAAAACAAGAATGATCACATTAGCCCTTAGTGCTTACAGCAAGGATTGGAGTAAACCTGGGTAAGCCATTTTTTCCTCTTTGTTCCTTTGACACACATCACACTGTCTAATCCCTGACTGAAATTCATTGAGGGCCAATAAAAGAATTGTTTGGCCTTTTGGTAGCTGGCTTGAATGTCTGAATGCCCTTCTTCTGAGTGGCATGAATCTCTTCTATAATCTTGTCCCTTATTCTCCTCTTAGAGTCTACATAAATTTTCTTCTTCCTGTATAAGACTCCATTTCTATATTCCCATTCTTCCTATCTTGTCTGATCCATGAGCAAGTCAGGGATGATCTTCTTGACTTCCTCATCTCCTTCATAGCTCTCAATCACCTCAGCCACCCAAGCTGGAGTAACTGTAGTGATGTCATTGATCTCTTCCTTTCTGGAAAGAGCATCTGCCACCTTGTTTTCAGTGCCCTTTTTGTATTGGATCTCAAAATCCTGCCCCATGAGCTTGGAAGTCCCCTTTTGTTGTGTTGAAGTGTTAACCCTTTGTTCCATTAAGAATTACAGACTTTGATGGTATGTTTTATAATAAATTGAACTCCTTCTAGGTAATGCCTCCATTTACTTACTGCAGTGGGTAGAGCTAGTAACTCTTTTTCATACATTGATAACCTTTGGTGTCTAAGGCCTAAGGCCTTGCTTAAGAAGGCAATATGCCTTATGACCTACATGCTAACAACCCCTATACCATTATTTGTGGCATCAGTCTCCACTACAAAGGGTTTCTTCTAATCTGGCATAGTCAATATTGGGGTGGAGCACATAGCCTTTTTCATGTCTTCAAAAGATTTCTTTGACTCTGAACTCCACCCGAACTCCTTTTTTTGCAGCATCTTGCAAAAGGGGTTTACTGATTACCCCATACCCTTTTACAAACCTCCTGTAGTACCCAGTCAATCCCAAAAAATCCCCTGAGTTGTATGATATTTTTAAGGAGTGGCCAGTTCAGCATGTCTTGCTCCTTTGCAGGATCTGTTGATACCCCTTCACCACTTATAATGCGACCTAGGTACTCTACCTTTTTCTGAGCAAATATGCATTTTCTTAGCTTTGCATACAACTGATGGTCTCTTAGTAATTGAAACATCAGCCTAAGATGTTTCAAATGAGCATCTAAGTCTGATCTATAAACTAAAATGTCATAAAAGAAAACTATAATGAATTTTCTTAGGTAAGGGCCAAAAATCTTATTCATTAGCTTTGAAAAGTTGCAAGACCATTGTTTAAGCCAAAAGGCATAACCAGAAACTCATACAAACTTAAATGAGTCCTAAATGCTGTTTTAGGAACATCTTCTTCACTCACTCTAATCTGGAAGTACCCAAATCTTAAGTCTATATTGGTGAAATACCAAGCTCCATGTAATTCATCCAAGAGTTCATCAATTATGGGAATGGGAAATTTGTCTTTGATGGTTATTGAATTTAATTGTCTGTAGTCTACACAGAATCTCCAAGTACCGTCATTCTTCTTAACCAATAATACAGGAGATGCAAATTAACTACTACTTGGTTGAATTATACCCTCATCTAGCATCTCCTTTACCAATCTCTCTATTTTAGCTTTCTGAAAATGAGGATATTTGTATGGCCTCAACTTAAAAGGTTGCCCTCCTTCCGTCAAGACAGTCTTATGCTCATGTCCTTTAGAAGTAGGCAATCATTTAAGTTTTGCAAACACTATCTCACTCTCTTTAATCACATACTCTACTTCCACAGGTATCACTACTTCTTCTTCAGTGCCTATGGAAAATAGTTATCCATAGTATACCAGATCACCCATTACCAGGGCTTTCGGTATGGACTCAGCCTTAGCAGCTTTTAAACTCTTATATTTTTTCCCCAACAACACAATCTTTTCTCCATCTTTCTTAAAAATGAGACTTACTTCTAGGAAATCAAAGAGTATAGGACTGTATTTAGCTAAGCAGTCCAACCCTAAAATCATATCACCACTTCCCAGCCTCAACACTGTAAGGTTTTGCATATAAAAATTTCCTCCATTTTCCACACAAATTTCCTGCACATCCCTATGCGCCTCATAGTGGCTCCATTAGCAACATTGATTCTCATAGGGTTTGATGTTAGTCTCATGCAAATTCAGCTCCTTAACCACCTTGCTATCTATGAATCTATTTGTTCTACCAGTGTCTATGAGAATCGACACTTTCTTCTTCTTAATCCAACCAGGAATCCTGAATGTACTGTTTGATAATCTCCCAGTCATAGCATTGACTGAGATTTCTCCTTCCTCTTCTTCTAAGTCTTCCTATCTTTTTCTTTGTTGTACATGAGATATTCATGTCCTTCACCTTCCTCACCCACATCCTCAACTACAACAATGTTAAGTTTTTTCTTGGGGCAGCTATGACCAGGAAGAAATTTCTCCCCACACCTGAAACACAACCCTTTTTCCTTCCTCATATGATACTCTTCTTCAGATAGCCTTTTAAAAGCTACTGGTTCCCTTGCCCCACTCCTGTTCTGTACAGTCAGGTTCTTAGGATATGGATTGTTAAGCAAAGGTTTGGGTCCAGTGTATTGCAGCCTAGGTGTAGGAAGTAGTGCAATAGTTTTCTTAGTAGGTTTAGATAAATCATCCAAAGTCTTTTGTAAACGGATTGCTTTATCACAGACATTATCCAAGGTTTGGCGGTCAAAAACTTTTATCATATGTTTAAGTTCTTATTTAAGTCCCCCTATAAATACTGAAATGCAGTATTCCTCATTAGCATGAGGCATTTTTGTGATTACTATATACCTTAACTCCTCAAATTTGTCTATATAATCTTCTACACTTCCTTTCTGTTTCAACCAACTGAAATCTTCCATTAATTACCTCTCATCAGCCTCACCAAACCTCTTACATACTGCAGAAGCAAATTGCTCCCAACTCTTATGGGGGTGGGTGGCTGTTCTACCTCTTGCCCAGGTATAAGCCCTATTCCTAAAGTTGAGCTTTGTCAATGTGATATTCTCCTACTCTTCTACATGGTGCAGTAGGAAATAATCTTGGCATCTACCTCTCCACTCCCTAGCCCCTGTTCATTCAAACACTGGAAATTCCAGCTTAGGGGCTTTGTAGTCAATTCTTCCCTACCTTCTATACCCCACAGGGTTCCTAGGGTAACCATAATCTGGGGTTTGAGGAGTTGTATTGGCAGTTCTAGTACCAGTGACTGCACTGGATTGCCCAAGGTCAGGTTGTTTCCCTTCCCTAGGTTCTACCATTCTATTGTCATTTATAACAGTAGTTAGATGTACCAGTTGTGCTATTACTCTCCCCATTTACTTATGCAGTCCCTCCTGTCCTTTCATTAGTACATCTATCATATTTTTGAGTTCTTTAAGAGTGTAACTCACTTGATATGATATTCTCATATGTTCTTCTAGATGTCCATGGATTTCCCTGTTGTCATTTTCTATTTTCTTAAGTTTATCATCTTCTACAAGGTCCTAAGAGTTCACATCTCTATCCTGACTTCTGAAGGTAGTCATAACTCACAGGTCAAAAGAATAATGCTCTGATACCACTTTGTAATGTCCTGGGGACTAAGACACACACAATGAACCAACGAACCAAATCAGCTGAGAGGTTTCAACCTCAACAACCAAGTAACAACAAACTAGATGATATATGTATATATATATATATATATATATATATATATATATATATATATATATATATATATATATATATATATATATATATGAAATAGAGTCAGTCTCCACCTCATGTCACTGATAATTAAGGATCATTGTCCCCAGGAACTAATTATTGAAAATAAGTAATAATTAGCTACTGAACTAAGGAAGAAAGAAAGAAAACTCAAAAAGCACTCCAAAGCTGCATTGCACACCAATCAGCTCCTGGAAAAGAACTTACAAGAAAAGAAGATGGCAGCAGCCACTTTGGATAATATTTTCTGGATGCCTTCTCCATTTGGAAAGTTTCCCCTTTTATACTTAGGGTTGTCTTCCCAATGTTGATCTGATCCCTCCAGCTCAGCATACTACCACTGACAGCTAGAATCAACAGTGCTGATGAAGAGTTCTCAGCAAGCCTGGTTGCAGCCTTGAGAAAGGCTGATCTATTCTCCCCTCTTTTGCCCGCAATTTATTTAATTAGGGCTTAGTAAAACGACCACGTTTTAGGCTAGTGAGTCATTAAATAGAACTGTGTCGTTTTGGTTAATTAGGAGCCTTTTTTAATTAGCTGACCTAATCCCCAAATCACACCCCTTTTTATTTAAATGACTTTCCCTCCAAAACCTCCAAGAACTCCTTCTATGTGATTCCTGATAGGATGTTACACTATGGCATATTTGGGTTTTGGTGGCACTGGATAAATGCCACGAAAAGTTGTTTAAGTGCCATAAAACTACTTTTGTGGCACTTGTGCGACACTTTTTGAAAGTACCCCCACAAGTCGTGTCGCTTTTTTCCGTGGCACTAATTAAGTGCCATAAATAAATTAGCGGCACAATTTGTGGCACTTTTTAAATGCCACAAACACATTGAAAATATGACATATTTTGCGGCACTTTTTGGTAAATGCCGCGAAAATAATTTACTGTTTTTAAATAAAAAAAAAATTATATATAAAGAAAATAGAATAACAAGAGGATCCTTAAGCCTTATCCATAGTCACACATTATCTATAATTTAATATTTGCGTTTGACAGGATTCGAACACTTAACCTCTCACTGCAAACACTAACGCTCTAACGCTCTAACCAATGAACCACAATGACTTTTGTTTTAATTTTAACCAAATTTATTTATATAACATAACAATAAATTTTATTTAATTACTTTTAAATTTGATATTTATATTTATTAATTATATTAACAACAACCAATTAGAAATAAAACTCTTTTTTAAAAAAAAATTGAGTAGAAATAAAATACTAAATGAAAACTAGATACAAATTTTAATCTTCACATCATACAAATTATAAAATAAGTTATAAAATGGTAATAAGTTTATTTATTATATTTTTTAGTTATATATATTAATGTTAATATAATATTTTTAAAATTGGATGACATGAATTCAATAACTAAATATTTTCCATTTCTTTTGTAAAACTTGAAAATGTAATAAAATTGATATAAGAAATGTATAATATAGAATATATGAAATTTCGTGTAATGTGAGTTTTTTTTTTTATTTCATCTAAAATATTTTGTTTAATAAATTTAAAATAAATAATTTAAATAATTTCATAGTCAATTAATTATAATTATTTATTATCATTAATAAAATATATCTTATTAACTTTTAAAATTGAAACACTCAAATAGTAATATCAATATTTTTTCTTTAAATTACTTTTAATATAAATTTCATTTATAATGTTTCATATCTTTATGAAATTAAATGGTTAATTATCTTATGGAATATTATGTGGTACTTTACATGCCACAAATTTTAAGGTAATAGTTTAAATTTTGATAGATTAGTCATAAATTTTACCATATATGAAATTTTGATAGATTGTCATAAATTTTGTGGCACTATATGTGGCAATTGAACAAATGCCACAATGTTTTGTGGTACTTTTTTAAAAGTGCCACGAAAATGTGACATTTTCCCAATATTGCCATAATTATGTGGCAGTTCATGAGGTAATTAAAAAAAATGCCATATATTTTGTGGCATTTTATGTGGCAATTGAACAAATGCCACAATATTTTGTGGCACTTGTTTAAAAATGCCACGAAAATGTGACATTTTTCTCAAAATTGCCATAATTATGTGGCACTTCATGAGGCAATTGAAAAAATGCCATAAATTTTGTAACACTTATTATAAAGTGCCACAAACCTATGGCATTTTCACATAAATGCCGTAAATAAATGACATATATTATAAGTGCCACAAGCTAAGTGCCACCAAAGCCCAATTTTGCCATAGTGTTATATTTTTTTTTTACACTCTTCACAAAAAAAAAAAAAAAAGAAATATGGTTGAAATTGGGAAGCCTGTTGTAGGTCTTGAAATAAACAGAGTGGTATTAAGAATAGGTAATACTGTAATTAAGAGAGAAGCGTCAATAATTTATCCTACTTTTCTATTGGCACAAAAGATCCTTCAAGTATAAGGTGAAGCCCCTTGTTTCTCAAGACCCATAGTAGGTGAGAGCTTATGAAGCACTCTCTTTCTTCTCAAACCCTTTCAATATAAATTCTAGCTTTCTTGCTCATTTCAAGCAAGAAAGAACCTTCATCACATCCATTGACCACATCTTCCATATGCCTTGTTGCTTTAGGTTTTCCAAATGATGTAAGATTGTACTTCCAAAAATCCTTCTTCTTCATGTACGTAACCAAAATCCCCGCCCCAATACTTAGACAAAAATTAATTAGAGTTGTCCCCCCCCACCCGAAAACTTTAGTTACTTCCACCTTACAAATTTCTAAAATCTTTTGATGCATGTGGTAGTTGTTTTACCAAAATTTTATCAAGTTTTTCTTTGGTTTTAGGGTTTTCTTTGAACATTTCAGAATCTTGAGTCTTTGAGCAAAGTAGTTGAAAAAGAAAAGAACTAAGAAATAATTAAGGAAAGATTAGAAATATGGAAGGAGAAGTGAAGGATCAAGAGACACTGCCACCGGGGTTCCGATTCCATCCCACCGACGAAGAGCTCATCACATATTATCTCGTAAACAAGATCTCAGATTCTAGTTTCACAGGAAGAGCTGTTGCTGATGTTGATCTCAACAAATGTGAACCATGGGATCTTCCAGGTACGTACTTGTAATATCTTATCTTGTTACCCTAGCTTCTTTTTTTTTAAAAATATTTTCTCAATAATTTCTGATAATTAATCAGGGTCCAAAAACCAAAAGGCTACAAAGTTTAGGGTAACCAGCTAAATATTAATAATTTTAACTGTATAGTTGCAAACTTTTTGGATGCCTTTTTTGTTGAATATGCATGTTGTGAGATCGAATCCCCTCCCCCAATTTAAATAAAATAGTTCAATTTAAAAAAAAATTGTAATTGTACACTTTTCCATCAATAAATTCTAATAATCCGTAAGTTCAATGATAAAACTACCTGAGCTAGCAAGGATGAAGTCAGGAATTTGGCATTGGGGGGCGAAAACTGCAACAGTATGCCAAAATAATATAAAAATTGTAAAAAAAATGTTTTGGGGGGGGGGAGGGGGGGTGCGAATTTGATAAAAATATTTTGAACTACATATAAAATTTACTATATCTAGTAGTGTTTTTAAAAATCTCGGGGGACGACTGCCACCCCGCCCCTCTGTCTTCGTTCCTGTGTGCTAGGGTTTTATGAAGTTGCAATCAGCTAAATATAATCATTTTAAAAGCATATTTTTCAACTTTTTTTTGAGTGATTTTCTCATTGAACAATTTAGATCTAGAGCACCGACGAAACCAAGCTGGGGCATGGAGCGGTAACCTCTGACATTTTTCAAAATTAATGTACTAATTTTCCTCGACTTTTACTCACTCACTTCAAAAACTTGTGTCTTTTTAGATCTTTTCTCCAGAACTCCTCTAAAGATTCTCACCTCTCAAGCTGAAAGTTCTAGTTTTGTCTATGATCTGAAGTCTGGAGAGACAAGTACATTTTTGTCTGAATAAATTAAGAAAGTTCTTATCCAACACGTTTCTTATATCTTTATATTTCTTCTTATGTATTTCGTGATGGAAATAGGAAAGGCAAAAATGGGTGAAAAGGAGTGGTATTTCTTTAGCCTTAGAGACCGAAAATATCCAACCGGAGTTAGAACCAACCGGGCGACGAACACCGGCTACTGGAAGACCACCGGAAAAGACAAGGAAATATATAATAGTGTAACCTCAGAGCTGGTTGGAATGAAGAAAACATTGGTTTTCTATAAAGGAAGAGCTCCCAGAGGAGAGAAGACAAATTGGGTCATGCATGAATATCGTATTCACGCAAAATCTTCCTATCGAACAGCCAAGGTACAGTAAAGTAGTAGTACTGGATTTTTTTCTTTTGGTTGGATAGATTGTTCTTTTGTGTTTATTGGAAAACTTTTTTTTATCAACATAGAAATATTTTTCATTTAAAATTAATTACATAATATTTTTCCAAAATTTGCTCCAATCTTTAGTTCTAAACTCTTGCATGCTTTCATTTTCATCCTTAAAGTTGTATCCTTTTATTTTTATTTTGCATCTAAGAAAATCAATTTTTTGTCCACTCTTTGTTAAATTCTTAACATTTTGGTAAATGAAACTTCGTAACAACGATTGGTGGGAGTCTTCGAAAAAAAGAAGCCTATTTTTGAAAGAAATTTGAAAATTCTTGGTGGATCTAGGGTACGTGAACCTAAAAAATGCTTCTTTTCCTTTTTTTTTAAAAATAAAAATAAAATACATTCATTACTTACTCGAATCAGAGATAACAGCACGTAACAGGAGTTAATACCATGTTTTGTAAAAAATCGACTTTTATTTCTTCTTCTTTTAGAAAAAAAGAAAGAAAGAAAAAAGCATAATATTTCTATGCCTTCTGGACCAGTTCCGATCTTCTGTAACTCCTTATAACACTTCTTATAATACTTTAGTTATAGAAACTTTAATTCACATATCTTAAATTAAATAAGATAAACACTACATGTAAACATGACTATAAATAGGAGTGTTGCAAGGAGTGTCACGCTTTAATTATAGAAACTGTAATCAATGACGGACACAAACTTTAAAAGCAGGAGGGGCACAATCAACATTGACAAAACAAATTTATAAAAGCATATACACGTTTTTATACTTTGATAATATTCTATAATTACATCATTCTTGATAGTACTTGATACATGACTGACACCAACAAAATGCTCTAATACCTGCCCATTCTTCACATAACGAAATACTACCGATATTTGCTCCTTCATTGATATATCACGGGATTCATCATCAAGAATAGGAAACAAGTCATCACCAATATCTTTGATAATCACTATATAGCAAAATTTTCAAAAGATTTCAAAATTTTACCCTTAAGTTTGTTAATTTTTTTTATTTTTTTTTAATAAACATCATAGTCCCATTACACATTTAAGCTTGTTAAAATTTTAACCAAACTGGTTAAGAAATAAGTGGTGTTATTCCTATAATCCACGAACCACAAAATCTAATTTCAAATCGAAAACTGACTCAAAATGGGTACACTAAAAAATGCTTACGGGAAGGGGTGTTACAGAAACAAAGTTAAAACTATTAAAAACAAAATTGGGGGGCACCATGCCCTACCCTAGATCCGCCAATGACGGTAATACATACATCCTAAACTAAACAAAATAAGGGTTATAATTAAAAATGCTATTGGGATCCGATGTGCCCGTTCGGCAATCATTATATAATTCATTTCCAGAATATAATCATATTGTGTTTCATGTGCATCATGGTTTTGTTCTCCAAGTTTTGAAGCGTTTTATTAAAGTTAATGGCTTTTGCAGAATAGGAAGAAAAATGGTAGGTGTGAAAAAACGTTTCCCCCTGCCCCTTGGCTTTTCTTTTCTTGTTATTCTTGATATCTTGACTTCACATGAAACAAAAGAGTGTATATAATTCGGGGGTGGAACAAAAGATTTTATGTTGAGTGAGAAAGTTGTACAGAAACATATAAAAATGCTTTTAATAATTTTGGGAGAGGTGAAATTTAGCAGGATGAATGGGTGGTTTGCCGTGTATTTCAAAAGAGTGCTGGAGGGAAAAAGTTCCCATCAAACCAGTCAAGGGCAGCAGTGAATACTTACAATCTTGAAATTGGCCATCAAAGTGCAAATATTTCATCACAAATTATGCAACAACAAGCTGATCATGCTTTTCAATTCAACATGGGTAGAAACTACATCAGCCATGCAGAAATGCAAGAACTGTCTAGGGTTTTTAGGGGTGCCTCAACTAGCATGAACTTGCCAATGCAATCTCAAATGAATTATGCTGTCCCTGCTGGAGGAGATTGTTTTACGATATCCGGCCTCAATCTTAACCTTAATGGAGCTGCCACAACAACGTCAAATTTGCGTCCCCCACCACCTCTACCTACAATAAACCAACAAGATGTTACTTCTTCAATGCTGACTAATGGTGTCATTTCTAATGAGGCCGGATATGGGGCGCAGGAGATGAACAATGCAAGTGGAATGGGCAATCGATTTGTGCCAATGGATCATTGTGCTGATTTAGACAATTATTGGCCGGCCTATTGACCGATAATTTGAAGATTTGGCTGAAACAAATGCGAATAAATTATCAATCAAGTTAGTTTTGTTAAGTTTAGGGATGTTTGTTTTTAGTGCTCGAAATTGATGTTTTTATTAATTAGCCTTTTCGAACAAAAGTTTCTGAAAGCCACTGAAGTTTGAAAGCTTAACATCATGGCTTCAAAACTCAGGATTTTCAAATTTAGGGGTTTGAATGTTTACTTATAAGTATCGTGTTTATTCTTGTGATAAATTAATGCTCATCTTATTATTTCCTAGATAGAACGTAGCATGAACTTCATATATTTACGTGTGGTAGCATTGTTTCCATATAAGATTTCTTTGGTGAAAATGAATTTTAAAATTTGCTGAAATTTTCAAAATTACTTTATATTTTCTCCATTCAATAATAGAGGATTCCCTTCTCATTCCGAAATAGAAGTCATTTTCCAACTTTTAAGGATGGATGTTTAAGACTTGAGGATATAATAAAAATCAAAATGAATTTTATTTTCTCCTTCCTTAATCTATGATAAAATACTAGAAAGGCATCTATTATGAAACGGAGGGAGAACTATGCTCTATGCTTCTTGAAATTTTTTAAATTCTGAATAGATTCTCAAATTCTACAATCCTTCCTTCTTCGCTTTCGAATATTTTTCCTTTTGTAAATTCAACCGATCATGTTACTTCGGGTGAAAATTGTTTGTACGCGTCTATGTACCTATTTTTGTGTCCAATCAATAAGAATTCTCTATGTGATTATTATTTTTAATTATATATACACATGATGAATTATGATTGATTGTACACATACGGTAGAAACGATTATTTGCCGTTACTTCGATGTGCTATGGAAATAGTGTCTTCAAAAGTTTTGATTGCTTATCCATTTATTTTGATTTCTTTTGTGTGCTTCATTACATTCTCTCTTTACCTGTTCTGGTTATTCTTCTAAGTTTATCACTTGATATCCCGTTCAAATTTTCAAATCCATACTTAGGGTGTGTTTATTTCAATGGAATTGGAATTGGATTTTCAATTCTAATTTTCTTGTTTGGCTATCAACAAAATCATGGAATTGGATTTGAAATTTTAATTCTCTTGTTTGGCTCTCAACAAAATTTTGGAATTCCAATTCCAACCCCTTCAATTCCACAAAATCAATTCCATTTTATAATTAAAAAATTTGAATTCCAATTCCCCAAGATTTATTGTAGGTTATAAATATATCATGCATACAAGTTATTTTCTCTCTCATAAATTAATATACATAAAATGACCAAAGTACCCTTATTGAAAAATGACAAAACACCCCTAGTATAAAATGACTAAAGTACTCTTAATTTAAAATAGCTACTGTTATTCGTTTAAATGAAAAAAAATACCCTTTGTATGATGTCGAAAAAATACCGTTAGTGCAAAATTACAATAATACCCTTTACACTAAACAACATTTTTTTAATTAAAAAATGACAAATATACATACATAAAATCACCAAAACATCCATGATAAAAAATTACGAAAATACTCTTGATGCAAAATGACGAAAATTCCCTCGGCTCAAAATGATGAAAAATACTTTCGCGCAAAAATTCCTTTGGCTCAAATAGCTTAAAATTCATATGATTAAAAATGACTCAAATTTTTTTGATGAAAAATGATGAAAATACTTTGGAGTAAAATGACGAAAATGCCCTTAATGCAAAAGACAAAAAACGCTCCTATAAAAAAATAGAAAAATGCATCTTGTGCAAAATGACAAAATTAACTTTGAATAAAATGAAAAAATTTCTATCAAAAAAATTGACAAAATTAGCCATATAAAAAAATTATAAAAAAATCGTTTATTTGAAATGCCTAAAATATTATTGTTGTAAAATTACGAAAATACACTTGTTGAAAAATAATAGAAATGGCATTCATACCAAATGAAAAATAATAACCATGATGAAAATGAATAAATTACCACTTGTTTTAAAAAAAATGACAATTTTACAATAAGGGTATTTTTGTCATTTTTTAAAATGGGCATTTTCTTCCATTCTAAACCAATGGGCAAAGGTTATTTTCTTCATTTTCATCAGAGTATTTTCATCATTTTGTGATTTATTCATCTTTTATCAAGTACATATTCGTTATTATGCAAAATGAGCTAATTCCACTTTAACAAGGGTATTTTTGTCATTTTGCAACGAATGCATTTTTTATAAAATTGGACCATAAATATTTTCTTCATGTTACGCAAAATGGTATATTTTATAACTTTAGTAGGGAAATTTCATCATTTTTTATACCCGAAAATTTTCGTCATTTTCTACTAGAGGTATTTTCGTCACTTTCCATAAAACATATTTTCGTTTTTAACGGTATTTTATCCAATTCATACTATAAAGATTTTATTTAGCATTGTGATTGTTCTTTTAATTTTGCAACAGAAAATATTTTCTTTATTTTACACCGATAATTCTTTTAACAATAATATTTTTGTCATTTTAAGTCAAATATATTTTGACTATTTGTAATATGAAAATATTAGTTTTTTCATACTAGATGCATTTTTTTATTTTATTTTTAATTATGTGACTTTTTGGTGTTTCATACTAATAAATTATAATTATAATTGAATTCCACATTAATTCCGAAGTTTTACCAAACAAAGGAATTCAATTATTTGGAATTGGACTTTCTTAGTATTCCAATTCTTGGAATTCCATAGAATTGGAAAACCTTAGAATTCCAATTTTCTTGTTTGGCTATCAACTAAATCATGGAATTGGAATTCCAATTCTCTTGTTTGTCTCTCAACAAAATTTTGGAATTGGAATTCCAATTCCAATTCCAACCCCCTCAATTCCACAAAATCAATTCCATTTTATAATCAAAGAATTTGAATTCCAATTCCACAAGATATATCATGCATACAAGTTATTTTCTCTCTCATAAATAAATATACATAAAATGACCAAAGTACCCTTATTGTAAAATGACAAAACACTCCTAGTACAAAATGACTAAAGTACCCCTAATTTAAAATAGCTAATTTTATTCGTTTAAATGACAAAATACCCTTTGTACGATGTCAAAAAATACCGTTAGTGGAAAATTACAATAATACCCTTGGCAAAAAACAACGATTTTTTTATAAAAAAAATCACAAACATACATGACATAAAATCACCATGACATCCATGATAAAAAATTACGAAAATAGTCTTGACGAAAAATGACGAAAATACCCTCGGCTCAAAATGATGAAAAATACTTTCGCGCAAAATGAAAAAAAAAAATTCTTTTGCTCAAATAGCTTAAAATTCATATGATTAAAAATGACTCAATTTTTTTTGATGAAAAATGACGAAAATGCCCTTCATGCAAAAAGAAAAAAAAAAAACACTCCCATAAAAAAATTGGAAAATGCCTCTTGCGCAAAATGACAAAATTAACTTTGAATAAAATGAAAAAAATTCTCCCAACAAAAAATGACCAAATTAGCCTTATAAAAAATTTGTTTACTTTAAATGCCTAAAATACTATCAATGTAAAATGACGAAAATACACTTGTTGAGAAAATAATAGAAATGTGATTCATACCAAATGAAAAAGAATAACCATGATGAAAATGAAAAAATTACCACTTGTTTTTAAAAAAATGAAGATTTTACAATAAAGGTATTTTTGTCTTTTTGGAAAATGGGAACTTTCTCCATTCTAAACCAATGGGCAAAGGTTGTTTTCTTCATTTTCATTAGAGTATTTTCATCATTTTGTGATTTATTCATCTTTTATCAAGTACATATTCGTTATTATGCACCATGAGCTAATTACACTTTAACAAGGGTATGTTTGTCATTTTGCAACGAATGCATTTTTTATAAAATTGGATCATAAATATTTTCTTCATATTACGCAAAATGGTATATTTTTAACTTTAGTAGGGAATTTTCATCATTTTCCATCAAAAATATTTTCGTTTTTCAACGGTAATTTATCCAATTTATACTATAAATATTTTATTTAGCACTATGAATATTCTTTTTATTTTGCAACAGCGAGAATTCTTTTAACAAGGGTATTTTTGTCATTTTACTTCAAATGTACTGTGACTATTTGTATCATGAGAATACTAACCTTTTCACACTAGATGCATTTTTTCATTTTATTTTTAATTATGTGATATTTTGGTGTTTCAAACAAACAAAATTAAAATTTGAATTGAATTCCACGTCAATTCCGTAGTTTTACCAAACAAAAGAATTCAATTATTTGGAATTAGAATTTCTTAGGATTCCAATTCTTGGAATTCCATAAAATTGAAAAACCTTAGAATTCCAATTTCTTGTAATTCCATGGAATTCATCGAATTGGAATTCCAATTCTAAGAAACAAACACACCCTAAGAGGTTATTTATTACCTCTTGCATCATCATAAAAAAACTAGTGGAAAGGCCCCGAGATAGGGGATTCTAGATAAAAAGACAAAGAAGTTCAGCTGCTAAAGTCAATTTTATCTATCTTTATTAGTAATGGGAAAGTCATCCGTCTAAACGAGAAAAATAGAGCCATCCTTCTGTATGTATATGAGAAAACAAAAAGGCCTTGTCACGAGTTTGACTCAAACCACCACTTCTTCCCCGCTCAATGCGCACAGGTTGTTGTAAAATCAGATTTAAAATTATAACTATGAAAAATAAAAATAAGGCATTAACCTTTCATTATAGAGCTTTATATTCATTAACAAAAATAAGGTATGTAATCATTGTGATATTTATTCCAATAAACCCCAAATAGAGATAGAGGAAGACTTTAGAGATTTGGCTGAAACTATACCTTCTATATTAATTACACCTACAGAAGATATATCTATAAGCTTTAATATAAATGAAAAACCTAGTATAGAAAATATAGCAAGTACTTCTAGAATTTTTTTAGGATAACAGAAAGTAAAATTACTAATAAGGGAAAAGAGATTATTATTGATAATAAGTATAATAATAGCAAAACTTTAGTTATTGAAGGAGAATATTTAAATGGAGAAGAATTTATAAAAGGAAAAATATTAATAGATATAGGGACTAGTAATAATCATCTAGCTAAGAATAAAGATAGAGGACTTCAAATTTTTAGAAGTAATAACCCATATACCTATATTAATTTTGAAGGAAATAAAGTCGTTTGAGAAACAGAAACTAAACTTAAAATAACAATTAAAAATTAATGCAATTAATGGTATCAGAGCCAAGTTATCAATTTTTTCTCGGCCTGAAAATCATTCTAAGTAATAATTTCAATATTATTCTATATCCAATTTTTTTTATTGTCAATTTTCTTTGCTTTATTAAAAAAATTAGTTGAGAAAAAATGTTAGAAAAGCTCTCTGCAATCATAAATCATTTGTAAATTACATAACAATTCTCGTCCTATCATTATAATTCTGGAATACTAAAAATTTATACTTGTGCATAATTATCGTCTAATGAATCTCATTAGCATTTACCAGAACCTTTTAGCCATCTACCAAATATATCACTTATGCATATGAATTGAAGTGTATGCAGATAAAATAAGATACGACTGGATATCCACAATTATTTTTCTTTATGTCCAACAAAACCATATCCTCCCCCTCCCTCCCCTCTTTCCTTTACGTTTTCTACTGCTCTTCTTTTTCCTTTTGTTTCTGATCAGATTTGACCATTAGCTCCGGCCAATGATCGAATCTTGGTCTTTTTGTTTAGGTTTTATACCTCTATTTTGTACCACGAATCATATGAAACGTTTTTCAAAGTATTTTTCTTCAAAATTCAAGACACAAAGGTTAGATCTGTCTCAGATCTTCACATATCTAGACTTATTTTATATGTTTCTAGGAGGAATCGTTCAACTCGGACTTGATCTAGGCCCTTTGTCAACTTTCTACAACTTCCCGAGGCAATTTGTAGGACGGTTGATACGCCCATGTTCCGATAAATTGTCGATCCCTATGGAAGATGTTGAAAGTGATATTGTCCTGTCTCTGTGGTTCAAGGATTGCGATGAAGATGCTACGAAGAAGAATATTATGTATTTGTTTAGTTTGCTAGTTTTATTAGTAGTATTTCTTAACCATCCAAGTTTTCTTGAGTGTATTTTTTCTCTGTTATCATGGTTTTTTAAATCATTGTATAACTTTTATTTTCTTATATTTTTAGATTTTCTTTGATTGTAATGACTTCGACTATTTTGTGATTAATGAAAAATTTCTTATTCAGCAAAAAAAAAAAAAAAACAAAATCATATCCTTGCTTGCTTTCGGAATTTCTGAATTCGCCCCCTGAATTGCCTCCTTTCATGATGACAAAAATTGAAACAGTAAAACAAATGAAGGAATATTGTTGTATATGCATATCAATTAAGTTGTATGCGTCCCATACAAACGAGATCCAAATTTCCGCCCTCCACATAAGCTAACGGGTTTTGATGAGGAAAATAGTAGCCTACAAGAAAACGGCGGTTAAAGAGTGGTGAAATGTTTTCAACCACCCTTCAATACTTAAGTTAACTTTTTAGAGAGAGATACACAAAGAATAGAGCTTAATGTCTACAAGACAAGTAATCATAAGATAAGGTGATCGCAATTTACTACCACTTAACAACCACCGTCTATATTAAAAAAATCTCAAATTAAAAATATATATGGTCGCAAAGTGGTGGAAATTTGCTACTACCACTTAGCGACCACCGTCTATATTAAAAACATCTCAAATTAATATATATATTCGCAAAGTGGTGGCAATGTTTGAGCACTTAGCGATCACTATGCATATTTAAAAAATCTCAAATTAAAAATATAAAAGTGGTGGAAATTTTTCACAACTTTGCGATCACAAAGTTTATTTACCAAATTCCAAATTTGTAATATAGAAGTAGTGGCAAAGTGGTGACAATTTGCGATCACTGTGCATATTAAAAAGGGTGAATTGCACTAAATGGCCACCAAATATTTCAAAATTTTAAATGTTGGACGATAAAAATTATTCGTACGCTTTTTAGCAGTCAAAATTTTACTTGAACTCCAGGACATTTTCCGATCAAAATAAATAAATAAAACTCTCACGTGCCGACCACGTGAGGGGTATAATTGTCCACAAAATTCCCACGCCATTTTCAGCTAAAACTACAGAACCATCATCATCTAAGGTTGTAGAAAAAAATTAGAATATTTCGGAACATCCTTGAACACCGCATCAGAAACCATCGACTGAGGCTGTCCCGAATTATTAGCAGGAGCTCATCCACCTCAAGAAGCATTTGATGTAGAAACGGAGCTGCAACTCCGACCGCCACCACCAGACGACATCTGATTTGGACACCTTAAGGTGCCTTCTCTCCATAATTTTGTTAAACTTATCTTCTTCCCCATCCCAATCTAATCCAAAACCCTATCATTCAAGCCAGCCACCTCTGCCTAAGTAATTTGGTCATAAAACAGCGCCGTCTGGTAACCCAAACTGAGCTCCGACTGGTTCTGTCGGAGGAGAATCACATTTTCTAGAGGAGACGGTGGCGAAATAATCACCGTCCAGATTGTAATCAAAGTCGTTGACGTACAATTTTAATATCAGCATAGGTCAGTCTTCTCATTAGCATGAATATTCATCAAGCAGATTTTGTATTTTTCATTGAATTCAAAAGAATTTGTCAGACATTTATAAGAAATAATAAACTGAAATGAAATCAATAAACACCAAGAAAGAACCTTAGCTATATTTTATATTTGGAAAAAAAGCCCTTTTGGATGAGATTACTTGGAAAAGCCCTAGATATTTTCATGTTTTTTTAAAAAAAAATTAACAAATTGGATGGGGAATGAATTCGAGTGTATGGATATACAGTATCAAGAGAAGGAAAGGATATTATCGAAGGTTTTGGGGATGATGGATCGGAGAGCCGCATCGAACGTTTTGGAGGTGGCCGGCGGAGATGCAGCTTGCAGGTTGGAGAAGATGAAGATTAGAGTGGGTCGAGTCAGTTTATTTCAGGTGGAACGGGTCGGGTGGGTTTGTAAGGATAAATATGTCTTTTGCATTTTCAGACAAAAATTAGAAAAATTGGCCGGAATTGTTGTCTGAGTTCAAGATCCGTTGCCCGTACAATTTTGATGGCTAAAAAGCGCAAGAATAATTGTTATCGTCCAACATTTAAAATTTCGAAATACTTGGTGGTCATTTAATGCAATTCACCCTATTAACAAATCTTAAATTAAAAATATTAAAGTTACTCAAAGTGGTGGCAATTTGCGACCATGTCGTCGCAGCTGATCCCGTCCTCCCCGTTCCTGTCCCTCGGAGAATTAGCCGTTTTCGTTTGCAGGCACATGTGAGAAGAGGCCGCTTTGGGATTAGAGGGCAGCCCATTCCCAAGTACATATGTCGTACTCCCTCGTCCAGCTGGAAAGATTGGAATGGTGAGTATTTGAACTTTTAAATGGTTAGTTCATACTCTTATCCTTGCTGTTTTAAATTTCTCAAAGATTCGTCTCGATCTCTTGTTCGGTTCAATAACCTTTTTGAGCTGTTGGCAAGTACTCTACAAAATTGTTTCGCCAAAACAAATGTCCATTTTGATGTCGATTCTCTTGTGCAAGAATTAGCTACTGTGGATGACTCAGACGAGGATGATGATGATGAGTAGGGTATTTTGATACAATTTGTGGTTTTATTTTGTATTTTGGTACAATTTGTAGGATTATTTTGTATTTTGATTCATAAAATACTATGTTTTTTTAAATTATGTTCTTGATTCTCCTCAAACCTAATGGAATAAATCTGAAAATTATGCGAAATTGGAATTTAAGCTGAAAATTAAGACGAAACAGATATAAATTTTGGTGTTATTCATTTCTTAATGGATCAAACAGGCGGACTTTAGAAAAGAATGGCTGCAAGAAAATACATGAATTGGCTTATATCGAAGATTCCACATCATCTTAAAGATTTTTTTCTTGGAATCAAATTGAAGATCGTTTTATTCACTTGATACTTCGTCTGTTTTAATCGGCGTGAAATGTTGTCACTTAGTACTTCACTGGTTTTAGTAATTCAAAAATATTGTCACAACTCTCTTATTTTCCAAAATAACTATGCATGATGTATATGACATTGCATTTTCCTAATTACTCTCTCTATGTTTCTTTCTGTTGTATAGAGAGTGACAGAGAAAACTATTGAAGTTTGGCGGTGAAGACTTGAAGAATCATCGTGCAGACTTTATTTTGTATTAGATCAAACTACTATTTTGTAAATTTATAGGTCTTTTTGGACAACCTTTTTGTGATCCTATATATTATTTTTGATAGGCGAATATGCATATTTCGGAAACATCTACTTCTTTTTAATGGTTAACATGTTATTTAGATAATTGTCCTCTTCGTGTGAATTTTATATGGAATAAGATATCTATTTAATTGGAAATTTCTTTATTTTGAAATTTTTGTAAGGCAAATTGGCTTATATAGATGCATATATGTAGCGCTTGACCATTTTGATATCAAATAATTATGTATGCGTTGTTTAAGGAATTAATAGTTAAACAATTAGTCTAAAAAATAGAACTCAATTAAATATTTAAAACTTAAAATTAAATATAAATTAAAATTAAAATTATCAAATTATCGTACAAAAGATTATTTCACAAAAATGGAAACAATACGGGCTTGAGCTAAATGAGCTTCCTACGAACCAAAGCCCCCGCGGTTCTGCACCAAGTTGAAGGCGTTCTCGTGCTATAGCTTCAATTTGATTCACTGTCCTCTAAGTTGAGAAATTCAAATGTCGTGAGTAGTCGATAAGTTAAACTTTTCTCCTCATAGTTAATATAATAGTTCTATAGATGCTTTCTTATTCGCTAATTATATTTTTTAATTTTAGAATTCCCCTTTTCATAAATATTTTTAATTATACATTATCTTCACTGATGAATGGAAATGTCTCAAATAACCCCTCTAACAATTCTTTATCAATGACTATTTTCTGTAAGATCTGACAAAAGTTTTGACTTCTACTTCAAGCTAATTCTTCTAACCTTTGAAGTTCTACATTATGTATTTCGGGTATATCAACTAGTCTAATCATAAATATTATGAAAAATAAATTAACTTATATAATATTTCTGATGATCTAGAAAAAACAACAATATTTTTATCTAAAAAATAACAATTATAACAATTAATACTACTGTTAAGAGGAAAAAATATTTATTAAAATACTAATCGCAAATTCTGTAATAGAGCTTCAGAATAGTAAATGGCTGAGAAAAGAGAATTAAGAGAGAGAGAGAGAGAGAGAGAGAGAGTCCGTGTGGAGGGAAATTTGTGTGAAATGGGGGAGGTTTATATAGAGTTTGTGAGAGGGATTTTAAGGAAAAACAAATACATCAAAAAATGATCAGAAATTCGTCATTTGAATTATGGTGGTTGATGAACAACGGGAAGATTTATCTGAATCAACGGTCGGATTATTTATAGTCGTGCCAGACTGTTTGCAACCATCATGACGTGGTCGCAATCTTAGGGTTTAGAGTTTTGTGATATGAATAGCGATCGAAAGTAGTTTTAGAATGTATATACCATATTTTGAAGATGTTGGTCGCTAAGTGGTCGCAAATTGCAACCACTTTCTAAATTTATATATAACCGGAATAATATAGTTATATAAAAGCATCAGTAAAATTTTGATACCTTTTGGATGTGGCGCTTCAAATTTAAGACCTCAAGCATTCTTCATTTAATTTGGATTTTCAATATTATTAGTAAATGGAATTCAATACTGCCCATATGACTAGAATCATTAAACTACTTTTTAACTAAATATATTAACAAACCTTTTTAATGTATATGAAAAACGAAACGAGTTTATCTTTATGAGAGGGACATACTATATATATATATATATATATATATATATATATATATATATATATATATATATATATATATAACTTACATTATATGTATAACCATATATAGGTATATTGAACATTTCAAAGTATCTGTGTTTTTTCGGAATTGGATTTTTCCAGTGCATTTGATTCTTATGTGTAAACGGTTCGGATCCTATGTGGCAGTCATTGTAACATTTTATTATAAAAACTTGTTTTCATATATTGTATCTTAAACTAAAACTATAATTAGAACCATTATAGAGAATGTTACATGTAGTGTTATAGAAGACAAGTTGTATTTCTGGTTTTTATTAGTTTGTAGCAAGAATGCATAAAGAGTTGTATTATTTGTATTTTCACTACATGTCATACTATCGCTTTGGGATCCTCTAAATCTATTTCTGGTTTATAAATGGGAAATAATTTGTATTAATTCTATGTTAAGTTTGAATTTTTATGGGTTCTAGTTGTACATGAATTGCATTGATTTTACCGCTTATGTCTTATTTTAGTTATGATTTAAACTGAATTGTTGTTTATCTTGGCAAGAACTGAACTTGGTTACATATTGCATATGTGTATACTTAGGATTCTAAGACGTAGTGTATTCCAAGTCATTTTCATGTTCCTTATTAAGACTCGGTACATCTCGAGTCTTTCTCGTTAAGTTATAAATTCTTTCGAAGTCATGTATAATACTTCATTCTAAGACTTAGTGACTTCCAAGTCATTTTCAAGATCCATCTTAAGACTCGATACATCTCGAGACTTAATTTTTGTTAAGTTAGAAATTTCTTCCCAACTCATGCAATTAATTCTCTAGAAATTGCAGAAGATGTATAGAACGTTTCACAACAGAAGATGTAACTCGTCTAACTCCTGAATTTGCATCGGGAGTTAACTAATTTGTGGATTGGGCCATATGTGAGTCTCATGATGATGTTTATCATGGTATCAGGTGTCCATGTAAGATCTTTGATAACAAGGTATATGTAAGTCTGATATCGTTAGGCTTCATCGTGTTGAAAATGGATCCGTGACTAACTATTTTAATTGGACTTGTCACGGTGAAAGATTAATTCCAATATATGAGGTTCCGATTATGGGTACTTCAAGAAGACATGACTCACATAATCTGTATCGGGAGATGGTTTTAGATGCAGCTGGTCCAAGTTTTAATCTTGAACCTGATAATATGAATGTTGAAGAACTACATAATCTTGAGGCATAAAAGTTTTACCACATGTTAGCGGCGAGTGACACACTGCTATGGGAAGGTTGTGCAAACCGTTCACAACTATCAATCACCGCTAGAATGTTGAGCATAAAGTCCGAGGACAAGTTATTTGAAAGAACTATAGACAAGTTGGAGAGTTGTTTAAAGAGGCTTTGCCCCCAGAGAATGAATATTTGGATGACTTTTACAAGATAAAGAAATTGGTGAAAGAGCTTGGATTGCCCATGGTAAAAATCGATGTTTGTTATAACAGTTGTCTGTTGTACTTGAAAAATGATGCTTGAAAGAGAGAATGTGATGAAGAACCTTGACAAATTGGATTATATCAAGATTCGACACAAAGAAAAAGATATGATCTTTCTCATTTTGAAACTTAGTTCACGTGAATGCTTCACTAAGACCTCTAAACAGAGATAAACACTTAGCTACCCTAGCAGAAGACTTTAAAGAATTCGACACACAAGACCTCTAAGCAGCGATAAGCACTTAGCTACATTGGTAGAAGAAACAGGATGGATGATGAAACACCACAACATGGGAACTAACTTGTTGATATAGTAACCAAACTAATCAAAGAATCCACTCTTAAATTAATTGATTCTCGAAAGAACCATGAAAGGTAAAAAGTCACATTACATTCCAAAAGTATATTGTATATAAACTTAATATTAATGTTGGTGAAATCTCCTTTATATAGCGTAAAACACAAGGGGGGGGGGTGAATTGGGTTTTAACTAATCTCGCTAACTTTTTCGATTCTTTGCAAAGCTATTGAAAGTTTGAGCAACAAGAATAAAAGCAATGCAAAACCCAATCAACAAGACAAAGGATTTAGAGTGGTTCGATTCACTTAGAATCTACATCCACTACCTTGAGCCGCACCCAAGGATTTCAAACAACTTCACTAAGAAGAATGTTTACAAATGTGGCTAACTCACTAAGAGTTTTACAACACAACCACACAACAAAGAAACTCACTATGAGCTTGCCCACACAAAGTAGGACTTTTACAAGAATTACCCAATCACTTAGAAAGGGAATTGAATGTTTAAAGAGAAAGATAAATCACTCTTCTAAGTGAGAATATATACCTTTGAAGTACAAACAATTATAGCTCTTTGAACATATGAAAGTCCACTCTTTGTCTTGCTTTTGAAAGAATACTCTTGAATGATTTAGATCATAGAGATGAAGAGTATTTTGCTTTGTGAGTGTTTTGGCTTGATGAGAAATCAATGAATATTTGATATGCAAGCCTTGGAATGATTCTCTAGCTTTGGAGTATAAATACATTTCAAAATAGGCTGAAAATCGAGTCTCCAACGGTCAAATAACGGCTAGTAACTCGTAGAGTTCGGTTGACCGCTGAGCAACTTCGGTTGAGCCGAAGCCCACCTCGGTCGACCGACCTACCCCTCGGTTGACCAACCCAAGCCACTTCGGTCGACCGACCTTCCCCTAGGTCGACCGAACCTCCAAAAGCCAACTCTCAGTATCTCTTCGGTTGATCCGAGCTTGAGCTCAGTTGACCGAACTTCTGAGCTGATTTTTCACACGTTTTGAAATCTTTTGAAGTCTTTTGAAGTCTAAAAAGGTTTTCCTAAAAGGTAACAAGTAAGAACACTTGGAAAACTTTTCTAAAAGACTTATCTATGAAATCAAAGGCTTTTTGGATAAGAACACATGTAAAGATCATTTTGAAACTTAAGCCTTTTGAAAACGTGTTTAAGAAAACATGCAAGACTAGAGTGTAGAGCTTACGTTCATAAGAGCTTTGGTTAGAGCTATATAAGATCAAGACTTATAAAGACAAAGCTAATCTAACCAAACCTAAGTCTTCAATCTTCAATCTTGAAAGATGAGCCTTGAATAATACGACTTTGAATCTTGATCAGGGCTTGATTGAAGTACTTAGAGCTTCCAATATATGTTCCGATATTCTATCACAAAGATATAAACATTAGACACAACATCAAGTGTTTGTCCATTATCAAAAACCGAGTTTGATCGCCCTTAGGGCTAACAATCTCCCCCTTTTTGATTATGACAAACTTTGATGTAATTAGATAGGATATGGGTAATTTTAAGTACAAGGAAGCATGGCAAAAGGATATAAGAACAATTAAGTGTAAAGCTAAGTGCTTATAAGATAAACCAAGATAGAACGAGAAACATAAGCACTAGCATGTTAAGTTCTTATGCCATATACATTAGGGACTCTTTAAAGAGCCCTATTTCCCAACCAACCTCCTTGCCTCCTTCCTTCCATATTATAGCATTCTTGTGTGTAAAATACATACCTTAGTTTGCACAAGAAGCTAACTTACCATTTTCATCAATGTCGATGTGAGTGCTAAGGATCCTATAACAAAGAACATGCTCACACAAACATTAGAACTATCAATGGTTTGTTATCATCAAAACAACATAGAATATTTTGCCCTTCGGGCTAACATATAGAGAAATATTTCAGCCAAGACCTATTACAAATCCTAATTGGATTTGGATTTGGATTTCTAAAGAAAGAACAAGTATAGTAAACTAATAAAAAAAATACTAACTAGTCAAATCCTAATTGGATTTGGACTCTAACTAAAGAACAAGTATAAAAATTAACTAAACAAATACTAAGGCTTAAATTAAATAACTAATGAAAAACATGTCCTTAGGGATGCAGAAGTAGTACCTTTAGTTTCTCTAGGATACCCACACATATGCATTTTACCGACTTTAGGCTTAGCTTGTCCCTAGCTAGACGTTTCACACACACCTCACTACCCCAAATCTTTATGAAAGACATACTAGGACGTCTCCCAGTCCATATCTAATATGGTTTCGTTTCAACATATTTAGACGGAACTCTGTTTAATGTTAAAGCTGCTGCTTCTAAAGCATGTCCTCAAAAAAGGTTTGGAAGGCTCGCTTGACTCATCATGGATCGAACCATATCTAATAGAGTTTGATTTCTCTTTTCGGATACACCATTCCATTGTTGAGTAACCGGTGGAGAAAGTTGTGAAACAATTCCACAACCCTTTAGATAATCACGGAATTCTTAATTTAAATATTCCCCACATCGATCGGATCGAAGTATCTGTATACTTTTTTCAAGGTGGTTTCTACTTCATTATTATACTCTTTGAACTTGATGCGGGACCATCTAGAGAGCTGCCTCATATTAAGCATCCCTTATCAAGCATAGTAGGACCAATGACTAGATCAAGAGCCAATCAAGTTGATCAAGAACTATCTACATTGATCAAAGATTTAAAGTCCAAAGAGGAAGCAAAGTTACATCTAGAAGATGAGATTCAAGTCCAACTTCTAACTCTCCAAGATATTCAATTCGGCCCAAACAAGCAAAGTGGCTAATAGGGGCATTTTAGTCATATGAAACATGTATTCAAAATTACTATAATCGTCAGTAAAAGTTATGAAATATAGATAACCACCTCTTGCATGGATATTGAATGGACAATATACATCATTATGTATTAGTTCCAACAAATCCTTTGCTCGTTCTCCAGTTCTAGTAAAAGGAGAACTAGTCATCTTACCCATTAAAAAAGGTTCGCATGTAAAAGGAAGAAAATCAGAATCCCTACAAAATTGCAGCGGAATTAAAATGGGATTCCGTTCCTTTACAGGATCTCTTCACGAGAAAGAATTAATACCTTGTGAATAGGAATTATATCTTTTCGATCTAATCGAAATAGCTCAGATTCTGCTACTTTGAATTACCAACGGCAGCCTTCGGACTCCCGTCTCTACCTGTATCCACACGATCAACCTAGAGCTTGTTCGTCGAACCTCTGATGCTAGTCACAAGGGCGTCGAACATTGAAGACGATCTTCGAGAGCTTCGTGATATAGATATATGAAAATCTTAAACCGGAAAATATAGACAAGAAAAACGATTTTTCTTTCTCTTTTATGTTCTTGGAAGTGTGTTCTAGAGAGACAAAAATTCAGAGAATTTCTTTTCATTTTCTCGGTTAGGATGAGTGTAGAATGAATTGAGAGTGAATTGTAAGAATGATAAACAATTCATCTTGTGGTGTTAGTGGAACCACCCACTTACTCCACACTCACACTTTTCTCTCCCCACTACTCCATTCACACACTCACACATGTCTTTACCGATTTTTAATTGGTCCAACCTGTTCGGTCGATCGAAGTGATAAACCGGTTCGGTCGACCAGAGACAGTTCTCTGTCGATCGGGTCAGGTTCTGCCCAATCTAATTGAGCGCATATATCAAATGTAAACTCCAACAAGCCCAATCCAGTTGATTATACCGTGTGACCCTTTATGTATTTTCTTTGTAGGCCGTGACAACAATTGTCAACAGTAATGAGAGGTATCTAGCAAAACACATCATTACTCCTAATTCACAAATAATCCGGTGATTCAAGTAATCACAAATATGATCTTTTGTACTAATCTCTTTGTCCTCGATATCTAGATTGAACAGAAGTCATGGATAATGTCACCTTTGTATAGTTCAATCAATCAGTTTCTTGATTCGCGAGTAGACTAATCAAATGACATTAGTATCTCATCCATTTGTTCATGGCCATGAAGTAGTCTTACTCCATCAAGGGGCCTAAGATATCACTCATGTTATATAGGATGGACAAATCCTCTATCTATCACATCTCATCCTACACATGGTTTATAAATACACCCAACAAATGCCTTTATAGCCCATCTAGTTACAGACGGAGTTTAACACCATCAAAATATACCATTTTCCATGTAGGAAATCTTGTGTGATTTCAAGTCGAAGGATTTAGATACAAACAGAATCATTATAAGAACACTGTTGACATTCATATAACAATCCATGAAGTGTTCTTATAAGCGGGTCAGTCCAGTATCAAATACCCATGTGTTTGACTTAATATCACCATATTTAATCACAACACATACTAGTATCCATACATTATTGTTGTCCTCAACATTCCACAATAAGGATTGACTAGGGACAGTTTATAATAGTTCAATGTAACAATTACATAACTGTCTAAGGACGTTATTATGTTTTAATACATTTGCACAGTCGTAATCAAAACAATAATATTGGGATTGATGCCTTTAATATTTCATCACATTAAAGAAAATGAAACAATCTCCCACTTGCACTAAAGACAACTGAAAAACACAAGAGGGGGGGGGTGAATTGGGTTTTTATAAAAAGTGGCTTTTTTTTCTTTGAGATATAGAAGTGTAGAACTTGTATATGAAGCTTGGAGATTTGTAGAGCAAATATGAAAACAAGAAGAGCAAGACACCGGATTTAGAGTGGTTCGATTCACAAAGAATCTACGTCCACTACCTTGAGTTTCTCCTAAGGATTTTCAACAACTTCACTAAGAAGATCTTTTTACACTTGTGGCTAACTCACAAAGAGTTTTACTCAAATAACCACAATTACAATCAACACTCACTAAGAGTACAAAGCCCAACACTAAGTAGGACTAAACACAACTAATACCCAATCACTTAGAAAGGGAAAGATGAAGATATAAAGATACAATTTTCACACTCAAGAAGTGGAGTATGGATACCTTTTAAGATCACACTTTAATGCTCTTTTGAACTTTTGAATTCAACACTTTGTATCTTGCATATATGAGATGGATATGAACTTTTTAACACATAAAAAGAGATGGATATGCTTTTGAAGAGTTAGAGCTTTTGTATATTCAATGTAGATCAGTTCTAGTTGTTGTATTAGGAATATACAGCTTTAGAGCTTTTATAGTATTCAAAAACGTCCAAAAAACGACTTTAAAACGGTCAGATAACGGCTAGTTTTTTTCAGAGTTCGGTTGACCGTTTAAGGACCTCGGTGGACCGAACATAACTTCGGTCGACCGAAGAAGGCTTCGGTCGACCGAGCCTGTAAAATGCAACTCTCAGTTTCTCCTCGGTTGATCCGAGGAAAGGTCGGATGATCCGACTTCCTGTACTTAGAGAGAAGTTGATTTTTCACTTTTAATGAAATCTTTTGAAGTCTAAAAGGTTTTCTTGATATGTAACAATTAAAAGCATTTCGAAAAACCGTTTTAAAAGACATGAACTTTGAAAACAAAGGCTTTTGAAATGCGAACACAAGTAAGGCTTATTTTGAAACTTAGCCTTATGAAAAACGTGTTTAATATGTATGCAAGACTATAGTGTTGTATGCTTAAGTTCATTTAGAGCATTGGTTAGAGAGCTTATAAGATAACGACGAATAAATATAAAGCTATCCTAACCAAACCTAAGTCTTCAATCTTCAATCTTCAATCTTCAATCTTGATGATATGTGCCTTGAAGATCTTGTTTGTAGTTTGATTGAAGAACTTAGAGCTTCCATAACGAGTTTCGATATTCTATCACAAAGATATAAGACATTAGTCACAACATCAAATGTTTGACCATTATCAAAAACAGAGTTTGTTCACCCTTAGGGCTTACAATCTCCCCCTTTTTGATTATGACAAACTTTGATGTAATTAGATAGAATACGAACAATAATAAGAACAAGGAAGCATGGCAAAAAGGATTTAAAAACAATTAAGAGTGAAGACTAGTGTTTTAGAAGATAAACTTGTGAGAAATACAAACACTAGTACTTTAACTTCTTTTGCCATCACATTAGGGACTCTTAGAAGAGCCCTAAATACCTACCATCCTCCTTTCCTCCTTCCTTCCAAAACACAAGGCTAGTTTTGAGAATTATAACATATTAATCATTTTAAATGCTCCCCCTCAAAACATGCCATATTAAAGATAAAACCAATAACAGATATATTAAGAAAACTCCCTTAAGTTCCAGCAGTTGATAGCAGCAAAAATCAGAATTGAATATGAGACTGCATGGATCTCGGTCGACCGAGCTTGTGGTCACCTATCTTCGGTCGACCGAAGTAGGGGAAATTTTCTGCAACTGAGCTGTCTCCTGAAACTTTCTTTCAATATCTCTCACACAAACAGACAGTCAGTTTTCGATAAACAGTTAAGCAAGATCAATAAACTATTCTCCCCCTTTGGCATAATCAAAAAGACATTAATAACCAAAATAAATGAGTGCTTTGCCAAAACATAAACATTTTTAAGCACGAAAATAAGTCATAAGCATAAGTAGTTAAAGTAGTTCAATAATGCCAAAATGAAACTTTTAAACAAAAATAGAAGTGCCAAAAACGGATTCATCTTTGATTGCCTCCATCGTCACTTGAAAGGCTTAGCTGCTTAGCTAAGTCTTTTTGCATTTTTATAGCCTTATCCACCTTGGCGGATACGTTTCGCACATCGTTTTTAATGCAAACAATCTCCTTCGACATTGACTCAAACTGTCTTGCCATTTTCTTTACTAAGGCGAACATTTTGTTGATTCGTGACATCTTTGGAGGAGTGCCTTTGGAAGTATCATGTGATGAAGAATGAGATGCTTCGTCTTGACTCTTTTCCAATGAAGCATGTTTGCTTGAACTTTGTGAGTTATGTGCATCAAACTCTTCTTGCTCATCACTTGAAGAATCATATGTAGGTTTGGAAGATGCTCCAACCTCTTTCTTTTCAAGCACCCTTTGCTTTTCAATCTTTTGGAGTGTTTTGAGCATATAATTGGATACGTTTCTAGCAAGGATCGCAGCACCAAGCTCATCATTAGTTGTCTTCCGAATGAACTTCCATTGATTGTCAATATAGATCATCTTCATTCGGTGAAAACAGGCCTCATCAATTTTGACGAACTTTTTCTTTAAAGGATCGTGCAAATCAAGGCCGAATCTTTGAAAAAACCTAGTAAACACATTTCCATATGGTATGAAATTCCTTGATCCTTTGATCGCAGCCATGAAATGTTGAAGAGCTAAATGAGCAAAGTTCAATGGCTTCCTTTCCAATAGATGTTGCATGATAACCATTTGGAGGAAGGTGATAGACGACTTATGTCCTTTGACCGGAGCAACAATATTGGATACGAAGAAATGAAGAATTCGTCCAAATTCATCCAATTTGTCTATTTCCCTATCATTTGAATCAGAAAAGTTGCCTTGAATACCAAATTCGGATATGAAAAGTTTCATATTAAAAAGACCGGCATCATCCGAATTCATTATGTTCTTATAAAATCTTTTGGCATAAGCCACATATTTGACTCCTATAGCTTCACAAAACATCTTCTCAGAAAATACAAACTCCATTTTTCCAACACAAGATTTATATCGAATTTCATAACCATCATCACTTTCTTGCCTTAAAGTAGCACCAAACTCATACACAAGGGAGGGATAAATGATTTCATCAATATCAAATAGATTGACCCACCCCATATCCTCAAATAACCCCATAACTTCATCTAAACCTTTTCCTTGACCAAACATGTATTCATCTCTAACATATGAAGTCATGAATCCTCTCTTTGAATTTGATAGATTGTCAAACAATTTCTTAGCAGATGCATTGTAAAAAGGATTAGTTACCTTTGTTGTATAGAAGTTTGATGATCCACCAAACTCAAAATTTGAGGGTGGAGATACCCTTGAAGGAGAAGAAAAGGAATCGTCCTCCGAATGGCTTGAAATGGACTCTTGAATCTTCTTTCCTTTACCCACAACCTTTTGAGCAACTTGCTTCATCCTTCCTTTCTTTGATGGGGTTTGTGAGGGTTCTTTGAGAGAAATCCCTTTTTGAAGTGGTCTTTTGGATAGAATTCTAGGAGGATTCTTGCGAGGAGGAGTGTCCTCATCATCGTTGCCTCTTTTATTAGGGTGTTTTGTTCTCACCATTTCGGATTAGGTATAAAGCTTGGGTAATCCGAGGTAAAAAAAATTTGAAGAATTTCACTCAATTTGAAGATTAAGAGTGATTGAATGATGAATTGAAGAAACAATTTGGCTTGGGTAGGAAGAATTTAGGTTAGAGAGAAGAGAAATTTGAGAGAGAATCGTTTTAATAAGAGGAGATGAAATGAAAAGTCATTCGGGTAAGATAGATATAAGCAGTTAACCCGATGACTTCGGTCGACCGTTTCCAGAGAGGGTCGACCGAAGGTTGATCCGAACAGTCTCAGTAGATCTTCGGTCGAGGGTCTGGTTCAAGGCAAAATAGTTTGGTCGACCATCCAGTTTCGGATCATCCGAGCCTTTGGCTGTTGATCCGAGGTTCCCCTGTTTTCCTCCTGCACACTTAATACACACATCAGTCCTGGAATTTTGTGATTCCGAGGCAACGCCTGAGATATTCAAATCTTTCGGTGCTAAGTGGTTTTGTGAAAATATCAGCAAGTTGTTCATCGGTGCTAATGAAGTTTATGCAAACATCACCTTTAGCGACATGATCTCTAATGAAATGATGCTTGATTTCTATATGTTTCGTCCTAGAATGCTGAATGGGATTCTTAGTTAAATTGATTGCACTAGTGTTATCACACAAGATGGGAACATGATGAAATGCAAAGCCATAATCCACAAGAGTATTCATCATCCATAAAATTTGAGCACAACAACTACCGGCGGCAATATATTCCGCTTCGGCGGTGGAAAGAGATACACATGCTTGTTTCTTGCTATACCATGAGACTAATGCATGACCAAGAAAATGACAATGACCACTAGTACTTTTACGTTCAATACGACATCCCGCATAATCGGCATCCGAATATCCTATTAGATCAAAAGATGTACTACGAGGATACCATAAACCATAATCAAAAGAACCTATGAGATATCTAAGAATACGTTTAACGGCAACTAAATGAGATTCTTTAGGACATGATTGAAATCTAGCACACAAGCAAACGGCAAACATAATATCCGGCCTACTAGCGGTAAGATAAAGAAGAGAGCCAATCATACCTCTATACCGTGTTTCATCTACCGATTTACCTTTTTCATCCTTGTCAAGCTTGATGGTTGCACTCATTGGTGTTTTGCTTTCCTTTGCACCATCCATCCCAAACCGTTTGAGTAGTTCTTTCGTGTACTTGGCTTGGTTGATGAAAATTCCTTCATTAGTTTGTTTGATTTGAAGTCCAAGGAAATAATTGAGCTCTCCCATCATGCTCATCTCAAATTCATCTTGCATTAGTTTAGCAAATTCTTCACAAAGAACTTCATTAGTTGAACCAAAAATAATATCATCAACATATATTTGCACAAGTAAGATGTCATGAGATGCATTCATTTTAATGAAAAGAGTGGTGTCAACAAGACCTCTTGAAAAACCGATAGAAATGAGAAACTTGCTCAATCGCTCATACCAAGCACGAGGAGCTTGTTTTAAACCATACATAGCTTTTGTAAGTTTGTAAACATGATTTGGAAATTTTTCATGTATAAAACCGGGAGGTTGTTCAACATACACTTCCTCCTCAATGAAGCCATTTAGAAATGCACTTTTCACATCCATTTGAAAAAGTTTAATACCTTTAAAGCAAGCAAAAGCAAGAAGCATTCTAATAGATTCAAGTCTAGCTACGGGAGCAAAAGTTTCCTCAAAATCAATGCCCTCCTCTTGATTGAATCCTTGGGCAACAAGTCTAGCTTTATTTCTAATGATCTCCCCAAGCTCATCAAGTTTATTTCGGAAAATCCATTTTGTTCCAATAATGAGGCGATCAATTGGTCTAGGGACTAATGTCCAAACTTGATTTCTTTCAAATTGATTAAGTTCCTCTTGCATAGCCAATATCCAAAAATAATCACATAATGCTTCATGAATGTTCTTAGGTTCTATAGAAGAAAGTAAAGCAAGGTTATCTATGAAGTACCGCCTTGTTTTGACACCTTCGGATGGATCACCAATGATTTGCTCTTGAGGGTGACCTTGCTTCTTGTATATCCAATCCTTTGGTAGCTCGTTTGTTGAAGAATCATTGCTTTGGGCGACTTGGGGATCATTTTGAGTAATCTCAATGTCCTCCATATCCTTAGTGTCAACATCCAACATAGGAGCTTGATGGATTTCATTTTCTCTTTCCAAAGGCATACCTAAATCATCATCATCATCTCTTCTAGACAAGTAGATGTTAGATTCATCAAAAGACACATGCATAGACTCTTCAATACACAAGGTTCTTTTGTTATATACCCTATAAGCCTTCTTGTTAGAAGAATAGCCAAGAAATATTCCTTCATCGGATTTCTTGTCAAATTTTCCAAGGCTATCTTTGATGTTAAGCACAAAGCATTTGCAACCAAAAACCTTGAAATATGAGATTGAGGGTATTTTTCCAAAGATAAGCTCAAAAGGGGTTTTTCCAACAAATGGTCTTAAAAGAACTCTATTTTCAATATAACAAGCGGTGTTTACGGCTTCGGCCCAAAAATATTTTGGTAAAGAATTTTCACAAAGCATAGACCTAGCCATTTCTTGTAAAGTTCTATTTTTCCTTTCAACAACACCATTTTGTTGAGGGGTTCTTGGAGCCGAGAAGTTATGAGTAATGCCATTTTCATTACAAAACTCTTCAAAGAATTGATTGTTAAATTCCTTTCCATTATCACTTCTCAAGGAAACAAGTTTTAGTTCAAGTGAGTTTTGTACCTTTTTGAAAAGATTTGAAAACTCAAGAAAGGTGTCATCTTTTTGTGCAAGAAAAATTACCCAAGTATATCTTGAAAAGTCATCCACAATAACAAAGACATACCTCTTACCACCTAAGCTAGTGGTCCTCATCGGTCCAAAAAGATCTAGATGAACAAGTTCAAGTGGTTTAGAAGTGGAAACCATTTGTTTAGGCTTAAAAGAAGTTTTTTGTTTGTTTTCCAAATTGACAAGCATCACAAAGACGGTTTTTCTCATATTTCACTTTTTGGAAGCCCACGCACTAGCTCTTTAGAGGAAAGTTTATTCAAAAGATCCATGCTCACATGACCAAGCCGACGGTGCCATAAGAAGGCATCATCTTCATTTATGGATAAGCATTTAAAATCGCATGCAACAATATCATCCAAATTAAGCATATAAACATTACCGGTTCTTTTTTGCAACAAGCACTTTTTTCATGAGAAGAGCTATCAATAATAGAGCATGCCTTTTTTGCTAAATGTAACATCAAAACCATTATCACAAAGTTGGCTAATGCTAAGCAAGTTATATTTGAGAGTATCAACAAGAAGAACATTCTTAACAAGAGTTGAAGAATCTTTACCAACATTCCCAATGCCAAGAATTCTACCTTTCTTTTTGTCCCCAAATGTGACATAACCTTCATAGATAGGTTCCATGTCTTTGACTAATGAGGCATCTCCGGTCATATGGCGACAACATCCACTATCAAGAAACCATTGAGCCGGAGTATCTACCTTGCTTGCAAGTACCTAAGACAAAGGAGAAGGAGTGACTTTTGGTACCCATATTTGTTTGGGTCCTTGAGGGTTAGTTAAGACACGCTTGATTCTCCATATAGTTTTAACTCCTTTTTCAAATTTTCTTTTCACATAACATCTAGTACTAGTGTGACCAAATTTACCACAATATGTGCAACGAATAGATGGCTTATAAGATTTGTGAATATGCTCATGGTATCTCTTTTGTTTATGAGAAGTACTAGCATGCACAAAGTGATTTCTAGGTGGTCTAGAAGAGCTAGCAATAACAATAGGATATGAATGTGAATAACCTAAACCATGTTTATCATTTGGAGTCCGTTGTATACAAAGAATATGATCAAGATCTTTTGTTCCTTTGGAGAACTTATCAACAAGAGAAGTAAGCTCAACAACTTTGGTCTTTAAACTATCAAACTCAACAAGTTTGCATTCAAGAGAAGACAATTTATCATAAGCTTCTAGATACTTTAATGAGGAAGTGTTGCAAGTAGTAGTAAGCTTTTCATTGTCTATTTTCAAACAATCAACATCATTACATAGCTTTTTGTTTTCACTAAGCAACTTAGATCTTTCTTCAAGCAAGGATTCAATTTTAAGTTTCATCTCTTGATTTTGCTTAGCACATTTCCTAAGTTGATCATACATATCACATAAAAGATCATTAGGATCATCTTCATCATCATCATGAGAAGTAGAAGTAGAAGATGTAAGATGTACCTCATTCCCAAAAGCCATGAAGCAAAAATTGGCATTTTCCTCTTCTTCTTCATTGCCACTTCCTTCTTGATCCCAAGTGCTTATCATGCCCTTAGCATACTTTGGTTTGAAGAATTTCTTCTTTTTGTCTTCCTTGGGCTCCTTTTCTTTGACGGAAGGACATTCTCCTATGAGATGTTGAGTGCTTCCACATTCATAGCATTTCATCCCATTGGGATTTTGTTTTCTTTTATTTTGAAAGAATTTCCTTCCTTTCCCGGAAAACATTTTCTTCATACGCTTTACTACTAAAGCCATGGTCTCATCATCCAAGTCGATATCTTTTTCATCACTTGAATTGTTGGATTCATTGAGATCAAGAATAGTCTTTAGAGCAAGACTCTTCTTTGCCTTTTCAACGTGATCATCCTTTTTGTGAGTGAGCTCATAGGTGAGAAGAGAACCAATAAGTTCTTCCGTGGGATAAGTTTTCAAATTCTTAGCTTCTTCAATCACTAGAGCTTTGCCCTCCCAACTTTTAGGAAGTGAGTTGAGGATCTTCCTATTCATTTCACCCATAGTGTATTACTTTCCATATGATCTCAACCCATTAACAACATTGGTGAACCTAGTGTTCATCTCATTTATAGATTCATTGGGCTTCATAGAGAAAAGCTCATATTCCCTCACAAGCATGTTAAGCTTTTGATTCTTTGACTTGATTAGTCCCCCTCATGGGTGACTTCTAAGGTTTTCCACATCTTGTGAGCGGATTTGCTTCCACGCACCCGATTGTACTCATCCGGATTGAGAGCACAACTCATGATGTTCATAGCTCGATAATTTAAAGTCATTTTCTTTGACTCATCTTCATCAAACTCATTGTCCAATTTAGGAATTTGAACACCATCCACCATTTTCATGGGAACATAAGGACCATCTTCAAAAATATGCCATAAGGAATAGTCTATAGAGCACACATATATTTTGAAGCGATCTTTCCAAGCATTAAAATTATTTCCATCAAAGAGAGGTGGTCTATTTGTGGAAGATCCTTCTAGGTAAGCTAATGCGGAATTTCCGGCCATTTATCTTTTCTTCAAGCGATTAAGCTAAAGGTGAAGACGAGGCTCGATACCAATTGAAAAACACAAGAAGTGGGGGGTGAATTGGGTTTTTATAAAAAAGTGGCTTCTTTTTTCTTTGAGATATAGAAGTGTAGAACTTGTATATGAAGCTTGGAGATTTGTAGAGCAAATATGAAAACAAGAAGAGCAAGACACCGGATTTAGAGTGGTTCGATTCACAAAGAATCTACGTCCACTACCTTGAGTTTCTCCCAAGGATTTCAACAACTTCACTAAGAAGATCTTTTTACACTTGTGGCTAACTCACAAAGAGTTTTACTCAAATAACCACAATTACAATCAACACTCACTAAGAGTACAAAGCCCAACACTAAGTAGGACTAAACACAACTAATACCCAATCACTTAGAAAGGGAAAGATGAAGATATAAAGATACAATTTTCACACTCAAGAAGTGGAGTATGGATACCTTTTAAGATCACACTTTAATGCTCTTTTGAACTTTTGAATTCAACACTTTGTATCTTGCATATATGAGATGCATATGAACTTTTTAACACATAAAAAGAGATGGATATGCTTTTGAAGAGTTAGAGCTTTTGTATATTCAATGTAGATTACAGCTTTAGAGCTTTTATAGTATTCAAAAACGTCCAAAAACGACTTTAAAACGGTCAGATAACGGCTAGTTTTTTTCAGAGTTCGGTTGACCGTTTAAGGACCTCGGTGGACCGAACATAACTTTGGTCGACCGAACAAGGCTTCGGTCGACCGAGCCTATAAAATGCAACTCTCAGTTTCTCCTCGGTTGATCCGAGGAAAGGTCGGATGATCCGACTTCCTGTACTTAGAGAGAAGTTGATTTTTCACTTTTAATGAAATCTTTTGAAGTCTAAAAGGTTTTCTTGATATGTAACAATTAAAAGCATTAGAAGTTGAACTTTGAAAACAAAGGCTTTTGAAATGCGAACACAAGTAAGGCTTATTTTGAAACTTAGCCTTATGAAAAACGTGTTTAATATGTATGCAAGACTATAGTGTTGTATGCTTAAGTTCATTTAGAGCATTGGTTAGAGAGCTTATAAGATAACGACGAATAAATATAAAGCTATCCTAACCAAACCTAAGTCTTCAATCTTCAATCTTGATGATATGTGCCTTGAAGATCTTGTTTATAGCTTGATTGAATAACTTAGAGCTTCCACAACGAGTTTCGATATTCTATCACAAAGATATAAGACATTAGTCACAACATCAAATGTTTGACCATTATCAAAAACAGAGTTTGTTCACCCTTAGGGCTTACAACAACCCTTTCCTTTTAGTACATACTGTCCATAAGAACTATCTGTAAGACCAGTCCTTTTGGTATCTAATATCCATGCTACAAGTATGACGCTCATGTTGCTACTGTTAGAGGAATAACCGGGTCATACACATAAGTGCAGCGGAAATAACTTTGACCCACCTCTATCAGGATCTTTCACGAGTAAGTACCTACGACTATGGGATAGTGTTTTACCTTATATGCATGCTAGAATGGCTGAAACGCTTTCAGCGGTTTGTTGTAACGAACGGAACACCACGCTTGCAGGCTCCGTCTCTTCCGGTATCCACTCGATCTTCCGGAGATGGTCTTCTACTGCTTGGTGCTAGCCAACGCCTTGTAGAAGCTTTGAAGACACTCTTCAATGGATGGAGTATGAACGACCTTTTCAAGAACAAGAAACAAGCTTTCTAACTTCTTTTCTATTAGCAAAAATGCAAGAAAAAAGTCCAGAAATTTGTCTTGTCTTTTTCTCTCTATTCTCTTAGCTTCAAAAGGCTGGAGAAAACTGATTAGAATGATAGGAAAAAATCTGAATTTTTCCTCTAGTCTATCAAGAGAGATGGGGTGAGATAATGGGGGAAGTGGGGAGATCATGGAGAGAATTACTCCTCCACTCTCTCCACCACTTCAACCACCATCAAGAGGGCTGAATTTATGTCTAACATTCCAGCCATAAGGTCGGTCCAAACGGGTCGGTCGGCCCAATCATATTGGTCGGCCCAACCCGATTAAGGGCCAAATCCAATCCCGGCCCGGCCCAATCGAATTGGCGCACCTTAGATTAAATGTACTCCAACAAGCCCAATCCAGTTGATCTATGAGTGCGACCCAAGAGGTATCCATGATGTTGGCCGTGACATCATATGTCACAGGTAATGAGAGGTATCTAGCAACGCATCATTACCCCCAATTCATAAATATCTGATGATTTATCATAATCACAACATTTGACATTTGTAGTTAAATCCTTTTGTCCTTGATATCTAGATTGAACACAAGTCATGGAAAAGTCACACTTGTATTGTCCAATCTTTTAGTTTCTTGATTCGCGAGTAGACTAATCAAATGACATTGTAAGCCCTAAGGGCGAACGAACTCTGTTTTTGATATTGGACAAACATTTGATGTTGTGTCTAATGATCTTAATCTTTGTGATAGAATATTGGAAATCTTGTAGGAAGCACTAAGTACTTCAATCAAGCCATGTTCAAGATTCAAAGTCATACTATTCAAGGCTCATCTATGAAGATTGAAGATTGAAGACTTAGTTTGGTTAGTTTAGCTTTGTCATCATTAGTCGTAATCTTTAAAGCTCTAACCAAAGCTCTTATGAACATAAGCTTCTCACTCTAGTCTTGCATACATGATTTCATAAACACGTTTTCAAAAGGCAAAAGTTTCAAATGTGTTCTTATCCAAAAAGCCTTTGATTTCAAGTATAAGTCTTTTAGAAAAGTTTTCCAAGTATCTTTTAGGAAAACCTTTTTAGACTTTAAAAGACTTTAAAAGATTTCAAAACGTGTGAAAAATCACTTTGGAAGTTCGGTCAACCGAGCTCAAGTTCGGTTGAACCGTCGAGAAACTGAGACTTGGAAAAGTGAGCTTCGGTCGACCATGAAGGGGTTCGGTCGACCGAACCCTGTTAAGTGGATCCGAACTGCTCTGTTTCGGTCCACCGAACTCTGTTTCTACTAGCCGTTTTTTGACCGTTGGAGACTCGATTTTCAGCCTATTTTGAAATGTATAAATACTCCAAAGCTAGAGAAACATTCTAAGGCTTGCACAACAAAGTTATATTGATTTCTTATCAAGCCAAAACACTTTCAAAGTAAAATGCACTTCATTGCAAAATCTAAATGATTCAAAAGTGCATTTCATAAAAGCAAGACAAAGAGTATGCTTCTTATGTTCAAAGAGCCAACAATTGATGAGCTTCAAATGTATGTATCTTTCACTTAGAAGAGTGAACAACTTTGTTCTCTAAACCTTTCATCTTATCCCCTTTCTTAGTGATAGGGTTATTGTTGTATAAGTCCTACTTAGTGTGGGCAATTGTTTAAAGTGGTTGTTTGTAAAACTCTTGGTGAGTTAGCCACTAGTGTAAAGTCCTACTTTGTGTGGGCACATTCTTCTTAGTGAAGTTGGTGAAATCCTTGGGTGCGGCTCAAGGTAGTGGATGTAGATTCTTAGTGAATCGAACCACTCTAAATCTCTTGTCTTGTGATTTGCATTGGGTTTTGCTTTAGCTTTTGTTAAACTTGCACTATCATTGTTTAATTTGGAAATAGTTTGCAAGATTTATTAGAAACCCAATTCACCCCCCCTCTTGGGTTCCTTCAATTGGTATCAGAGCCTCGTCTTCATCTCTAGCTTAATAGCTTGAAGAAAAGATTAAATGGCCGTTAATTCCGCTTTAGCATACCAAGAGGGATCTTTCATCGATAGACCACCACTTCTTGTTGAAAATAGTTTTGAAGATTGGAAAGACCGATTCAAGATATATGTATGCTCCATAGATTATTCATTATGGCATATATTTGAAGAAGGTCCATATATACCGATGAAAGTAGTGGAGGGTGTTCAAACTCCAAAGATGGACAATGAGCTAAATGAAGACGAGTCCATGAAAATGACTCGAAATTATAAGGCTATGAACATTCTAAGTTGTGCCTTAAGTCCGGAGGAGTACAACCGTGTCATTGGAAGCAAATCCGCCCACTCTATGTGGAAAACGCTTGAAGATACTCATGAAGGATTAAGCTTTTCAAGTGACGACGGTGATGATGAAAACGCCAACTTGTGCTTCATGTCATTTGGTAATGAGGTACATCCTTCTCCTTCTACTTCAAATTCTTATGATGATGAGGAGGATGATCCTAATGTGCTTTTAATTGATATGTATGATCAATTAAAAAATGTGCCAAGCAAAACAAAGACATGAAGCATAAAATTGAATCTTTGCTTGTTGATAATGCTAAGTTGGTTGTTGACAATAAGAAGTTGTGTGATGATGTTTATTGCTTGAAATGTGAAAATGATGATCTTATTACTACTTGCAATACATCTTCATTACAATACTTAGAAGCTTGTGATAAATTGTCATCTTTAGAAAACAAGCTTGTTGAATTTGATCATTTGAAGAACAAATTAAATGACCTTACCCTTCTTGTTGATAACTTTTCTAAGGGTAAGAAAACTCTTGATCAAATTCTTGATGTGCAACTTGCTTCAAATGATAAACATGGTCTTGGTTATAATGCTAATCACTTTGATCATGCTAGCTCCTTTAAGTTGCCTAAGAATCACTTTGTGCATGCTAGTACGCCACATAGGGCAAATAGTCTTGTTAAGCATGCTCACAATTCCTCTAAGCCACACATTCATTGCACATATTGTGGTAAACATGGTCACACTTGTGATAGATGCCATGTAAAGAGGAAGATTGAAAAAGGGGTGTAAAAACCGTTTGGAGAATCAAACGTACTTTCTGACTAACCCCCAATGGACCCAAACAAAAAGTGGGTACCAAAAGCTACTCCTCCCTTAATCTTATAGGTTCTTATAAGTTAGATGTATGCCACCAAGCTTAAATGGACTTGATTCAAAAAGAAGTGGCATTGGGGAGAAGTAAAAGTAGTTGTGCCAAAAGAAGAAAGTCAAGAGCACTCCTTAACACTTGGATTCTCAAAGCTCAAATGTTAATCAATTGGAGAACCAAGTTGGGTAGATACTAAGAGCAAAGCTTCAAGTGATGACAAGAGTCAAAGTGTTAATCCAATGTCTTCATCACTTGGTAAGAAAGCAAAGGTATCAAATCACTTTATCTTAACACTTTAGTTAATGTGTTTAAGTGTTTTTGGTATATATATTTTTATATGCTTGCTCTTATACATGTTGCATCTCCAATTCTTGATTTTTATATTCAAATAGATAACCTTTAGCACGCTCTTGATTATTCATGCTTATGTTTAGCTAAGGTATCTATGATGAGATGTAGCATATGCAACTTGATTGATTCTTGTTTTGTTATGTCATATTCTTTTAAGAATCCATCTAGTTGTATTGGTTTTTGATAACCTTGATCCTTAAGCATATATGTGTTACTTGATGATATTGAGCTAATCATGAAGGACCTTTAAAAAGGTACCAAATTTGTTATCAAGAATTCCTTGTAGGTAACAAAGAGTTCTATCCTTCAAGAAGAAGATATGAACTACAAGGAATGGCACAAGTGAGCTAAGACTCCAAGAAAAGAGTCAAATGCTAAGGATTACAAAATTGTGATGATCAATGAAAGTGATCACACAAAAGGCCTCAATGGACTTGTTGATAAATAAGATCTACCAAAATGGTAAGAAGTCCAAGCTCAAAGAGCGTTGAGGTACAAAGCTTAACTCATCCTTTGATTAGTGGTCATTATGTTGTTTTTGATCCTTATGAGCTATAACATTTCTATATGATGAGTTTAGTTAAATGGCTAAGAAGTATTTGCTCATTCAATTTTCAACTTGCATGATCACTTTGTGGATTGTTAGTGCAAGTAGTTTAGGATATACTTCTAGTCTTTGTAAGACAAAGAGAGTTTGTGCATTTTTTGCTTATGGTTTATGTACATCATTTTTTTGCTTGTCAACATGCTAAAAGTGTATTCCAAACTTGACAAGAATGATGGCTTAAAAGCATAAACTTGTCTATTTAAACTCTCTTGTTTATGTGCATGGGTTCTTTTATTTTGATAATGTGTTTTGTGCTATCTCTAGACCTTATTATGCTTAGAGTACAAACACTATCACAATTGGTAACTAGATCTTCTAGAATGCACATATTTTATCTCTTTGGTGCTTGAACTTCATTTACATATGCTTAACATGATGCGCTTGATTTTTATCGCTTTTTGAGTATCATGTTAAGAAGTTGCATCATTAAGAGATATAGGGGAGTCTTCATATGTTTTTATCTTATACCTCCCTTAAATGTGATGTATTCTCAATTTTTTCATATTTTACATCATCACATCACTTATTGGCTTGGTTTTCAACTTTCTTATCTTATAGCCAATTTGTGTTAGTTATTTTGGGAGTTATACATGTTATACATGTTCATATTCTACATGTGTTTTCCCTAAATAACTATGAGATCATATACTTTGATATTGGTATTATTCTTTTGTGATCTCATTTAAGCTTTTGGTTAGTCTTGCTTCTAGAGTGTTATACTCATTTAGCTAACCATTAACTTATTAGAGGAATGTACTACAATTGGTATCTTACACTTCCTCTAAATTTTTTTGGTTGTGATACATATGCTTAACTTTTATGTTTTAACAATTAGTATCACATCCCACTCTTGTTAGCTATATTTTCAATTTGTTTTTTCATCTTAAAGAGCTAACATGTTTTGTTTGATAAACGGGGAGATTGTTCTTTAAGGTTTATTCCTCATCTCCTTTGTTTTAGCTTAGGTTGATATTCTTTTTGAGCCATATATGACCATCTTTTGATTTATGTGTTATTATGGACTCCTCTTTGTTTAGAAATCAACCAAGCTTATTCTTGATCAATCCTTTCTCAAAATGATTTATGATCTTTAAGATTGATTTTTTAAACCATTACGGATTCTCATTTGTTTTTAAAAGTTTTTCTTCAATTGATATCAGTTTTTGTTTTCAATTGGTATTAAATTTTTTTTCAATTGGTATCATTTTTTTTTAAAGGGAGAATTCGTGATATTTCATCAAGCTTCTCCAATATTAATCTTTACTTTTCGCTAAATGCTTTTCTTATTGGCGCTCTGATAGCCCTTTTTTGATGTTGACAAAAAGAGGGAGAATTTTTAGTGTTGCAAATGTGCCATGAGAAGTATTTTACAAAAAGGAGAAAGCTTAGAACTTTGCAAAATGGGAGAGATAAGGGATTCTCTAAAATAGGGGGAGTAGAATAATTTGTTATCTACTTGTCTAGATCCTTAATATCCTTATCTCATGCATTCATGTTTATATACTTTAAAGAGTTATCTTTTGTATATTATTCCCATTTGCATCAATGTTTTGTCATCATCAAAAAGGGGGAGATTGTTAGCCCTAAGGGCAAAGTTACTCTATGTTGTTTTTGATGATAACAAACCATTGAGAGTTCTAATGTTTGTGTGAGCAATGTTCTTTATTATAGGATCCTTAGCACTCACATCGACATTGATGAAAATGGTAAGTTAGCTTCTTGTGTAAACTAAGGTATGTATAATACACACAAGAAAGCTACTTGATGGAAGGAAGGAGGCAAGGAGGATGGTTGGGAAATAGGGCTCTTCTAAGAGTCCCTAGTTTATATGGCAAAAGAACTTATAATGCTAGTGCTTATGTCTTTGCATATATTTGTCTTTACAATTGGTATCATATACAATTGGTATTTTCTAAGCATTAGTCTTTGTACTTATTTGTTCTTAGATCCTTTTTGCCATGCTTCCATGTACTTACATTGTCCATATTCTATCTTATTACATCAAAGTTTGTCATAATCAAAAAGGGGGAGATTGTAAGCCCTAAGGGGCTGAACGAACTCGTTTTTGATATTGGACAAACATTTGATGTTGTGTCTAATGATCTTAATCTTTGTGATAGAATATTGGAAATCTTGTAGGAAGCTCTAAGTACTTCAATCAAGCCATGTTCAAGATTCAAAGTCATACTATTCAAGGCTCATCTATGAAGATTGAAGATTGAAGACTTAGTTTGGTTAGTTTAGCTTTGTCATCATTAGTCGTAATCTTTAAAGCTCTAACCAAAGCTCTTATGAACATAAGCTTCTCACTCTAGTCTTGCATACATGATTTCATAAACACGTTTTCAAAAGGCAAAAGTTTCAAATGTGTTCTTATCCAAAAAGCCTTTGATTTCAAGTATAAGTCTTTTAGAAAAGTTTTCCAAGTATCTTTTAGGAAAACCTTTTTAGACTTTAAAAGACTTTAAAAGATTTCAAAACGTGTGAAAAATCACTTTGGAAGTTCGGTCAACCGAGCTCAAGTTCGGTTGAACCGCCGAGAAACTGAGACTTGGAAAAGTGAGCCTCGGTCGACCATGAAGCGGGTTCGGTCGACCGAACCCTCGTTAAGCTGGATCCGAACTCGCTCTGCTTTCGGTCTCACCGAACTCGCTTTCTACTAGCCGCTTTTTTGACCGTTGGAGACTCGATTTTCAGCCTATTTTGAAATGTATAAATACTCCAAAGCTAGAGAAACATTCTAAGGCTTGCACAACAAAGTTATATTGATTTCTTATCAAGCCAAAACACTTTCAAAGTAAAATGCACTTCATTGCAAAATCTAAATGATTCAAAAGTGCATTTCATAAAAGCAAGACAAAGAGTATGCTTCTTATGTTCAAAGAGCCAACAATTGATGAGCTTCAAATGTATGTATCTTTCACTTAGAAGAGTGAACAACTTTGTTCTCTAAACCTTTCATCTTATCCCCTTTCTTAGTGATAGGGTTATTGTTGTATAAGTCCTACTTAGTGTGGGCAATTGTTTAAAGTGGTTGTTTGTAAAACTCTTGGTGAGTTAGCCACTAGTGTAAAGTCCTACTTTGTGTGGGCACATTCTTCTTAGTGAAGTTGGTGAAATCCTTGGGTGCGGCTCAAGGTAGTGGATGTAGATTCTTAGTGAATCGAACCACTCTAAATCTCTTGTCTTGTGATTTGCATTGGGTTTTGCTTTAGCTTTTGTTAAACTTGCACTATCATTGTTTAATTTGGAAATAGTTTGCAAGATTTATTAGAAACCCAATTCACCCCCCCTCTTGGGTTCCTTCAGACATCAATATCATATACTGATTCACTTGTTCATGGCCATGAATTAGTCAGACTCCATCAAGGGGCCCAAGATATCGCTCCTGCTATATAGGAGGGACAAATCTCTTTTCGCATCCCACTCATCCCGAACAAGATTCGTGATATACCCAATAAATGCCTTTATTGCTCACCCAGTTACGGATAGCGTTTAACATTATCAAAGCATAACACTAGCCATGCAAGAACTCTTGTGAGACCTCAAGTCGAAGGATCTCATATACAACTCTAGCCAAAATTTTTGAGAAACACCGTTGACTATTATATAACAACCCATGGTGTGTTTCTCATGTCGGGTCTGGCCCAAAGATAATGATTCTCTAATCATATATACCTATGTGACGATCCGATATCTTATATCAATCATCGCACATACTAGTCTTGCGCATTATTATTGTACTCGAAGATTCCAAAATAATGTTCGACTAGTGGACGTTTCGTAATAGTATCTCATAACAATTATAAATACTATTCTAAGGACATATTATTTATTTATGTTGTTAAGAACGCAGAAACATAATGAATAATACTCGAATTAATTACCTTTTATTCATCAAAATGAAAATTACATTAAATACGGCATAATAATCTCCCACTTGCACTAAAGACCCAAATTACAATAAATGGTCTTTAGTGGCATACTAATGACTGCCTCTAAAGATCGGTCCCTCCGGATATCGGATACCCATGGAGCTAGTGTGATGATCATGCCGCTGCCGCGACAAAGTGGCTTTCGTTAGTGGATCGGCGACATTGTCCCGCCGAATCTACTCTACATATATGCACATCACCTCTCTCTATAATCTCGCGGATTAGGTGAAATCGCCGTAGTACATGTTTGGACCTCTCGTGAGATCTAGGTTCCCTAGATTGTGAAATAGCCCCATTGTTGTCACAATAGAGGTCTATCGGGTTCGCAATACTAGGAACCACATCGAGGTCGGAAATAAATTTCCCGATCCAAATCGCCTCCTTAGCCGCTTCACAAGCCGCTATGTACTCGCCTCTGTCGTAGAATCTCGCTATGGTTGATTGCTTTGAACTCGCGCCACCACAAAGCACCTCCATTCAAGTTAAACACATATCCCGATTGCGATCGGAAATCATCTCTCGCTGTTTGGAAACTAGCATCGGTGTAACGAGTTACAACGAGCTCATCCGCCCTCTCCATAAATCAAGAATGTATCCTTAGTCCTTCGTAAGTACTTGAGGATATTCTTGACTCGAGATCCAGATGACATTCACCGTAATTAGATCGGGTATCTCGCCCGTAATGCTTAAGGCAAACGAGACATCCAGGGCGAGTACATATCATGGCGCATATGATTGATCCTATGGCGTAAGCATAAGGAATCTCTTTCATGCGTTCTAATTCGGCAGCGTTTTAGAACACTGCTCCTTCGACTGCACAGCACTCATGTGCCATAGGACAAAGTCCTTTCTTAGACTCTTGCATGCTAAACCGCTTTAGCACCTTGTCTATATATGTACTCGACTTAGGCCAACGAGTCTCCCGGATCTATCTCTATAGATCTTGACTCCCTGTAATATAGCTGGCTTCACCTAAGTCTTTCATAGAGAAACACGTACTCAACCAAGCCTTTGCATGCACTTTAAGGTTGGTATGTCGCTTTCCAATGAGTAGTATGTCATCTACATACAAAACCAGAATACAATTGAGCTCCCACTAACCTTTTTGTAACAAGGCTCATTCTCATTTCTAATGAAGCCAAACTCACTGACGGCATCATTAAAACGGATGTTCCAGCCTTCGAGAAGCTCGCTTGAGTCCATAAATGGATCTCTCAAGCTTACATACTTTTCCAAAGATTCTCCCTGGAGTGACAAAACCTTCAGCCGTGTCATATACACATCCTCATCAAGTTTTCCATTAAGGAAAGCGGTTTTGACATCCATTTGCCGATTTCGTAGTCATAGTAAGTCGCAATAGCAAGCAAAATCCGAATGGATTTGAACATAACTACAGTGGGAAAAAGTCTCATCATAGTCAATACCATGAATTTGTTTGAAACCTTTCGCGACTCAGCCGCCCTTGTACGCTTGTACATTCCCTTCCATGTCCTGTTTTAATCTTAAAAACCCATTTGCACCCCTATGGGAGTTACCCCTTCAGTGGATCAACCAAGATCCAGACTTGGTTTGTGTACATGGAGTCCATTTCGTATCTCATGGCCTCAAGCCATTTCTCGAATCTGGGCTATTAATTGCCTCGCTTGTAGGTTGAAGGTTCATCGTGATTCACAAACATAACATCACCATGTTCTCGTTATGAAAAATCCAAATTTTTTTTTCTGGGAGGTGGACGACTGAACTCTACTGCACTCTACGCAATTCTTGTGTTTCTTGAATCAGGGGCTGGCCGCACAACCAGCTTGTGGCACTCGCCGCACAACAACTTGTGGAGTCTCGCTCAATTTCCATCTCATCATTAGTGTTAGTTTGAGAGTCCTGGAACTTCAAGAAGTTCTACGCTACTCCCACTTGTGTTTCTAGAAACAAATTCTTTTTCTAGAAAGACTCCCGTAGCGAGCAACAAACACTTTGTTCTCGTTAGGGATATAAAAGTAGTATCCTTTAGTTTCCTTTAGGATAACCTACAAATATGCACTTTTCAGATTTCGGAGCCACCTTTATCGTAAGCCGAAGCGTTTCACAAACGCTTCACAGCCCCCAAATCTTGAGGAAAGACAAACCGACGCTTCCCTACCCATAACTCGTATGGCGTCTTTGCAACTTATTTAGATGGAACGCGGTTAAGTGTTAAAGTCGCTGTCTCTAGTGCGTGTCCCCAAAAGTAATCAGGGCAGTGCTCGTGGGACTCATCATAGAACGAACCATATCTAATAAGGTTCTGCTCCTCCTTTCGTATACACCATTCCATTGTGGAGTAGTCGGAGGAGAAAGTTGTGAAACGATTCCACAAGCTTTTAGATAGTCACAGCAAATTCTTGACTCAAGTATTCTCCTCCTCGATCGATCGAAGAATCTTAATACTCTTGCCAAGTTGGTTTTCTACTTCAAGTTTAAACTCTTTAAACTTAGCAAATGCTTCGGATTTGTGTTTCATCAAGAACACATATCCATACCTACCAAGTCATCAAGAAAGGTAATGAAGCAGAGGTAACCACCCCTCGCATGTATATTAAAAGTGGCCACATACATCACTATGTATTAGTCCTAATAAATCATCACTCTCTCACCTAGCTTAGTGAAAGGTGATGCTGTCATCTTACCCAATAAACAAGATTCGCATCGATCATAAGACTCAAGTCAAATGATTCTAATAGCCCATCTTTATGGAGTTTGATACGCGATCTTCGCTTATGTGGCCTAAGCGACAATGCCGGAGGTATGTCGGATTAGAATCATTAGTCTTAATCCTTTTGGTATTTATGTTTAAAATTGGCATATCAAGGTCTAAAATATATAGACCATTAATTAAAGAGGCGCTTGCATAAAAAATATTATCCGTAAATATCGACAATCGTTGGTTTTTTGATCGAAATTCAAAACCGCTCTTGTCCAAACAAGAAACCGAAATAATATTTTTAATTAAACTAGGTACATAGAAATAGTTTTCTAAACCCTAAAACAAGCCCCTCAAGGCAAAGTAAAAGTACAAGTCCCTACAAACTTAGTGGTCGCAACACGTGCTCCGTTGCCTACTCGTAGTTCCACTTCACCCTTTGCCAACTCTCTACTCCTTTGCAGTCCCCTCGTACATTAGTACAAATGTGAGAACCACATCCGGTATCAAATACCCAAGAATTAGTTGTATTTAAATTGATATCAATCATATTAACATCAATAACATAAATACTCGAGCCCGAAGCAACAATTGCCTTCTCCTTTTTCCAGCCTTTTTTGTTGCAAGATAGCTCTTGCAGCTCCTTTTCCAAAGGACCCTTCTCACCACAAAGTGATGACATATAGAGTCCTTGGCTACACCACCCTTAGGTTTCAGAGGGCATTGTTGAAAGTGGTTTGCTTGCCCTCGGGCTTACCTTTCGGTTTGCCTTTCGATCTCACAAAACCTTTGCCTTTGCCCCTTTTGCACCATCAAGTATGGTGTCGGGCTTGGACTTGCCTATTTCCTTCTCGGCACTCCTTAGCATATTCAACAACTCAGTAATGGCTTTTCAATTTCATTCATATGATAATTTAGAATGAACTCGATCGAATGATTCGTGCAACGATTGCAAGATCAAATCGACCGACGACTCTTGTCCCAAAGGAAACCCCCAGCTTTTTCAAGGTTTTGAACATAACCTATCATCTTAAGAACGTGAGTTCCTACCGGCATTCCTCGCATATTTTGCAATCGAAAGAGAGATTTTGACACATCGAATCTCTCCCGGCGCGCTTGTCCCTCGAGTATAGTTGCTTCAGTATGAGCCAAAGATCTCATAAGCCCCCCATGCCCTCATGTTGCTTTTGAAGCTTAGAGTTCATGGTGACAAGCATGAGGCTAGACACATCTAAAGCATCACTAACATGGTTCTGATAAGCAATCCTATCGCCGGTCAAGCGCGAGCCTCCCGGTATAGCAGAATAGGTCGTTCCAAGACATACAACTTTCTTTCATGCTTGAGAACGATTCTCAAGTTCTCGAACCAATCGAGGAAGTTAACTCCCTCTAATTTGTCCTTCTCAAGGACGTAACGCAGATGATAGTGTTTGGTTTGAATTTGCCATTTTTCTACAACAAAAAATATGCATATACAAAAGTAAGTACCGATTAAAATCATTATTAGGTCTTTATCTTTTAATGATTTCTCCCACTATTTTCTTCGAGTGAATAACCCTCAATATCAACTCGGAAAGTTCGCTTGAAGGGGATTCATGGGCGTAAACTCGCTCCAAACACCCATGGATCCTCCCTCAAGGATCCGCCCATACGAAAACCGAACCGAAAACAAATGATAAAGAACTTACATATTTTCGGATTCAAGAAAGCTACTTGAATGGAGGATGATGTTTCTTGATCGCTTTCTTTTCACCAACGGAATTCCTTTCATGGAATTTCCCTCTACCGTATCCACGCCGACGAAACAAGCAAGTGATTGCTAGATCTTCGCCTTTTCAAGTTCGGGAATTTAGAGAGAAAAGGGAGAGAGTCGAGAAATCCAAATCTGATTTCGGGTTACTTGTTTAATTTCGCCGAATGACTTGGTTGCCTAGTGGTTTCGCTAAGAGATGTTATATAGAGTGTGGGAGTTTGTTCCCGCAACAACTCCCACGCCTACTCAACTTCTTCTCGACCGTGGGAGACTCGACTCCCACGTCCCCTAGACTTCTGGCTAGTGGGAGTCTTTATCTGATAACAACTCCCACTTAATCCCAGCTTTAGTTAAATACCAAAATTGCCCTTATCTCTAATTCGAATAATAAACACTTTATTATTTTCGTAAAAAACAAATGTCGATACAATGAACCTAGACACATTCTAGATTCATTGAATCTGACATGAAGCTTGTTAGCTCGCCTATGCGTGTGACCCCGTAGGTTCATATCACAATGGCAATGAAAACACACTTAGTAGTAGTGTGAGTTCATAAGTCACAAGCTGCCCCCTAGCAGGACATCGTGACTACCCAAGGTGAATGAATTTACAACTGAACCTATTGTCAATCCACTATTTAATCCCTTTGTCTCGCGATATCCTAATTAAGCATAAGGCATGGTGGTCGCCACCCTTATTAAGCTTAATTGTATTTATGCTCGATCTCCGTGTAGATCTGCTTGACAAATAGCATTTGATAACAACTTTATCAAATACATTTGAGCACGGCCATGCATTTAAACAGCTCTTTCCCTATCGAGGGGCCCATGGATATCTCTCTCTAATAATAGAGAGGGACAAATTCCTTACAATGTCTCTCACATTCAAGCTATGATAGGACACTACATCCGATCATCAGTCGTATTGATTACTCGTTACAAGTAACGTCCCGACCGAGTCAAAACGTGGCTCCATTCATACTAGAATCAATGAAGACATAAGGTCTAAGGATTCTAAAATAGTATTGAGGAAGTAATACTTATGACTTAAGACCATGAAGTATTACTTCTCGACGTGATCACGCTCCAATACAATGTATCCCTATATATTGCATCTATGATGTGATTTGTATCCATTACACATGATCAGTAAAACAAGATCATCAATCAACAATCATACTAGTTTTATTTCATAGTAATTAAGCATTACATAAAACTAGGGACTTCTAGAATAGTAATTACATTAGCTAATGAGTTTTACTATCAAATCACACATTTGATAATCAAAAGCAAAATTAACTATTCAATTACTTGCTCAAAAAGATAACAAAACACACAACATGTGCTAATGGTCCTAGGGCACTACTAACATCGTTAACTTTCTAGCGGGCGAAGATCCATATTTCACCTCGTTCTGAGTCAGCTTTGGCTGATCGCCCAAAACTTAGTTATTTAGGTAGGCAACATTTGCCAATTACATCAAATTATGTAATTCTTGGTTAGTTGAGTGAAACATTTATTCAAGCGTATCATTATACACTTTTCTCAACTCTTTTGCCTCTAGATCCTCAATCCATTTATTGAGATAATCCAGTTAATTAGGACCCTAAGTTTTAGCCGGCGGATATCACAACTTATCCTTCGCGCCTCACCCTGGGATAGACATGTATGCACAGCTTTGGCATGTCCCATACTTATGTCGATCTAGGCCTCGACGAGGGCCAAACTTAGGAAGGCACTAATTAATATTTTAAATGAGGGATTTTGTTTTTTAACAATCTCACCGTAAAGCATAAATAAAAACAGTTTATGCTTATATACATATGCATCCAATACATAAAAGTAAAATTCAATAGTAATCGCCAAGATCCTATTCGGTTTTTCCAAGCCAATGGAAAAACCGTGAAGTCAATCTAAGGTGTGAAAAGAAAAACATCTATTCTACACCGTCTTGACCTTCAGTTGGTTGCCTCCATATCTTCATCATCTCAGCTGTACCTTCTCCTAATCTAGAATTACAAAATTTCTAAGGAAGCCTCGAGTTACATTCGAGGGGATATTCAAAGGAAAAATTACAACTTTTGATATTTAAAAGGCACGATACGCAGATCGTATTATAAAATAAAACCAACAAGGTAAAGGCGATTACTATGCATCATGCTCAATTAACATAACAACTTATGAAAAATAATGAGCAAAACAGTAAAATGAACATTTCATATTCTCGCTCGGGTTCGGTTGACCCAGCCACTAGCTTCGGCCGACCGAAAAAGTACCGAGAGTACTTGGCCGACCAAACAGCACTTCGGTCGACCGAAGACCAACTCGGATCGACCAAGACCAACTCGGTTGATCCGAACCTAATACCATTTAGCTATCGTCTTGCCTCGGTCGATCAAGACGAGTCCCTATCGATCAAGTGACAGAACCGAGAGTTTTTCCAGCTTTTGAATGACTTCAAAAATGGAAATTCTCAACAGTATATACTTACAAAAAAGCTGAAAAGCATGTCATACATGGTTTTAACAACATTTCTAGCAATCCTAAGGCATGCATAACATAGATTCAAAATCTATAAAAACACTATAGCACATTAAAGTCAATAGAGTACTCGTGAGTGGCTCGATACCACCGTTAGAGGAATAACTGGTCATACACATAAGCGCAAAGTGAAATAACTTTGACCCGCCTCTATCGTGATCTTTCACGAGTAAGTACCTACGACTATGGGATAGTGTTTTACCTTATATGGATGCTAGAATGGCTGAAACGCTTTCACGGTTTGTTGTAACGAACTAACACCACGCTTGCAGGGCTCCGTCTCTTCCGGTATCCACTCGATCTTCCGGAGATGGTCTTCTATTGCTTGGTGCTAGCCAACGCCTTGTAGAAGCTTTGAAGACAATTGTTAGTAGTGCCCTAGGACCATTAGCACATGTTGTGCGTTTTATTACCTTTTGAGCATGTAATTGAATAGTTAATTACGCTTTTGATTATCAAATGTGTGATTTGATAGTAAAACTCATTAGCTTATGTAATTACTATTCTAGAAGTCCCTAGTTTTATGTAATACTTATTTACTTTGAAATAAAACTAGTATGATTGTTGATTGATGATCTTGTTTTACTGATCATGTGTAATGGATACAAATCACATCATAGATGCAATATATAGGGATACATTGTATTGACGTGATCCGCTTTGAGAAGTAATACTTCATGGTCTTAAGTCATAAGTATTACTTCATCAATACTATTTTAGAATCCTTAGACCTTATGTCTTCATTGATTCTAGTATGAATGGAGCCACGCTTTGACTCGACTGACGTTACTTGTAACAGTAGTAATCAATACGACCGATGATCGGATGTAGTGTCCTATCATAGCTGGAATGTGAGAGACATTGTAAGGAATTTGTCCCTCTCTATTATTGAGAGAGATATCCATGGGCCCCTCGATAGGGAAAGACTGCTTTAAATGCATGGTCGTGCTCAAATATATTTGATAAAGTTGTTATCAAATGCTATTTGTCGAAACAGACTACCCGGAGATCGAGCATAAATACAATTAAGCTTAATAAGGGTGACGACCACCTACGCCTTATGCTTAATTAGGATATCGCGAGACAAAGGGATTAAATAGTGGATTGACAATAGGTTCCGTTGTAAATTCATTCACCTCGGGTAGTCACAATGTCCCTCGCTAGGGGCCGCTAGTGACTTATGAACTCACACTACTACTAAGTGTGTTTTCATTGCCATTGTGATATGAACCCTACAGTGGTCACACGCATAGACGAGCTAACAAGCTTTTCATGTCCGCATTCAATGAATCTAGAATGTGTCTAGGTTCATTGTATCCCGACATTTGTTTTTCCCGAAAATAATAAAGTGTTTATTATTCGAATTAGAGATAAGGGCAATTTTGGTATTTAACTAAAGTCGGGATTAAGTGGGAGTTGTTATCCGATAAAGACTCCCACTACCAGCAGAGTCTCAGGGGACGTGGGAGTCGAGTCTCCCACAGCCCGAGAGAAGTTGAGTAGACGTGGGAGTTGTTCTGGGAACAAACTCCCACACTCTATATAACATCTCTTAGCCGAAACCCTAGGCAACCAAGTCATTCAAACCCGAAATTAAACAAGTAACCCGAAATCGATTTCGGATTTCTCACCTCTCCCTTTTCTCTCTAAATTCCCGAACTTCGAAAGACGAAGATCTAGCAATCAATGCTTGTTTCGTCGCGTGGATACCGGTAGAGGGAAATTCGCAAAGGGAATTCCGTTGGTGAAAAGAAACTGATCAAGAAACATCATCCTCCATTCAAGAAGTAGCTTCTTGAATCCGAAATATGTAAGTTCTTTATCGCTGTTTTCGGTTCGGTTTCGTATGGGCGGATCCTTCAGGGGAGGATCCATGGGTGTTTGGAACGAGTTTCCGCCCATGAATCCCTTCAGACACTCTTCAATGGATGGAGTATGAACGACCTTTTCAAGAACAAGAAACAAGCTTTCTAACTTCTTTTCTATTAGCAAAAATGCAAGAAAAAAGTCCAGAAATTTGTCTTGTCTTTTTCTCTCTAAAACTCACTTTTTCTCTCTATTCTCTTAGCTTCAAAAGGCTGGAGAAAACTGATTAGAATGATAGGAAAAATCTGAATTTTTCCTCTAGTCTATCAAGAGAGAGTGGGGTGAGATAATGGGGGAAGTGGGAGATCATGGAGAGAATTACTCCTCCACTCTCTCCACCACTTCAACCACCATCAAGAGGGCTGAATTTATGTCTAACATTCCAGCCATAAGGTCGGTCCAAACGGGTCGGTCGGCCCAATCATATTGGTTGGCCCAACCCGATTAAGGGCCCAATCCAATCCCGGCCCGGCCCAATCGAATTGGCGTACCTTAGATTAAATGTACTCCAACAGCTACTGTGTCAGCGGCTTCGTCAGTGGATCAGCGATGTCATCGTCCGTATGTATTTTGCAAATCCTCACATCTCCTCTATCAATAATCTCACGGATCAGGTGGTACCACTGCAATATATGTTTGGACCTTTGATGAGATCTTGGTTCCTTTAATTGAGATATGGCAATCGCATTCAAAATGCAAGGTACCACACCAAGTTCAACAATGAAATTTCAGATACAAATGGCTTCCTTAGCAGTATCTAATGTAGCTATATACTCGATCATCTTCGATTGTAGAATCAACAACGGTTGCCTTCTTTGAACTATACCAGCTCACAACACCTCTGCTTAGGAAAAATACATAACCCGATTGCGATCTATGTTAGTAGTGCCCTAGGACCATTAGCATATGTTGTATGTTTTATATCTTTTTGAGCATTTCATATGAATAGTTAATTTTGCTTATGAACATCAAATGCGTGATTTGATAGTAAAACTCATTTGCTTATGTAATTACTATTCTAGTTGTCCCTAGTTTTATGTAATCTATTTTACAATGAAATAAAACTAGTATGATGTTTGATTGATGATTACGTTTTACTAATCATGTGTAATGAGTACAAATCAAATCATAGATGCAATATATAGGGATACATTGTATTGGACGTGATCCGTTTGAGAAGTAATACTTCATGGTCCTTAGTCATAAGTATTACTTCCTCAATACTATTTTAGAATCCTTAGACCTTATGTCTTCATTGATTCTAGTACGAATGGAGCCACGTTTTGACTCAGTCGGAAGTTACTTGTAACAGAGTAATCAATACGACTGATGATCGGATGTAGTGTCCTATCATAGCTTGAATGTGAGAGACATTGTAAAGAATTTGTCCCTCTCTATTATTAGAGAGATATATCCATGGGCCCCTCGATAGGGAAAGACTGTTTAAGTGCATGGCCGTGCTCAAATGTATTTGATAAAGTGGTTATCAAATGCTATTTGTCGAAACAATCTACCTGGAGATCGAGCATAAATACAATTAAGCTTAATAAGGGTGACAACCACTATGCCTTATGCTTAATTAGGATATCGTGAGACAAAGGGATTAAATAGTGGATTGATATTAGGTTCCATTGTATATTCATTCACTTTGGGTAGTAACAATGTCCTGCTAGGGGCCGCTTGTGATTTATGAACTCACACTACTACTAAGTGTGTTTTCATTGCCATTGTGAGATGAACCTTCAGAGTCACACGCATAGACGAGCTAACGAGCTTCATGTCCAGATTCAATGAATCTAGAATGTGTCTAGGTTCATCGTATCTGACATTCACTTTTCTGAGAATAATAAAGTGTTATTATTCGAATTAGAGATAAGGGGCATTTTCGGTATAGCTGGAATTACGTGGGAGTTATTATCCGATAAAGACTCCCACTACCAGCAGAAGTCTAGGGGACGTGGGAGTTGAGGACTCCCACTGCCGAGAGGAGTTGAGGATGTGAGAGTTAGTTGTGGGAACAAACTCTCATACCTTATATAATGCTCTCTTGGCCGAAACCCTAGGCAATGGATTTTCCAGCCGAAAAATCACCAACTCTCTAAAATAGGATTTCAGTTTTTGGTCTCCCTTTTCTCTCATAATTCCAAAACTCAGAAAGACGAAGAGCTAGCTCTCGCTGTCCGTCTCGTCGCGTGGATACCGGTAGAGGGATATTCCGTTGGTGGCAGCAAAGAATCCAAGAAACGTCATCCTCCATTCAAGAAGTAGCTTCTTGAATCCAAGAAAGTAAGTTCTTTATTGCTGTTTTTCGAATTGTTTCATATGAGCGGATCCTTCAGGGGAGGATCCATGGGTGTTTGGAACGAGTTTCCGCCCATGAATCCCTTCAATCTAAAGTTGTGTCTATCGGTTTGGAAACTAGCATCACTGTAACCACTTACAATGAGCCCGTCTTCCCTACCATAGATTAAGAACATGTCCTTAGTCCTTCGTAAGAACTTCAGGATGCTCTTGACGGCTATCTACTGATGTTTCTGCTCGTTATACTAAAAGCATACGAGACATCTAGGCGAGTACACAACATGGCATAAATGATAGATCCAATTACTATTGAAGTCATCATCATTACATTTGAAGGCATTCTTAACGAGTCATCAAGTGGCTAATGTAAGCCCTAAGGGCTAATGTGATCAATCTTATTTTTGATGATAACAAGACATTGAGAAGTCCTAATGTTTATGTGAGCTTGTGTTTCAATGATAGGATATTATGAACTCGCACATGCATTGAAATATAGCTTCTTGTGGACATCAAAGATCATTCTACAACAAGAAGAAGCTACACTTTGCAAGTCTTCAATGACACAAGCTTAAAGGTCATTCATAATTCCATTGAACGATATTGCAAAATCAAAGAAAGATCTTCTTGTGGATTTCAAAGGTCATTCTATAAACAAGAAGAGTCTTCATTTTGCAAGTCTCCATAGCACAAGCCAAAAGGCCATCCATCATGCTAATGGAAGATATTGCAAAATCAAACGAAGATCAACAAGTGTGAAGTGCAAGATGCTCCAACTTGACAAGACTACAAAGGACTTCATCACAAGTAGAGGTTGATCAAAGGTCTCAAGTCCAAACTCAAAGGGGAACTCATCTTGAAGACTTGAAGACCAAGAAGACGATTAGTCAAGAAGCTTATACATATATCTCTTGTGACTAATCTTATTTGACGAATGTTAGTTTATAGTATGATGAAGCTCATACTCTTGCATGTTTTCAAACCCATATTTCATACTTTGATTTAAGTTTTGAAAGGTTTTGCAAAACATCTTTTAAGTGTTGGTTAATGCCTAAGATCTTTAAAATGTTTTAAATATCTTATTCAAAAACACTAAGGCATTAGTTTGAGAACATTAGAAAGTTGACCAAGTGGAAAAACCACTTATAGACAAAAGACTGGTCGACCGGGTCCTAGACCTCGGGCGACCTGATAAAGTCTGGTTAACCGACATGTATTGTTTGGTCGACCAGAGTGTCTTTTGTACTTTGTCACTTTTGAATGTTCCAAGACTCTAACGGCTGTAAATATCTTGGAAGACATAATTTAGGTTGGTCCACTGGCATGAGCCTAGTTCGACTGGACCACTTATCACCGTGGACCGAGATGAAGACAAAAGCCTTTGAACTTAAATTTAGAACTACTTCGGGGGACTTACTGCCTAGTCCGTTCGATCGAAGTTGTCTAGTAGGAAAAAATATAGCCGTTGTAACTCGATTTTCTTGCATTTTTGCACCCTATATAAAGCCCTTAAGGCTGAAATTTGTTTTTTGCTCAAGCCAATGGAGGGGCCTTAGTTTAGAAGTTTTTAGTCAAGCAAATCAAACACTTTCATGAGCTTAATTCTTCCAATCATTCATCAAAACATTTCTATTTGAGAAAGAGCTTCATCTGAAGGGATTCATCGACAGAAACTCGGTTTAAACACCCATGAGTCCTCCCCTGAAGGATCTGGTCATACAAAACGAATCGAAAAATGCAAAGAAAAACTTACGTTTCTTGGTTAAAGAATCTGATTCTTGAGTGAAAGATTCCGTCTTTGGGCTCTTAGCAACGATCACCTTGAGTCCTCCCTTGTGGAATTACTCCCTACATTTATCCACGCGACGAAACGAACAGCGATTGCTAGCTCTTCGTTTTTCTGAGTTTCGGGAATTAGAGAGAAAAGGAGAGCAGAGAACAAGAAAACTAATTTCTTGGTTTTAGTATTGTTGCGGCTTAAGCATTTTTCCACTAGGGTTTCGGCCAAAAGAGGTTTATATAGTGTTAGTAGTGCCCTAGGACCATTAGCACATGTTGTGCGTTTTGTTATCTTTTTGAGCAAGTAATTGAATAGTTAATTTTACTTTTGATTATCAAATGTGTGATTTGATAGTAAAACTCATTAGCTTATGTAATTACTATTCTAGAAGTCCCTAGTTTTATGTAATGCTTAATTACTATGAAATAAAACTAGTATGATTGTTGATTGATGATCTTGTTTTACTGATCATGTGTAATGGATACAAATCACATCATAGATGCAATATATAGGGATACATTGTATTGGACGTGATCCGTTTGAGAAGTAATACTTCATGGTCTTAAGTCATAAGTATTACTTCGTCAATACTATTTTAGAATCCTTAGACCTTATGTCTTCATGGATTCTAGTATGAATGGAGCCACGTTTTTGACTCGGTCGGGACGTTACTTGTAACAGAGTAATCAATACTGACTGATGATCGGATGTAGTGTCCTATCATAGCTTGAATGTGAGAGACATTGTAAGGAATTTGTCCCTCTCTATTATTGAGAGAGATATCTATGGGCCCCTTGATAGGGAAAAGACTCGTTTAAATGCATGGCCGTGCTCAAATGTATTTGATAAAGTTGTTATCAAATGCTATTTGTCGAAAGCAGTCTACCCGGAGATCGAGCATAAATACAATTAAGCTTAATAAGGGTGACGACCACCATGCCTTATGCTTAATTAGGATATCGCGAGACAAAGGGATTAAATAGTGGATTGACAATAGGTTCCGTTGTAAATTCATTCACCTCGTAGTCACAATGTCCCTGCTAGGGGGCCGCTAGTGACTTATGAACTCACACTACTACTAAGTGTGTTTTCATTGCCATTGTGATATGAACCTACGGTGGTCACACGCATAGACGAGCTAACAAGCTTCATGTCAGATTCAATGAATCTAGAATGTGTCTAGGTTCATTGTATCGACATTTGTTTTTTCTGAAAATAATAAAGTGTTTATTATTCGAATTAGAGATAAGGGCAATTTTGGTATTTAACTAAAGTTGGGATTAAGTGGGAGTTGTTATCCGATAAAGACTCCCACTACCATCGAAGTCTAGGGGACGTGGGAGTCGAGTCTCCCACGCAGATAGAAGTTGAGTAGACGTGGGAGTTGTTACGGGAACAAACTCCCACACTCTATATAACATCTCTTAGCCAAAACCCTAGGCAACTAAGTCATTCAGCCGAAATTAAACAAGTAACCAGAAATCAGATTTCGGATTTCTCAGCCTCTCCCTTTTCTCTCTAATTCCCGAATCTCAGAAAGACGAAGAGCTAGCAATCACTGCTTGTTTCGTCGCGTGGATACCGGTAGAGGGACTTTCCGCAAAGGGAAATCAATTGGTGGCAGATTAGCATCCAAGAAACGCCATCCTCCATTCAAGAAGCAGCTTCTTGAATCCGTAAAATGTAAGTTTTTACCGCTATTTTCGATTCGTTTCATATGAGCGGATCCTTCAGGGGAGGATCCTTGGGTGTTTGGAACGAGTTTCCGCCCATGAATCCCTTCATATAGGACATGAGAGTTTGTTCCCAGAACCAACTCCCATGTCCTCAACCTCTTCCAGTAATGGGAGTCTATCACTCCCACGTCCCCTAGACTTCTGCTGGTAGTGGGAGTCTTTATCGCATAATCACTCCCACGTAATCCTAGCTATAGCCAAATACCGAAAATGCCCATCTTTAATCTATAATTCAAATAATAACGTCTTATTATTCTCAGAAAATAAATGTCAGATACATTGAACCTTGACATATTCTAGATTCATTGAATCTGGACATGAAGCTCGTTAACTCGTCTATGCGTGTGACCCTGTAGGTTCACATCACAATGGAAATGAAAACACACTTAGTACTAGTGTGAGTTCATAAATCACAAGTGGTCCCTAGCAAGACATTGTAACTACCCAAAGTGAATGAATTTACGATGGAACCTAATATCAATCCACTATTTAATCCCTTTGTCTCGCGATATCCTAATTAAGCACAAGGCATGGTAGTCGTCACCCTTATTAAGCTTAATTGTATTTATGCTCGATCTCCAGGTAGACTGTTCCAACAAATAGTGTTTGATAACCACTTTATCAAATACATTTGAGCACGGCCATGCATTTAGACAGTCTTCCTCGTCGAGGGGCCCATGGATATATCTCTCTAATAAGAGAGGGACAAATTCCTTACAATGCCTCTCACATTCAAGTCATGATAGGACACTACATCCGATCATCAGTCGTATTGATTACTCCATTAAAAGTAACGTCCGACTGAGTCAAAACGTGGCTCCATTCATGCTAGAATCAATGGAGACATAAGGTCTAAGGATTCCAAAATAGTATTGAGGAAGTAATACTTATGGCTAAGGACCATGAAGTATTACTTTAACGGATTATGTCTGATACTATATATCCCAATATATTGCATCTATGATATGATTTGTATTTATTACACATGATTAGCAAAACATAATCATCAATCAAACATCATACTAGTTTTATTTCATTGTAAAGAACATTACATGAAACTAGGGACAACTAGAATAGTAATTACATAAGCTAATGAGTTTTACTATCAAATCACGCATTTGATGTTCATAAGCAAAATTAACTATTCAGAGACATGCTAAAAAGAAATAAAACGTACAACATATGCTAATGGTCTTAGGGCACTACTAACAATCTCCCACTTGCCCTAGGTCAAATCATACATGATCTTCAATCCCATTGACCTAGTATGACTCTCATGTTTAGGTTGAGGGAGTGGCTTGGTCAATGGATCTGCAATGTTGTCGTTTGTATGAACTTTGCAAATTTTAACGTCTCATCTATCAATGTTCTCTCTAATCAAATGGAAACGTTTGAGAATGTGTTTGAATCATTGGTGAGATCTAGGTTCTTTAGCTTGTGAAATGGCGCCAGTACTTTCAAAATAGAGGTCCACTGGGTTCACAATGCTAGGGACGACACCTAATTCATCAACAATTTTCCTGATCCAAACAGCTTCTTTAGCTGCTTCAGAGGCAGCTAGATACTCAGCTTCTGTTGTAGAGTCGGCCACTGTTTCTTGCTTTGAGCTCTTCCAGCTCACAGCACCTCCATTCAAACAAAACACAAAACCAAATTACGATTTAAAGTCATCTACATCTGTTTGGAAGCTTGCATCTGTGTAACCATTTACAACAAGACTTCCTTCCTGACCTCCGTAAACTAAGAACATATATTTAGTCCTTATCAAGTACTTAAGAATGCTCTTGACTGCAGTCCAATGTGACTCTCCAGGGTCAGATTGATATCTTCTAGTCATACTTAAAGCGAACGAGACATCCGGGCTAGTGCATATCATGGTACACATAATAGACCCAATGCATGATGCATATGGAATCTTACTCTTGCTCTCTTGGTCCTCCTTTGTGGAAGGTCCTTGAATTTTGCTGAGTTTAATGCCATGTGACATGGGCAAGAATCCCCTTTTGGAATCTTGCAAACTGAACCGTTTCAGTACCTTGTCAATGTATCCACTCTGGCTTAGGCCAATCATTTTGTTAGATCCATCTCTATAGATTCTTATACCCAAAATGTATGTAGCCTCGCCTAAGTCTTTCATAGAAAAACACTTCCCTAACCAAGCTTTTACGCTTTGCAATGTGGGAATGTCATTTCCAATCAGTAAGATGTCGTCCACAAAAAGCACAAGGAACACTACTGCATTATTAGTTACTTTCTTATAAACACAAGGTTCGTCTTCGTTTTTGATGAAACCGAATTCTTTAATACGTTCATCAAAGCGACGATTCCAGCTTTGAGATGCTTGCTTCAATCCATAAATGGACCTTTGATGCTTACACACTTTGCTAGGATTTGATGGATCAACAAACCCCTCAGGTTGTGTCATATACACATCCTCGAGAAGGTTTCCATTAAGAAACGCAGTCTTAACGCCCATTTGCCATATCTCATAGTCATAATATGCGGTTATGGCAAGTAAAATCCTAATAGACTTTATCATAACGACAGGAGAAAAGGTTTCATCATAGTCAATTCCATGAACTTGTCTATAACCTTTAACCACTAGTCGAGATTTAAAAATGTGTACATTACCGTCCATGTCGGTTTTCTTTTTGAAACACCATTTGTTGTCAATAACCTTACACCCTTCGGGTGGGTCAACCAAAGTCCACACTTGGTTATCGTACATGGATTGCATCTTGGACTTCATAGCTTCTAGCCACTTATCTAACTCAGAACTATGAATTGCCTCTTTGTAGGTAGTGGGTTCATCTTGATCAATCAGTTCAATATGATGATCATCAGTCACGAGAAATCCATATCTCTCAGACTGTTGATGTACCCTACTTGACCTCCTTGGGCCTTGTGTCAAAGATTGAAGCTCAGTATCAGCACATGAGCTTGCTTGAAGTTCCAAAGTTGGTTCAGATGTTGTTTGGGGATCTTGAATTTCCTCAAGATGGATCTTACTCCCACTATCCTCTTTGGAAATAAATTCCCTTTCAAGGAATAAACCATTTCTAGCAACAAACACTTTGTTCTCTGATGGAAGATAGAAGTAATATCCTTTAGTTTCCTTAGGATATCCCACAAACAAACACTTGTCAAATTTAGGGGCGAGTTTATCAGATAACAAGCGTTTTACATACGCCTCGCATCCCCAAATTTAGAGAAATGACAAACTAGGTCGTTTCCCAGTCCATATCTCATATGGAGTTTTCTGAACTGCTTTCGATGGAACTCTATTCAATATGAATGCAGCAGTTTCTAGGGCGTAGCCCGAAAAGGAAATTGGAAGACTTGTTTGAGTCATCATAGATCGAACCATATCTAGTAAGGTGCGATTCCTCCGTTCTGATACACCATTCCATTGTAGTGTGCCAGGAGGAGTTAATTGTGAAACAATTCCACAACCCCTAAGATGTTCGTCAAACTCTTGGTTAAGGTATTTTGCCACCTCGATCTGATCGAAGTATCTTAATACTTTTACCAAGTTGATTTTTTACTTCATTTTGAAATTCTCTGAATCTTCCAAAAGATTATGATTTATGTTTCATTAGATAGACGTAGCCATATCTACTGAAATCATCTATGAATGTGATGAAGTACTGAAAACCTCCTCTAGCACCTGTGTTTATTGGTCCACATACATCTGTATGTATGAGGCCCAACAAATCAGAAGCTCTCTCACTTTGTCCAGTAAAGGGAGCTTTAGTCATTTAGCCTAACAAGCACAAGTCACATGTCTCATAAGACTCTAAGTCAAATGATGTCAAAATTCCATTTTTATTGAGTTTTGATATGCGTTTCTCGTTGATGTGGCCTAAACGACAATGCCAAAAGTAGGTTTGGTTTAAGTCATTTGATTTAAACCTCCTGGAATTAATGTTATAGATGGGCCTTTTAATGGATTCATCGAGGTTAAGAATATAAAGCCCATTCATCAAAGAGCATCTCCATAGAAGATACGATCTTTATGAACGGTGCAAATTTTATTCATAATATTAATTTCAAAACCATTAATATCTAAACAAGAAACTGAAATAATATTCCTACTCAAAGTTGGAATATAAAGACAATTATTCAGTTCTATAATAAGGCCACTTGGCAAAACTAAATTAAATGTCCCGGTAGCTACAACAACAGCTCTTGCTCCGTTCGCTACTCTCAAGTCCATTTCTCCTTTTGCCAGTGATCTACTCCTTTTGAACCCCTGCACATTTGCACAAATGTGAGATCCACAACCGGTATCTAATACCCATGAAGTAGGAGCAGACATGTTAATTTCAATAACATAAATACCTGGAAAGACAGTCAAATTGGCTTTTCCCTTTTTCTTCTCTTCCAAATAGATCTTGCAGTTCCGTTTCCAATGACCTGGTTCATTGTAATGGAAGCAAACTCCTTCCTTTGGTGCCTTGGCCTTGGGTTTGGGCTTGTTATTGCATTTTCCTTCTTGGTCATGGGCTTTCCCTTTCCTTTATTCTTGAAATTCCCTTTTTGAACCAGTAAGACTTCAAGGGTCTTCTTAATGTTCAGTTCAGCCTGCTTGAGTATCCCGTGTATCTCATGTATGGACTTCTCCATGCCATGCATGTTGAAGTTCATGAAAAACTGGTCATACTCCGGTGGGAGTGAGCCCAAGATCATATATGTGGCCATGTCATGTCCTACGGGAGCCCCAAGTTTCTCAAGTTGGTCAAGATAGCCCTTCATCTTAAGAACATGTTCACTTACAGAGGTGCCAGGGGTCCATCTTGCAGCTATTCAACACCTTAGTGTTGAGGAATCTTTCTTGACGGGCTTGCTCTTGGAACATTTCCTTGAGCTGGCCCATCATCTGGAAAGCCTCAACCCCTTCAAACTGTTTTTGAAGATCACTGCTCGTTGTGACTAACATGAGACAAGTCACATCGTTAGAGTCATCAGAGTGCTTCTTCCAAGCATCTCTCTTCGCTCTGGGGGCGTTGTTTACAAGCTGTTCAGGAATATTTGTATCAAGAACGTATAACTTTCTTTCCTGCTTAAGGACAATCCTTAAGTTGCGGGCCCAATCAAGAAAATTTGTCCCACTTAGTTTTTCCTTCTCAAGGACGGATCACAATGAATTGTGTGATGTATTGGTTGCCATTATCTACATTAAATTATTTGCAAAGTTATTAGTTTTTGAGCAAAAACATTTCCACAATTTCAACACTTGATAAATAGTGAAAATATCATTTTACGTTAGTTATAAGTAAGCTTTGGCTTATCCCCATAATTAAAATAAAATTAATCCATGGGAATGACATGTATATGTCCCGTCTATTTCCCATTTTATGCCCTAGGCCCAAAACTATTTTGATAGGCTAGTTAAGTCGAACCATGTCTAAGCGTATGGAAATCACTATTTTCCCATCTCCTCTTGCCTAGATAACCACTTATTTGTTTGCTTTGGCAAGCAGAAAAAATGATGATCCAAGCTGAAGGAGTGCTTAGGATATGGTAGGAATTTTAAGACTTAATTAAAAGGATTTAATATGACATATAAAAATCAAGCCCCATAAGACATAAAATAAGCATCGCATGCAAGATATAAAGCGTAAATGTATATGTGTGATAGTATGACCTAATCCTATGATGACTCCCACGAGCCTTGTGAGAGACAAGGGTCAATCTAAGTCAATATCCATCTCATGGATCAAGTCTTCGATCCAGCGTCCTCCAGTCTTGTTACATAATTGCATGGGTATACCCAGCCTTCAATGTAAAGCAGTAAAACTAATCTAAGAAAGCAATTACAATTTTACATCATTGGAAAAACGACTCACAGGTCGTATTATAAAATTACAACCCAATTAAGTGTAAAATAGGAGGGGTATAGTAGGCCATGCTATTCACCATGCTAAAACTCACATAAAGCATAATGAAATAAAAACGAGTACATATACAAAGTCTTGAGCGTTGCCACTACGCAGAGCAGTCTGCGGTCCCTGGAAGAAAATCTGATTCTTCATTAGCTCATCGAATGAGTTTTCTGCACCGATTTTAACCCTCAATCGAATAACATACACAGTTGCGGTATAATCGAATTAATGACAAATTCATAAACAATATTATTGGCAGAATCATAAACGGTTTATGCATATAATCGAATTATTGACAGAATCATAAAAAATTTATGCATACAATCGAATTATTGGCAGAATTACAGAAACCTATAAATAACAGTCGACCGAAGTTGTCCTGTCAAGGAAAAAATATAGCCGTTGTAACTCGATTTGCTTGCTATTTTTGGACCCTATATAAAGGCTTTAAGGCTGAATTGCTCAAGCCAATGGAGGGGCCTTAGTTTACAAGTTTTTAGTCAAGCAAATCAAACACTTTCATGAGCTTAATTCTTCCAATCATTCATCAAAACATTTCTATTTGAGAAAGAGCTTCATCTGAAGGGATTCATGGGCAGAAACTCGTTCTAAACACCCATGAGTTCCCCCCTGAAGGATCCGTTCATACAAAATGAATCGAAAAATGCAAAGAAAAACTTACGTTTCTTGGTTCAAGAATCTGATTCTTGAGTGAAAGATTCCGTCTTTGGGCTCTTAGCAACGATCACCTTGAGTCCTCCCTTGCGGAATTACTCCCTACCGGTATCCACGCGACGAAACAAACAGCGATTGCTAGCTCTTCGTTTTTCTAAGTTTTCGGGAATTAGAGAGAAAATGAGAGGCAGAGAACAAGAAATCTAATTTCTTGGTTTTAGTATTGTTGCGGCTTAAGCATTTTTCCACTAGGGTTTCGGCCAAAAGAGGTTTATATAGGATATGAGAGTTTGTTCCCAGAACCAACTCCCACGTCCTCAACCTCTTCCGGTAATGGGAGTCTATCACTCCTACGTCCCCTAGACTTCTGTTGGAAGGGGGAGTCTTTATTGCATAATCACTCCCACGTAATGCCAAATACCGAAAATGCCCATCTTTAATCTATAATTCAAATAATAACGTTTTATTATTCTCAGAAAATAAAAGTCAGATACAATGAACCTAGACAAATTCTAGATTCATTGAATCTGGACATGAAGCTCGTTAACTCGTCTATGCGTGTGACCCTATAGGTTCATATCACAATGGCAATGAAAACACACTTAGCAGTAGTGTGAGTTCATAAATCACCAGCGGTCCCTAGCAGGACATTGTAACTACCCAAAGTGAATGAATTTACGGTAGAACCTAATATCAATCCACTAATTTAATCCCTTTGTCTCACGATATCCTAATTAAGCATAATGCATGGTAATAGTCAACTTTATTAAGCTTAATTGTATTTATGCTCGATCTCCAGGTAGACTGGTCCAACAAATAGTGTTTGATAACCACTTTATCAAATACATTTGAGCACGGCCATGCATTTAGACAGTCTTCCTCGTCGAGGGGCCCATTGATATCTCTCTCTAATAAGAGAGGGACAAATTCCTTACAATGCCTCTCACATTCAAGTCATGATAGGACACTACATCCGATCATCAGTCGTATTGATTACTCGATTAAAAGTAACGTCCGACTGAGTCAAAACGTGGCTCCATTCATGCTAGAATCAATGGAGACATAAGGTCTAAGGATTCCAAAATAATATTGAGGAAGTAATACTTATGACTAAGGACCATGAAGTATTACTTCTCTAACGGATCACGCCGATACTATATATCCCAATATATTGCATCTATGATATGATTTGTATTCATTACACATGATTAGCAAAACATAATCATCATTCAAACATCATACTAGTTTTATTTCATTGTAAAGAACATTACATGAAACTAGGGACAACTAGAATAGTAATTACATAAGCTAATGAGTTTTACTATCAAATCACGCATTTGATGTTCATAAGCAAAATTAACTATTCAGAGACATGCTCAAAAGAAATAAAACGTACAACATATGTTAATGGTCCTAGGGCACTACTAACATCATCTACATATTCTTTCATTCTCAATTATGAATTAGAGCTTCAATTATAATATCCAATCATTAGAGTGATTTTTATTTCTTGAGCTTTAATATAAAATCTCACGTGTTGAGATTATCTTTTCTTGTAATGGGTTCAGTGGCAAGGCTTACTTGTGAGAGTGGTGGTTTTGGGCCTCCATTGGTTGGAGTGTATCTTTCTTGTAATCGTAGGAACAAGAGTGAATGGTGAACCCGAAATAGAAGTATGGTTGATGTGTTCGTAAAACCTCCTAAGTTAGTAGACTCAGTTAGAGAAAGAGTTCCCAAAGGTGGAAGGTTACATGAGTGTGTAAAAGACCATTTGTTGGTGTGTCCTTCCTTGTAATCTCTCAAGACAAGCTAGTGGAAAGTTGCCAAAATCCTTGGGTGTGTCCCAAGATAGTGGATGTAGATCGCTGTGATCGAACCACTCTACATCCTTGTGCTTGATCTTCTAACTCTATCTCTTTACTTTCAATTTCTTTATTTATACTTGTGCTTATATTCACATGAACTTGATTGTATGAGGTTTAATTGTTTATTTAGAATTGATCAACTTGCTTGTTATCTCTACCCTTTGCTTGGGCATATGAATTGCATTTAGAGATCTTTATAGCTTTATATATCTCTTGCTAAATGCTATTACTCATGCCTTGTGTGTTTGTTTTTACAAGCTTTGCATATAGGAATCTTGACCTACACAATCTTTGATCATATTCATTGTCTTGTATTCCTATGTGTTGTATATACACACATAAGTCATCTAAGTGATAATCCTTTAATTCACCTTATATGCTTAATGAACATAATTTTTGTTAAGGTGATCACTTAGGAAAAGAATTTGGTAGAAATGTATAAAAAGTTTGAGAACCTTATTCACCCCTCTCTAAGGTACTCCCCTTCGGGTATTTCAAATGGTATTAGAGCATAGTCTTTTTTCTTTTTTCTTTTTTTAGATTAACACCCTAGGATGATCTATGGCCATACGCTTTTCTACCCATTCTATATAAGACTCTTCCCACCACATTGTGATTACTCCATCTCCCCTTTGTGGCTAAATGTTTAAAACTCTCATTGTCTATTGATAATTTCACCTTGTTGAGTTTTATATAAACAGGACCATATGTTTATTCAATCATCAAACAAGGTGTCAAAATGGCTAAAGATAAGAAGATATTTCAATGAAGAGATGATGGAGTCTCAAGGAAGAGGATGAGTATGCCACAAAGCTTCAATGATATAAAATTCAAAGATAAGTGGCATTGAGGCGGATAAATGGAAATGTGCCAAAAGAAGAAATTCAAAAGCACTCATTAGCACTTGGATTCTCAAAGCTCAAACGCCAATAAATTGAAGAACCAAGTTGCTTAAAGGCAAATAGCAAAGCATCAAGTGATGACAAGAGCCAAAGTGTCAATCCATTATCCTCATCACTTGTTAAGAAAGCAAAGTTATCAAATCACTTTCTCTTAACACTTTAATTAATGTGTTTAAGTGTTTTTTGGTATATATTTTTATTTGCTTGCTCTTATATATGTTGCATCTCACATTCTTGAATTTCATATTTATATAGATAACCTTTAGCGTGATCTTTACTTGTTCATGTTTATTTTGGCTAAGGTATCTATGAGATGTAGCATATGCTACTTGATTGATTCTTGTTTTGTCATGCCTTATTCATATAAGAATCCATCTAGTTGTTTTGGTTTTGATTTGCATGATCCTTGTGCATTTATGTGCTACTTGAGAATTTTGAGCTAATCATGAAGGACCTTTCAAAAGGTACCAATTTTGTTCTCAAGAATTCCTTGTAGGTACAAAAAGTTCTAAGCTTCATAAAGAAGATCTGAACTACAAGGAATGGCACAAATGCGCTAAGACTCCAAGAAAAGAGTCAAATGCCAAGGATTGCAAGATTGTAGAGGGTTCATCAAGAAAAGAAACTTCATCCATCAATGATGACTCTACAATCACTATGAAGGAAGAGGAGATTTCACCCAATTCATCAATCAAGGATGAACAAAAGAGAAAAAGGGAGCAATCAAATGTCACCTCTTCAAGGAGCTTCAAAAGAATGTGTTGATCATGAAAAAGATCATACAAAAGGCCTCATTGGACATATTGATGATCAAAGATCAACCAAATGGTAAAAAGTCCAAGCTCTTTGAGCAATGAGGTACAAAAGCTTAGCTCAACTCTATTTAGTGATCATTCTTTTGCGTTTGATCCTTGTGTGCTATAACTTAGTTTTATGATGAGTTAAGTAAATGACTAAGAAGTGTTGTGCTTAATTGTTTTAAACTTACTTGTTCACTTAAGGAAAGATTCTTAGTGCAAGTAGTTTAGGATATACTTCTAGTCATTTAAAAGAAAATGAGAGTATGTGCTTATTTGTTGATGCTTTTATTTATATCATATTTTGCTTGACAATATGCTAATTGTTTATTCCAAACTTGTCAAGCATGTTGTTTTAAAAGCATAACCTTGTTTCTTTAAAACTCTCTTTTTGATATGTGCATTTGATCTATTATCTTGATAATGTGTTTTGGGCTCAACTTCTATCCCTTGATCTTAATTTCTTAGAGTACAAACACAAACACAAGAATGCACATACCTTATCTCTTTGATGCTTGTTCTTCATTTCTATATGCTTAACATGATGTGCTTGATTTTTATCATCCTTGATCATCATGTTAAATTAATTGTATCATAATAAATATATTATTAATAGATGTGAACTAACCAAGTGGGTTGTAAAAAGCCCCATCATTAACCTTGTAGGACCCAAACAAAAATTGGGTACCATAAGTGTCTTCTTATGTAGGAAACAAATTCAAAGAGAAGATGAATGGATACTTTAAGATAAGATCATCCATCTTCTCAATTCATATTAAGAAGACACTTCCTCCTTCAAGGAAATGAGCAGTATACAATTTCAAAGAAGAGCTCAACTTCAAGGAGATAATATGAAGACTAGCCACACTTTCAAGGGGATGCAAAGAAGAATAAAAACGGGGAGAAGCATAGTTACATGGTACGGAATACGATTCGGAATACGGGGTACGCTCCGATACGGAATTCGCTTAATTTAGATGAACCCGGTACGGTGGGGGTATACTCATGTATTTAGAAAGATGATTTAGAATTTCAATAGAATAATTATATATTTTTTCATGTAAGTGATGTTACCTGGTACCATAAAAAACATGTATTTTTTCATTATATTAGGTAGTGGTTATCATAAGTCCAAGTCATATTATTATAATTTATGATAGGTTATTGGCAAAAGATTATTGTGATAAAGGTAACATGAAAGTGTGCTGGCCCAACCCACTATCCCAGCCCACTAAAACATAGACAAAGATGTAAAACCCTAGTCCCTTCTCTTTCTCCTACCTTTCTCTCCTCCTTCCTGTCAGCCTCTCTTCTTCCTCCTACCAATTTCTTCTCTTCCATTTCATTATTCTTTTCCCCTTTTCATATCATTTCAATTATACTTCCTACCGCACTCCTTCGGCAACATAACAATTTCAGTTCGCCCGGAACGACTTTTTTGGCCGTTCTCGGAGCGAATCGTCCGGCGATTCGGTACGCCGAACGGAGTTCGGGATTCGATAGCAGATTGACCGAATTATGTGACTATGGGGAGAAGAGAAAAATGGAAAAATGGAATGAACAAGGCCAAAAGAGACAATTCAAAGAAAGATGAGTCTACAATGCAAATGAAGTTCCATACATCACTCCAAGAAGCAAACATCTCAAGATGAGAGAAGAAGATTGGAATGACCCCCAAAGACATCCTCAGGCGCTTCAAAGATGACATCTCAATGAGGAAAGTCAAGTAAGATCAAAAGAAGCCAAAAAGTTCAAAAATCATCAATGAAAGAAAATTGGTAGCTATAACCCTATCTATCTCGGTTTAGCTTTTTATTTTTTGATGATTTCATTTGCTTGCTCCTGCTTTAAACTTAAATTCATGTGTTTTACTTTCTTATCTTATGAGATTGGCTATTACTTGTTTTGATATGCCTATGTGTTTCAATTCTCTATTTCTAGAAAGGCATTTTCAAAATGACCACCTTAGTTATGTTTAAAAAGTTTTTGTAGTTTTCGAAGAACCTAAGGTGTCTTTATTTTACAAGGTTTGTCCCTCTTTGTAGCAACTTAATCTTAAAAGTTTTTGTCTTTCTATTGTTGCTTAAAGTGATTTGGAAACCCTTATTTTAATGGATATATGGCAGTTTGTGTTTTCTAAGTTTATCTTAACTAGATGCCTATATCTTTTGGTTTAAATTTTTATACTTAAGAATGCAAACAACCTTACTTTGGACTATCTATACCTTATGTCATGTGGTTGATTTGTTCATTCTAAGTATGGTGTGCCTCTTTGATCCACCTTTTTTGAGATGTATGACTTGGTTTTAGCCTTTTGTGGCATAATCTTATTGTTTGTCATACTCTCTTGTTGAAGTTGTTTTTGTGCAATAATATGAGCCAACAACTTTGTTTTTATATGCTTTACATTGTTTTAAAACAATTTGGCCAATTTTAAAAGGGCCTAAAAATTTGAGCACCTTAGTTGTTTTTCATTGTTTTCTTATTTAAAGATCCTAAGGTGTGATTTTGAGCACTTTGATGTTTTTATGAGGTTTAACCTTTGTTCTAACTTGTTTATATCTATTCAAAGTTGCTCATGATGTTTTGGAGGTGTTTTAAAATTATTTAAAGGCTTTTTGGTTAAATTTCAAAAATAAGAAAATACCTGTCAGCCATAACCACGGTCGACCACCGATGATTTCAGTCGAACGAAGGGCATGTACACCGATCTACCGAGATTTATATCTGGTCGACCGAAGTGCCCTGCTTCAGCTTTAAAATGGTAATTTTTTGAGCCTTTTGTTTCTATGCCTTTATTTTCAAATTTATTGAAAGTTGGTACTACTGTTATACATTCTTAAAAACCTTCCCAGATTTTCCAAAACATATTAAACAAAATCGGCACATCGTACGAGGGAGCTTTCTTATTTGTTATTTTTAAACCCCTCTTATGCACTATTCAAAGAATTGTCATTTATATCTTCCTTTTATATGGATACTTAGAGACGTTGGAGAAAATTTTGAGGTATATGCTCTTTAAACTTTATTTTTATAGAGTATAATTTGATAAGTATGTTTACTTGGATGTAATACATGACAAATGTTCCTATTATCTTGGTCGTCATATTTCTTTGAAACTTCTTTGATATTATAACTCTTAGCAATTGATTAGTTTGTTGATAGTGTGTACATGGTAAGTTATTTCATTGGAGAAGTACCCCGTGACAAATGTGCTTATTAAAATCTTGGTTGTCATGTCTCCTTGGAATATCTTGCATATCTTGTTACATTCTTTTCACATTCTATCATGCATTGAAGGAAGGATGAACTTTTAAATGCATTTTTACCTATCCTCCTTCTCTAGTTATATACTATCAATGTTAAAATTTTCAAATATCACTAGTTTTGTTGGCTTGTTGTTAATATTTCCAAGACCTCCATCTATTTTTGTTATCCATCTTTGGGAAGTTTGTGCTCACCTCGATTGATTCATAACTTCCCTTTCAAACTTATGTGGTTTTATGCTTATCTTGCTTTATTTTTCCTTTATCACCTTTGTAGATTGGTTTGAATTCATGTTTGACTATATTCTTAACCAACTACTTGAGGAAGAGACTCGTTTTGTTTTATTTATTTCAAAGACTCTATGTCTCCCTCTAGGTGTCACATAAGTTCTTGTTGTTGCTTGCCTATGCTCTTTAAATGATGTCCTATTAGGACTCAATATTGGAAGCAGAGCTAATTCGAGAGGCGGCAAACAATGTTGGAAGCAGAGCCAATGCATTAGCCAAACACAGAGAAAATGAGAAATCTCAATTCATCAACAACCATGGAAAGCATCCAAAGGTGAAGAATGAAGATGGAAGTCTCTTTGTTGCTCTTTGTCAGATTCTGGTCGACTGCCACATACAAATTCGGTCGACCGAACATGCCCTGTTTCTGCAAAACTGTACACTCTAAACTTATATCTTTTCAGTTTTTTCATTTCCTTATATGAGCACTGTTTGAGGGGGAGTCTTTACATGTTGTCTATCCTATACACTCTCATATATGTGATGTATGCCTACCTTTGTCATATCATATGAATCATCACACCATATGTTGGCTTTGTTTTCATATTTTCATATCTTTTGAGCCAACTTGTGAAAACTGTATGGGAGTAGTATGGTCTTTCTTGCATATTTTTTGTACTACCTCTCTTATCATTTGAGATCATGTGTTTTTTTCTTATATATTTTGATCTCATTTGATTACTTTGGTTAGCTCATTTCCTTAGTTGTTATACTTCTTTGGCTAACCATTGTCTTAAAGAGGAATGTCCTCCAAAGTGTTAACTTTACACTTCCTCTTTGGGTTTGTTTGGATGGTGATACGAATGTCTTTCATATGTTTATATTTTCATAGTTTCACATCCATCTTATCTTTGTTAGTTAAGCTTGATTACTTGCCTTCATCGTGTTAAAGCTAACATTGATTTGTATAAAAGGGGAGATTGTTCTTTCTAGATTTATTCCTTCATCTCCCGTGTTTTAGCTTGAGTTGTATATTCATTTTTGAATCATATGACCATTTTAGATTTTATGTGTCATTATGTGCCCTCCTAATTTTGAAATCAACCAAGTTTAAAACCTCTTCAAAAGATTCTGTTAAAGCTTGCATTCATCTTTAGATAAGCATCATCTCTTGGCCACTCATATTTTCATTTAAATGGCCTTTTAAAATGATGTGCTTACATAGCTTTAAAGTTTCTTCATATGGGTCTTTAGTGTTGTTCTCTTTTGCTAAACTTTCTACTATTGACCAACTAGCTTCTCCATACTTTAAACTTGATCCCTCGTAAAAAAATTCTTGTTTTGATCCTTTGGATCTCTATTTTTAACAAAAATGAGGTGAAAATGCTTTTTTTTATTGGCGCTCTGATAAACTTTTTTGATTTTGAGAAAAAAGGGGAGAAAAATTAGCTTTGCAAATGTGCCAAGAAAAGTAATTTTACAAAAGGAGAAAGCTAAGAACTTTGCAAAATGGAAGAGATAAGGAATTCTTTAAAATAGGGGGAATAGAATGAATTTTCAAAACATCTACTTGCCTTGATCATATGCATCCTTATCTCATGCTTTTATATTTTGTGCTTAATTGCTTTATCCTTTTGTTAATTTATTCCCATTTGCATAAATGTTTTGTCGTCATCAAAAAGGGGGAGATTTTATACCCTAAGGGCTAATGTGATCAATCTTGTTTTTTAATGAAAATAGGACATTGAGAAGTTCTAATGTTTGTGTGAGCTTGTGTTTCAATGATAGGATATAATGATCTCACACATGCATTGAATGGTAGCTTCTTGGGGACATCAAAGATCATTCTACAACAAGAATAAGCTACATTTTGCAAGTCTTCAATGGCACAAGATTAAAGGTCATTCACAATGCCATTGAAAGATATTGCAAAATCAAAGGAAGATCTTCTTGTGGATTTCAAAGGTCATTCTACAAACAAGAAGAGTATTCATTTTGCAAGTCTCCATAGCACAAGCCAAAAGGTCATCCATCATGCTGTTAGTAGTCCCCAAGGACCATTAGCATATGTTGTACGTTTTATATATTTTTGAGCATGTCATTTGAATAGTTAATTTTGTGTTTGAACATCAAATGCGTGATTTTATAGTAAAACTCATTAGCTTAGGCAATTACTATTCTGATTGTCCCTAGTTTTATGTAATGCTCTATACGATGAAATACAACTAGTATGATGTTTGATTTATGATTATGTTTTACTGATTATGTGTAATGTATGCAAATCATATCATAGATATAATATATTGGGATATATTGTATCAGACGTGATCCGAAAGAGAAGTAATACTTCATGGTTCCTTAGTCATAAGTATTATTTCCTCAATACTATTTGGAATCCTTAGACCTTATGTCTCCATGGTTTCCAGAATGAATGGAGCTACGTTTTGACTCAGTCGGACGTTACTTTTAATCGACTAATTAATATGACTGATGATCGGATGTAGTATCCTATCATGGCTTGAATGTGAGAGGCATTGTAAGGGATTTGTCCCTCTCTTATTAGAGACAGATATCAGTGGGTCCCTCGATATGGAAAACTGTTTAAATGCATGGCCGTGCTCAAATGTATTTAATAAAGTGGTTATTTAAATACTGTTTGTTGGAACAGTCTACCTGGAGATCGAGCATAAATACAATAATTAAGCATCACAAGGGTGACAACTACCATGCTTTATGCTTGATTTGGATATCTTTAGACAAAGGGATTAAATAGTGGATTGATATTAAGTTCCACAGTACATTCATTCACTCTGGGTAGTCACAATGTCCTTCTAGGGACCGCTTGTGATTTATGATCATCAGTCACGAGAAATCCATATCGCTCAGGCTATTGATGTACACGACCTGACCTCCTTGGGCCTTGTGTCAAAGATTGAAGCTCAGTATCAGTATCAGCACGTGAGCTTGCTTGAAGTTCCATAGCTGGTTCAGATGTTGTTTGGGGATCTTGAATTTCCTCAAGATGGATCTTACTCCCACTATCCTCTTAGGAAATAAATTCCCTTTCAAGGAATAAACCATTACGAGCAACAAACACTTTGTTCTCTAATGGAAGATTGAAGTAATATCCTTTAGTTTCCTTAGGATATCCCACAAACAAACACTTGTCAGATTTAGGGGCGAGTTTATCAGATAACAAGCGTTTTACATACGCCTCGCATCCCTAAAATTTGAGAAATGACAAACTAGGTCGTTTCCCAGTCCATATCTCATATGGAGTTTTCTGAACCGCTTTAGAAGGAACTCTATTCAATATAAATGCAGCAGTTTCTAGGGCGTAGCCCCAAAAGGAAATTGGAAGACTTATTTGACTCATCATAGATCGAACCATATCTAGTAAGGTGCGATTCCCCCGTTTCGATACACCATTCTATTGTGGTGTGCCAGGGGGAGTTAATTGTGAAATAATTCCACAACCCCTAAGATGTTCGTCAAACTCTTGGTTAAGGTATTCGCCACCTCGATCTGATCGAAGTATCTTAATACTTTTACCAAGTTGATTTTGTACTTCATTTTGAAATACTTTGAATCTTCCCAAAGATTCTGATTTATGTTTCATTAGATAGACGTAGCCATATCTACTGAATCATCTGTGAATGTGATGAAGTACTGAAATCCTCCTCTAGCACTTGTGTTTATTGATCCACATACATCTGTATGTATGAGACCCAATAAATCAGAAGCTCTCTCACTTTGTCCAGTAAAGGGAGCTTTAGTCATTTTTCCTAACAAGCAAGAATCACATGTCTCATAAGACTCTAAGTCAAATGATGTCAAAATTCCATCTTGATGGAGTTTTGATATGCGTTTCTCATTTATGTGGCCCAAACGACAGTGCCAAAAGTAGATTTGGTTTAAGTCATTGGATTTAAACCTCTTAGTATTAATGTTATAGATGGGCCTTTTAATGTATTCATCGAGGTTAAGAACATAAAACACATTCATCAAAGAGGCATCTCCATAGAAGATACGATCTTTATGAACGGTGCAAATTTTATTCATAATATTAATTTCAAAACCATCAATATCCAAACAAGAAACTAAAATAATATTCCTACTCAAAGTTGGAACATAAAGACAATTATTCAGTTCTATAATAAGGTCACTTGGCAAAACTAAATTAAATGTCCCGGTAGCTACAGAAACAACTCTTGCTCCGTTCGCTACTCTCAGGTCCACTTCTCCTTTTGCCAGTGATCTACTCCTTTTGAACCCCTGCACATTTGCACAAATGTGAGATCCACAATCGGTATCTAATAACAACGAAGTAAGAGCAGACATGTTAATTTCAATAATATAAATACTTGGAGAGACAGTCAAACTGGCTTTTCCCTTTTTCTTCTCTTCCAAATAGAGCTTGCAGTTCCGTTTCCAATGACCTGGTTCATTGCAATGGAGGTAAACTCCTTCCTTTGGTGCCTTGGCCTTGGGTTTGGGCTTTTTATTGCCTTTTGCCCTTCTTGGCCATGGGCTTTCCTTTTCCTTTCTTCTTGAAATTCCCTTTTTGAACCATTAAGACTTCAGGGGTCTTCTTAATGTTTAGTTCAGCCTGCTTGAACATCCTGTGTATCTCATGTATGGACTTCTCCATGCCATGCATGTTGAAGTTCATGACAAACTGGTCATACTCCGGTGGGAGTGAGCCCAAGATCATATATGTGGCCATGTCAGGACCTACGGGAGCCCCAAGTTTCTCAAGTTGGTCAAGATAGCCCTTCGTCTTAAGAAGATGTGCACTTACAGAGGTGCCAGGGACCATCTTGCAACTATTCAACGCCTTAGTGGTGAGGAATCTTTCATGACGGGCTTGCTCTTGGAACATTTCCTTTAGCTGGCCCATTATCTGAAAAGCCTCAACCCCTTCAAACTGTTTTTGAATACCAGTGCTCATTGTGACTAACATGAGACAAGTCACATCGTTAGAGTCATCAGAGTGCTTCTTCCAAGCATCTCTCTCAGCTCTGGGGCGTTGTTTGCAGGTTGTTCAGGAATATCCGTGTCAAGAACGTATAGCTTTCTTTCCTGCTTAAGAACAATCCTTAAGTTGCGGGCCCAATCAAGGAAATTGGTCCCACTTAGTTTTTCCTTCTCAAGGACGAATCACAATGAATTGTGTGATGTATTGGTTGCCATTATCTACATTAAATTATTTGCAAAGTTATTAGTTTTTGAGCAAAAACCTTTCCACAATTTCAACGCTTGATAAATAGTGAAAAATATCGTTTTAGGATAGTTATAAGTAAGCTTTGGCTTATCCCCATAATTAAAATAAAATTAATCCATGGGAATGACATCTATATGTCCTGGCTATTTCCCATTTTATGCCCTAGGCCCAAAACTATTTTGATAGCCTAGTTAAGTCGAACCATGTCTAAGCATATGGAAATCACTATTTTCCCATCTCCTTTTGCTTAGATAACCACTTATCTGTTGCTTCGGCAAGCAGACAAAATGATGATCCAAGCTCAAGGAGTGCTTAGGATATGGTAGGCGTTTTAAGACTTAATTAAAACGATTTAATGTGAATAAACTGTTAAACCCCATAAGACAATAAATAAAATCATCTCATGCAATATATAAAGCATAAGGTAAACATAAGATACCATGGCCTAATCCTATGATGACTCCCACGGGCCTTGTGGGAGCCAAGGGTCAATCTAAGTCAATATCCATCTCATGGATAAAGTCTTCGGTCCAGCGTCCTCCAGTCTTGTTACATAATTACATGGGCATACCCAGCCTTTCAATGTAAAGAAGTAAAACTAATCTAAGAAAGCAATTACAATTTTACATCATTGGAAAAACGACTCGCAGGTCGTATTATAAAATTACAACCCAATTAAATGTAAAACAAGAGAGGGTATAGTAGGCCATGCTATTCACCATGCTAAAACTCACATAAAGCATAATGAAATAAAAACGAGTACATATACAAAGTCTTAGGTCAACGTAACGGCGGTTTTTCTGTCCCGATTTTAACCCTAAATTGCCTAACATACATAATTGAATTATGTATTGGTTAATCAGATTAACGCAGGAAGCATAACCGAATTAATCGAATTAATAACAGTTTCACAGAAATAGTTTAAGCAGTATCGAATATACAAAAACATGCGATATCAGTTTATGCAAATTAATCGAATTAAATTACAAACCGAATCATTCTATAGCAGTTCATGCAATATTAATCAAATTAATAACATAACGAATCACAGAAACCTATAAACATGATTAACCGAAATCAGTTTATGCATATATTGTTAGTAGTGCCCTAGGACCATTAGCATATGTTGTGCGTTTTGTTATCTTTTTGAGCAAGTAATTGAATAGTTAATTTTGCTTTTGATTATCAAATGTGTGATTTGATAGTAAAACTCATTTGCTTATGTAATTACTATTCTAGAAGTCCCTAGTTTTATGTAATGCTTAATTTCTATGAAATAAAACTAGTATGATTGTTGATTGATGATCTTGTTTTACTAATCATGTGTAATGGATACAAATCACATCATAGATGCAATATATAGGGATACATTGTATTGGACGTGATCCGTCAGAGAAGTAATACTTCATGGTCTTAAGTCATAAGTATTACTTCCTCAATACTATTTTAGAATCCTTAGACCTTATGTCTTCATTGATTCTAGTATGAATGGAGCTACGTTTTGACTCAGTCGGACGTTACTTGTAACAGAGTAATCAATACGACTGATGATCGGATGTAGTGTCCTATCATAGCTTGAATGTGAGAGACATTGTAAGGAATTTGTCCCTCTCTATTATTAGAGAGAGATATCCATGGGCCCCTCGATAGGGAAAGACTGTTTAAATGCATGGCCGTGCTCAAATGTGTTTGATAAAGTGGTTATCAAATGCTATTTGTCGAAACAGTCTACTTGGAGATCGAGCATAAATATAATTAAGCTTAATAAGGGTGACGACCACCATGCCTTATGCTTAATTAGGATATCGCGAGACAAAGGGATTAAATAGTGGATTGATATTAGGTTCCGTTGTATATTCATTCACTTTGGGTAGTCACAATGTCCTGCTAGGGACCGCTTGTGATTTATGGACTCACACTACTACTAAGTGTGTTTTCATTGCCATTGTGAGATGAACCTACAGGGTCACACGCATAGACGAGCTAACGAGCTTTATGTCCAGATTCAATGTGTCTAGGTTCATTGTATCTGACATTTGTCTTTCTGGAAATAATAAAGTGTTTATTATTCGAATTAGAGATAGGGGCAATTTCGGTATTTTACCTATAGCTGGGATTACGTGGGAGTTATTATCCGATAAGGACTCCCACTACCAGCAGAAGTCTAAGGGACGTGGGAGTTGAGGACTCCCATTGCCGAGGGAATTGAGGACGTGAGAGTTAGTTCTGGAAACAAACTCTCACACCCTATATAATAAACTCTTGGCCGAAACCTTAGACCTCAATTCTTTTAGCCGAAATCAACCAAGAAACCCGAAATTAGATTTCAGTTTCAACCTCTCCCTTTTCTCTCTAATTCCCGAAAAACAGAAAAAGACGAAGAGCTAGCAATCGCTGCCCGTTTGGTCGCGTGGATACCGGGTAGAGGACTTTCCATGAGGGAGATCAATTGGTGGCGATTAGCATCCAAGAAACGCCATCCTCCATTCAAGAAGCGACTTATTGAATCCGTAAAATGTAAGTTTTTACCGCTATTTTCGATTCGTTTCATATGAGCGGATCCTTCAGGGGGAGGATCCATGGGTGTTTGGAACAAGTTTCCGCCCATGAATCCCTTCGGTGGTATCAGAGCCTTGCTCATACGATTCGTATTCGATATTGTTAATCACATCTTAACATATATCAAATTCGATTTGGTATGTGTATTTGTGAAAAACGAAAAAGATTGGTTCTTTCATGTTTTACGTGATTATAATACCGCATAAAGCTGTTTAATGCGTTTAAAGATTGTCTCTTTGATCATGATATGTGTGATATATGAGCTGGCTGTTTGATGAACTGCATGTTGCATAAAAGCTAGCTGTTGTATAAAGCTGCCTTAGCATGATTCGGTTTGAAATTAAATTTGATTAATTTGCATAAACTGTGAATCTGTGATTAATTAGATTAATTCGGTTATATGCATAAACTGTTTATGATTATGAATGCATTTTATGAATATGATTATATGCATAAAGCTGTTTATGAATCGGTTATCAACTCGGTTAATTCGATTAACCGATGAATAATCCGATTATCTAAGTTAGGCGATTGAGGGGTAAATCTGGGAGGAAAACCTCATTCGATGAGCTGATGAATAATCGTCTGCGTCGCCCCGATTCGTCGCTCCCCCCGAATTAAGACTTTGTGTATGATTTCATTGTGCTTTATGTGATATTAGCATGGTGAATAGCATGGCCTACTATACCCCTTGTTTTACATATTTTGATTGTAATTTTATAATACGACCTGCGAGTCGTTTTTCAATGTTGTAAAATTGTAATCGCTTCATTAGATTAGCTTTCTTGCTTTACATTGAAGGTGGGTATGCCCATGCAAATATGTAACAAGGTCGGGAGGTACAAGATCGAAGACATTATCCATGAGATGGATTTTGACCTAGATTGACCCTTGACTCCCACAAGGCTCGTGGGAGTCATTATAGAAATAGGCCATGCTATATCACATTTACTTTTTTCAGCTTAATAACCTGCGTGTGATGTTTATTTTATGTCCGGATGGATTTAATTTTGAACGTCACATTAAATGGTTTTAATTAAGTCTCAAAGTGCCTACCATATCCTAAGCACTCCATGAGCTTGGATCATCATTATGTCCCGCTTGCCAAAGCAACGAGATAAGTGGTTATCTAGGCGAGAGGAGATGGGAAAATAGTGATTTCCATATGCTTAGACATGGTCCGACTTAACTAGGCTATCAAAATAGTTTTGGGCCTAGGGCATAAAATGGGAAATAGCGGGACATATAGATGTCAATCCCATTAGATGATTTTACTTTAATTGTGGGTGTTAAGCCAAAGCTTTCCTATAACTATTGTAAAATGTTTTTTCCCCCACTATTATCAAGTGTTGAAATTGTGGAAAATGTTTTGCTCAAAAACTAATAACTTTGCAATTAACTTAATGTAGATAAATGGCAACCAATTCATCACACAATTCACTGCGATCCGTCCTTGAGAAGGAAAAACTGAGCGGGACCAATTTCCTTGATTGGGCCCGCAACTTAAGGATTGTCCTTAGCGGGGAAAGAAAGGCATGCGTTCTTGATACGGACATTCTGAACAGCACTGCTAATAACGCCCCTAGAGCTGAAAGAGATACTTGGAAGAAGCATTTCGATGACTCTAACGATGTGACTTGTCTCATGTTAGTCGAATGAGCCACGACCTTCAAAAAGCAGTTTGAAGGAGTTGAGGCTTTCCGGATGATGGGCCAGCTCAAGGAAATGTTCCGAGAGCAAGCTCGTCATGAAAGATTCCTCACAACTAAGGCGTTAAATAGTTGCAAAATGGCCCCAGGAACCTCTGTCAGTGCACATGTTCTTAAGATGAAGGGCTATTTTGACCAACTTGAGAAGCTTGGAGCTCCCGTAAGTCATGACATGGCCACAGATATGATCTTGGGCTCCCTCCCACCGGAGTATGACCAATTCATTATGAACTTCAACATGCATGCCATGGAGAAGACCATACATGAAATACACGGGATGCTCAGCGAGTGAGCCGAACATTAAGAAGACCCCTGAAGTCTTAATGGTTCAAAAAGGGAATTTCAAGAAGAAAGGCAAGGGAAAGCCCATGGCTAAGAGAGGTAAAGGCAAAGGCAATGACAAGCCCAAGCCCCAGCCCAAAGCCAAGGCACCAAAGGAGGAGTTTGCTTCCATTGTGGCGAACCGAGGCCATTGGAAACGGAATTGCAAACTCTATTTGGAAGAGAAGAAAAAGGGAAAGGCCGGTTTGATTTGTCTCTCCGGTATTTATGTTATAGAAATTAACATGTCTGCTCCTACTTCATGGGTATTAGATACCGGTTGTGGATCTCACATTTGTGCAAATGTGCAGGGGGTTCAAAAGGGAGTAGATCATCGGCAAAAGGAGAAGTGGACCTCGGAGTAGCCAACGGAGCAAGAGTTGTTGCTTTGTAGCTACGGGGGACATTTAATTTAGTTTTGCCAAGTGGCCTTATCATAGAACTAGATAATTGTTTGTATGTTCCAACTTTGAGTAGGAATATTATTTCAGTTTCTTGTTTGGATATTGAAGGTTTTGAATTAAGTATTATGAATAAAATTTGCACCATTCATAAAGATCGTATCTTTTATGGAGATGCCTCTTTGATGAATGGGCTTTATATTCTTAACCTCGATGATTCCATTAAAAGGCCCATCTATAACATTAATACTAAAAGGTTTAAATCAAATGACTTAATCCAAACCTACTTTTGGCACTGTCGTTTGGGCCACATAAACGAGAAACGCATATCAAAACTCCATACAGATGGAATTTTAACATCATTTGACTTAGAGTCTTATGAGACGTGTGAATCTTGCTTGTTGGGCAAAATGACTAAAGCTCCCTTTTCTTGGACAAAGTGAGAGAGCTTCGATTTGTTGGGCCTCATACATACGGATGTTTGTGGACCAATGAACACAAGTGCTAGAGGAGGGTTTCGATACTTCATCACATTCACGAGATGATTTCGGTAGATATGGCTACGTCTATCTAATGAAACATAAATCGAATCTTTTGGAAGATTCAAAGAATTTCAAAATGAAGTACAAAATCAAATTGGTAAAAGTATTAAGATACTTCGATCGGATCGAGGTGGCGAATACCTTAACCAAGAGTTTGACGAACATCTTAGTGGTTGTGGAATTGTTTCACAATTAACTCCTCTGGCACACCACAATGGAATGGCGTGTCGAACGGAGGAATCGCACCTTATTAGATATGGTTCGATCTATGATGAGTCAAACAAGTCTTCCAATTTCCTTTTGGGGGCTACGCCTAGAAAATGCTCGCATTTATATTAAACAGAGTACCTTCTAAAAGCGGTTCGTAAAACTCCATATGAGATGTGGGACTGGGAAACGACCTAGTTTGTCATTTCTCAAAATTTGGGGGATGCGAGGCGTATGTAAAACGCTTGTTATCCGATAAACTCGCCCTAAATCGACAAGTGTTTGTTTGTGGGATACCCTAAAGAAACTAAAGGATATTACTTCTATCTTCCATCGGAGAACAAAGTGTTTGTTGCTCGTAATGGTGTATTCCTTGAAAGGGAATTTATTTCCAAAGAGGATAGTGGGAGTAAGATCCATCTTGAGGAAATTCAAAATCCCCAAACAACATCCGAACCAACTTTAGAAGTTCAAGCAAGCTCACGTGCCGATATCGAGCTTCAATCTTTGACACAAGGCCCAAGGAGGTCGAGTCGGGTACATCAACAGCTGAGAGATATGGATTTCTCGTGGATCGATGATCATCGAAAGTTGAACCGATTGATCAAGATGAACCCACTACCTACAAAGAGGCAATTCGTAGTTACGAGTCGGATAAGTGGCTAGAAGCTATGAAGTCCGAGATGCAATCCATGTACGACAACCAAGTATGGACTTTGGTTGACCCACCCGAAGGGTGCAAGGTCATTGATAACAAATGGTGTTATAAAAAAGAAGACCGACATGGATGGTAATGTACACACTTTTAAATCGCGACTAGTAGTTAAAGGTTATAGACAAGTTCATGGTATTGACTATGACGAAACCTTTTCCCCTTGTCGTGATGATAAAGTCAATTAGGATTTTACTTGCCATAGCCGCATATTATGACTATGAGATATGGCAAATGGATGTTAAGACTGCGTTTCTTAACGGAAACCTTCTCGAGGATGTGTATATGACACAACTAGAGGGGTTTGTTGATCCAACAAATCCTAGCAAAGTGTGTAAGCTTCAAAGGTCCATTTATGGATTGAAGCAAGCATCTCGAAGCTGGAATCGTCGCTTTGATGAACGTATTAAAGAGTTCGGTTTCATCAAAAAGCGAAGACGAGCCTTGTGTTTATAAGAAAGTAACTAATAATGCAGTAGTGTTCCTTGTGCTTTACGTGGACGACATCTTACCGATTGGAAATGACATTCCCCACATTACAAAGCGTCAAAGCTTGGTTGGGGAAGTGCTTTTCCATGAAAGACTTAGGCGAGGCTACATACATTTTGGGTATTAGAATCTATAGAGATAGATCTAACAAAATGATTGGCCCGAGCGAGTGGATACATTGACAAGGTATCTAAAGCGGTTCAGTTTGCAAGACTCCAAAAAGGGGATTCTTGCCCATGTCACATGGCGTTAAACTCAGCGAGAACTCAAGGACCTTCCACAAGGGGAGGACCAAGAGCGCATGAGTAAGATCCCATATGCTTCGGCCATTGGGTCTATTATGTACGCCATGATATGCACTCGCCCGCATGTCTCATTTGCTTTAAGTATGACTAGCGAGATATCAATCGACCACTGGTGAGTCACATTGGATCTGCAGTCAAGAGCATTCTTAAGTACTTGAGAAGGACTAGAGATATGTTCTTAGTTTACTGGGAGGTCGGGAAAGGAAGTCCGTTAGTAAATGGTTACACGAGACGCAAGCTTCCGGGACCGACGTAGATGATTTTAGATCGCGATCCGGTTTTTGTGTTTTGTTTGAATGGAGGTGCTTGTGAGCTGGAAGAGCTCAAAGCAAGAAACCGTGGCCGACTCTACAAGAGAAGCTCGAGTATCTAGCCGCTCTCCGAAGCGACTAAAGAAGCTGTTTGGATCGGGAAGTTTGTTGATGAACTAGGTGTCGTCCCTAGCATTGTGAACCCAGTGGACCTCTATTGTGATAGTACTGGCGCCATTTCACAAACTAAGGAACCTAGATCTCACCAACGATCCAAACACATTCTCAGGCGTTTCCATCTTATCAGAGAGATCATCGACAGAGGAGACGTTAGTATTTGCAAAGTTCATACAGACGACAACATTGCAGATCCATTGACCAAGCCACTCCCACAGCCTAAACATGAGAGTCATACTAGGTCAATGGGATTGAGGATCATGTATGATTGGAACTAGGGCAAGTGGGAGATTGTTAGTAGTGCCCTAGGACCATTAGCACATGTTGTGCGTTTTGTTATCTTTTTGAGCAAGTAATTGAATAGTTAATTTTGCTTTTGATTATCAAATGTGTGATTTGATAGTAAAACTCATTAGCTTATGTAATTACTATTCTAGAAGTCCCTAGTTTTATGTAATGCTTAATTACTATGAAATAAAACTAGTATGATTGTTGATTGATGATCTTGTTTTACTGATCATGTGTAATGGATACAAATCACATCATAGATGCAATATATAGGGATACATTGTATTGGGACGTGATCCGTCGAGAAGTAATACTTCATGGTCTTAAGTCATAAGTATTACTTCCTCAATACTATTTTAGAATCCTTAGACCTTATGTCTTCATTGATTCTAGTATGAATGGAGCCACGTTTTGACTCGATCGGGACGTTACTTGTAGCAGAGTAATCAATACGACCGATGATCGGATGTAGTGTCCTATCATAGCTTGAATGTGAGAGACATTGTAAGGAATTTGTCCCTCTCTATTATTAGAGAGAGATATCCATGGGCCCTCGATAGGGAAAGACTGTTTAAATGCATGGCCGTGCTCAAATGTGTTTGATAAAGTGGTTATCAAATGCTATTTGTCGAAACAGATCTACACGGAGATCGAGCATAAATATAATTAAGCTTAATAAGGGTGACGACCACCATGCCTTATGCTTAATTAGGATATCGCGAGACAAAGGGATTAAATAGTGGATTGATATTAGGTTCCGTTGTATATTCATTCACTTTGGGTAGTCACAATGTCCCTGTTAGGGACCGCTTGTGATTTATGGACTCACACTACTACTAAGTGTGTTTTCATTGCCATTGTGAGATGAACCTACAGGGGTCACACGCATAGAGCGAGCTAACGAGCTTTATGTCCAGATTCAATGTGTCTAGGTTCATTGTATCTGACATTTGTCTTTCTGGAAATAATAAAGTGTTTATTATTCGAATTAGAGATAGGGGCAATTTCGGTATTTTACCTATAGCTGGGATTACGTGGGAGTTATTATCCGATAAGGACTCCCACTACCAGCAGAGTCTAAGGGGACGTGGGAGTTGAGGACTCCCATTGCCGAGAAGGGAATTGAGGGACGTGAGAGTTAGTTCTGGGAACAAACTCTCACACCCTATATAATAAACTCTTGGCCGAAACCCTAGACCTCAATTCTTTTAGCCGAAATCAACCAAGAAACCCGAAATTAGATTTCAGTTTCAACCTCTCCCTTTTCTCTCTAATTCCCGAAAAACAGAAAAGACGAAGAGCTAGCAATCGCTGCCCGTTTCGTCGCGTGGATACCGGTAGAGGGACTTTCCGCAAGGGAGATCAATTGGTGGCAGATTAGCATCCAAGAAACGCCATCCTCCATTCAAGAAGCAGCTTCTTGAATCCGTAAAATGTAAGTTTTTACCGCTATTTTCGATTCGTTTCATATGAGCGGATCCTTCAGGGGAGGATCCATGGGTGTTTGGAACGAGTTTCCGCCCATGAATCCCTTCATATATCACGTATATTGAATCAAAGATACAATCTTTTCTGTTTTTCACACTTACCCATACCAAATCGAAATTGATACGTGTTATGATGTGTTTAACAATATCGAATTCGAATAGTATGAGCAAGGCTCTGATACCACTGAAGGGATTCATGGCAGAAACTCGTTCTAAACACCCATGAGTCCTCCCCTAAAGGATCCGCTCATACAAAAACGTATCGAATAAAACTGAAAAGACTTACGTTTCTTGATGAACGATTCTGGTTTTATTGGTGAAAGATTCTGGTTTTCGGCTCTCTGCAGCAACCACCTTGAGTCCTCCCTTGCGGAATTACTCCCTACCAGTATCCACGCGATGAAACGGGCAGCGAGTGCTAGCTCTTCGTTCTTCTGAGTTTTGGATGATAGAGAGAAAAGGAGGCTGCAAGACCCGAAATCTGATTTTCGTTTCAGGTATTTTTGCCGCTGAAAAATTACACTCTAAGGTTTCGGCCAAGAGAAGTTAATATAGGGTGTGAGAGATTGTTTCAAAAATAACTCCCACGTCCTTACCAACTCTCCCAGTAGTGAGAATCTTTAACTCCCACGTCCTCTAGACTTCTGCTGGTAGTGGGAGTCTTTATTGGATAATAACTCCCACGTAATCCCAGCTATAATTCAATACTGAAAATGCCCATCCTTAATCTCTAATTCAAATAATAACACTTTATTATTCTCAGAGAAATAAATATCTGATACAATGAACATAGACACATTCTAGATTCATTAAATCGGGACATGAAGCTCGTTAACTCGTCTATGCGTGTGACCCTGTAGGTTCATATCACAATGGCAATGAAAACACACTTAGTAGTAGTATGTGTTCATAAATCACAAGCAATCCCTAGCAGGACATTGTGACTACCCAAAGTGAATGAATGTACGATGGAATCATAATATAAATCCACTATTTAATCACTTTGTCTCGCGATATCCAAATTAAGCACAAGACATGGTAGTCGTCACCCTTATAAAGCTTAATTGTATTTATGCTCGATCTCCCGAAATAGACTGCTCCAACAAATAGTATTTAAATAACCACTTTATCAAATACATTTGAGCACTGACATAGCATTTAAAGACAGTCTTCCCTATCAGGGGGCCCATGGATATCTCTCACTAATAATGAGAGGGAACAAATCCCTTACAATGCCTCTCACATTCAAGCCATGATAGGACGCTACATCCGATCATCAGTCGTATTGATTACTCGATTAAAAGTAATGTCCGACTGAGTTAAAACGTGGCTCCATTCATGATAGAATTAATGGAGACATAAGGTCTAAGGATTCTAAAAATGGTATTGAGGAAGTAATACTTATGACTAAGGACCATGAAGTATTACTTCTCTAACGGATCACGTCCGATACAATATATCTCAATACATTGCATCTATGATATGATTTGTATTCATTACACATGATTAGTAAAACATAATCATCAATCAAACATCATACTAGTTTTATTTCATTGTAAAGAAGCTTACATAAAACTAGGGACAACTAGAATAGTAATTACATAAACTAATGAGTTTTACTATCAAATCACGCATTTGATGTTCATAAGCAAAATTAGCTATTCAATTACATGCTCAAAAGATATAAAACGTACAACATATGCTAATGGTCCTAGGGCACTACTAACAGAAATGACCTAGCTTGTCATTTCTCAAAATTTGGGGATGCGAGGCGTATGTAAAACACTTATTATCTAATAAACTCGCCCCTAAATCTGACAAGTGTTTGCTTGTGGAATATCCTTGAAAGGGAATTTATTTTCAAAGAGGATAGTGGGAGTAAGATCCATCTTGAGGAAATTCAAGATCCCCAAACAACATCTGAACCAACTTTGGAACTTCAAACAAGCTCACGTGATGATACTGAGCCTCAATCTTTGACGCAAGGCCCAAGGAGGTCAAGTCGGGTACATCAACAACCTAAGAGATATGGTTTCTCGTGCCTGATGATCATCACATTGAACTGATTGATCAAGATGAACCCACTGACTACAAAGAGGCAATTCATAGTTCTGAGTCAGATAAGTAGCTAGAGGCTATGAAGTCTGAGATACAATCCATGTACGATAACCAAGTGTGGACTTTGGTTGACCCACCCGAAGGGAGTAAGGTCATTGATAACAAATGGTGTTTCAAAAAGAAAATCGACATGGATGGTAATATATACACTTTTAAATCTCGACTAGTAGCTAAAGGTTATAGACAAATTCATGGTATTGACTATGATGCAACTTTTTCTCCTGTCGTTATGATAAAGTCTATTAGGATTTTACTTGCCATAGCTGCATATTATGACTATGAGACATGGCAAATGGACGTTAAGACATAACCCGAGGGGTTTGTTGATCCATCAAATCCTAGCAAAATGTGTAAGCTTTAAAGGTCCATTTATGGATTGAAGCAAACATCTCGAAGCTGGAATCGTCGCTTTGATGAAGCAATTAAATAATTTGGTTTCATAAAAAACGAAGATGAGCCTTGTGTTTATAATAAAGTAACTAATGATGCAGTAATGTTCCTTGTGCTTTATGTGAATGACATCTTACTGATTGGAAATGACATCCCCACGTTACAAAGCGTAAAAGCTTGGTTGGGGAAGTGCTTTTCCACGAAAGACTTAGGCGAGGCTACATATATTTTGGGTATAAGAATCTATAGAGATAGATCTAACAAAATGATTGGCCTAGGCCAGAGTGGATACACTGATAAGGTACTCAAACAGTTCAGTCTGCAAGATTCCAAAAAGGGATTCTTTCCCATGTAACATTGTATTAAACTCAGCAGAACTCAAGGACCTTCCACAAAGGAAGATCAAGAGCGCATGAGTAAGATCCCATATGCTTCAGGCATTGGGTCTATTATGTATGCCATGATATGCACTAGCCCGGATGTCTCATTCGCTTTAAGTATGACTAGTAGATATCAATATGACCTTGGAGAGTCACATTGGACTGCAGTCAAGAGCATTCTTAAGTACTTGAGAAGGACTAAATATATGTTCTTAGTTTACGGAGGTCAGGAAGGAAGTCTGGTTGTAAATGGTTACACAGACGCAAGCTTCCAGACCAACATAGATGACTTTAGATCGTAATCTGGTTTTGTGTTTTGTTTGAATGGAGGTGTTGTGAGCAGGAAGAGCTCAAAGCAAGAAACCGGGGCCGACTCTACAACAAAAGCTGAGTATCTGGCTGCCTCTGAAGCAACTAAAGAAGTTGTTTGGATCTAAAAATTAGTTGATGGATTAGGTGTCATCCCTAGCATTGTGAACCTAGTGGACCTTTATTTTAATAGTACTGGTGCCATCTCACAAGCTAAGGAACCTAGATCTCACCAACGATCCAAACACATTCTCAGGCATTTCCATCTGATTAGAGAGATCATTGACAAATGAGAAGTTAAAATTTGCAAAGTTCATAGAAACGACAACATTGCAGATCCATTGACCAAACCACTCCCGCAACCTAAACATAAGAGTCATACTAGGTCAACGGGATTGAGGATCATGTATGATTGGACCTAGGGCAAGTGGGAGATTGTTAGTAGTGCACTAAACCATTTGCATATGTTGTACATTTTATATATTTTTGAGCATGTCATTTGAATAGTTAATTTTGCTTTTGAACATCAAATGCGTGATTTGATAGTAAGACTCATTAGCTTATGCAATTGCTATTCTAATTGTCCATAGTTTTATGTAATGTTCTTTACAATGAAATAAAACTAGTATGATGTTTGATTGATGATTATGTATTACTGATACTATGTATTGAATACAAATCATATCATATATACAATATATTGTATCGGACGTGAACCGTTAGGGAAGTAATACTTCATGGTTCTTTAGTCATAAGTATTACTTCCTCAATACTATTTGGAATCCTTACACCTTATGTCTCCATGGTTTCCAACATGAATGGAGCTACGTTTTGACTCAGTTGGACGTTACTTTTAATCGAGTAATCAATACGACTGATGATTGGATGTAGTATCCTATCATGGCTTGAATGTGAGAGGCATTGTAAGGGATTTGTCCCTCTCTTATTAGTGAGAGATATCCATGGGCCCCTCGATAGGGAAGACTGTTTAAATGCTTGGTCGTGCTCAAATGTATTTAATAAAGTGGTTATTTAAATACTGTTTATTGGAACAGTCTACCTGGAGATCGTGCATAAATACAATTAAGCTTTATAAGGGTGACAACTACCATGTCTTGTGCTTAATTTGGATATCGCGAGACAAAGTGATTAAATAGTGGATTTATATTAGATTCCATCGTACATTCATTCACTATGGGTAGTCACAATGTCCTGCTAAGGACCGCTTGTGATTTATGAACTCATACTACTACTAAGTGTGTTTTCATTGCCATTGTGATATGAACCTACAGAGTCACATACATAGACGAGTTAACGAGCTTCATGTCCAAATTCAATGAATCTAGAATGTGTCTAAGTTCATTGTATCTGACATTGATTTTCTGATAATAATAAAATGTTATTATTCGAATTAGGGATTAAGGAAGGGCATTTTTGACATTTTGTTATAGCTGGGATTACGTGGGAATTATTATGTGATAAAGACTCCTACTACCAGCAGAGGTTTATGGGACGTGGAAGTTAAAGACACCCACTGCCGGAAGAGGTTGAGGACGTGGGAGTTGGTTATGGGAACAAACTCTCACACCTTATATAAACCTCTTTTGGCCGAAACCTTAGGTTAGACCTTCTTGAGCCGCAAAACTAAAATCCCGAAAATCAAATTTTCTGCTTCATTTTCTCTCTAGATTCCAAAACTCAGAAAAATGAAGAGCTAGCACTCGCTGCTCGTTTCGTCGTGTGGATACCGGTAGGGAGTAATTCCGCAAGGGAGGACTTTGGTGGTTGCAGCTAAGCGCCCGGAAAAACATAATCTTAAACCGAAAATGTAAGTCCTTTTCGTATATTTTCGATTCCTTTGGTATGAACGGATCCTTCAAGGGGAGGATTCATGGGTGTTTAGAACGAGTTTCTGCCCATGAATTTATTTCCAAAAAGGGATAGTGGGAGTAAGATCCATCTTGAGGAAATTCAAGATCCCCAAACAATATTTGAACCAGCTTTGGAACTTCAAGCAAGCTCACGTGATGATATTGAGTTTCAATCTTTGACACAAGGCCCAAGGAGGTCAAGTCGGGTACATCAACAACTTAAGATATATGGATTTCTCGTAACTGACGATCATCATATTGAACTGATTGATCAAGATGAACCCACTTCCTACAAAGAGGAATTTCATAGTTCTGAGTCAGGCAAGTGGCTAGAAGTTATGAAGTCTGAGATGCAATCCATGTACGATAACCAAGTGTGGACGTTTGGTTGACCCACCTGAAGGCTGTAAGGTCATTGATAACAAATGGTGTTTCAAAAAGAAACTGACATGGATGGTAATGTACACACTTTTAAATCTCGACTAGTAGTTAAAGGTTATAGATAAATTCATGGTATTGACTATGATGAAACCTGTTCTCCTGTCGTTATGATAAAGTTTATTAGGATTTTACTTGCCATAGCTGCATATCATGACTATGAGATATGGCAAATGGACGTTAAGACTGCGTTTCTTAATGTAAACCTTCTTGAGGATGTGTACATGACACAAGCTGAGGGGTTTGTTGATCCATTAAATCCTAACAAAGTGTGTAAGCTTCAAAGGTCCATTTATGGATTGAAGCAAGCTTCTTGAAGCTGGAATCGTTACTTTGATGAAGCAATTATATAATTTGGTTTCATATAAAACGAAGATGAACATTGTGTTTATAAGAATGTAACTAATAATGCAGTAGTGTTCCTTGTGCTTTATGTGGATGACATCTTACTGATTGGAAATGACATCCCCACATTACAAAGCGTAAAAGCTTGGTTGGGGAAGTGTTTTTCCATGAAAGACTTAGGCAAGGCCACATACGTTTTGAGTATAAGAATCTATAGAGATAGATCCATCAAAATGATTGGCCTAAGATAGAGTGGATACATTGATAAGGTACTGAAACGGTTCAGTTTTCAAGATTCCAAAAAAGGATTCTTGCTCATGTCACACATAATTAAACTCAGCAGAACTCAAGGACCTTCCACAAAGTAAGACCAAGAGCGTATGAGTATGATCTCATATGCTTCAGCCATAGAGTCTATTATGTATGCCATGATATGCACTCGCCCGAATGTCTCATTCGCATTAAGTATGACTAGAAGATATCAATCTTACCTTGGAGAGTCACATTAGAATGCAGTCAAGAGAATTCTTAAGTACTTAAGAAGGACTAAAGATATTCTTAGTTTACGAAGATCAAGAAGGAAGTCTGGTTGTAAATGGTTACACAAATGCAAGCTTCCAGACCGGCGTAGATGATTTTAGATCGCAATCTGATTTTGTGTTTTGTTATATGGAGGTGTTGTGAACTGGAAGAGCTCAAAGAAAGAAATCGTGGCCGACTCTACAACGGAAGCTGAGTATGTGGCTGCCTCTGAAGCAGCTAAATAAGCTGTTTAGATCAGGAAATTTTTTTATGGATTAGGCATCATCCCTAGCATTGTGAACCCAGTGGACCATTAATGTGATAATACTGGCACCATTTCACAAGCTAATGAATCTAGATCGCACCAACGATCCAAACACATTATCGGGTGTTTCCATTTGATTATAGAGATCATTGATAGAGGAGAAGTTAAAATTTGCAAAGTTCATACAGACGACAACATTGCAGATCCATTAACCAAGCCACTCCTGCAACCTAAACATGAGTGATGAGGCACCATCCAAGGGGCTGCCCTATTCAAATGATCCATTAGTCAACCTTCAAGGGCCTATGACAAAAGCAAGGGAAAAAAGGACTCTAGAAAGAATTGCAACATTGATCCGAGACATAAAGACTAAAGAGGAAGCTAAACTTCAACTAGAAGATGATATCCAAGTCGACCTCTTAAGTTTACAAAGTGTACAATTCGGCCCTATCAAGCAAAGTGACGAAAAAGGGCATTTTAATAATCTTGTAAAATAAATCTATTCTAGACTTTAATTAGTTTCAGATTTTTTTATTTATTTAGTCGTGATAGACGCATTATCTCTTAGTGTATCTATAATAAAGGACATGTTGTCCATGTGTTTAGATAATGGTAAAGTGTTTAGTTATCTAGTAGTTGTAGAGTCCTAATTCTTCAAGGACTCTTCTTTGTAAGGCTAGCTTAGCTGAATTCCTACTCTATTTAAGAGAGATTTCGGCCACCATTATAATTACATTAGATATATGCTATTTGGTAAGGTTATTCCTTAGATCCTCGTGAATTGAACTTCTGTTAGAACTTCATTCATCTTTGAGTTACTGTATAAACAAGTTATTTTCACTTGTTGTAGTGTTTCAGACTCCATCAATACTTAGCCTACTTTAGAGTTGCGTTGAGTATATTCCCATTGAAACTAGTACAAGAATAGAGAAAGATCCGAATTAAACAACTTAGTGACGAATCTTGATACTTGTTATCTCGGTTCTTCATCAATACGAGTCATACTAGGTCAATGGGATTGAGGATCATGTATGATTAGACCTAGGGCAAGTGTGAGATTGTTAGTAGTTCCCTAGGACCATTAGCATGTGTTGTACGTTTTATATATTTTTGAGCATGTCATTTGAATAATTAATTTTGCTTTTGAACATCAAATGCGTAATTTGATAGTAAAACTCAATAGCTTATGTAATTACTATTCTGATTGTCCCTAGTTTCATGTAATGTTCTATACGATGAAATAAAATTAGTATGATGTTTGATTGACGATTATGTTTTACTAATCATGTGTAATGGATGCAAATTGTATCATAGATATAATATATTGGGATATATTGTATCAAATGTGATCCGAAAGAGAAGTAATACTTCATGGTCCTTAGCCATAAGTATTGCTTCCTCAATACTATTTGGAATCCTTAGATCTTATGCATCCATCGTTTCCAGCATGAATGGAGCTACATTTTGACTTAGTCGGACGTTACTTTTAATCGACTAATTAATACGACTGATGATCGGATGTAGTATCCTATCATGGCTTGAATGTGAGAGGCATTGTAAGGGATTTGTCCCTCTCTTATTAGGGAGAGATATACATGGGCCCCTCGATAGGGAAAACTGTTTAAATGCATGGCCGTGCTCAACTGTATTTAATAAAGTGGTTATTAAATACTATTTTTTGGAACAGTCTACCTGGAGATCGAGCATAAATACAATAATTAAGCATCATAAGGGTGACAACTACCATGCCTTATGCTTAATTTGGATATTGTGAGACAAAGGGATTAAATAGTGGATTGATATTAGGGTCCACCGTACATTCATTCACTCTAGGTAGTCACGACATCCTGCTAGGGACCGCTTGTGATTTATGAACACATACTAAGTGTGTTTTCATTGCCATTGTGATATGAACGTACAGGGTCACACGCATAGACAAGTTAAGGAGCTTCATGTCCAAATTCAATGAATCTAGAATATGTCTAGGTTCATTGTATCTGGCATTTATTTTTCTGATAATGATAAAATGTATTTATTTAATTAGAGGTTAAGAATGGGGACATTTTTGGTATTTGGCTTTCGCTATGATTATGTGGGAGTTATTATGCGATAAAAAACTCCCTCTACCAGAAGAGGTTGGGATTACGTGGGAGTTGGTTCTCAGAACAAACTCTCATGCCCTATAAAATCTCTTTTATGGTAAACCCTATACACACTTTTTGGGGCATAAATCTTATTTCGGGTTGTGTGATTTTGTGCCTCAAAAAGCATGTCTAGCACTCGCTGCTCGTTTCGTCACGTGAATACCAGTAGAGAACAATTCAGCAAGGGAGGGCTTTGGTGGTCACAACACTGCATCCAAAGTCAGAATACATTAACAAAAATTCGTAAGTATTTTTTGTTCGTTTATCGATTCCCATGGTATTAGCGGATCCTTCAGGCGAGGATTCATGGGTGTTTAGAATGGGTTTCTGCCAATGAATCCTTTCTCATGCTAATGGAAGATATTGTAAAATAAAAGGAAGATCAACAAGTGTGAAGTCCAAGATGCTACAACTTGACAAGACTATAAAGGACTTCATCACAAGTAGAGGTTGATCAAAGGTCGCAAGTCCAAGTTCAAGGAGGAACTCATCTTGAAGACAAGAAGAAGATTAGTCAAGAAGCTTATAGGTATATCTCTTATGACTAATCTTACTTGATGAATGTTAGTTTATAGTATGATGAAGCTCATACTCTTGCATGTTTTCAAAACCATATTTCATACTTTGATTTAATCTTTGAAAGGTTTTGTAAAACATCTTTTAAGTGTTGGTTAATGCCTAAGATTTTGAAAATGTTTTAAATATCTTTCAAAAACACTTAGGCATGAGTTTGAGAACATTAGAAAGTTGACCAAGTGGAAAAAACCACTTATGGACTAAAGTCCGGTCGACCGGGTCTTAGATCTCAGGCGACTTGATAACTCAATTTGCTTGCTAGTTTTTTGACCCTATCTAAAGCCTTTAAGGTTGAAATTTGTTCTTTGATCAAGCCAATGGAGGGGCCTTAGTTTAGAAGTTTTTAGTCAAGCAAATCAAACACTTTCATGAGCTTAATTCTTTCAATCATTCATCAAAACATTTCTATTTGAGAAAGAGCTTCATCTACTTATTCTTTCATTCTCAAATATGAATTAGAGCTTCAATTGTAATATCCAATCCGTAGAGGGATTTTTCTTACTTGAGCTTTAATATAAAATCTCATGTGTTGAGATTATCTTTTCTTACAATGGGTTGAGTGGCAAGGCTTATTTGTGAGAGTGGTGGTTTTGGGCCTCCATTAGTTGGAGTGTATCTTTCTTGTAATCGTAGGAACTAGAGTGAATGGTGAACCCAAAATAGAAGTAGGGTTGACGTGCTCGTAAAACCTACTCACTTAGTAGACTACGTTTGAGAAAGAGTTACCAAGGGTGGAAGGTTACATGAGTGTGTAAAAGACCATTCGTTGGTTTGTCCTTCCTTGTAATCTCTCAAGACAAGCTAGTTGAAATTGCCAAAATCTTTGGGGGCGTCCCAAGGTAGTTAATGTAGATCGTTGTGATCGAACCACTCTACATCCTTGTGCTTGATCTTCTAACTCTCTCTTTACTTTCAAGTTCTTTATTTATACTTGTGATTATATTCACATGAACTTGATTGTATGAGTTTTAATTGTTATCTCTACCATTGATTTGGGCATATGAATTGCATTTAGAGATCTTTATAGCTTTATATATCTCTTGTGAAATGCTATTACTCATGACTTGTGTGTTTGTTCTTACAAGCTTTGCATATAGGAATTTTTACCTAGACAATCCTTGATCGTATTCATTGTCTTGTATTCCTATGGGTTTCATATACACACATAAGTCATTTAAATGATAATCCTTTAATTCACCTTGTATGCTTAATGAACATAATTGTTGTTAAGGTGATCACCTAGGAAAAGAATTTGGTAGAAAAGTATAAAAAAAATCAGAACCTTATTCACCCCCGTCTAAGGTTCTCCCCTTCGGGTATTGCAAATTCCCTACGGGTATTTGAGCTAAAGTACATTTATAACAAGTTTGTTAATTAAAGTCTATCTTAGACTTTAATTATATTTTTCAGCTTTAATCTTTATTATTTTATTAGTTTAGCCGAGTTAAATAATAAAGGACATGTGGTCCATATGGTTATTTGGTTTATAACAAGTATTAGTTTAAGGTAGTTTACTATACTTGTTATTGTTTTATTTACATTTCCAATAAAGACTCTATTTTGTAAGTTCATAACCGAATTCCCATTCTCTATTTAAGAGAGAATTCGGCCAAGATATTATCAAGTGAGTTATATGATATTTGGTAAAGTTATTCTTTAGATACTTGTGAATTGAACTTCTATATAGAACTTCATTCATTCTTGAGCTACTAATTAACAAGTTTAGTTTCACTTGCTGTGGTGTTTCAGCCTACATTGAAATCAAACTACTTAGTGTTGCGTTGATTTATTCCCTCGTAAACTATTTTTCAAGAAGAGAAATATTCAACTTCAACCTTTTGTGTTGAATATTGATACAAGTTATCAAGGTTCTTCATCCGGAAAGTTGTTTTGACATCCATTTTTCAGATCTCATAATCATAGTATGCAGCTATAGCAAGCAAGATACGAATGGATTTGAACATAACTACAGGGGCAAATATTTCATCATAGGTAATATACCATGAATTTGTTAAAAACCTTTCGCGACAAGTCACCCCTTGTATGTTTGAATGTTCCCTTCCATGTTAGTGTTTAATTTAAAAACCCACTTGCACTCTAATGGGGTTACCCCCTCAGGTGCGTCAACCAAGATCCATACTTGGTCAATCTCGGATCTCATTGACTCAAGCTATTTCTCAGAATCTGGACTAGTAATTGCTTGTTTGTATGGTGTAGGCTGATAATGGTCATTAAAATAACATCACCATGTTCTATTACGAAAAAATCCAAATTTTTCTGGTGATCTACGAGCACTACAAGAACTACGCAGTTCTTGTGTTTCTGAACCTGGCTTCACAACAGCTTGTGTACCTTGTTCCAATTCCACCTGGTCACTTGTGCTTGGAACTTCACCTTCCACGTGGCTCCCACTAGTTTTCCTAGAAAGGAATTCCTCTTCTAGAAAACTCTGTTACAAGCTACAAACTCTTTGTTCTCGTTAGGGATGTAGAAGAAGTACCTTTTAGTTTCCGAAGGATGCCCCGCAAATGTTGATTTTGGCTCAGGTATTTATGTTATTGAGATCAATCTGTCTACTACTTCTTCCTCATGGGTATTATATACCAGATGTGGTTCTCACATTTGTATGAATGTGCGGGGACTACAAATTAGAAGGGAGCCTGACGAAGAACCTTGACGAATGAGATTATATCAAGATTCAACACAAAGTAAAAGATGTGATGTTTCTCTAACTTGAAGATAGTTCACGTGAATGCGCCACTGAGACCTCAAGACAACATGAACATCTAGCAACCCTAGCAGAGGACTTTCAACAATTCGACACACAAGACCTCAAGACAGCATGAGCATCAAGCAACCATGGCAGAAGAATTCTAATGGAGAATGAAACACCATAACAATGGAACTAACTTGTTGATTAGTAACAATAAAAGGAAGATCTAAAAATAAATACAATTCACAAAGTAACAAAGGAATAAAGGAATAAACCTCACAATATTTTATCAAGTCTAAGCTATAATGAGGCCGAATTCTCTCTTTAAATAGAGAAGGAATTTCGGCCAAGCCTTACAAAATAGAGTCCAAAATGGACTTGGAACTAATGCAATCACAAGTACAGTAAACTGCCTTAAACTAATACTTATTATAAACTAAATAACTAGATCGACCATATTTCCTTTATTATAGTAATAATTCGAAATTATTAAAGTACAAAAAGCTGAAAATTAAATAATAACTAATCTTGGAAAAACAAGATTAATTCTCGTCCAAAATCTGGACAGCATGATGTAGTAACTTGAACGACGATTTAGGACACCAAAAAGGCAAAATCTAATCTTGTGGTATCATGAAAGTTGTAGATCTTCCTCTTAGCTTTCCATAGCATCTTGAATGAGCTGCATTGGATGACTAGATCGAAAGTTATAACCATTACATCAAAGTGTCGCAAGGCTGAAATTAATGTTGATCCAAGTTGATGATAGTTCTTATTACGTAGAGTCTTTGGGTCTCCAAAATGACTGATGTGATGTTAGAGCTTGATTACTAGATCTCCTTTGAGACATTATCCGAGCCTCCTCATTTGGATCACATGTCCATGTCATTGGAATGAATGAGTTAAGAACTTGATCACTTAAATGAATGATCTTGGGCAGATTTAAGGATAAGTCTCTTAGCTTCAAGGATGTTCTCTCATCATTCCCTCCTTCATTAAAAGATTCATCCTTGAATCTTCTAAATCTGTGTAAAAGTCAAAGGAAGATGAATTAGTTACATTAAAAGAATTATTTATACTATACTCACCTTGTAACTCAAATTGGTAGACATTAGCATTGATGTTGGAAACATCTTGAAAATAACCATCTCCTCTTGGATTCATTTTAATACTCCGGGATGCCTTCTTTTTCACAATTTATTCATGCAATAGATCCATGTTTTCATGTGAAAATTTAGCAAAACTAGTTGAAAGCATGATGAGGGACCATCCAAGGGGTCGTCTTACTCAAAGGAATCCGTATACAAACTACAAGGACCAATGACACGTCTTAAGACAAGGAACATGAATCAACTTATTCCATCATTGATCTGAGTTCTAAAGTACAAACTTTGTATTCTACGCTTGAAAAGTATATTTCTTGCACTAATTTTATTAACTCTCTTGATTACATTGTGAGTTATCAAGGTATTAAAGTTGATCCGGTAAAAGTTAATGCAATTGTGGAACGGCCGTAACCAACTAGTACAAGTCAAGTTCGTTCATTCTATGGGTTGGCAAGCTATTATAAGAATTTTGTTCGTGGTTTTAGCACGTTTGCTGCCCCATCAAATGAAATTGTGAATAAAGATATCCTATTCTTTAGGGATAGCCGCAAGAAAATTTCCTTGAAAGGTGAGGATGGTGTACATTCTCAACACAACTCCAAAGCTCTCTTGTTGCGGCTTCTCCCAAAAGAATTTGATGAGGGACCATCCAAGGGGCTGCCCAACACAAAGGATCCCTTATACAAACTACAAGGACCAATGACACGGCTTAGGGCAAGGAAGGTGAATCACCATATTACATCATTGATCCGAGTTCTAAAGTACAAAGAGGACGCTAAGTTACATCTAGAAATGTTGTACAAGTCAACCTCTTAAAGTTTATCAGGTATACAATTCGGCCATATCCAACAAAGTGGCTAAGAAGGGCATTTTAGTAATCTTGTAAGATGATGTGGGAATGGACAGATTTGCGACAGTTTGGTATAATGGTCATAACTTTCGATCTAGGTATCCAATGGGGAGGACACAAGTTGCATATGAAAAATAAGAGGCAGGTCTACAACTTTCATGAGATCACAATATCATATTCTGCCATCTTGGTGTCCGAAATTGTCGTGCAAGTTGATACAACAAGCTGTCCAGATTTTGGACGGAATTTATATCTTGTTGTCCAAGTTTAAATAATATTAATTAAGGAATTTTCAGCTTTATTAATTGTTATTTTAATTAGTTTAGTGTGGCTAGATAATAGGACATGTTGTCCATTATCTTAGATAGTGTTTTAGTTGGTTAGCAAGTTTGTTATTGAAGAGTCATAATCCTTCAAGGACTCTTCCTTTTGGTTCAATTGAGCCGAAATCCTACTCTATTTAAGAGGGATTTTGGTCACCATTGTAAGATACGTTAGATATATGTTATTTTGGTAAGGTTATTCCTTAGCTACTTGTTAATTGAACTTCTTGATAGAATTCTTTCATCTTTGAGTTACTGTATCAACAAGTTAGTTTCACTTTTTGTGGTGTTTCATCCTCCATCGATTCTTAGCCTTCTTTAGAGTTGTGTTGAGAATATTCCCTTTGAAACTAGTTCAAGAATAGTGAAAGATCCGTTTTTAAACTAAAGTGTCGAATCCCGATACTTGTTATCTCGGTTCTTCATCAAGTGGTATCAGAGAAAAAGGTTCATCTCATTCTTGGTGTACCTTTTACAGCTTTCTATAAATTTTTCTTGTTTGCTTGAATTGACACCAAAAAAAAAAAAAACATACGACTTTATTAAAGAAAAGCAGCCGAGAATATTATAGACACAAGTGAACAATCCAAAAGCAAACTTCTTGATTCCTAGTACTTCGAGCCTCGTTTCAAGAATTGGATTTTATTCACCCCTTGTTCTTGTCATTGTCGTGCACATAACCACACATCAAGAATTGTAGCGTCTTCAAACATGAATTCTTTGATACCGTGCGGCCAAGAGAAGGGTAAGTCTACGAGAAAAAAGAAGAAGAAAGAAGTCAAGAAAATCAAGAAAGTAAAGATTGAAAATTTCTCTTCCTAAACACAAAAGAATACCTTTAAAAAGTATCTCTTTTCTTGATTGGGTCTAAGAATTTTTCAAGATTACGCTTTTATTCTTTCTTTACCTTTTCGTGTAGGTCAAGATAGGTATTCATTCCTTTATTTTTTTCAGCTTTGTCTCAACGCAGCAAATTAGGAACCTTTAATGCATCTAGAGTTGAAGTTCTTTTACGAGTATTGTTGGAATAAAGAGAGAATTTTTTTCTATCTAACAGTTTATGTTTTTCTTGAAAGTATAACATGTCTCAACAGATTTTTTGCTACTGTTTTGTCGAGCCAACATAAGGAAAAAGAGGCTCAAAGGGCAACAAAATCAGCCACAGCTTCAATAGGGGCTTCCGAGACATCTTCTACAACCGGTTCATCAAATTCGAGGGTAAATTCGACTCCTAATTAGAATGCTTTAATTGTAGAGAAAAGGGGCATATTGATCGGGGCTGCCCAAACGAACGCGTTATGATCATGTTGGATGATGGAACGGGGGATAGAGATGATGAACCCGATGGGGCTGATTTAGAGGAAGAAATCGAGACCTTGGAAGAACTTCCGAAAGATGGAAATCACCTTTTGGTTACGATGAATCTTATTCATTCACCACCATTGGATGATGTTCATCAACAAAGAAGCTACCTATTCCAAACAAAGTGCAACGTTAAAGGCAAGATTTGTTCATTAATTATTGATAATGGGAGTTGTACTAACGTTTGTTCTTATGATATGGTTTCCTCACTTGATTTGCCTTGTAAGACACATCATATGCCTTATGAACTATCTTGGCTGAATAATAGTGGTGAGATCAAGGTGGATAAACAAGTGGAGATTGAGTATGGAATTGGAAAATTCCAGGATAAGGTTTTATGTGATGTGGTGCCCATGATCGCAAGTCACATAATTTTGGGAAGGCCATGGCAATATGATAGATGTGAGGATCATATTGGGAGAAAGAATGTGTACCAAGTTACTATGGATAAAATTCGATTCACTTTACATCCTTTAACACCTAGTCAAGCTTGTGAGGTACATAAAAAAATGGCCGAGAAAAGAATAAGAGAGAAAAAAGAGAGTGAGTTGAAAAAGAAGAGTGATCCTACCCATGAGGTAAAAAGTAAAGAAAAAGTCGAGCCTAATGTGTCAGATAAGGCAAGTGCTCTAAAAGTGAGAAAATAGTGTTTGTTTATCAATCCCGGAAAGGTAGATAGGACAATTCGAGCAAAACAAGTAATTGTTTTGTTAGTTTTCAAAGGAGCCGAAAGTAATTGTTTATCTACTAACACTTTTTCTTTTGATCTAACTTCTTCTTCTCTAGAAGAAGAAATACTATGGAGTTGCCGAGAGGAATGGAGAATCAAGTCGATTTCATCCTAGGATCTAGCCTTCAAAACCGTGAAAGATATAAACCAAATCCGGATGAAAATCAAGATATTCAAAGGCAAGTTTATTTCCTTCTTGAGAAGCGGAAGGTAAGAAAATCTATAAGTTCTTGTGCTAGTCCGGTAATTTTAGAACCAAAGAAAGAAAGGACTTTCAGATTAGGTACGGATTGTCGCGATATTAATAAGATAAATATTAAGTATATACCTCTGATACCTCGCTTTAATAATATACTTGTTTCTAGTAAAAACATAGAATCATATTGAGCATCATAGGGCTGTTTTTACTATTCTAAAGGAACAAACGTTGTATTCTAAGCTTGAAAAGTATATTTATTGCACTAATTCTATTAACTTTCTTGAATACATTGTGAGTTCTCAAGGTATTAAAGTTGATCCGGAACAAGTTAATTCAATTGTGGAACGGCCGCGACCAACTAGTACAAGTCAAGTTCATTCATTCTATGGGTTGGCAAGCTTTTATAGGAGTTTTGTTAATAATTTTAGCACGATTGCTGCCCCATTAAATGTAAATTGTGAATAAAGATATCCCATTCTTTTGGGACAGCCGCAAGAAAATTTCCTTGAAAGGTGAGTATGGTGTACATTCTACATTTAATATTTCTAACTTATCCCTTTTTTATGTTGTTTCAGACTATGTTGCTGATGATGATGATGATGATTCGAGGAAGAATCAAGCTTGTCAAGGGGGAGGGAATGATGAGGGACCATCCAAGGGGCTTCCCTACTCAAAGGAATCCGCATACAAACTACAAGGACCAATGACACGGCTTAGGACAAGGAACATGAATCAACTTTTTCCATCATTGATCCGAGTTCTAAAGTACAAACTTTGTATTCTCAATTATCCTATCTACCTCGCCAATGGAAACAAGTAAACACTCTCTTCTCACTTTTATAGAGTCGGCCTTTTGTCTCCCTTGACTCAAGGCTTTTCTCTAAAAAAAAAAATTTATCACTTAAACTTGCTATTTTTCTCTCTAAGTGTAAGATCACTCTTTTCTTTCAACTCATCACTAACCATTAATTTTTTTTATCAACATTGCTCTCGAACTCCCTCTTTTCTTTTTGACTAACCCAAGTTACATTATCTTTCATTATCATACTTTTATTTGGGCAATCCATAGCAACGTGCCATTTTGCTTGACACTTAGAACATTCTATTTGATTTCAAGATGAACAATTTGGCTTCCAAGTTGAAGAAGAATTTGTGGCTGTGTGGGCAGCATCAAGTTAAGCCGTGGCTATTTTGGAAGCTCCTAAGGGCTCCTTATTCTCTATTTTGCTCTACCAAAAAAATGAATTAGAAGGGGGCTGATTTGGCCTTTTCCATTGGAAAACTTAGCCGAATTGGTCCCTTTCTTTTTCTCTTTGAGTTATTTCTCAATTTGCTCTGCGTAGTTCACCATCTCCATAATATCAACATGATTATCTCTTTCCACTTTTGGCTTAATATCATCATTCAATCCCGCCAATAATCTAGCCATAGTAGTATCTCTATCCTCTTTAACATCTGCTCTAAACATAGTAACTTACATCTCGTTGTAATACTCATCAACGGATTTAGAGACTTGTCTAAGCCTTTGTAAATGATGGACAAGTTCTGATGAGGGACCATCCAAGGGGCTGCCTTACTCAAAGGATCCCTTATCCAAGCTAATAGGACCAATTACAAGACAAAGGACAAAGAATGTGAATCAACTAATTTCAACATTGGTCCGAGACTTAAAAACTAAAGAGGAAGCTAAATTTCACTTAGAAGATGATATCAAAGTCAACCTCTTAAGTTTACAAGACATTCAATACGGCCCAAACAAGCAAAGTGGCTAAGAAGGGCATTTTTGTCTTTTTGTACATTAAAGTCTATTCTAGACTTTAATTATTTTCAGCTTTGTTATTTACTATTTTTAGCCATGTTGGCGAGTAGAAGTAGTGGTTTGCTAGATAATATGACATGTTGTCCATTATCTTATATAGTGTTTTACTTGATAGCAAGTTTGTAATTGAAGAGTCCTAATTCTTCAAGGACTCTTCCTTTTGGTTCAATTGAGCCGAAATCCTACTCTATTTAAGAGGGATTTCGGCCACCATTGTAATTACGTTAGATATATTCTATTTGTTAAGATTATTCCTTAGATACTTGTGAATTGAACTTCTTTATAGAATTCATTCATCTTTGAGTTACTATATCAACAAGTTAGTTTCACTTGTTGTGGTATTACAGCCTCCATTGATACTTAGTCTTCTTTAGAGTTGCGTTGAGTATATTCCCATTGAAACTAGTTCAAGTTAGAGAAAGATCCGTTTTAAACCTTTTAGTGTCAAATCTTGATACTTGTTATCTCTGTTCTTCATCAAATGGTATCAGAGAAAAAGGTTTATCTCTCTCTTGGTGTATCTTTACCGTTTTCTTTAAATTTTTCTTGTTTGCTTGAATTGACAAAAAAAGAAAAAAGAAAAAAGCATACGAATTAAATTAGAAAAGCAGCCGAAATTATTAGACGCAAGTGAAAAATCCAAAAAGCAAACTTCATGATTCCTAGTGCTTCGAGCCTCGTTTCAAGAATTGGTTTTTGTTCACCCCTTGTTCTTGCTTTGCCGTGCACATAACCATACATCAAGGATTGTAGCGTCTTCAAACATGAGTTCTTGATAACGTGCGGCCAAGATAAGGGTAAGTCTAGAGTAAAAGAAAGAAAAAGAAGTCAAGAAACAAGTTTCAAGAAAATCAAGAAGCGTAAAATTGAGTTAGCATTTAAAGATTACTCCTTTATTCTTTCTTTACCTTTTCGTGTAGGTCAAGATAGGATTTCTTTCCCTTATTTTTCAGCTTTGTCTCAACGCAACAAGTTAGGAAATGTCATGTCCCACACTTTTGGACACACAGTAAATCAACACACAAGACAAGAGCAGTAACTAATTGGCACAAAGCCCCCAAGCAATTTATATAAACAGAGAGATATATTGATATGATCCAAATGCTAAGTTCCAATTATTTTATAATATCAAAATACGAACAACTACTTCACTATATCCACTAAGTAACTAACTCATAATAAACTGAAATAGGAAACTAAGCAAAGTAAGATAAGCAAACAGTGAGCAATCCAAAGTGCTGCTGATCAACTCCAAGGCTGTAATAGATGAACACAGTATCCGAGAAAGTCAAGAAACAGAAATATGGAAGAAAGGAGAATAGGGGATGATATAGAATGTAGGAAGCTCACAAGGTTAAGGAAAATACTGGGGTAGAAACTCTAATATAGAATCTGCTAGCTTGGCGAAACAGAACCAGAAATGGAGATGGATTGGGGATAAGAGGGTGATTGAGAAATGAAGGAATATTTCTAGGTTAAGAGGAATGGCCTCAGCCAATTTCAGATAATCATTTTCATACCCATCTTCATCAGTCATTTCACTATTTATATGTAGTGTTTGAATCCCCAAATTGTTCTCATCCATCCAGCTCAGCCTTGTACTTATTCTGACCTAGAATCAACTGCTGAAACTGAAGATTCCTTCTTCAGCAAATTAGGATCATCAATTTCAGCCCCTGCAGTTCTTTTTCCCAGCTCAACACATCAATCCCTTTTTTATACTTAAGCAACCAAATGGACCAGAAATAGGAATGGTGTCGTTTTACTCCAAAACGCCACCATTTTACTTATATAAATTAACCCAATTAGCAATACTCCCTCCCCCAACTGATATAACTTCCAATTGAATTTCTCTCTCACCCACCGGACATGACATTTCCTCCCCCTTAAAACAAGCCTTGTCCTCAAGGCTTGATGACTGAAACCTGCTGCAACAGGTGATAACAGAAGAGTAATGTCATCTTCAGTTTCAATATTTGGAGTAGCACGGTGTTCTAACATAACTATAACAACATCCTGTTGATCATGACCAGCTAGGGGTGAGCAAATTCGGTAAAAACCGATTTACCGACCGAATTCGATTTGAATTTCGTAAATCGAATTCGATTCGAATTGGGTATACGATTTTAGTGAATTCGGTATACCTAATTCGAATTCAATTTCGTATTATAATATTATTTAAATATATATATATTATATATATTTATTTATTTATATATATATTTATATTAGCTAATTATATATAAAATAATATTCAATAGCCAATAATATTTAATAGAAAGGAAAAAAACCTCCAAATCGGTCAAATCGGTAGAAACCGAATTCCCGAATTCGCCAATTCGGTGAATTCGAATTCGGTAAATCGGTTACGAATTCGAAATAGATCGGTATTTTCAAAAAAAAATACCAAAAAAACTGATTTCAAACTACCGATTTCAAAATCGATGCTCACCCCTAGACCAGCTGCCCAATTAAGAGGAATGCCAGCATCACTTTGTAGATCAACATCCACACCTTAATAAATTAAGAATTTCAGCAACTCGATGTCTGCTACTCCTGTTGAGTGATGCAGAGCTATAACACCTAATTCACTGGAAATTTCGGAATCAACTCCATAGTCGATAAGATATTGTGCAGTGTCAGTGTGTCCCTGCCGAGTAGCGTGAAGTAGAGGAATCTCACCATCATCATCTTTGGCATTGACTTCAAGTTTCAACTCCTTTACCAAGTACTTGCACATCTCAATTTGCCCTTCCCTGGCAGATAAATGAAGAGCACATTTTTTATTTGAATTTTTAACACTTTCTACTGTTAGGGTCAGTCCCTTCTCATCATCAAGTTGGTGAGCAAACTTCTTAAAGTCCTTCAATTTTCTAGTAAGTGTAGCATTCAAAAAATGCTTAATCTTTTCCTTAATTGTAAGTATCAGAAGCATTGGGAGTTCCATGGCGATTTCGAAAGAAAGAATATGATTATGAAGTACCACGTTTAAAGAAATCCTGCTAAATACATCCAAATCTGATGCAGACATACCACATTTAACATACATTGAAAATATGGTCGTTCCCAAAGAAATATCTAATTCGATACCATCTTTAAAAGCATAGCAATGCGAACTCTTGCCAAGCTTTATGAATGACAATCCAGCGCAAGCTGGAAGAATGCTTACTAAAGTAACCAAATCAGGTTTTATATTTTCGTTCCGCATTTCTCGAAATAAAGAAAGGGCCTCTTCTGAATAGCCATCTTGTGCAAAAGCAGCCATACTAGCCAACCAGTCAACCAAATCTTTTTCTCGGATCCCATTAAACCTTCCATAAACCTTTTTTAGCTCTCCACAATTTGCAAGAATTGCCATCAAAGAAGTAGCTGCCATAACATCTGAATCAATAATTAGTTAATTGAAATGAGGAAAACTAAACTAAATAAATAATAGATTTTTTTTTTTAGCATAAAACTAAAAACAAAACATTTAAAATAACTACTAACACATACTAACAAATATTTACAAATAAAGAAATAGAACTAAAGATGAAACATTTATATAAACAAACTCCCCACACTTGGGACAACATTGTCCTCAATGTTGAGGCTACACTAACAAACACACGAGAAACAAACAAATTTAAAGGATAACATGAGTGAAAAGGAAACTCCCTAGTTTGGATCGGACCTAAATACTAAAACACAAAACACAACTAAGTTCAAGATCACAATAAAATTAAGGGAAACTCACATAATCCTTAAACACATATGTACAAAAGAGGACTAGAGAAGTAAATTACTCAACCTCTATATCATGGAGGATCCAATGAACTCTTTCAAATTCCTTAGGATCACCTCCATGATACATTTTGAGTCGGTGGCCATTAACTTTGAACGTCCCCTTCTCCGGATGTGAGATCTCGAACGCGACATAGGGGAACGCCTTTGTAAAGATGAAAGGTCCGAACCACCTCGACTTGAGCTTTCCGGGAAAAAGCTTCAACCTTTAATTGTATAGAAGCACTTGGTCACCTTTTTTTGAAGTCCCGATTTTGTATGATGTGCTTATCATGCCACTTCTTGACCTTTTCCTTGTAAAGCTTAGAATTCTCATAAGCTTGTAGTCTCCATTCGTCAAGCTCATTGATTTGAAGCATCCTCTTTTGACCTACAAGTTCAAGATCAAAGTTAACAAGCTTCAATGCCCAAAAAGCCTTATGCTCTACTTCTACCGGCAAATGACAAGACTTCCCATAAACCAATCTATACGGTGTAAGACCAATGGGGATCTTGTAAGCCGTCCTATAGGCCCATAGAGCATCATCTAACTTAGCACTCCAATCCTTCCTAGAGGTCTCCACTATCTTATCCAAAATTCTTTTCAACTCTCTATTTACCACTTCGACTTGGCCACTAGTTTGAGGATGGTAAGGGGTGGCCATCTTATGAGTAACACCTAGTCTTTTAAGCACTTTTTCAAGTTGATGGTTACAAAAATGGGTTCCCCTATAACTAATAATAGCCCTAGGGATGCCAAAACGGGAAAATAATTTTTTTAAGAATTTCACAACCACCCTGTCCCGGCATTGAGGGTCGTCTAGATCTAGTTTTTCAAAATCTCGTCTTTCTCAGGCAGGTATGTTTTCTCAACCATTACAGGTTTCGCAACTCCCAACGATGAACCCCAGTATTTGTACATTTGACTTTTCTCACCTTCCCCCTGAAGTGGTTGAATCCATCTTGGACCTCAAACGAAACCAACCGGCTGTAGGAAGGAACCAGTTCAGGATTAGCATCATTGGTAGCCAAAGCTTAGGCTTCTACCCACCTAGAGACATAATCCACCGGTACCAAGATATACTTATGGCCGAATGAAATAGGAAAAGGTCTCATAAAGTCAATTCCCCAAACATCAAATATCTCAAATACTTGAAAAGTAAAAAGACGCATTTCATGCCGTCCCATTAGCTTTGACATTTATCACAATTCTTCCATTACCGGATCTTTGACATTTATCACAATTCTCCACATACCTTTGGGCGTCTTTAAATAAGGTCGGCCAATAGAAGCCCCACTCTAATACCTTTCTTTCCATCCCATTGGCTTGATAGTGTCCTCCGGCCGGTCCTTCATGACAATGCTTAAAAATGGACTCAAACTCCGAGTCATCAACACACCTCCTAAACACTTGGTTGATGCAAATGTGGAAAAGATATGGATCATCCCAAAAGTAATATTTCAGCACCGAGAAGATTTTCTTCCTTTGTTGTGAACTCAAGCAATTAGGAATTTCCCCACTCACAAAATAATTCGCATAATCGGCAAACCATGGTTCATTGGTAAGTTTACTTTTTACCACAAGCAATTTCTCCACCGGACAAGTGTCATTGATCTCTTCCTCATTTAATTTCTCCAAGAAAGGATTCTCAAGGCGAGAAAGATGGTCGGCGGCAAGGTTTCTCCAATCCTTTCTTGTCGCGAATTTTGAGGTCGAATTCTTGTAAAAGTAATACCCATCGAATTAGTCTCGGTTTCGCCTCTTGCTTGCTTAAAAGATACTTGGCGCCGAATGGTCGGTGTAGACCACTACCTTGGACATAATCATAAAAGATCAAAATTTGTCAAATGCAATTACTATGGCAAGCAATTATTTCTCGGTAGTGGTGTAGTTTCTTTGAGCACCGATCAAGATTTTTCTTGCATAGTATATCGGTTGAAAGTGCTTACCAATTCTTTGACCAAGAACTGCCTCTACTATAAAATCACTAGCATCACACATTAGTTCATAGGGTAGGGACCAATTAAGAGCAACCAAAATGGGAGAATTCACAAGTTTACCTTCAAGATATTAAAAGCATTCAAGCATGCATCATCAAACACAAAAGTTGTGTCCTTTTCCAACAAAGTAGTAAGAGGTTTAGATATATTTGAAAAATCCTTAATGGATCTTCTATAAAAGCCTGCATGACATAGAAAACTCCTAATTGCTTTTACCGATGTGGGAGGTGGCAATTTTTCAATGGTTTCAATTTTTTCCTTATCTACTTCTAGACCTCTACTTGATATTAGATGACCAAGCACTATTCCCTCTTGAACCATGAAATGACATTTTTCCCAATCAAGCACTAAGTTAGTTTCCTCACATCTTTGTAAAACTTTTTCTAAGTTATTCAAGCAAATATCAAATGAATCACCAAAAACGGAAAAATCATCCATAAATGATTCCCCCCACCAACCCCTCAAATATAGCAAGCATACAACCTTGAAAAGTACCGGGCCCATTACAAAGGTCAAAAGGCATTCGACGGTAAGCAAATGTACCGAATGGGCTAGTGAAAGTTGTCTTTTCTTGGTCCTCGGGTGTTATGGGAATTTGAAAAGTATCCGGAGAAGCCATGTAGGAAGCAATAATACATGTGACCGGCGGCGCTCCAACATTTGATCAATGAATGGGAGTGGGAAGTGATCCTTCCTTATGGCATCGTTGAGCTTCCTATAGTCATTGCACACCCTCCAACTGGTGACGGTCCTCGTTGGGATGAGCTCATTCTTCTCATTAGCTACAACGGTCATTCCACCTTTCTTGGGTATTACTTGAACCGGACTCACCCATATGCTATCCGAGATTGGATAAATGATTCCCGCATCAATAAGCTTGATGACTTCGGCCTTCACCACTTCTTTCATGTTCGGATTTAACCTCCTTTGAGGTTGTACCGGCTTGTAATCTTCTTCCAAAAGGATTTTATGAGTGCAAATGAAGGGCTAATTCCCTTTATGTCGGTAATTTTCCATTTCATAGCCTTCTTATTCCTCTTCAACATTATTATAAGCTCCTCCTTTTGGTCCTCATTCAAATCACTTGCAATAATGACCAGAAGCTTAGAGTTTTCCTCTAGGAAGGCATACTCTAAGTTCTCCGGTAGCATCTTAAGTTCCAAAGTAAGGGGTTCCTCAAGATATATTTTTATCTTTGTCAACTTCTCAACATTCATTTTCTCAATTTTTGTCTTCAAAGGAATTGACTCAAGTACTTCCAAATGTGCCAACAGTTCTTGAATTGATTTACGACCCTCTTTTGCTTCTTCACCTTGAATCAAGGTTATCTCCAAAGGTCATCAATGTACAGTTCCTTCCCATAGTTAGCAACCAAATCATCCACCACATCAATCATAAAGCAAGAATCATCATGATTAAGAGAATGCTTCAAAGACTCTGGAATCTTGAGAACTACCTCTTCATTATCTACCCTTAGGATCAATTTTCCTTCATTAACATCTATTAGTGCCTTCGAGGTAGCAAGAAAATGATGACCCAAGATCAAAGGAACATGCATATCCTCATCTTTGTCAAGTATAACAAAATCCACCGGAAAATTAAAATTTTCAACCTTTACCAAAACTTCTTCAATAATACCTCTAGGGTACTTGATAGATCTATCCCACAAGTTGTATACTCATCCTAGTAGGCTTAGGTTCACCAAGTTCTAGCTTCTTGAACATCTATGGCAACAAGTTAATGCTAGCTCCTAAGTGGCTAAAGCATGTCCAAAGAAAAGACTACCAATATTACAAGGGATGGTAAAACTTCCCGGGTCCTTTAACTTTTGAGGTAGCTTCTCCTTGTTTTGGAGGATGGCGGAGCATTCTTCATTTAATGTGACGGTGGAAATGTCGTCGAGCCTCTTCTTCTTGGAGAGAATGTCCTTGAGAAATTTACCATATTTCGGCATTTGAGAAAGAGCTTCAACAAACGGTATGTTGATATGCAATTGTTTAAAGAGCTCAAGAAAATTTCCATATTGTGCACCTTCCTTGTCCTTGAGAAGGCGCCCGGGATAAGGTACGGGCGGTTTGTAAATTGGTACCTCCTTTCTTGTGACTTCTTCCTTGGCCTTTCCTTTTATTTCCACCAATTTTTCATCTTAATCCTTCTCAAGATCCTCTATCATTTCTTTCTTCTTTTCTAGCACTTGACGTCATGGATCATCAAGTTCCTTTCCACCTCTTAAGGTAATTGCCTTAGCTTGTTCCCTTGGATTTGGCTCGGTATTACTAGGAAGAGATCCCTGAGCCCTCTCCGATACAAACTTAGTTAGTTGCCCAATTTGACTTTCCAAATTATGTATGGAGGCTTCTTGATTCTTGAACCTAGCTTCTTGAATTTTAAACTTAGTTTCTTGATCTTGAAAACGAGCTTCCGAAGTAGAAAGAAACTTAGTCATGAGATCCTCCAAAGTAGGCTTGATGGGTACATGAGAAGATGATGAAGGTTGTGCTTGATAAGGTAATAGTTGTTGAGGCCGAAAGTTTGAATAAGCTTGAAGACCCGGTGGATTTTGTGCCCCCTTGTCGTCCTTGATCCCTCCAAGAGAAGTTGGGGTGATTTCTCCATCCGGGGTTATAATTGTTGGAACAAGGGTTATTTTGTTGCCTATTTCATCCAAAGTAATCTACATGCTCACTTGAAGGTTCCATGCTTTGACACTCGTGGTTTGGATGAACTCCTCCACAAAAGTCACACGCCATCATCACATGAGAAGGTTTGTGAAAAATAGTACTTAGCCCATTCATCCGTTTTGTTAAAAATTCCATCTTTGCCTCCAAAGCCGACAAAGCATCAACATTGTGAATTCCACTTATCTTTGGCTTCATCCTTTGACTACCCCACGAGTAATTGTTCTCGGCAATGTTCTCTATTAAATCTTTTTTCTGGGGTTTTTGAGCTTGTTGATCCTCCACTTGAAGCATCAATAAGTTGTTTGGAAGAGTAGTTCAAACCCGCATGAAATGTTTGCATTTGGAGTCCAAGGTCTATGCCATGATGATGACACTTCCTTAGAAACTCCTTGTATCTCTCCCATACTTCATATAAACTTTCCCCTTCTTGTTGTTGGAAGGAGAATATATCATTCCTAATCTTCGCGGTTCTAGCCGGTGGGAAGTGCTTAGCTAGGAATTCTCGGCCAACTCATTCCAAGTGGTAATACAACCATTGGGTAATGACTTCAACCATGACTTAGCCCGGTCCCTTAAAGTGAAAGGAAATAATCTCAATATTGCATCATCCGAAGCTCCATTAATCCTGAAAGTATCACAAATTTCAAGGAAGTTTTGATATGTGAGCGTTCAGGTCTTCTTTGGGGAACCCATCAAATTGTACCGAATTTTGAACCATTTGTATCACATTTGGTTTGATCTCAAAATTGTTAGAATCAACTCTTGATCTAGTAATGCTTGACTCGGACCCGGTCAAGAAAGGTCTTGCATAATCACCCGTGGTTCTTCTACCATTTCCATTCACATTCTCTTGTCTTTGAGCATTTACTTGGTTATTCTCGTTCATTTGTTCATTCATATTATGAGGGGCTTCCATATTGTTATGTTGTTGAAGACCTTCCCCAACAATATATACCCTCTCTTGTTGCCTTACCCTTATATTCCGGTGAAATGTCATATCAATTTCGGGATCAATATCAAGTAATTCTTCTGGATGCTTTCGAGGTCATGCAACACAAGAGTCACCTTCAAGAAACCAAAACTAACAAAGTTTAATAAAAAGAAATCCAAAGAAATTCAAGATAGCATAAACTAAAAGATGAATATTAACAAATATGCATAAAAACCAAATCAATAAAACTAGAGCTTTCCTAATATCACTCTTCCCAGCAACGGCGCCAAAAACTTGTTGTTTTCTTGCAAGCCCACAATATTCTACTCAAATTGGAAACAAGAAACTCAAGGCAAGAGCACCTATCGTTAATGTAAATTAGAGTAAGCAACTAAGGTATCGTATTCGCGAAGAAGGGTAAGTACTAGTAGTGACTTTTATTTTATTGTTTAGTTGACTAAAAATTTAGGAAGGTTTGTTACTTAACTAAATTAATCTACTAATAAGCTAAAACTAAGATTTATAGTGTTTAGAGAGAAAATTCAATTAGGAGAGTGAATACTTGAATGGGTATCCTCCTAGATGTACTTATGTGTTTAGGGAGGGGCATTGTGAATTAGAAGCCTTAGGTGAATCTAAAAAGGGATTTCCAAATAAACTTCACCCATCTCTCAATTTGTGAAGTTCCTACTCTAGGATTAATCAAGTTAGTATCTCTATTTACTCAATTTTACCCCAAGAGTGTATTAAACCCAAAACCCCTAATTTTCCAAACTCAAATTAGGAGGAATTGTTTAAGCCCATCTCTAGGTCAAAATTAATTCCCATTAAATGTGAGTGTTCTAGTCAAGTAAATCAATTTCTCAATTAATTAAATGACCATCAAGATAGAAAAAGATAATTCACAAATGATTTTACTAATTAACTTCACAAAACCCCCAATTGTCAACACATAAATAACATACTAGGGTTCAACTCATTCAAGTATTATACAAATTTAGCTATCCATATTCATGAAGGAAAATAATAAATTAAAAGAGAGAGAGAGAGAGAGAGAGAGAGAGAGAGAAGAAATTCTTATTGCTAAGTAATCATCTTCAAGCTTCTCTTCTTCTTCGAAATCCTCTTTGTTCCTTCAAGAAAAAACAAGTCTTGATCCACACCTCAATTTCTTGCCAAGAATCTTCAATGAAGCTTCAAGATTTTCTTTTAAATCTACCTCTAAATCTATCTCTAGAATTTTGGACTTGTTTTCTCTCTCAAAACTCTCATAAAACCCTAGGATAATAATGTGTGTCTTAGTGATCATATGGGCACAAGACAAAATGGAAAGTGTAGATATTTTTAGCAATTTCTTCTATTTGCAGAAAAGACCCCTGACGTTTTAGCTATTTTACAGTCCAGTCCATGTACTTTCGGTCTTCTACAGTTTTGTCCACAAAGTTGGTGACTTTCATCTTCTTTCATCCAAGTATCTTCCAAGCTTTAATATCTTCCACCTACACCAAAAGTAAGAGAAAATGGAGTATAAGTAGCATCTTGCCCACGCAAATATGAAATTATGAAACACATTATACAAGTTAAAATATTGCTTTAAGAGAAAATATCAAGGCGCAGTCAAAAAGTCTGAACAAATCAAGACATATCAATGCAGTCTCTAAACTCGAGTTTCCAAAATAGTTCTCAAGTCAAAATCGGGCTCACGGAGACAAGTCCGGATCCCAAAGTCATTACCAGCCTCACAATTTCATACCTTATGCCTCCCCAAACACAAAACCAGGCTACGAAATCTGTGGCACCTACCAGCCCACACCTGGTGACTAACTCCAACGTTGAGCCCCTCCTGACTCGCCGCGGAGCAGTCGAACACCACAAAACAATGTTCCACACAAATAAACGTAGTACCAATTGGGCCGAGCCCTCCCCCAAATACTAGGCCCTCCTTAAGATCAAGCAACTCATTGGCCTTGCTGGGGTCGACCTGCGACCTCCACCGTACTAAATTTAGAAGCAATCCAATTTAGAGAGAAATATGTGGCTTTATTTTATATTTTAGAAATAATAAGCCCATGTTAATAAACATGGAGCCTGAAATCCAACGCGGCTGGGCACCCATGAATTAAATCTACATTTGGTGGCCAGGCAAAAACTGGGCTCGGTCCAGAGCCAAGCCATCAGAGAAATTAAAATCATAGCCAGACAGGCTTGCTCCCGTAGCCAGTCTAGCAGAACCATGGCCCGCGTCTGGCCTAGACTCAATAAGAAACCCAACAGAGAAGCCCATCCCAGCTTTGATCCGCGACCCAGATTTGTGGATTGGCCCAACTCTAACTTTTGGCCCATGTTCATTGAGAGATTTAGAGCCCATCTGGAAGAACCCTTCAGCCCTAGCCTCATCTCCCATGTTCACCTGCGCCGTAACCCCCGCCGCCGCACCTCGTCTCCAGTTGCCCATATCCAATCTTGGGTCTAAGATCCTATTTCGCTCCGCCAAACAACAACCTGCCCGACGCCCCTTCATTGGAATGCACAAAATTTTGGCCACCTTGTTCACCTCTGGCGGATCCTCCGTCTCTCCTCTATCCACTCCCATCCATAACTCCGACCCTAAACCTCAACTTCCAGTAGGGTGTTTGACCCGACCCGTCCAATTCCTTAGCTCAGCCGCATCATATTTTTTCGACGCTCAAGACCGTTGATCATCTTCATCGTTTCTGGCGGTCCACCTACCGTCTACTTATTCGGTCTTCTTCTCAACTCCGATCCCGTCTTTGATGGACTCGCGCCTGAATCGCCTTTAGAAGGCTTGACCCGAACGAAATCCATCATCATCATAACCTTCATCGCCTCCATTCCAAACATAAAAACCAACTCCCGGTCGGATAACATTCCCGACGGCATCAAGGTCACATCCTCATCAAATTCTATGATTTGTTTACAAGACAATCCCACCTTACCTAGCCAAGCCAAATCCAAAATCGTACTGTTCCAATTTCTTCCAGAAACAAAAATTATTTTTCCAATCCCCCACTCCGATACACCAAGGTATCCAATGTGAAATGGCAACATCAGGAAAGAAAAGATATCATAGACGACAGGGTACATCGTCCAGTTAGAAGGTGCACGTAGCAGGGGCCTAGAAAACCCTAAAAATCTTGGGAGATTTTCCGACATAGTCGGAGCCTCAATGGAGGACTTACAGAGACATTTTATTTTAGTTTGGTAAAATTCTATTAAATCTAAAACCAATTTTCAAAATTAAATTTAATACTATAAAGTTATTAGTATAGATTTACAAAATTAGTAGCATCATAATTAATATTAAAGATAAAAGTCATATACTAAAATTATAACTTAACCCAAAATATATAAAAGAATTCCTGCATAATTCTAAAAAAACAAAACCAAAAGATAAAGAAAACGAAAAACGAGAAAAAGAAAAATTAAACAGAAAGGAAAGCATACCTTTTTCACAGCAACGAGAAAGAAAATGAGCATATTTTTGGCAAAAGAAACTTTACTATATATTGGTACAAAAAAAAAAAAAAAACTTTACTATATATAGGTGAAAAAAGTCTTGCTGGTTGAAACTTGTTTTGACGCATGGCATTCCAGGTGTCTGCTTTTGCTTTGTTTTTGTTTTATTTTTATTTGGTAAAAAAATTTAATCTCACTTACACCCTTAATCTTGTTAAAAATTTAACCCAACTTGTTAAGATAAAATTGGTGTCATTCCTATAATTGTCGAACCAAACAAAAATCGAATATTAAATCGAAAACTGATTTAAAATGGGTACACTCAAAAATACTCACGGAGTGGGGTGTTACACCTGTCATGTCAAAGGATGCCTTGAAGATGATCTTGGCTGAACTGCCATTATCTACCAATACACGACGGCCCAACATGGGTCAAAACTTACTTCATTGACCAGCGGTTCTTTTTCGGTTATTGAAGTTTTATATATGTTTATGCAGGACATATTTGTTTTCTAAGAATTGCTTGATGTTCGTCAATAACGTGGGTTATTTTGAGCACAATCATGTTGAGTGTCAAATGATACGTACCAGACGAACGAACTCAAAATCTCGTATCTCAGCCCTCCATATAAGCTAAGGGAGCTTGATGAGGAAAAGAGTAACATGCAAGACAAAGACGGTCAAATGGTGGTACGATATTCCCAACCACTCTTCGATGCTTATGTTAGCTTTTTAGAGAGAAAGAGACGTGGAGAAGAGATCTCAATGTCTAGAAGCCGAGTAATCAGAATAAATCAAAGCAGTAACAGATATCTGGTATTTAGATTAGATAAAATCTCAAGAGTATAGTAGTTATCTATTAAGCGTACACTTACCATAAGTGTTATAGTTCAATATGGTTAAGGGAAACGCAGTCCCATAAGGAGCCGGACTGTAAAGTAGTTGACACAAACCGGACATGTCTAATTCGCACATGTCAATAAATGTCGGAGTGGGTCGACCCGAATTGGGAGCAACCTAGTTCCCCCAATTATAGATCTTGGGTCAGAACTCACCACCTTACTTATTTTTCAAATTTCTGAAGTTGGCCTTTTGATTTGCCTTTTTGTTTTATAATTGCTGAAAGGAAAAAACAAAGAGAGCTTAGGAAAAGAAAATGAAATAATCGCACAGTAAATAGAGCCAACAAGGATTTTTGCCTGATAGATTGCAGTTTGTCTTCAACTTGGATGATCGATTCATCGGTTCACATGACAAAGTGTTCCCTATAGACATTCTTTTCCAGCCGAACCTGCAAAATCGCAAAATTAAATATTAAAATCTATTGAAAATAAATATATATACCATACCTATTTTGTAACACCAGCCTCGAACATTAGATACGGAGTCCCAGGATTTTGGGCGTCTTAGTATTAATTGTAACGTGGTCTAAATTATAGTTTAATTATATCCCTAATTAAATATGTAACTTTGCCAAACATTATGTCTAGGCTAAGAAAAATAAATTTAGTATCTAAATGAACTAAGAAGAAAATTGTGTAGCTTGATTTAATATATGTTTGGGCTAAATTGTAATTTTGAGAACTTGATGGACTCACTTGAACTTTTAAGGAAATTTAGGGACTTACAAGCCATTTGAGATCCTAAAAGGGAGAGGAATCAACTCTCTTTTCTTCGGCAAATAATCCTCTGTCCCCATCCGTGTATGTTCCCGTGTCCCCAACCAATCACAATTTATCATGTGTATATATAATTGAAACAAATATTTATATAGTAAATTCTGATTGGTTAGGGACACGAGGACATGCACGGACGGGGACAGGGGATTTTCACCCCTTTTCTTCTCCCTTATTTTCAACGTTGGAAAACACACACAACACCAAGAACATACTAGTTTTTGGTGAATAAGAACATATTCATTTCTGATTCCTTAGCACAAATATATTTCTTGGCCTTTTTATTTTTTTTATTCATTTGTGCTAAGGAATCAGAAATATATTTCTTGGCCTTTTTATTTTTTTTATTTCTTGTTATTGATTGACTTGCCTAGTCCTTCATGTTGTTGGTGATTCATGCTTAAGTTGCTTGCATTATATATGTTTCTTGGCGTCCTTGTTGTTGCTCTTCTTGATTTTCACTTCTGATTCTTCATTTCATCTGGGAATTGTAGCCACGAACTTCATGATCTTCGGACGGTACTAATTTTGTTTACTTTGGAGAGTTTCATTTTGGCGATTTTGATGAGAAATAAATATTAGGAGATGTTGCTCGTGGTACATATATTAATTTCGAATATTTATTTATTTTTGTTGGGGTAATTTATATTGTTATTGTTGAGATCAATTGGGTATTGGGGATGAATTTGGATATGCTTGGGATAGGAACAAACTGTATGTGTTCATGGACAATCAATTTCACGAAACATAAAAGCGAAACTATTTAGGTTAACTTGTTTTTCTTTTTTGGTGAATATTTAGGTTAGCTTGTTTTTTCAAAGGTTATGTGCGACAACTGAAAATTAACTTATCTTTCCTTGAGAGCTCATGCACTGGGAGTTGAGTATGTGAAAAATGATTAAAAATAAAATTCAGCTCTTGCATTCTTGTATGATGGAACCTGTTATCACCCTTTATATTATATCATTTGTTTATGTAATAAGCCACCTAAACATCAAGAATTTTCTGAACTTGCTAAGTCTTAAAAGAAATATATGGCAGGTTTCTGTTCTTTTTTGTTTTCTTCCTATATTGGCATGAAAATGAAATTTATATGTGCACTTTCTTATAATTAAAAATATATATAATATTCTATTTACCATGTGTGCCTTTAATATTGATCAAAGGTGAGTTAGGAATGATGTAACTCATTTCGGTTGTGTAGGTAGTGGCTTTTGATGGAAATTATTGAGGCAATGGATTTTGTTAGATATTGTCTATAATTCCTTGAATTGTAAAGCTAGTACTAAGGAATTGTAGAACATGGAGTTTAAGTTATTTGAAAATGGTTAGAGGTCAGAAATGACATAGTTAGCCTTGAGTTACTTTGAGAGCATAGAATTTGTTGTACTCAGATTTGTTTTTAATCAAAGGGATTCATTGTTTGTCTAGGTAGAAAAACTTCTTCGGACTCTGCAGATATCTAGAGTCTACTACTTTTCTTCTGCTCCATGTGAGTCCCCCAACTTATTCTACCCGAAATATTTCGTAAATTACGTAAATTGTTATACTTTTAATTGGATATTATATATTGAGCATAACACCGAAATTTTAGCAGTTATGTTTCTTGTGTCATTTTGGAACCATAAACTGCTACATGGAAAAGACATTTTCGTGATATTTTGAAAAGTTTATGTAAATATTCCGCTCTTAAGTACTGTTAATTCGGAAGCTTGATATTCTTGAAAATTCGTACTCTTTGAAAGTCCTAAAGATAAGAGGTTATTATTCGGGAAACTTTTGTCTTAACAAAATATTCCTTCTGACGAAATATTTGATTTGAGCAAAGCGTTCGTTCTTCTAATTATTGTTCCTAGTAACCCTTCCAAGACGAGAAGCTTACCTTTTTTGTAACTTCTCATCACGGAAAACTTTCTATTTATAGAAAGGTTCTTGAACTACAGTGGGTCTTTTGAAAACCATGGTCTGCTTGAGATACAAGTGTTTTTACACAAAATTTGATAAGCAAATATTATATTTGTTAGGAAGAACGGTTTTTTTTAGCATGAACGAACTTGTACTTCGTCCTTTCATTCAAATTCTCGTTAAGCGGGTCATGAAAACCCTGTTCGACCCATGAGCGTCCCTCGGGATGTTGTCCGCTCTTCGAAGATTCGCATGGGTACGTGGCTAGTCACCCGTATTTGGGCTTCTTTCTCGACTGAGTTAGGACTTAAACTTATGATGGATTTGAATCCGGGCCTGTGTCGTAACTACGGGACGGGGGAAGCTTTGGGCTGACCGGGATTTTGCCGCAAGTGCCCACATTGCTCTTTATTCTGACCAGGAATGGTTGTTCTGGGTTGGGAGTTCAATCTATGGCGACCGTTCAGAGACTCTAGGCTGGGCGGATACCCCCAGTCCTTTAGATGTCTCATTTGAATTCGGTGTATAAGGTTGAAAAGTATGCGATCAAGTGCACGACACGTATGACAAGGGTTTTCCAGGCACCCGCCTAATGTACCCTTTATTTTGGGTTGAAGTTTCCGAATAAAGTCTGACGTACTCGACGGGGTTTCAAGACGGCATCTGATGTACCCTTGACCAATTTGGTTTTGTTTTAAATAAATATGATGAAAATTGTTTTACTCTTTCTTTATTGAATTATCTTGAAACTAAATATGTCATTTGTACATTTGTCCTGTATAAGCGAAATCTCATTCATAAGATTATTCACCGAAACTTTCTTCCATTTTTCCTCCAGAACTTGGTGAACTAATTGAAACAAAGCTCTCACACGTCCGCACACACGGGGGTAACTCACTGAGCTTTCGAGCTCACACGACTCTATTTTTTCCCATATTCTTTTTCAGGTTAAAGTAATGAAGGAAGGCTCAGTATAATCCAGTTATCGTCCGGATAACTTATTTGATTTTCCGATTTTTCGACGGTCTAGCATACTACGTCTATTATAGTTAAAGATTAGCTTGTACTAGGATTTCTCGACAGTAGTGAAGAAGACGACTACTTCGCCCGCCGATTACCTAGTTTCGATGAATAGCTTATGTCTTGAGTGACGGTCTAGAGACTCGGTCGTTTACTCCTATCTAGTATTTCCTTTCGGTAGTAGTACCTACGTCTTTTGTTCTACGTTGTAATAGGTACTCAAGAATTCTCTTATGATAGCCTTGAACCAATAGTGTACCTGCCCAAGTTTTATCCATTATATATTTATCCGCTGCGTTTATAGTTATATTATGATTCACCATTCTTTATTTTTAAACCAGACGTTAAGATTTGCTCAAAATGAGTGTCAAGAGGTAAGCAGACACCCTACTCAGTCGCGGTGATACCTAGCGGAGGGGTTGGGTGTCACATATTCTGGCTGAAGTATGCGACAGTTGGTTTTGGATAAAGGGTTACAAACACAAATCCTAAAACCGAAAGTCTAGCCGAGTGTAAAGCATTCTTGCTTAATCAAAGGAAATGAGCATTCATCGCCTATTTGCAACAATTGAGGCCAGCAGGAGAAGGTGAGGGTCGCATGGTAGGTTTGATTTGATGATGATTCATAGAGTTTAGAGTGAAGAAGAAGAAGGCGCAGTGTATCGAGCTTTTTTTTTGTGAACTTCGTGAGTGAATTGAAATTGTGACTCGAACGATAATTCAATTTTCTGCACCTTTTCATTTTTTTTATTTTTTTAATAACGGTCTTGCTTGGGGAATGAGTTTTTTTCTTCTTCTTTATTTTATTCACTCACTCACTCTCTCTCTCTCTCTGGTTGCTTAGGAAGTAGCTAAAAAGTCCTTTTAGCTTCCTTTTCAGGAGTTTTTTATTTTTTATCAAAATGGTCTTGATTTGATAGAATGTTTTTCACATGACATGGTTTTTCCATGGAAGAAGGATTTCTTGAATCCCTTTTTTTAACTCTATAACCCTAATTTTCATATTTCATTGAGATAAGACGGATTCTTGGGATTCCAGAAATCCGTCTTATCCTAAAAATATCTGAAACAATTAATCAATTTGTATGAAAACATCAGAAAATCTGATCCTAAATCTGCAAAGACGAATTTCTTGTAAAGTTCTAAACTTTCTCCTTTTGTAAAAAATACTTTTCTTGGCACATTAGCAAATATAATTTTTCTCCCCCTTTTTGTCAAAATCAAAAAGGTTCATCAGAGCGCCAATAAGAAAAGCATTTTCACCTTTTTTTTGTTAAAATAGGTATCCAAATTATCAAAAATGAGAAATTCTTAAGGAGTGGTCAAGTTTAAAATAAAGGAGAAGCTAGTTGGTCAATAGTAAAAAGTTAAGCAAAAGAAAGCAAAAGCTAAATACCAAAAGAAAGAAACATTTAAAACTTTGTAAGCACATAATTTGTAAAAGGCCATTTAAATGAAAATATGAGTGGCCAAAAGATGATGCTTATCTAAAGATGAATGCAAGCTTTAAAAGAATCTTTTGAAAATGTTTTAAGCTTGGTTGATTTCAAATAAAAAGAGAGTACATAATGACACATCAAAAACAAGGATGGTCATATGGCTCAAGAGTGAAATACAACCCAAGCTAAAACATGAGGAGATGAAGTAATAAACCTTGAGAACACAATCTCCCCTTTTATCAAAATCAATGTTAGCTATAACAAGATGAAAACAAGTTGTAAGGCTTAGCTAACAAAGATAATGTGGATGTGATACCATGAAAATTTAAACATATGAAAGGCATATGTATCACAAACTAAAAACAAACCCATAGAGGAAGTGTAAAGTTAACACTTTGGAGAACATTCCTCTTTGAGACAAGGTTAGCCAAAGAAGTACACAACTAAGGCAATAAACTAACCAAAGTAATCAACTGAGATAAAAAAGATATAAGAGAGAAAATGCACATGATCTCAAATGATAAGGGAGGTAGTGCAAAAGATATGCAAGAAAGAACATACTACTCCCATACAATTTTCATAAGTTGGCTCAAAAGATATGAAAATATGAAAACAAAGCCGACTTATGGTGTGATGATGCAAATGACATGACAAGTTTAGTCTTACATCACATACTCAAGGGGGTGTAAGAAGAACAAAACAAAAAGGATCCCCCTAAAACACTGTCCAGATAAGTAAATGCAAAAAACTAAAGAGATATAAGGTATATAGTGTACAGTTTTGCAGAAACAGGGCATGTTCGGTCAACCGCAGCCTTTTATCGATCGGCCAAAATCCTAGCAGAGAACAACAAAGAGACTTCCATCTTCATTCTTCACCTTTGGAAGCTTTCCATGGTTGCTGGTGAAGTGAGATTTCTCGTTTTCTCTGTGTTTGGCTAAGGCATTGGCTCTGCTTCCAACATTGTTGCTTCTTCTCTAATTGGCTCTACTTCCAAAAATGTGTCCTTATTAAAGAGAGAGACACCAAAAACTTCCTATCTTCCTTCTTCATTGTCTTCTCTAATCATCATCCGTCAAGATCATCATCAATGGCGAATGCATGAGAGTAGTAGTTGGTGAAGTGAGATTTCTCATTTTTTTGTGTGTGCATATGCATTTGCTTTTGACATTTTTGCTTCTTCTCTGGTGTCCTAATAAGACATCATTTACAAAGCATATGCAAGCAACAAAAACAAAAAACTTATGTGTCGCCTAGAGGGAGGATAAGAGACATTGAAATAAATACAACAAAACGAGTTTCTTCCTCAAGTAGTTGATTATGAATATAGTTCAATTAGGGATTCAAACCAAACTACAAAGGTGAAAAGAATAATGCAAGGTAAGCTTATAAACAAATAAGTTTGAAAGGGATGTTATGAATCAATTAAGGTGAGCACGAACTTCCCAAAGATGGATAACCAAAAGAGATGGAGGTTTTGGAAAAAATAAAATTAAGCCATCAAAACTAGTGATATAAGGATTTAGCATTGAAAACATATCGCTAGAGAAGGAGGATAGAAAAAAAAACGCATTTCAAAACACATCCTTCCTTCAAAACATAATAGGTTGTGAAAGAGTGTAACATATTATGCAAGAAATTCCAAGGAGACATGACAACCAAGATTTTAATAAACACATTTGTCACGGGGTACTTCTCCTAAGAAATTACTCACCATGTACACACTATCAACAAACTACTCAAATGCTTAAAGTTATAATATCAAAGAAGTTTCAAGGAAACATGACAACCAAGATAATATGAGGCACATTTTTCATGTATTACATCCAAATAAACATACTTATAAAATTATACTCTATCAAAACAAGGCTTTAAAGAGCATATAGCTCAAAAATTCTCCATCATCTCTAAGGATCCATATAAAAAAGGCACATAAAAAGATAAGTCTTTCAATAGTGCATAAGAGGGGTTTTTGGAAGTTTTTCTTTAAGATGTAAAACAATGGTTCCAACTTCAAAAAAAAAATTGAAAATAAAGGCATATAAGCAAAAAAAACTCAGAAAAATCCCATTTTAAAGCTGAAGCAAGGCACTTCAGTCGACCAGATGTGAATTTCGGTAGACCGGTGTCCATGCCCTTCGGGCGACCAGCAGTAAATGGCCGGTCGACCGAGGTTATGGTTGAGAGGTGTTTTCTTGTTTTTGAAAGTTAACCAAAAAGCCTTTAAATGAATTTAAATCACTTCCAAAACATCATGAGCAACTTTGAATAGATAAAAACAAGTTAAAACAAAGGTTAAACCTCATAAAAACGTCAAAGTGCTCAAAAACACACCGTATGGTCTTTTAAATAAGAAAATATTGAAAAACAACTAAGGTGCTCATATTGTTAGGCCCTTTTAAAATTGGCCAAATTGTTTTAAAACAATGTAAAGCACACAAAAACAAAGTTATTGGCTCATATCATTGCCCAAAAATAACTTTAACTAGAGAGTATGACAATCATCAAGAATATGCCACAAAAGGCTAAAATCAAGTCATACCACTCAATAAATGTGGCTTAAAGAGGCACGCCATACTTAGAATAAGCAAATCAACCACATGACATAAGGTATAATCCAAAGAAAAGTTGTTTGCATTCATAAGTATAAAAACAAAAACATAGGATATAGGCATCTAGTTAAGATATTTCTTAGAAAGCAAAAGAATGTCATACATCCATAAAAGTAACGTTTTCCAAAACAAAGTATAATCATTTGGCTTAATAGAGAATATGGAGTCATCATCAGAAGATAGGAAATACTCTTCTAAAGAGTGGGTAGAAAAGCGTATAACCATAAATCTGAAGGGATTCATGGGCAGAAACTCGTTCTAAACACCCATGAGTCCTCCCCTAAAGGATCCGCTCATACAAAAACGAATCGAAAATAGCGAAAAATTACTTACATTTTTCGGCTAAAGATGTTGTCTTTCGGATGTGTGCTACTGCCACCAAAAGCCTTCCCTTGCGGAATCGCTTTCTACCGGTATCCACGCGACGAAACGAGCAGCGAGTGCTAGCTCTTCGTTTCTGAGTTTCAGGAATATAGAAAGAAGAGAAGGGCAGAAATCCAGAAATCTGATTTCGAGAGATTTTTGGTTTATTGCGGTTCAAGCATAAGCTCTAGGGTTTCGGCCAAGAGAGGTTTATATAGGTTGTGAGAGTTTGTTTCAAGAACAACTCCCACGTCCTATCCACCTCTTTTGGTAGTGGGAGTTGAAACTCCCACGTCCCCTAGACTTCTACCGGTAGTGGGAGTCTTTATCGGATAATAACTCCCACGTAATCCCAGTTAAAACCAAATACCAAAAATACCCCTCATTCTCTCTAATTCGAAATAATAACAATTTTATTATTCTCAGAAAATAAATGTCAGATACAATGAACCTAGACACATTCTAGATTCATTGAATCTGGACATGAAGCTCGTTAACTCATCTATGCGTGTGACCCTGTAGGTTCATATCACAATGGCAATGAAAACACACTTAGTAGTAATGTGAGTTCATAAATCACAAGCGGTCCCTAGCAGGACATTGTGACTACCCAAAGTGAATGAATTTACGGTGGAACCTAATATCAATCCACTATTTAATCCATTTGTCTCGCGATATCCTAATTAAGCATAAGGCATGGTAGTCGTCACCCTTATTAAGCTTAATTGTATTTATGCTCGATCTCCATGTAGACTGTTCCAACAAATAGTATCTGATAACCACTTTATCAAATACATTTGAGCACGGCCATGCATTTAGACAGTCTTTCCCTATCGAGGGGCCCATTGATATATCTCTCTAATAATAGAGAGGGACAAATTCCTTACAATGCCTCTCACATTCAAGCCATGATAGGACGCTACATCCGATTATCAGTCGTATTGATTACTCGATTAAAAGTAACGTCCGACTGAGTCAAAACATGGCTCCATTCATGCTAGAATCAATAGAGACATAAGGTCTAAGGATTCTAAAATAGTATTGAGGAAGCAATACTTATGACTAAGGACCATGAAGTATTACTTCTCTAACGGATCACGTCCGATACAATATATCTCAATATATTGCATCTATGATATGATTTGTACTCATTACACATGATTAGTAAAACATAATCATCAATCAAACATCAAACATCAAACATCAAACATCATACATCATACTAGTTTTATTTCATTGTAAAGTAGATTACATAAAACTAGGGACAACTAGAATAGTAAATACATAAGCAAATGAGTTTTACTATCAAATCACGCATTTGATGTTCATAAGCAAAATTAACTATTCAGATGAAATGTCAAAAGATATAAAACGTATAACATATGCTAATGGTCCTAGGGCACTACTAACAAAATCCTCCAAGGGTGTTAATACTAACAAAAAGAGAGACTAGGCTATGATACCAATTGAAATACCTGAAGGGCATTTGCAATACCCGAATGAGAAAACCTTAGGGCGGTGAATAAGGTTCTCAAATAATTTAAACTTTTCTACCATAATATTTTCCTAAGTGATCACCTTAACAACAATTATGTTCATTAAGCATATAAGGTGAATTAACGAAATAACACTTAGGTGACTTGTGTGTGTAAATGCAACACATAGGAATACAAGACAATGAATATGATCAAGTATTGTCTAGGTCAAGATTCCTATATGTAAAGCTTGAAAAAATAAACACACAAGTCATGAGGAATAACATTTAGCAAGAGATATATAAAGATAGCTAAATGCAATTCCTATTACCAAAGCTAATATTAGAGATAACAAGCAAATTGACTAACTCTATATAAACAATTATAGTTCATACAAACAAGTTCATAAGCATATAAGCACAAGTATAATGTAAAAACTTGAATGTAAAGAGATAGAGTTAGAAGATCAAACACAAGGATGTGGAGTGGTTCGATCACAATGATCTACATCCACTACCTTGGGACACACCCAAAGATTTTGGAAACTTTCCACTAGCTAGTCTTGAGAGATTACAAGGAAGGACAAACCAACTAACAGTCTTTTACACACTCATGTAACCTTCCACCCTTGAGAACTCTTTCTCTAACCTACTCTACTAAGTGAGGAGGTTTTACGAATACATCAACCCTACATCTATTTCGGGTTCACCATTCACTCACTACAAGAGTGCAGACATTCAGAGACAACTGTTTTGTGATCATATACCATTTTGCCAAAAATAAAATATTTTGTTGTCACTAGTATAGGTATTAATTGTGACAACTTGCAGGTTTGTCACGGTTGAAGTGTTAATGGTGATAATTTAAAGTCTTTCATAAGTAAGTTGTCACTATTACTATATTAATCGTGCCGTAATTTCTTTTATCACTGAAGTTGTCACTAATAGCATATGCGCTCTGGCACCAATTGTTTTTTGCGGGGATGAAATTTAGTTGTGACAAAACCATTTTTCTCACTAGTATTCCGATTTATTGTGAGAAAATGTGTTTTGTCACTCTACTTATGCCTTTCTTTAATGAAAATTTGTGTCACTAAAGTTCATACAGTTAGTGTTAGCTGAATGTGGTCACAAATAAGAGGTTGATTGTAACAAAACGTAGATGGTCGCTATTGTTTGTACTAGTGGTGACGACTTATTTGTTTGTTACTACTGCAAATTGTGACACTTAGTTTTTCTACAGTTAATTTGTCATTATTAATGTATTACTAGTGTCATATTAATAATATGTTCATCATAATCAAATACATTTTTTCCTTCAATACTCATTGCATCAATAGTAAACGGATTTCCTTAACCGATTATTACATCTAAATCAGATCTATGTTCAGACACAAAAACATTATTATCATTTATACACTACAAAAAACACTTTTAGGATGAAACTTTTCGTGACAAAGATATTTTCATCACGAAATGTCTTTCTTTCTTGAAGAAAATGACATCGACACGAAAAATGACATTTTCTGAAGAAAATCTAGATTCGTCACAAAACAGTAGTTTCATCGTCACAAAATGTCGACCAATTGTGATGAAGACAAATTTTCATCACGATAGGTATGACTTTTGGTTAGGAAAATGTCTTTGTCACGAAAAGTTCCGTCCTAAAAAGTGTTTTTTTTTTATTTTATAATATATAGTTTGTATATGATGTAGTTATAGCGTTTTTCTCCTCTCACGTTGAATGTATATTTCTTTTAAAACGAAAAAAGGAAAGTGGCATTGCAACGGAAACTTAGTGAAAGTATAAATAATTTTTGTTTTTGTTAAAAAAAAAAAAAGAATGAGTATTAATATACAGGTATATATGCTATAATTTAGAATATAATTTTAGTATTTATATTTTTTTAGTAATACATTAAATTTATTACTAAAAATAGTATACATATAGAATAAATTTATTCATGTTTTGATAACAATTTCGTACACAAATACACATAGATTATGTTTCTTAAATATATTTTGAAATAAAAATCAAATATATTTAAATATTTAAAATTTAATGAGAGTGTATTAATTTGATTCATTAAGAGAATGAAATAAAAAAACAAAGAGAAATTTAAATAAGTAAAGGTTCAAAATAAAAAACTCTATTATGCTAAAAAAATAATAGGAGAAACAACAATTAACAAATGATCAATTAGCCCAGCGGCCCAGCGCACGACATACATGTGGGAGGTCGCGGGTTCAACTTGTTAGTAGTGCCCTAGGACCATTGGCATATGTTGTACGTTTTATATCTTTTGAGCATGTCATTTGAATAGTAATTTTGCTTCTAAACATCAAATGCGTGATTTGATAGAAAAACTCATTAGCTTATGTAATTACTATTCTAGTTGTCCCTAGTTTTATGTAAGGTTCTTTACAATGAAATAAAACTAGTATGATGTTTGATTGATGATTATGTTTTACTAATCATGTGTAATGAATACAAATAATATCATAGATGCAATATATTGGGATATATTGTACCGGACGTGATCCGTTAGAGAAGTAATACTTCATGGTCCTTAGTCATAAGTATTACTTCCTCAATACTATTTTGGAATCCTTAGACCTTATGTCTCCATTGATTCTAGCATGAATGGAGCCACATTTTGACTCAGTCGGACATTACTTTTAATCGTATAATCAATACGACTGATGATCAGATGTAGTATCCTATCATGGCTTGAATGTGAGAGGCATTGTAAGGAATTTGTCCCTCTCTTATTAGAGAGAGATATCCATGGGCCCCTCGATAGGGAAAGACTGTTTAAATGCATGGCCGTGCTCAAATATATTTAATAAAGTGGTTATTAAATATTGTTTGTTGGAACAGTCTACCTGGAGATCGAGCATAAATACAATTAAGCTTAATAAGGGTGACGACTACCATGCCTTATGCTTAATTAGGATATCGCGAGACAAAGGGATCAAATAGTGGATTGATATTAGGTTATGTTGCACATTCATTCACTCTGGGTAGTCACAATGTTCTGCTAGGGACCGCTTGTGATTTATGAACACATACTACTACTAAGTGTGTTTTCATTGCCATTGTGATATGAACCTACATGGTCACACGCATAGACGAGTTAACGAGCTTCATGTCCAGATTCAATGAATCTAGAATGTGTCTAGGTTCATTGTATCTGACATTTATTTTTCTGAGAATAATAAAACGTTATTATTCGAATTAGAGATGAAGGAGGGGCATTTTCGGTATTTGGTTATAGCTGGGATTGCGTGGGAGTTATTATGCAATAAAGACTCTTACTACCAGCGGAAGTCTAGAGAACGTGTGAGTTAAAGACTCCCACTGCCAGAAGATGTGGAAAGGACGTGGGAGTTGTGCTTGAAACATCCTCTCACACCCTATATAAACTTTTCTTGGCCAAAACCCTAGATACGGATTTTTGAGCCGCAAAAACCAAAAGGACTCCGAAATTAGATTTCGATTTTCTGTCTCTCCCTTTCTCTCTAAATTCCCGAAACTCAGAAAAAACGATGAGCTAGCAATCGCTATTAGTTTCGTCGCCTAGATACCGATAGAGGGCAATTCCGCAAAGGGAAAGCTATTGGTGGCAGCAACACAAACTCTGAAAGTCCAAAAATTAGATTCTTTAGCCGAAAAATGTAAGCTTTAGTTTTAAATTTTTGATTCCCATGGTATGAGCGGATCCTTCGGGGGAGGACTAATGGGTGTTTAGAACGAGTTTTTGTCCATGAATCCCTTCACAATTCTCATCCCATTGAGAATGGAGATACTTTATTCAAATTAGCCGAAGGTGGCTTGACTTGGAGGCTAACGGAGAGACTTTATTCTACATTATTCAAAGGTGTTGGGACTCGGTTCTAGCTCGACAGCGAATCGGCTCGGCTCGTGTCTGCGGGGGAGTGGTTCAGCTCGGTCGTAATAAATATACAAGTGACAAAGTATTTGTAACAATAATTACATTTTTTGTGACTAAACTCGGTCGTCACTATTTCAAAATAATTAGTTATGAAGTAGTTGTCACTGATATGAGTAGTATGTGTGACAAATATTTGGCCACTATTAACAAGTATTTTTGTGCCCATGATGTCGTCACTATAAATATAAATATGCAACGACTTAATTCGTCACAATTGACTTCTTTTTTGTGTCAAAACTATTGTCACACATATTTTATTTGTTGTGACCACTTTTTTGTCACTTATCATAAAGTTTTTGTGTCGAGAATTTAGTAACAGAAGCATTGAGTAATTATGACAAATCACAAAATGTCGTCACAATTTTATCAGTGATGGAGATATTTGTGACACAGCAAGTGACGACTTCAAAAAATGGTCAACAACGATAATAGTGACGTAAAAGCGACCTTAGAGTGATGACTTTCGTCGTCACTGAATATCATTTGTCTCGTAGTGACTCTAGTTTCTATGATTACAAGAAAGATCCACTCCAACTCATTGGAGGCCCAAAACCACTCTCACAAACAAGTCTTACCCCTCGACCCATTACAAAGAAAGATAATCTCAACAAATGAGATTTTACATTTAAGCTCAAGAAAAATAAATCCCTCTACGGATTGGATAATACAATGTAAGCTCTACTTTATATTTGAGAATGAAAGAATAAGTAGATAAAGCTCTTTCTCGAATAGAAATGTTTAGATGAATGATTGGAAGAATTTAGCTTAGGAAAGTGTTTGATTTGCTTGTCTAAATCTTATAACCTAAAGCCCCACTATAGGCTTGAGCAAAGAACAAATTTCAGTCTTAAAGGCTTTAAATATGGTCCAAAAAATGCAAGCCAATTGAGTTACAACGACTATATTTTTGCCTTGACATGACAGCTTCGGTTACCGTGATAAGTGTTCCAGTCGAACTAGGCACATGCCAGTCGACCGACCTAAAGTAGGTCTTCCAAGATTTTTATAGTCGTTGGAGTCTTGGAACATTCAAAAGTGACAAAGTAAAAATAAACACTCTGGTCGACCAGACTTCATCAGGTCGCCCGCGGTCTAGGACCCGGTCGACGGGACTTCAGTCCATAAGTGGTTTTTTCACTTTGTCAACTTTCAAATGTTCTCAAACTCATGCCTAAGTGTTTTTGAAAGATACTTAAAATATTTTAAAGATCTTAGGCATTAACCAACACTTAGAATATGTTTTTCAAAATCTTTCAAAGATTAAATCAAAGTATGAAATATGGTTTTGAAAACATGCAAGAGTATGAACTTCATCATACTATAAACTATCATTCATCAAATAAGATTAGTCACAAGCGATATACCTATAAGCATCTTGACTAATCTTCTTCTTGGTCTTCAAATCTTCAAGATGGCTTGAGACCTTTAATCAACCTCTACTTGTGATGAAGTCATTTGTTGTCTTTTCAAGTTGTAGCATCTTGGACTTCAACACTTGTTGACCTTTCTTTGATTTTGCAATATCTTCCATTAGCATTGTGGATGACCTTTTGGCTTGTGCTATGGAGACTTGCGAAATGAAGACTCTTCTTGTTGGTAGAATGACCTTTGAAATCCACAAGAAGATTCTTCCTTTGATTTTGCAATATCTTTCAATGGCATTGTGAATGACCATTAAGCTTGTGCCATTGAAGACTTGCGAAATGTAGCTTCTTCTTGTTGTAGAATGATCTTTGATGTCCACAAGAAGCTGCCTTTAAATTGCATGTGTGAGTTCATAATATCCTATCATTGAAACACAAGCTGATAAAAACATTAGAACTTCTCAATGTCTTGTTATCATAATATCCTATCATTGAACACAAGCTGACACAAACATTAGAACTTCTCAATGTCTTGTTATCATCAAAAGAAGATTGATCACATTAGCCCTTAGGGCTAACATTTTTTCCTTATATAAAACTTCTAAAGCTGAATTTTAATAACTAATCAAGTCATAAGAGGGTATAGGCTATACACTTGATATTCACACAAGCAAACGCTTCTTGAACTTTAATCTTCAAATCATTCTTTCAAAATATATCATTTTGAGTTGAGCTTAAACTTCATCTATCTTTCTATTCTCAAGAGTGATTAGAGCTTAAATTTTAAATCCATTCCAAGAGGGAATTCTTTGTAGTGAGCAAAATTGTAAAGTCTCCTTTGAAAGAGACTAGTTACCCAATTTCTCTTTGTGAGATAGCAAAAATCTCTTGGTGAGCTTCACTCTTTGTGAGTGTTTCTAAGTCCTCATTGGTGAGGCACAAATCCTCTTGTGAGAGGTATCTCTTTGAAGAGATTAGCTCTTTGTGAGCTCAACACTCTTTGTGAGTGGAATCTTCTTAGTGAAGCAAAAGTCCTCATTTGTTGGGGCATTTGTAAAAGGTAGAACCCACCTTGCATTTGTTGTTAAGGGTATCCATTAGTGGATGTTGAAATCCTTGGGGTTTTCCTAAGGTAGTGGATGTAGATTCTTTGTGAATCAAACCACTATAAATCTTTGTGTTAGTTTTCTCTATCACTACTCCTTTACTTTATAGTTCATAGATTGCTATAACTTGTTTACTTGTCTACATGAACTATTTTCTTAGGATAAGAAAACTTGAACATGCTTCCTTCCTTTATACGATTTCTTCACTTAGTCATCTAAGTTGCCTTGAACATAAATAATTCACCTTATGTGCTTAAACAACATACTAGTTGTTAAGTTGATCATTTAGGCAAAGAAGTTTTTAAGAACCTAATTCACCCTCCACCTCCCCTTCCCCTTCCCCTTCCCCTTCCCCCCCTCTTAGGTTCATTACCCCTAATAGGGTATTTCAACTGGTAAAAATTATTTTCTGTAAACTTGTGCATTATTTTAATATTCGCATGGAAGATACAATGAACTATCTGGCCCCATTCCCAAATAGGGTTTGGGATAAATATAAGGCATATGCAATATCCAAAGGGGAGAACCTTAGAGGGGATGAATAAGGTTCTCACATAATTTAAACTTTTCTACCACAATCTTTTCATAAGTGATCACCTTAACAACAATTATGTTCATTAAGCATATAAGGTGAATAAACGGATTATCACTTAGATAACTTATGTGTGTAAATGCAACACATAGGAATATAATACAATGAATATGATAAAGTATTGCCTTGGTCAAGATTCATATATGCAAAGCTTGTAAGAACAAACACACAAGTCATGAGGACTAGCATTTAGCAAGAGATATATATAACAAGAAATTGATCTAACTCCATATAATCAATTACAACTCATAACATCAAGTTCATGTGAATATAAGCACAAGTATAATGTAAGAACTTGATAGTAAAGAGATAGAGTTGGAAGATCAAACACAAGGATGTAGAGTGGTTCGATTACAAAGATCTATATCCACTACCTTGGGACACATCCAAGGATTTTGGAAACTTTCCACTTGCTTTTCTTAAGAGATTACAAGGAAGGACAAACCAACCAACTAATGGTCTTTTACACACTCATGTAACCTTCCACCCTTGGGAACTCTTTCTCTAACCTAGTCTACTAAGTGAGGAGGTTTTACAAACACATCAACCCTACTTCTATTTCGGGTTCACCATTCACTCTACTTCCTACGATTACAAGAATGATCCACTTCAACTCATTGGAGACCCAAAACCACCACTTTCACAAACAATACTTGCTACTCAACCCTTTACAAGAAAAGATAATCTCAACGCATGAGATTTTACATTTAAGCTCAAGAAAGAAAAATCCCTCTAAGGATTTGATATTACAATGTAAGCTCTAATTCATATTTGAGAATGAAAGAATAAGTACATGAAGCTCTTTCTCAAATAGAAATATTTCGATGAATGATTGGAAGAATTTAGCTCATGAAAGTGTTTGATTTGCTTGTCTAAAGCTTGTATACTAAGGCCCCTCTATTGACTTGAGCAAAGACAAATTTCAACCTTAAAGGCTTTATATAGGGTCCAAAAATTGCAAGCAAATCATGTTACAACGGCTATATTTTTGCTTTGACACGATAGCTTCGGTCGACCAGACAAGAGAGTAGGTCGTCCGAAGTGGTTCCGAATTTAAGTTCAAAGGCTGCTGTCTTGATCTCGGTCGACCATGATAAGTGGTCCAGTCGACTGACTGAAAGTAAAGTCTTCCGAGATTTTATAGCCATTGGAGTCTTGGAACATTCAAAAGTAACAAAGTACAAAAGACACTCTGGTCGACCAGACAACACATGTCGGTCGACCAGACTTCATCAGGTCGCCCAAGGTCTAGGATCCGTTCGACCGGACTTCAGTCCATAAGTGATTTTTTCACTTTGTAAACCTTCTAATGTTCTCAAACTAATGCCCAAGTGTTTTTTACAGATATTTAAAACATTTTAAAGATCTTAGGCATTAACCAACACTTAATAGATGTTTTACAAAACTTTTGAAAGATTAAATCAAAGTATAAAATATGGTTTGGAAAACATGCAAGAGTATGAACTTCATCATACTATATACTATCATTCATCAAATATGATTAGTCGCAAGAGATATTCCTATAAGCATCTTGACTAATCTTCTTCTTGGTCTTCAAGTCTTCAAGATGAGTTCCTCTTTGAGCTTGGACTTGAGACATTTGATCAACCTCTTCTTGTGATGAAGCTCTTTGTAGTCTTGTCAAGTTGTAGCACCTTGGACTTCAGCATTTGTTGATATTCCTTTGATTTTGCAATATCTTCAATAGCATTGTGTATGACCTTTTGGCTTGTGTTATGGAGACTTGCAAAATGTAGATTCTTCTTGTTTGTAGAATGATCTTTGAAATCCACAAGAAGATCTTCCTTTGATTTTGCAATGTCTTTCAATGGCATTGTGGATGACATTTAAGCTTGTGTCATTGGAGAATTGCAAAATGTAGCTTCTTCTTGTTGTAGAATGATCTTTGATGTGCACAAGAAGCTACCTTTCAATGCATGTATGAGTGTATAATATTTTATCATTGAAACACAAGCTCACACAAACATTAGAACTTCTCAATGTCTTGTTATCATCAAAACAAGATTGATCACATTAGCCCTTAGAGCTTTCACTTATTTCTTGTCTCCAATTATCTTGATTTGGTGAGTAAAAGTAACTCCTTAATTTTTCTCTATTAGGCATAGGTCACCTCTTCCAACAAAGTTAAATTTGTTGTTCATTTTCCTTTCATACTTCACATAAAATGTCAAGGAGGACTAGTACAATTGGATGCAGTGCTTCTGATTTGTGCCAATAAGTCACTAATTCAACACCCCTACCTCAATATTAATGAAAAAACATAGCAAATATCAAAGTTATATCACCTCCGAATGGTAGCTTTCAAATTCAAATTGCAGTTTCTTTGCAGAAACGTACTTCCCGACAATACTGGTTTGCTAGCAATTCCTCCATGAATTTTATTTGATCAATACCAAATTTTGGCGCGATATTTCTCAAAATTTGTTAATATAAGAGAATGCAGCAAATGATTGCTATCAAAGACGCAGAAGACATTCATTTAATTTCTATCTTTTGTTGATGGCGTAAAGACGGAAATGAAATTCTCCAGTTCCTACATTCTACCTCACCAAGATCAAAGTTTGAATTTAAATTGAAAATCCCACCATTTCTTGAATTGAAAAACTTGAGTGAGATCCCAATCCAAACTTTTCTAAACCACAGACTTCCAGACAATTATACTATCTACATCACAGGTTGTACACATCACTGCCTTCGTCTCAAAATAGCCGCTCTATTGGACAAGTTGTACATAACTAGACCTACCACAAAATAATAAGCGCTACATTTGACCTTTTTTTTTTTATCTCATAATAGGTGCTACTTTTACAATGATCAATAAACATATGTTACCATTTTTACCATCCTAACCACTACTTCAATTCCATGGAGTAAAAGATGTATGTACTTTGAAGGACTCATTAATATATGAGCAAAGTGTAGATGTAACACTTGATATAAAATAATACACCACCCAACTTGTAGTCAACGAAAACCAGAATTCATAATAGAACGATTATCTTCCAATGCAAAATAAACATAAAGAAAATAAAATTTGAAAATTGAAAATTGTTTTTTTTTTAATGAATTAAAATTGTTGGTCATCTAAATTATCCTTTTTTGTTTTCACAAGTCATTTAATTGTTTTGATATGTCACTTAACACATCAATTATTCCAACCGGTTACTTGAGCAGCCTAAACAAGTCAATTCAACAGAAGAGGATAAATTTTGTATGTAAACTGTGTCTGCATTACTCATGGACCTCTCAGTACCACGAGGCATGTGCCTCCTCAAGACAACTACTCGAGGTAGGTTTTATAGAAAGAACCAAAATTGACAAGCACAATAAATATTTTAAAAAATATAATTATAGGCGCTACACTCAATTCGTTCATCTTGTGGTGTAATAACAAAAAACAGCAATACACCAGAACCCCAGTATAGATAAGGAGATCAAAACAACTTGAAAGATATTATTAAACTACCAGAACCCAAAATATGCTACCAAAAAAAAGTTCATACCTAACTACAATCTGTTTGAAATTTTGTTTTCCAGATCAGAACAGAAGAGAAAACAAAAACAGTAGACAGCAGCTTCCAGTTCAACAACAGATATCCCATGTAGAAGACAGCAAAGCACGTATATGAGTACAAAGGCCCAGAAGGAAAACAGCTATCCCTTCTGCAAGAAATGAAACTAGAATGAGCAGAAAATTTTGATAAAAGATTTCTTCAAACAGTTTCCTATTACTTCTCATATCATATCTTAGGCACTGTTCAGCCGACTCTGCTGAGATTCCAAGAGCAAACCCATGGCCACACATTTAAACCATGAAGAATATTCACGGCCATAGCTCAAAACTCTTACATGGATGCAAATATATTATGTTAAAAGTCAAAAGACTATTGGTTTTCTATATTTTAAATTGGCTGTAGGCGTACCGAAAGGGTAACATCCTTGAGAGACCTTCCATATTTGTAGCCTCACTCATTATTTTGATGCAACGACTTGGGGTCCTCTGGATTAATAACTGACAAGTTAATGTCAGAATGCCCTCGTTTGCCCTTGCGGCGTGAGTGGCTTGAAGTACCATTTCGATTGGACTTCTTTGGCTTTTTACTGCAGTATTTAAGTGTACAATATTAAACTTCATTTGAGAAAGAGAACTTGAAGTATTACGAACAAAAAATCCTACAATTTTAAAAAAGAACAGCATATATTCCACTTTTATGATGGAATTGGTAGAACAAAACTCACCAGATGATGGCTGAACAAACACTAAACAGGACTATAATGGGCAATGCCAACAGAGCTGAAGCCTAAAACAATTGAAAAGTCATCAGGTAAGAATCCTATCATACTCCCGCTAAAAGCAAAAAGATTCATTAGTTTTATCAACAAGAAAAGAGCACATTTAATATCATAGTCAAAGAAACAATACAATGAACCACACTAGTTCCTTCGTGGCAAGTGTCTGTGTAAGCTCATGCTTCTTCAACGCTCTCTGGACTGTTCCTTGTACCTATAGACCATACAGAGAAGTACTTTCAGAAAATCACATGCCTGAATTATTGTGCTACCACAATGCCAAATGCAAAGAAAGCTATCCATTCCTCATTATTTATCATACAACAAAGTAAATTACGAGCAACATCTGAATCACAAATCCTTTCCATGGATCAAAGGTAGAATAGTTTGCAATCTGAGCTTCAAGAAGACTCGTGATTGTCGAATTTCTTTATTATTCATGAGCTTCAGTGCACAAAAAATAAAATTCAAAGAAAGAGAAGAAAATTATCAGCCGGCAGAGGACCAAAATCCACCAGTACATCAACCAACTTTGTGAACCCAGAGAGCACCTGACTTGATGCTTGCTACTCCCCCACCCGCAACCCCCCCCCCCCCCCACCCCCAAAAAAAAACTGCACCCACAAACTAGTTGATAAATTAATAGCTCAAGTGAAATGAGCAAGTTCCTAGATTTGTTGTCCCCATTACTGCCATGACAGTCGATGCTCGGCCTGCAATAAGTGATTTCTATGGCAGATTCAAAAACCAATGGTTTACAAAATGTCTTTTAGTTAAACAATGCCCAGCCAGCCCAGAGACCACTCACTACTTAGGTCACCTCATGTCCAAGTTCATACAGAAGAACAAAATGTGAAATTTTAGAAAGCAGCATGAAGTCATGTAAGCTTGGAGCAAAATCAATTCTGACATTTATCATCAATATAATTAACCTTTAAGTCTTTAACGCAGATGAAAATATTAGTAAAATCTGTCATGACCAACTAACAGAGGGTCTATATTACCTGTTGATGGTACGAAGTTGCAGACTCAAGAAATTTCCCAAAACCTTGAACTGCCTCCTTTGCGTAAGGCTCCAAAACAACTTGCATGTTCTCAATATGAGGTCTCGCAACTGTAGCAACCTGATCGATATATGGTTTGCTAAACTTCTTAACTTCCTGCAGAAAAAATTGGGTTAGCTTCAAGATGGATCTCCCTGTTCTTTTTTTTTTCTTGGATTTGCTTACAATCCTACCAGAAATAGCTGTTACTTCTTTTTCTTATTGAAGATCCCACAGAGTGGGTAATTAATAAGCCTCTATTCACATTACCTGAAAATAAGGATCTGCCAATTCTTGTACTTTCACAACATGAGGAGTTACAACATCTTTAGATTTTACATAAACCTCCTTTGTTTTTGTGGTGAGTAATTGCACCTGTGGTTCAACATGAGTGGCAATGATCAACCACTGCTCTTTGACAGCTGGGACCAGTTTCTGCAAAAATAGGATAAAAGCAAATGAAATGTGTCAAAAACATCAATAATGGGACAGAATAGGATCATTCAAGTTGCAGATGGCACATATCTTTAAATGTTTCTCCATTAAATTGGCATCTCCTCATGCAGCACTAACTTATAACTAAAATCTACTCTTTCCCGTCTTAGAATCTCAATCATTTTTCTAGGCAAAGATCTTGCAGGGAAAGGATATTATTCAACCAAAACTATATGCTCAAATAACCATTATAATTTTTCTAAGCTGCTGGGAACAAGAGTTCCTTTAAACAAGATCTTGCAGGACTAGCAGGACAAAGGAAGCCAACAGAAACATCCGGCTAAAACTTCATTGTATTTTAGTAGCAATGTGTTGTGCCATGGTAATCTACATCATAATATCACAGAAAAGAGGAAAGTAAGACCAGTAAATACATATCCCAGATAAATAAGCATTATAATATAAAAAGAAGGATGACAACCAGAATTACAATTGTCTAGAGTGCAAGAGAGGGAATTATACGGAAAAGGACACTTGTTCAGACTTCAGACTACGCCTTTAATCTGCTGCTCATATCCACGAGCTTGCAGGTTCAAGACTAACGAATTACCGGCAGAAAGAGGAGAAAGATAAGCATATGAAGCATCACCTTCAGGATGTGTACAATTATGTCCTTGAAGGAAGACTTATTTCATAAAAACAAAATTTATGAATTACACGAGTCACTCAGGTTACCTAATAATGAGATGCAAGTCATCTTCCAATAAGAACTTTTAAATACTGTTGAATGTGAGCATTTGGTGCTTACTGTTTTAACAGTCTCAATGTGAGGTTCAGCCCACTTTTCAGCCTGAGCCTTCTTTTCAACAGCCTGAGAGAGTATATAAAGTTATAAACAGAGAAAATATTAGTTCGGGGAAGGGCAGAGAAGCTCGTAACAAACAGTACTATTATGAAATGCAGGCAAAACAAGATCAAGCTGGCAGCATATTGCAAAACAAATATATGTACCTTCTGCATCAGTGCCTCAGCGGCAGGCTTTCCATGTTCTTTCCAGTGCTTCTCCAAGAGTGACTGCAAGTGGGTAACATATTCAAAAAATGGCCCCTTAAACTACCAAAAAGTAAATGAACTTCTACAAAAATTACCTGATAATGTGCTACATGAACTGCAAGCCAGGGAGGAAGCCATGCACCATGAACCTGATATTGCAAAAGAAAAAGAAGCTTATCAGAATGCTCTAAATGAATGCACTTTGTAATTTACTTCCATGTATAGTGTTCTTTCAAAAATATAGGAACCAGAGGCAAAAAACTGCAGTTTAGGGCAGAAAATGAAATCTATAGCAAGCAGGTGAAATTTGTAACCAGAAAATATTACTCCCTCCGTTGTGAGAATTAAGTTAAGTGTTAGATTTCAAGCAAATATAAGTTCTAAAGACAAGAATGTCCTTGCATTAATTGAATTTTTAAAAAGAAAAAGTCTCCTCTCTTTCTTCTTTGCATTTAATAAGGGCAAAAGTGGGAAGTAGTTGTTGAAGTATCATTGGATCATTGGAACTATGAAAGAACAACTAAAGTCAGAAAATAAAAAATGCTACTTGGGACAACTAATTTAGGACGGAGGGAGTACAAGTTTTTAGTATTATCCAACTTTGTGTGCTATTTTTAAGAAAGGACTCCATATCCTTTCTGAAGAATGCAATCATAGACACATCATGTACGCCAGACACCAGTGAAACCATGCTTTTTTTATGCCTTCTGTCCTTTCCATTCCCCCTGTGGATATCCATGTCTTCTCCTCCACTCTCACATAAGTATTGGAAATGTTGATCTCTGAACTACAATATTTCTTCTTCTATCTTTAGTTCTTCCCTTGACTTTGAAGTAATCTATCCTAAAAGAGACCCACACCAACCACATGGTATCATGGCAAGTGCCACCAGGAATCTACCATCAAAAGGGGGAAAGAGATGTTTCTCCACAGACTTGAGCATATATGCATCTAAGCATCTCAAAGAGACAACATAAAGAAGACTCATCCCTCCGGCGAAGCTAAAGTTTCAGACATGATCACTTTCTATCACTTGCTTTTTGCATTTGAAGTTTCTTCAAATGTACTTTTCCAGCACTCAAAATTGTAAACTGAGGACAAAGACACTATAAATATTCGTTACTGCTCTATACCACCATCATTTACCTTCCACCAATTGTCATCTATGTTACTCGGACACGGGTACGGGTGTCGGGTACGGGTATGTATTTAGGTTCGGGTATTTAAACATCTAAAATAAAGGATACGGGGACACGCCTCCAAATTCGGACACGGGTACGGGGATACGTAAATTACATGTATTTAGGTGCCAGTCTTCTCTATTACATGTTCCCTTTAAATATTGCTGCAATTTTGTTCAAGCTCCAAACTCCGCCCAAATTCACAGCGACGGCAACCATGGTCAAAGTACCCATTTGGAATTGACCATGTCGGGTACGTTTGCCATACCAGTACCAGCGTCGTACCCGGTACCCGGTCGACACGGGTACAGCATGACTAACTGGAGAGTCCGAGTAACATAGATTGTCATTAGCAAATAAATTTATTTTAGAAAAATCCAAAGAATTATTCTCCCACCACTGTTATTTCACCATTGGCATATACCAGTGTACAATTTTCTAATATAACCGGTTAACAGAAAGTTATTTGGGAAAAAGGACATAGACAGCTTCCTAAGCCTTTAGCTATAATGGCTCCCGTGTGGCCATCTAGAAAGGTGAAGAACCCAGGCCCTTGACTGGGCCTTGGCATCACCTATTACAATCTTCACATGTAATTTCTCAAACGCTCAAAATCTTAACATGACAACGAAGTCACTAGAGAAATTTCCTAAAAAGTGCTCCACAGCACCATTAACCCACCTTTTCTACCAGTTATGATTAGCGGATAACTTTCTTCGGGCAAACCCACAGAAATTGCTTCTATGCCATCATTATTTAACCATTGGTACAGTGTTATCAATCCCGAATAGCGGCGCGGGATAACGGATAGCGAGAGAGGTGCTATTTGGGTCGCCGGTGACTGGTGGAGAAGAGTAGATGATGGAGATGATAATAGATGGAGTAGAAAATAGCATAATGTTTTTTGTTGTTAGCTTTTAGCGGCTGCAGTTGTATTAGCCATTAGGTTTAGGGTTTCTTTGGCTTTGTTATTCCCATTTTGCCCCTATTTACTCTTTTTTTTTAATGGGCAAAAAAAGACTTTTCATTAATGATCCAAATTGCACCGCTATCGCGCCTCTATTTCCGCTATTTGATAATCAGCACCCAAAATCCGCGATGCTATGGAGGAGTCATAGCAGCCAAAGGCCCTCAGCACCGCTATCCCGCCGCAATTGACAACACTGCATTGGTATATCGCAGTCCCAATTCTCCAATATAACCGGTAAACAGAAAATATTTGGAAGCAAGGACTAAACTGCTGGCATTTTCCTTGCAAGACTTTCTAACAATGATAGCTCTTTTATGTAGCCATCTGAAAAGGTGAAGAACTGACACCCTTCACTAGACCCTCGCTTGTAAAGACTCATAGACCATCCACCACCTCAAAATCTTGCGCACAATCGAAAATAAACCAAAAGGAATGACATGACGAGGTCCTAGTACCACAATCTCATCATGGGCATCAATGACCTATCCAAAGTTAACCCATCAAATCATCATTCTCCACTCCGAATTCTGCACTGAATATGTCACCGTCTATCTCTTTTCCCTCCCTCAATTCAATGGAAGTCAGAACTAATTGCAAAAAAAGTCAATGCATCCCATTAGATCTATTCAAAATATTCAGTTGGTATAGTTTGGTCCTATCAAATTGTTAACATTATGACCTTAAAGTGTGGAATCCATTTAGAAAGAGTTTCAACAAAACATCCCATAATCTCGAGCTTCGCTTTAAGGGCAACCTTTGGCTCTCTTACCGCTTTTGGCACGTGCATAGCAAGAAGATTCCAGGGTGAAGCAGATCCTTTAGCTTCAGTGACAAACTTCGCTGGCATGTAGAAACTGACAAGTTACGTGAACTTGAAATATTTCCCCTTCTTTGGTTTTGGCATCACTTCCCTTTAATGTGTTGATTTTGATTGTGAAACTTAGATTCTTTTGAGTGACTAGCATGGCAGTGATCATGTTGCGGCAGAGATGGATAGTAAGAATATAGCGAATAACATATGAAATGAAACTTCAGAATCAAAGTTATTTCAATACTTTTATATGTTTAATTGACACTATTTATCTGCGTTTTCAAAAGCAAGGTTACCAATCAAACTAAATTTTATAAATTATTTTGAAATTAAAGAATGAAAACAATTCAGGAATTTCTGAAAATTAAAGACATCTACAAGAAGCACATAAAATCATTAAAAAATCAAAATAATAATAATAATTGATTAAGAAAAGAAACAGAGAACTCGTCCAAGTTTAACCCATGTAACCTTTTCCCAAAAAAAAAAACAACAAACAAGGCTAATTCATCACATCTAACCAATTAAACCAAATTATTCATGCCATCAAAGAAAAATAGAAGTCCGCAAGTCCTTTTAAAAAGGAAAGAATTCATGCCAGCTTTCTTATTCAATTGAAACATGATTCAGCTATGGTAACAACAAAAAGAGGAATACAAGATTCAATTTCAGACAAGAAGTGTGTCACGTGATTCCGGAGGAAGAAATCAAAGAAGTTATCCATAAAATCATGATAATACAGTAGCACTCTCAAATTAGCTTATTTACCTGCATTAACTCATTGATTTTTGATGTGGCTTCAAACTTTGCCTTCTTCATTTCTTCCTATACAGAGTAATAATAACAAGGAAAAGCAGACACTACTTAATCACCATACTACCATAGATCAATCAATGTTACAAGCACTTGAAGGGTTTTTTTTAATACATGCCTCAGCAATTTGAAGAGCACGCTCGGTTTTACGTAATTTAGCCTTCTGTTGTTCAATATTCTTTTCTAGCTGCAAAAAAAAATAAAAAAATAAAAAAATAAAAAAAAAAAGTTATGGAAAAAGAAACAGAGAGTTATCTTCTACCACAACATATATGTTACCAAGGAATCAATTATTTTGGAAACTCTGAGAAGGAATGTGATTTTATATATTTGCAGAAAGGCTTTAATTCTTAAAGCCAGTAAAATTTCAGTAAATGTCTATATACATATACGACAAATACTATCGTGTACCATCTAGGGGTTATGATTGATTAAAACCAAACAAATGTATAACCTTAAGTGATCAAAACTTACCAATCAGAATTATTTGTAACTACAGAAAGCAGAATAGAAGATACTGAGGTCCATTTGGATTTGATTTTTAACTTGAGCTAAAAACACCTTCTTTGAGTTTTAATGGGGTTCAGAGTTGACTTTTGTGAGATGAAAAGTAGGGCCCATAGCAAAAAACCGAAAAGAAGTAGTTTTGAACTCGAGTTAAAAACAAATCCAAACAGTCCCTAAAGATGAAAAGATAGCACACATGCAATAGAATGTAACTTTAACAAGTGGATTAAATGTTCACTTTGCGGAGAAAAAGCTGGTAATGATAAAACTCTCATTTTTACCTCATATGTAGAAATGGAGCATGCCCCCTAAGTATAAATAAGAAGACATCATATATGTTAAAACTAAAATAAGGTGTCATAGATTGTTATTAGGACAAATGATATCATATGGCAATGATTGGGTTAGGATAACACATATGTAAGTAGAAAAGGACAGTTAGAGCTAAAATCGCAACTATAAGACTCAACTCACATCGTCAACTTTGGAATTCAGGTCAATCACTTTCTTCTCAGCTTCAACTGCCTTAGCTTCTGCTGCCTCTTTCTCCTTGTTCTTCAAATCAAGCTCCTTTTTAAGCTTATCAACTTGTTTTTCTAGTTCAATAGCTCTTGACTGAGCCTTTCCCACAAGCTCTTCGCCATAAAGTGTTCCCTTTTTCTGAGAAGCAACAAATCAAACTTATTGAAAGGAACAAACAGGTTACAGAGCAATAATTGTCCAATCTAAAAGTAAATGAATGACATCAAATAACTAAGAAACGTGAATTGAAAGGCTCACTTGAAGAGAAGCTATCTCGCTCTGCAGCGATGCAATGTTATCAGTTTTCTCTCCAATGGTCTTCTCTTTGTCAGCAATCAGATTGTCCTTTCCTTTTAATTCGTGAGTCTTCTCCTCAATATGCGACTCTAGAAATGTACAAGCCGCATAAGAGAGATAGAATCAAGCAAAACAAAGTAATTAAATTATTTATTGTAATGCAGAAAGATACAGTTAGTGATGCAGTTTCCAGACTTGTAAAGAACCTTGCAGACTGTATATGACATCCAAGATACTTTATAGACAAAATTATTTATTTTGAAGAAAAACTGCATATTTTTAGCAATTGTGGGTTTGGGGGGGGGGTTCAAAAATAGATATATGAATAAACCAATAATTACTACTCAAAATAATTTAAGCTAATAATTCAATGAAACAAATGTATTTCAGCAAATTCAACAACTGAACTAACCAAAATTAAACCCAAATAAATTCATGTTAGCAAAAGAGTTGAAGCGAACTAACCGAGAGTACGGATCTTGGATCTGAGTTGTACAACTACTTCATCCGAGGCATCAGATTTCGGCACTTGGAATCGATCAACATCATCCTCGATACTATCAGCTCTAATCTGACCGAAAATTAGAGCAACTAAAGCCACAATTAAGAAAAGGGTTTTCAACGCAGCCATAGATTTGGCTTCGCAGCAGATCCAAACACTATGATTGAACTGCAATTGATTGAATTTAATGGCAGAAACAGTTGAATTATTGGGAAATAAATTAGGATTTCTGTGTCTATTTCAAACTTTGAACTTTGAATGGCGTGATGTGTTAGGTGGAAAAGATGAAGGTCCCAAATCTTTCTTTATTTTATTTCCGGCCTTTATTTTTGTTGTTATTACTTCAAGCTCCAGATATATCAATATCTGTAATTATGCCCCCTCGATTGAGTTTCTTCCCAAAATAAATAAATAAATAAATATTTGCAAGTGTTATATTTTCAATTTATGGATTCACTATCTCCACGTTGATATAAGAGTTACAAGTACTCCATAACTTCTCCATTTATAAATCATAAACTATCAATTGATGTAAAACCTCATAACAGACATTCTTGATTGATATAACTAGATGACGTGTTGATGTAAAGAGACACTTATGAAATAATACTAGAAGCATTTTTACCATCTCTTTTATCTTGTCTACTTTCTCTTTAGTTTATATACTAGGTATTAAACCTGCATGTTACGCAGATAGCTACATATAAAATTTTAATTTTTTACATAGTTAGATATTAGTGAATTTTTACACAAAAAAAATTAAATTTTTCCATAGGTGTCCAATCAGACCCTTAATGTTTTGTGAAAGATGATAGAGACTTGAACTAAGAAATTTCAATTTTATAGTGAAAACAAATACACATCCCTATAGCTATTTGTAGGGGTTCGAAAAAATTACACATATCAATTTGAGGAAGAACAATGGAAATTGTGGTTTTGTTTGCAAAAATATTACCTTAGAAGCCATCTTAGCATCCGCGGTTTCTCGTTGAGGTCCTTGAACACATTACTCCTACTGGATTGTGAGAAAGCACAAAAAAGAAGAAGATAACATATTTTTTCAACATGGAAGAAAGATAAAACATTTATCAAATCAAAATAGATAGAAAGGATAGCAACTTAATGATAAAATAATGGGACCCAAAACAGTACTAATAATAAAGAAATAGCAGAACATAACAAATAGCATATTAACAGCGATGCAGACAACCGTTTCCCAAATACCCTTTTAAGAAATGCAGTTAACGACTCAACCGAGCCTCGCAAAACTCATAACTCAGTGCAGGACGGTAGAGTGTAGTACATTACAGTAGGGACAGAACAGAACAGTGGATTGCACAGCCGCGACCTGCGGACGAACGGTATCGTCCGCAGCAGACAGTAGGCTACTGTCTTCTTGTGGACGAAGCTGAGGACGATTGGTTCGTCCGCAATCTGCGAACATAAAAAAAAATAAGATGAAAAATGGTAAAAAAAAATGTACCAATTCATTCCCAACCCATATGTGACCAAATAAACACAGTTAAAACTGCAGGTAATGACCAAAACAAGAACGAACAAACAGATTACAACAAGTAAGTGAATAACCACATTCTTCGCACCTAAACGATTCCATAACCCAGTATACGACAAGCGCCACGCTTTGCCCATCTGGTACACGCAATTACAACCCCGTCTAGATACTTAGAATATCGCTACAGCTAGACACACAATCTCAACACATGAGCTCACATATCTAATCTCTACTACTCAGCAATAACGGCAGTGGTCCCAATTATCAACCAAACTAGAACGGTTTCAGTAAACTCGTGGGTTTGGATTCTCCCCCAAACTACAGTACACATATTTTAAGGTTCAATCCTTACATTGTCTCATCATCCCCCATTGAGGACTCCACAAAACCACTACCGTACCTAATGATTCACCCATTAAGTGTGGGCCACAGGACAAAACAGAGCAGAAGACCACTTGGGGTCACAGAACGGATCAGGACAGAAGGCAGACTGAACCTGCTAACTAGCGATCCTAGATACAAGCTCAATAGCGGGCGACGACGCGGTCGACCAAATCATTTAGGACTACAACAATGACTCCAATTAAGACGACTCGATTGACACCCAAATAAGGCAATTACAGAACAGACTCTCAACAACACACATAACATGACAGTAACAGAACAGATATAGTACAGATTCAGTTTATGAGTATAACAATTAAATAACGAAATTGAATCAAGTTACATGGCATGCTCAGATTATCCAACAAAGCAGAAATTCAATCAATTACGATGAACCCAAATATTCAAGAGTTAATTAACCCTAGCAGTTTATGCAATTGATTATACTCAACAACTTCCTAAAATACACCAGAATAGTACCCAAACAGTAAACAGTAATCCGGAGCAGAAATTAATAGAGGAAAGCGAGGCCCCTACCTTGAATCCTTAGAAAAAGCGATAAACGTACTAGTGCTGGAAAAATCTGGTTCTGCCCTCCACTTCTGACATACATTACGGAAAAGCTAACAGTTAAAATCCCGATCCCTCCAGTCAGATTATAGCTCTATCAATCTAGTTTCTAAATAAAAAAGAATTACTTTGATCGGGGTTCGGATGTTACCTGGGCAACGATTCTACTGAAAGTGCGCAAAAAACGAAATTCATAAATCAGCTATGATGATTGCACTCCCGAAGCGATAACTTCCTGCTCGGGCACTCGAATGGCATTTTGTCTGCTCTCCCTCGAAGCCCCTTCGAATATCTTCGATTCGGTATATCTCGCAATGAAAACTTAATGCCGAAACCCTTTCAATTATCGTGTCGAAGTTGATCAAAAAATTTGTTTCACATTATCTTTTTCTTGGCTGTTTCTTGCGGCTGGGAGCTGCCTCCTCTTCTTATTTCTTTGCACGGCTCCCTATGCGGATCACCCTACATCCCACGTTTGCTTTTTCTCTTTTTCTTTTAAATTGTTTTTTATTTTATTTCCCTTCAATCCCAGTGAAACCTTCTTCATATATATATATATATATATATATATATATATATATATATATATATATATATATATATATATATATATATATATCAATTCCATATATGTATCCCAGATCCCAGTGAACTCCTTTTCTAAAGTTGTAAGTTAACCAACTCTACCCTCTCTCTCTCTCTCTCTCTCTAACCAGCTCTACCCTCTCTCTCTCCTGCTTCTTTTTTTCCCTCTGCCTCTGGCCAGATTTGGCCATTGACTCCGGACAATGGTCTAATCTTGGCTAGTTATCTGCTTTTGTTCTGTTTTTATATCTCTATTTTGTACCACAAATCATATAAGACTTCTTTCAAAGTGTTTTTTTCTTCAAGATTCAAGACAGGGGGTTAGATCTGTCTCAGATCTTCACAAATCTAGACTTTTTTGCTCTGTTTCTAGGAGAAATCTTTCAACCCGAACTTGATCTGGGTCATTTATCAACTTTCTACATCTTCCCGAGATAATTTGTAGGACGGTTGATACGCCCATGGTCCTATAAATTGTTGATCCCTAAGGAAGATGTTGAAATTGATTTTCTCCTGCCTCTATGGTTCAAGGATTGCAATGGAGATGCTGCGAAGAAGAAGATTATGTATTTGTTAATCTTACTAGTTTTTATATTAGTATCTCCTAACCATCCAAGTTTTTTTTAGTGTGGCTTTTGTCTGTTATCATGTTTTTTAAATCATTGTATAACTTTTATTTTCTTGTAATTTCAGATTTTCCTTTGATTGTAATAGCCTTGGCTATTTTGTGATTAACGAAAAATTTTATTCAGCAAAAAAAAAAAAAAACTCCTTCTTTTCTATTTTCTTTATTTTATTTTATTTATAATAACTACACCACTCTTCTAGATGAATCACAATTAAATCTCTCAACTTCGATACGCGTGCGAAACGCCCCTAAATAAAAGTATACAAAAATAACATGTAACATGTTATAAATTTTAAATGGGCACAGTCACATAAACACGTGAAATAAATTACGCCTATACCATTAATCGCGCAAAAATTAATTACACGTGTAATATCACGTACACAAAAGTTACGGGTATCACAGGAACTCCATCGTCCTTCGCTTACTATCAGCCCACCTCTTCTGCCTGTCTTGAGTTGCCTTGATTCGCTCCCGAATCAACGGTACCTTCTCCATCGTTACCTGAACCAATTCAGGACCCATTATCACCTTATCTCCGATGTCATCCCAACGTACCGGTGATCTTCACTTCCTCTCATACAACGCTTCATATGGTGCCATCCCAATACTAGCTTGGTAACTGTTGTTATATGCAAATTCCGCCAAGGTAAAGTGGTTTACCCAGCTACCCTTAAAATCCAAGACACATACCCGCAGCATATCCTCCAAAGTCTGAATTGCCCTCTTGGACTGCCCATCGGTCAGATGATGTTAAGCAGTACTCAAAGACAACTTCATCCTCATAGCCTCGCTGAAACTCTTCCAGAACCAAGATACGAACCGTGTTTCTCGATATGAAATAATGCTAACCGGTACCCCATGTAGACGAACAATCTCATCCATGTAGAGCTGAACCAATGTATCCATCGTTCTTGTAATCTTCATCGGTAAGAAATGAGCCGATTTCGTGAGTTGGTCCACAATCACCCAAATCGTATCCTTCCCGGTCTTATCCTTTGGCAGCCCGACTACGAAGTCCACAGTAATATGTTCCCACTTCCACACGGGAATCTCAAGAGGTTTAAGCAAGCCGGCGGGTCTCTGATGTTCCAAATTAACCTGCTAGAATGCGAGACACTTAGCCACAAACTCAACTACGTCTCGTTTCATGGCTCTCCACCAAAAGTTAGCCTTCAACCCCTTATACATCTTTGTTTCCCCCGGGTGCACTGATAGTTTAGAATTGTGAGCCTCCTGAAGAATTTCCATTTTCAGCCCCGAGTCTGAAGGTACACACAACCAGCCCCGAAACCGAAGACTACCATCCTCGTGTCCCTTAAACTCTGATTCTGCCCGACGGTGAATAAATCAGGATATCGTCGATGAAGACTACCACAAACTTATCTAGGCAATCCTGAAAGACTCGGTTCATCATGTCTATGAATGTCGCAGGTGCGTTGGTCATTCCAAACGACATCGCAAGGAACTCATAATGCCCATAACGGGTCTTGAAGGCACTCTTTGGGATATCCTCGGGTTTAATCCTCAATTGATGGTACCCCGACCTTAAATCAATCTTGGAAAACACCTTCGCTCCCTTCACCTGGTCAAACATATCATCGATACGTGACAGAGGGTATCGATTCTTGATCGTTATCTTGTTCAACTCCCGTTAGTCGATACACATCCGCATACTACCGACATTCTTCTTCACAAACAAAACCGGAGCGCCCCAAGGAGAAACACTCAGTCTTATAAACTTCTTATCGAGAAGCTCTTGGAATTGAGCCTGCAACTCTTTCAACTCCGCAGGTGCCATCTGATACGGGGCCTTAGAGATGGGCTCCGCACCAGGTTGCAACAAAATCTCGAAGTCGATCTCCCGAGCTGGTGGAATACTCGGCAAATCATCGGGGAACACATCCCCGAACTCATCCACCATAGGAACGTCCTCAAGCCGGACTTCATTATCACCCTTCGCCATTGCGTAAGCCATAAAATCCTCGCAGCCCTTCTTGATGCACTTTCTCTCCTTCATCGCCGAGATAACGGGCATACTCCGACCACTCATTTTCTTAACGGATCCCTGAAACTCAAACATATCCTGATCCCCAGTCACGAACTGAATTTTCCTCTCCCGGTAGTCAACCAAAACATGGTGTTTGTACAACCAATCCATGCCCAAGATCACATTGACGTCCACCATCTGAAGCTGAATGAGATCCACTTCCAACACTCTCAAGTCTATCTCTACTCGACACCCCTTTTTGAACCAAGTTACACTCCAACACCTTCCCACTAGGCACCATAACTCTATAGGTCTCCAAAATACTAACAGGTGAGGTCTTAAGTATCTTAGCAAACCTACGAGACATAAAGGAGTAGGTTCTCCCGCAATCAAACAACACATACGCAGGTACGGAGTTGATGAGTAATGTAGGTAACCACATCGGAAGCATCACCTGCCTCTTGTTGAGTCAAAGCAAATGCCCTGGCATTAGGCTTCGGCCTGTTATCTCCCACTTTCGTTGCAGTCCCAATAATCTGACCCGTAGCTGGTGGTGGCTCTGGACACTCACTAACCCTGTGACCTACCTTGCCACACCTAAAACAAGCCCCTGATGCCCATCTGCAGTCCCCAGTGTGCACCCTTCCACATCTCTCACAGGCTCTCAAAGGTCCAGCAACAGTTGGTGTCCCCTGTGGGTCCCCCAATCCTAGTCAAGTTAGCTCCAGTCCCTGCCCCTGGCCTACAGGTATTGGTTGGTCCCGATCTGGGAACGAACCTCTTCCCAGCAAAAGGTGCAGCTGAGTTGTGAAGAGAACTTTGACCCTGCGACACAGCTGTATAGGGCTTCTATAATACTCGTGACTTTTTGCTTACGTGTTAGTGACGTGCAATTAATGTTTCATGATTTGTTATGTTGAGTTGAAATTATTTTGCTACATTATATAATTTCGTGTCGATTAAATTCTAAATCATGTTACGTGTTATTTTTGTTACGTTTTGTTGAGGGACGTTTCGCTCGCGTATCGTAATCGGGGAGGTAGTTGTAATTCACGTGGATGAGTAACTTAATTAGATGTGTAATTGGAATTGGAATTGGAATTAATTAGAAATTTAAATTGGATTAAGAAAGTTAACATAATATTAATAAAATATATAGAAATTACATAACATATAAGGAATCAATTAAATAAGGAATATGAAACAAATAGAAAATAAAATAAAAATTAAAAGAAAAGAAATAACAGTTTCGATGATCATGGGAGAAAGGATTTGAAAATTTAAAAGAAAAAAATAAATAAATAGAAAAGCAAGGACCAATCGTGGGTCTAGGGAATCACTCTTGAAAACTGTAAGTAAAGAAGAAAAAGGGAAACGGCCGCTGAGAGAAAAAAAACAGTAAGCAAACAGAAGGTTTTTGAGAGTTTATTTTGTGAGATTCTGACAACTTTGAGAGGTCGCCGAGGGAGCATTTCTTCATCGTTTTCGATGCACAATATACCAAAACGACAACGTTCGTGATAGCTACGAGTGAGCGCAGACGAGAGTCGAATCGGAGTTCATAGCAGAGAGATATCGCACCGGGAGTTCATATTTTTGTTTGCTTTAATTTTCGTTCGACAAGGTAAGGACCCAATCTTTATTTTAATTTTCTGTCAAATTTGTATATTTGTATTGGATATTTATTTGGATTTGTTTAAGGATTGATTTGGTGTATATATTGCATAAACTGTTAAGTTACAAATTAATTACATAATTGGCGTTTTATCGTGTTGTTAACTGAATTTATGTTTTGGAATTATTTATGTTTACTATGGATATTTGGATTTCAATTTCCGAATTATTCTAATATTGCCATAAGTATTAACCGCGTGTTCGTCGATCGATAATTGGATAATTTGGATATTTAATATTTGTTTCGTTAATTACCACTTTGGTCGTCTTTTGGTTGAGTAGTCGTCGTCTTACTTGGTCCTTTGTCTTTTGGGTTTGTCGTTGTACCTATTTGGTTGGTCGTCGTCGTTTATTTGGTTTTGGTCGACCGATTCGTCGCCCCATTCGAGCTCTTGTATACGTCCACTTTATGTATCGCTGAATCCTGGTGTTCGCGATAATTATGTGTGTGTGGATACACGGACCCGGACCCTAGCGGGAGAAACAAGTTAGGGCTGCTAACAGTAAATTGTGGAGCTCATGTGTGGGTAATGACACAATGGACGTATTCTTTATTTTATTTTTGGCATCCATCCGGGGGGAAAGATTCAGCCGGATTCTGATTTCTATGTGGCCTTTCCTTAGTGGATTATTACACGGGGACTGTTAGCAGTGATTATGGGTCTGGTTAGACAATTGAGCTTGATTGTGGGATTGTAGTGTCATAGCGATAACTATATTCGTAATGTCTAAGCAAATTGTGTAATCGTGAATATTGTATGGCAGGCGTGCTTGCAGTGGATTTGGTTGTGTGAGTGCTTAGACGTGAAGAGTATAGTTGTTTAGCTTAACTGTTGATTTTCACTTATTTGGTCTTTGTTCGTTTTATACTTGATTGTCTGATATAACTGTTAGTTTGTAGTGAACGAGTAGTATGGGATGCTCATGGCACGAATTCTGATATGGGGTGTCAGATTTGATAAGTATAGGTGAACATTTGTTTGGGTCATATCTGATACTTGGTTTTAAGTCCTTTTAACTTGTATTTTGGGTTGGGTTTGAATTGGTGCAAGATAGTACACTTGTGTACAGGTTTTGCACTTATTTTTCTGGTTTTCGCAGGTCACGGATGATCCAATCGTCCTACCATTCGTCCGCAGAATGACAAATAGCTAATGTCTTTCCGCGAACAAAGTCGCTGACGATGCTTCGTCCGCGTGTCCTTTCGTTCGTCCGGTTTGTGTATTTGTCGACCGGAGCTTCTCGTGATTATCTCCAATTGTCTGATCATCATTCTCGTGTTTATCTCGATCATGACGTTGCTAATTTTGAAGCTCTAAGGCTTCCATTCGTCTTGCCATATCCGTCATCATTGTATATAACCTTTTTGAATCAAAGGTTTCACATTTCTTTGATGGAGATCCCTGAAAAGACATATTTATAATGCAAGAAAAACACTCAAAAACGTTAGATAGCAAAGAAAGATTCACTCTTTATTCCAACACCGCTCGTATAGAGCTTCAAACTCTAGATTAAAAAATGGGTTCCTAACTTGTTGCGTTGACACAAAGCTGAAAAATAAGGAAAGAAATCCTATCTTTGACTTAAACGAAAAGCTTTAGAAAGATAAAGATGAAGAAACGAAATCCTAATCGAGAATGGAAACCGGTTTTTGATGATCTTGATCTCTTGATTTTCTTGCTCTTCTTGACTCGGATGAACAGTAACGTGAACAGTAACACCTTTTTTTTTTCAATCAAGCAAACAAGAAAGTTTATAAAAAGAAAATAACGTACACCGGGAATTGAGAAGAACATTTTGCTCTGATACCACCTGATGAAGAGCCGAATGGTACAAGGTACCAAAGAGTTCGACTTTTAGTTGAGCCCGATCTTTCTCTAATTCTCGAACTAGTTTCTAGGGAATATAATCAACGCAACACTAAGGTAGGCCAATTATCGATAGAGGCTGAAACGCCACAACAAGAGAAACTAAACTTGTTGATACAGTAATTCAAGAATGAATGAATTCTTAAAAGAAGTTCATACACGAGAAGCTAAGGAATAACCTTACCAAAATATCAATATATCTAACGTAAATAATATGTAGGCCGAAGCATCTCTTAAATAGAGAGTTTTCTGTTCCCGACAACAAATAAAAGAAGAGTTCTTGAAGAAGTAGGACTCCTACAAAACAACTTGCTATCAAGTAAACTACTTAAACAAGATAATGGACAACATGTCCTATTCTCTTGTTTCTATGCGGCTAAAGTAACAAACTAAGCTGATATTTACCTAATTATGTGAAGAGTCCTAATAGATGTGGGACTCTTAACAATTGGATAACAAACTATGGACCACATGTCCTTTATTATAGCATCTACTTGCTATCACACGCCTAAAAAAACATAAATATAGTAAATAATATGCTGAAAATAATTAAAGTCTAGTATAGACTTTAATTGTACATAAAAAGACTAAAATACCCTTTTTTTAGCCACTTTGCTTGTTTGGGCCGATTTGCACACTTTGAAGAGTTAAAAGGTTGACTTTGTCATCATCTTTAAGTTGAATTATAGTTTCCTCTTTAACCTTGATATCTCGGACCAATCTTGAAATAAGTTGATTCACCAACTTGGTTCTTTGTCTTGTCATTGGTCCGTGAAGATTTGTCATTGTATCTTTGTAGGGCATCCCCTTGGATGGTCCCTCATCATCCCATCCCCCTTGAAAAAAATGATTCTTCCTTGAAACATCATCATCATCATTGAAATATGTATCAATAACTCTCTATCATAAGTAGGATAATTAAACGAAGCATTGATTAATTTCTCGCCAAAGTATGCTAAAGGTTTACCTTGTTGTTGCAAAACAGGCCCAATACCTAAACCTGAAGCATCACATTCAACTTCAAACATTAAATCAAAGTTAGGAATACATAAAACGGGAGAACAAGTAAGTAATTGTTTCATCTTCTCGAAACAGTCTTCTTGCGACTTGTCCCAAAAGAATGAAACGTCTTTCTTCATAACTTCATTTATTGGGGCAGCAATCGTGCTAAAATCAAGAATAAAACGCCTATAAAAGCTCGCTAACCCATAAAACGATCTAACTTGTGTCAAGCTTGTTGGTCTCGGCCACTTTTGAATGGCTTGAATTTTTACCGGATCAACACAAATACTTTGAGAACTAACTATATATCCAAGAAAGTTAACCGAATTAGTGCAAAAAATACACTTTTCAAGTTTAGCATATAAAGTTTGCTCTCTTAGAATTGTAAAAACAGTTTTAAGATGTTCTATATGCTCTTCTAAGTTTCTACTATAGATAAGTATATCATCAAAATAAACTACAACAAATTTTCCAAAGCAATGGTGAAATATGTAGTTCATTAATCTCATGAAAGTACTAGGTGCGTTAGTAAGACCAAAAGGCATAACAATCCATTCATATAATCCATATTAAGTCTTAAATGCGGTTTTCCATTCATCGCCTTCTTTCATTCTAATTTGGTGATAGCCTTGAGTTAAATCAATTTTAGAAAATATTAAGGCACCACTTAACTCATCTAGCATTTCATCTAAGTGAGGAATCAAATGTCTACATTTAATAATCCCTCCGTCCCAAATTATCTGTCCACATTTCCTTTTTAATCTGTCCCAAATTAATTTTCCACTTTCTAAATAAAGGGTTCATTAATGGTGATTTTTCCAATCCTATCCCTTGCATTGAATATTGGAGAGAGAAGAATAGAGAAGGAAATAAGGTAGAATTAAATAAGGAATAATATTAAATAGGGTCATGTTTGACATTTTACCATATTCTAGCATAGAATTTGATAAAACCTTAATTCCCGTGCAAAATACAAAGTGGACAGATAATTTGGGACGGAGGGAGTAGTTATCTTATTAATATCGTGACAATCCCTACATAATCTGAAAGTCCCTTCTTTCTTAGGTACTAAAATAACCGGACTAGCACAAGGACTTAAAGATTCTCTTACCTGTTCCTTCTCGAGAAGTAAATCGACTTGCCTTTGTATTTCTCGGGTTTCATTCGGGTTGGCTCGGTAGGCAGCCCGGTTTGGCAAACTTGCTCCCGGAATGAAGTCGATTTGATGCTCGATTCCGTGAATAGGAGGCAGCCCTCTTGGCAACTCCTTGGGAAATACGTCTTGAAATTCCTGTAAAAGATCAAAAGTAAGACTAGGTAGAGAAGAAGATGTTAGATCAAAGGAAAAATAGTTACAATGGAGAGACCTTTCGGTTTCTCTGAATACTAACAAAACAATTGCTTGTTTTGCTCGTATCGCCCTATCTAACTTTCCCGGGTTGATGAATAAACACTCTTTCCTCTCTTTTTGTGAACTCTCCTTTTGTCTCACTAAGCTCACGACTTTTACATCCTTTTTTCCCTCTAATTTTACCTCATAGGTTTGATCACCCGTCTTTTTCCTCTCGCTCTCTTTTCTATTCTTTTCTCTCTTCTCTCTATTTATGGACATTTGTCTATGTACCTCACATGCTGCATTTAAAGACAAAGGAGTTAGAAGAAACTTTATATTATCCTTCATAAGACTATATGTATTTTCTCGTCCCCTATGATTGGCACTTCGATCATATTGCCATGGCCTCCCCAAAATCACGTGACTTGCGGTCATCGGGACCACATCACACAAAACCGAATCATTATATCTCCCAATTTTGAACTCTATCTCAACTTGCTTATCCACTTTGATTTCACCACTATTATTCAACCAAGATAACTTATAAGGCATAGGATGTGCCCTACATGGTAAATCTAGTGCGGAAACCATATCATAAGAACAAACGTTAGTACAACTTCCGTTATCAATAATTACTAAAATTGACTTGCCTTTAACGTCGCACTTGGTTTGAAAAAGATTACTTCTATGTTGACGAAGATCATCCAAAGGTTGAGAATGAAGTAGCTTCATCGTAACCAAAAGTTGATTATCAAAAGACGAATTTACCTTAATTGTCTCGGTTTCCTCCTCATAATCCGCTTTCTCGGTTTCCTCATCACTCACCCATGATCCATTGTCCAACATGCTCATTGTACTCTTGTTAGGGCAGTCCCTAGAAATGTGTCCTTTGCCCCTACATTTAAAACATTCCCGTACAATAATTGGAGTTGAATTTACCTTCGTTTTGGCCGTATTTGATGGATTTTGAGACCTTACTGCCCCAAACTTCCCCGTGGCTATTTTTCCACCATTAAATACCTCTTTACCCTTGCTTTGGCTCGGCAAAATAGTAGAAAAATTCTGGGGTGGATTCGGCTTCTTCCAAGGTTGGAAAGTTGCCGGTTTTGCCCTTAAACTCTTTTCCTGTTGTTGTCTTTCGATCTTCTCTGCATAATATAACATAGATGTAATATTATCAAGATTAGCACGTTCTACCTTTGTCCAGATTTTGTCATTTAGACCAGCCAAGAACCGAGCCATTGTTGCCTCATCTCCTTCACTAATATCGGCCCGAATCATTGCAATTTCCATTGCCTTGTAGTATTCATCGACCGTTTTATCACCTTGACTTAATCTTTGCTAACGATTGTAAAGTTCCCTTAAGTAATTTAGAGGAACAAAACGTCGTTTCATCACCGCTTTCATCTCGGCCCAAGTGGCAATTTCCGGTTGTTCCACTTTTGCCCTTGTCTTGGTTTCTTTGTCCCACCAAATAGATGCACATCCATAAAACTCCATGGCTGCTAGCTTTACTTTCTTTTCTTCCGAATAATTATGAACATAAAAAACATGGTTAATTTTACGAATCCAATCTAAAAACAATTCGGGATCATTGGTACCTTCGTAAGACGGAATCTTTGTCTTAATTGAACCAAGATTGTTGCAATTCCGTTGAATAAAATCACCTCTTCTCAGCTGATATGCGGGATTGTTGATAATCCGGTTTGCTTGAATTGCCAAATTTGCCGGATTTGCCCGCGGTAATGGTGTTACCATTGGTTGTTCATTATCTCCAACCGTCTGATCATCATTCTCGTGATTATCTCGATCATGACGTTGCTAATTTTGAAGCTCTAAGGCTTCCATTCGTCTTGCCATATCCGTCATCATTGTATATAACCTTTTCGGATCAAAGGTTTCACATTTCTTTGATGGAGATCCCTGAAAAGACATATTTATAATGCAAGAAAAACACTCAAAAACGTTAGATAGCAAAGAAAGATTCACTCTTTATTCCAACACCGCTCGTATAGAACTTCAAACTCTAGATTAAAAAATGGGTTCCTAACTTGTTGCGTTGACACAAAGCTGAAAAATAAGGAAAGAAATCCTATCTTTGACTTAAACGAAAAGCTTTAGAAAGATAAAGATGAAGAAACGAAATCCTAATCGAGAATGGAAACCGGTTTTTGATGATCTTGATCTCTTGATTTTCTTGCTCTTCTTGACTCGGATGAACAGTAACGTGAACAGTAACACTTTTTTTTTTTTTTTTTTTTAAACTTTTTCTATAGACTTACCCTCTCTTGGCCCTGTGTTATCTTGAATGTTCACGAAAAACCGAGATGTATAATAATTGTACACGGCTATGACAAGTTTAAGGGGTGACAAGACCAACTCTTGAATGTTCAAATGGAACCAAGAGGTTTTCTTTTGGCTTGAATCTTTGATCTATCACGGCTGCCAATTTCTTTACACCGTCGATTTTTTTCTTCTTAAAAAAAAAAATTTCTCACGGTTGCCAATTTTTTTTATACCGTAGGCTTTTTCTTCTTTTGTAGAATAATTTTTTTTTTGTCTTTTCTCAATCAAGCAAACAAGAAAGTTTATAAAAAGAAAATAACGTACACCGGGAATTGAGAAGAACCTTTTGCTCTGATACCACCTGATGAAGAGACGAATGGTACAAGGTACCAAAGAGTTCGACTTTTAGTTGAGCCCGATCTTTCTCTAATTCTCGAACTAGTTTCTAGGTAATATAATCAACGCAACGCTAAGGAAGGCCAATTATCGATAGAGGCTGAAACGCCACAACAAGAGAAACTAAACTTGTTGATACAGTAATTCAAGAATAAATGAATTCTTAAAAGAAGTTCATACACGAGAAGCTAAGGAATAACCTTATCAAAATATCAATATATCTAACGTAAATAATATGTAGGCCGACACATCTCTTAAATAGAGAGTTTTCGGTTCCCGACAACAAATAATAGAAGAGTCCTTGAAGAAGTAGGACTCTTGGAAAACAACTCGTTATCAAGTAAACTACTTAAACAAGATAATGGAAACATGTCCTATTCTCTTGTTTCTATGCGGCTAAAGTAACAAACTAAGTTGAAATTTACCTAATTATGTGAAGAGTCCTAATAGATGTGGGACTCTTAACAACTAGATAACCAACTATGGACCACATGTCCTTTATTATAGCATCTACTTACTATCACACGCCCAAAACAACATAAATATAGTAATAATATGCTGAAAATAATTAAAGTCTAGTATAGACTTTAATTTTACATGAAAAAGACTAAAATGCCCATTTTTGGCCACTTTGCTTGTTTGGGCCGATTTGCACACTTTGAAGAGTTAAGAGGTTGACTTTGTCATCATCTTTAAGTTGAAGTATAGTTTCCTCTTTAACCTTGATGTCTCAGACCAATCTTGAAATAAGTTGATTCACCAACTTGGTTCTTTGTCTTGTCATTGGTCCGTAAAGCTTTGTCATTGGATCTTTGTTGGGCAGCACCTTGGATGGTCCCTCATCAGTTCTGTTCTGTTTTGAATATTCTGATCTATACCATTTTGTTCTGTTATGCACTGTACTGTCCTGTCCTGTCCTACAATCTTAGTCCTGTGGGACTCGAGTTGAGTCGTTTACATTTTATTTCCAAAAATGGGTATTTTGGGAAACGAGAATCTGTTGAGTCTATTTATGTTGTACTCTGTTCTGTATTTATTTATTATTACAGGTCCTTATTGAGCACAGGAGCTCAGTCCATCCGCTTTCTTATTGTACAGGTGATGTAGATATTGATCCTATTTACGATGATGATACTTGGGAGGGGCCATTCGAGGAGTGATCATAATCTACGTAGCTGTTTTACATTAATTATTTCAATTGGAACACTTAGTTTTATTTCAGTTATTTCATTTAAAACGCTTAGACTTTTTCTATTAATGTAATAAGTAGATTAATTTCTGTCATGTATTCAAATTTCAGCTGTTAAACCTTTACTTCGGATTTAATGCATAATGAATTTCCTTTTAGCAACTCTGTATCGTAGGCGTTGGTGTCTCATCGACCAATGAGACACTGCCATGTCATCACCTTGGTTACGGGGTGTGACAACCTATTTCTATCAGTCTCAGTAGTCTTGAACTCTGCCTCCACCTCCAGACTTCTGCGATACGCATCCATGAATGTAGTAGGACGGTACCCATACAAGCTAGCTCGAATACAAAGCAACAACCCCCGTCGAACCTCTGGTTTTCATCTTGCCATCCTGAATGATAGTAGTAGCATAATTCCCCAGCCGGTTAAACTTACTAGCATAGGCGGAGACAGTCATTCCTTCTGTCTACCTCCGATTGAAGAACTCGTTCTACCTTGCAGCCTAAAGGTGTCAGGGAAATACTGATCTAGAAAATCCTCCCTGAATCTGACCTAAGTGATAAGCCTTTCTTGAGCATACACCAGTTCTACTCCTTTCCACCATTCTGATGCCTCAGACGTGAGAAATGGGATAACCACATCAACCTTCATCTCATCTGGCACTCTCAAGATGTGAAAGTACTGCTCCACCTCTTCTAATCGAATCTCCGCTTGGCCAGGACCCATTCTTCCATCAAAGGAAGCCACACGCATTTTTTTCATGCGCTCGCAGTACATTCCCGGATTAGACTCAAACCTACGACCTCTAGGAACCCCGAAAAACTTATTATGTGGTCACAAAGGCAGCTGACAAGTCATGAGCTTTCCCTGCATTGGTTGGTGGAGGTGGTGGTGATACGTTATATTGTCGAGGAGGGACATTATACTGCGGTGGGGGAGCATAGTACTGTAGGGGAGGCTAATTGTATTGTGGTGGTGCATTATACTAAAGCAGTGGTTGGTGGTGGTGGTGGTAGATTCAGTGGCAGGTTTTGTTTTGGGACATTCTGGGGTGGTGTGTTTTGTTTTGGGTTATAGGGGGTGGTGGTGGGAGACTTTGCGGTGGTGGTGGGGTGTTTCAAACCCAGCATTGTTATCTTGGTTCTGTTGCGGAGCTTCAGGTTGTTGTTGACTTGAAGACTCAATAACCTGTCTTCTTCCACCTTGATACCCACGACGGCCATAAATAACAATTGGTAAGTAGTAATCATTACCGCTACCCTGGTTCGGATCCATTGTAAACCCCCAACAATATACATGGTAAACAGTTAAAACATGTAATAAATTTAACAAGTTAACATGTAAGGCATGAATAAGTAAAGCATAGTATCACGTAGTTCAAGATATCACATAGCATGTATAATACACATAGCCACAAGATACAAAGCGTCAAGTAAACAGAGCATCCTAGTACATGGTCTCTACCCATCACACACTACGTGTTCTTCTTATCCAAAGTTCATTACAAATTTTAACTCGAAGGTTCGACCTGCTCTGATACCACTTTTGTCACACCCCGCGAATGGGATGATGACATGGCAGTGTCTCATGGGTTAATGAAGCACCAAAGCCCACAATTAGAGATTATTAAAAAGAAGATTCGATTATGTAAGTCCATAAATGGGAAAATGCACAAGCGGAAGCAGTTATTAAACGGAAATAAGTCTAAGTTATTACATCCAAAAAGGAATAACTATAAAGGAAAATAATATTGTTCGTAATCTAGCAGTTTAGGATCACTCTTTGTAATCCCCGTCCCAAAGGCCATCATCCAAGTACTGGTCATCACCTATATCATCTGCAAAATAAGAAAGCGGATGGACTGATCTCCGGTGCTCAGCAATGACCCAAATATAATTATAAATGTACATAACAGAAATAACAGAAACAGACAACATAGATTCCCGATTTCCAAAAATACCCCTTTGGAAATATACTCGACACGACTCACTCAAGTCCCACAGGACTCAAGGTATAGGTCAGGACAGTACAGTGCAGTGCAGAATAGTACAGAACATAAGAGACAGAATAGAACATAACAGAAATCTGCACAACTGCGGACGAACCATTCGTTCGCGGTATCGTCTACGGGTACCTGCGGATGAATGGTTAGTCTGCGGTATCGTCCGCGGCAAGACAGTAGCTACTGTCTTCATGCAGACGAATGCGAGGACGAATGGTTCATCCGCGACCTGCGAACTTCAGAAAAAATAAGCTAAAAACTTGTTAAAAAATGCACCCAAAAAAATACCAAACCATCCCCAACCCAAAGGTAACCAAATAAGACTCAACCAAGCAGCAAATAATGACCAAACGAAGAACGAACATGTAAGACACCAAATAAGCAAGATAACCACATTCCTTGCGCCTAAACGATTTCATAACCGAGTATACGGCAAGCACCACACATTGCCCATCCTGTACACCCGTTTACAACCTTGTCTAAGCACTTAGAAGATCGCTACTCGTTATGACACACAATCCCACTTAACTAAACAGGTTATGCAGCGGAAATAAAATGACTCGCCTCTAATAGGATCTTTCACGAGTAAGAACCTTAGACTACGGGATAGTATTATACCTTTCGAAATGCAGAATCTGTCTGAAACGGTTTCAGTTGTCACGAACGGAATGCCACCAACGAGGCTCCGTCTCTCCCGATATCCACTCGATCTTCCGGGGATGGTCCTCTACTGCTTGGTGCTAGCCAACGCCTTGTAGAAGTCTTGAAGACACTCTTCAAGATGGAGTATATATATGACCTTACGAAGAACAAGAAACAGTTTTCTTACTTCTTTTCTATTAGCCAAAGCTAGAAAAGAAGTCCTTAGAAAATCTGTCTTTTCTTTCTATTCAAGTTCTCTTAATGCTCTCACTTTTTCTCTCTATTCTAAGCTCTCAAAAAGCTGGAGAAAATGACTTAGGAATGCTAAGAAAAATCAGCATTTTCCTTAGTCATTCAAGAGATAGTGGGGAGAGTGAAAGGGGGAAGTGGGAGATCATGGAGGAAACTACTCCTCCACATTCTCCACCACTTCAACCTCCTTTCTTAGAGATAAGAGCTGAAAATATATCCTATATTTCCAGCCATAAGGTTGGCCCAATCATATTGGTCGGCCCAACCCGATTAAGGGCCCAATCCAATCCCGGCCCGACCTGGCCCAATCGAATTGGCGCACCTTAGATTAAATGTACTCCAACAAGCCCAATCCAGTTGATCTATGAGTGCGACCCAGGAGGTATCTATGATGTTGGCCGTGACATCATATGTCACAGGTAATGAGAGGTATCTAGCAACGCATCATTACCCCCAATTCATAAATATCTAGTGACTATCATAGTCACACCATTTGACATTTGTATTTAAATCCTTTTGTCCTTGATATCTAGATTGAACACAAGTCATGGAAAAAGTCACACTTGTATTGTCCAATCTTTTAGTCTAATCAAATGACATCAATATCATATACTGATTCATTTGTTCATGGCCATGAATTAGTCAGAATCCATCAAAGGGGCCCAAGATATATCTCCTGCTATATAGGAGGGACAAATCCTTTCTGCATCTCATTCATCCTGAACAAGATTTGTGATATACCCAATAAATGCCTTTATTGCTCACCCTGTTACGGATAGCATTTAACATTATCAAAGCATAACACTAGCCATGCAAGAACTTTTGTGAGACCTCAAGTCGAAGGATCTTTTATACAACCCAGTCAAAAATTGAGAAACACCGATGACTATTATATAACAACCCATGGTGTGTTTCTCATGTCGGGTCTGTCCAGTATAATGATTCTCTAATCATATATACTTATGTGACGATCCGATATCTTATATCAATCACTGCACATACTAGTCTTACGCATTATTATTGTCCTCGAAGATTCCATAATAATGTTCGACTAGGGACGTTTCAGTATTCATAACATTTATGAATACCAAGGACATATTATTTATTTATGTTGTTAAGAACGCAGAAACATAATGAAATAATACTGGAATTTATGCCTTTTATTCATCAAAATGAAAATTACATAAATACGATACAATAATCTCCCACTTGCACAAAAAACCCAAAATCATCTACTGATTGGTCTTTAAGAGCATACTAATGACTGTCTCTAAAGATCAGCCCTCCAGATATCGGATACCCATGGAGCTAGTGTGACGATCATGCTGCTGCTGCGACAGTGGCTTCGTTCAGTGGATCGGCAACATTGTCTGCCGAATCTACTCTACATATATGCACATCACCTCTCTCTATAATCTCGCGGATTAGGTGAAAACGCCGTAGTACATGTTTGGACCTCTGGTGAGATCTAGGTTCCCTAGATTGTGAAATAACCCCATTGTTGTCACAATAGAGGTCTATCGGGTTCGCAATACTTGGAACCACATCGAGGTCGGATATAAATTTCCTGATCCAAACTGCCTCCTTAGCTGCTATGTACTCGGCCTCTGTCGTAGAATCTGCGATGGTCGATTGCTTTGAACTGCGCCAGCTCATAGCACCTCCATTCAAGTTAAACACATATCCCGATTGCGATCGGAAATCATCTATATCGGTTTGGAAACTAGCATTGGTGTAACCACTTACAACGAGCTCATCCGCCCCTCCATAAATCAAGAATGTATCCTTAGTCCTTCGTAAGTACTTGAGGATATTCTTGACTGAGATCCAGTGACGTTCACCGTAATTAGACCGGTATCTGCTCGTAAGGCTTAAGGCAAACGAGACATCTGGGCGAGTACATACCATGGCGTACATGATGGATCCTATGGCAGAAGCATAAGGGATCTCTTTCATGCGTTCTAATTCGGCAGGCGTTTTAGAACACTGTTTGTTTGATAGAACAGTACCATGTGCCATAGGACAAAGGCCCTTCTTAGACTCTTGCATGCTAAACCGCTTTAGCACCTTGTCTATATATGTACTCTGACTTAGGCCAATGATTCTCCTGGATCTATCTCTATAGATCTTGACTCCCAGAATATAGCTGGCATCGCCTAAGTCTTTCATAGAGAAACGCGTACTCAACCAAGCCTTGACAGACTTTAAGGTTAGTATGTCGTTTCCAATGAGTAGTATGTCATCTACATACAAAACTAGGAATACGATTGAGCTCCCACTAACCTTCTTGTAAACACAAGGCTCATCCTCATTTCTAATGAAGCCAAACTCACGAACGGCATCATTAAAACGGATGTTCTAGCTTCGAGAAGCCTGCTTGAGTCCATAAATGGATCTCTCGAAGCTTACATACTTTTCCAAAGCATTCTCCCGGAGTGACAAAACCTTTAAGTCGTGTCATACACACATCCTCTTCAAGTTTTCCATTAAGGAAAGCGGTTTTGACATCCATTTGCCGATTTCATAGTCATAGTAAGTCTGCAATAGCAAGTAAAATCCGAATGGACTTGAACATAACTACAGGGGAAAAGGTCTCGCCATAGTCAATACCATGAACTTGTTTGAAACCTTTCGCGACCGGTCGCCCCTCGTATGTTTGTACATTCCCTTCCATGTCGGTTTTAATCTTAAAAAACCCCATTTGCACCTTATGGGAGTTATCCCTTCAGTGGATCAACCAAGATCCGGACTTGGTTTGTGTACATGGAGTCCATTTCGCATCCCATGGCCTCAAGCCATTTCTCGTAATCCCGGGCTATTAATTGCCTGCTTTGTAGGTTGAAGGTTCATCGTGATCCACAAACATAACATCACCATGTTCCCGTTATGAAAAATCCAAATTTTTCCCGGAGGTGGACGACTGAACTCTACTGCACTCTACGCAATTCTTGTGTTTCTTGAACTAGTGCTGGCTGCACAACCTGCTTTGTGGCACTCGCCGCACAACAACTTGTGGAGTCTGCTCAATTTCCATCGTATCATTAGTGCTAGTTTGAGAGTCCCGGAACTTCGAGAAGTTCTACGCTACTCCCACTCGTGTTTCTAGAAACAAATTCTTTTTCTAGAAAGACTCCCGTGCATGAGCAACAAACACTTTGTTTTCGTTAGGGATATAAAAAGTAGTATCCTTTAGTTTCCTTAGGATAACCTACAAATATGCACTTTTCAGATTTTGGAGCCGACTTATCGTAAGTCGAGCGTTTTACAAAAGCTTCACAGACCCCCAAATCTTGAGGAAAGACAAACTCGACGCTTCCCTACCCATAACTCATATGTCGTCTTTGCAAATGATTTAGATGGAACGCGGTTAAGTGTTAAAGCTCGCTTGTCTCTAGTGCGTGTCCCCAAAAAGAATTGGGCAGGCTCGTGTGACTCATCATAGAACGAACCATATTTAATAAGGTTCTGTTCCTCCTTTCAGATACACCATTCCATTGTGGAGTAGTTGGAGGAGAAAGTTGTGAAACGATTCCACAATCTTTTAAATAGTCACAGAATTCTTGACTCAAGTATTCTCCTCCTCGATCAGATCGAAGAACCTTAAAACTCTTGCCAAGTTGGTTTTCTACTTCTAGTTTAAACTCTTTAAACTTAGCAAATGCTTCGGATTTGTGTTTCATCAAGAACACATATCCATACCTACTGAAGTCATCAGTAAAGGTAATGAAGTAGAGGTAACCACCCCTTGCATGTATATTAAAAGGGCCACATACATCACAATGTATTAGTCCTAATAAAGCATCGGCTCTCTCACCTAGCTTAGTGAAAGGTGATGCTTTCATCTTACCCAACAAACAAGATTCGCATCGATCATAAGACATGAAGTCAAATGATTCCAATAGCCCATCTTTATGGAGTTTGGATATGCGGTCTTCGTTTATGTGGCCTAAGCGACAATGCCAGAGGTATGTCGGATTAGAATCATTAGTCTTAATCCTTTTTGTATTTATATTTAAAATTGGCATATCAAGGTCTAAAATATATAGACCATTAATCAAAGAGGCGCTTGCATAAAAAATATTATCCAAAAATAACGATAATCGTTGGTTTTTGATTGAAATCTCAAAACATTTCTTGTCCAAACAAGAAATTGAAATATTATTCTTAGTTAAACTTGGTACATAGAAACAGTTTTCTAAATCCAAAACAAGTCCTGAAGGCAAAGTAAAAGTACAAGTCCCTACAAACTAGTGGTCGCAACACGTGCTCCGTTGCCAACTCGTAGTTCCACTTCACCCCTTTGCCAACTCTCTACTCCTTTGCAGTCCCTGCACATTAGTACAAATGTGAGAACCACATCCGGTATCAAGTACCCAAGAAGTAGTTGTATTTAAATTGATATCAATCACATTAATATCAACAACATAAATACCTGAGCCTAAAACAACATTTGCTTTCTCCTTTTCCAGCATTTTCCCTGCAATATAGCTTTTGCAGTTCCTTTTCCAGTGACCCTTTTCACCACAAAGTGATGACAGATAGAGTCCTTGGCTACACCACCCTTAGTTTTCAAAGTGCATTGTTGAAAGTGGTTTGCTTGCCCTTAGACTTACCTTTCGGTTTGCCTTTCGATTTCACAAAACCTTTGCTTTTGCCCTTTTGCACCATCAAGTATGGCGTTGGGCTTGGACTTGCCTATTTCCTTCTCGCAGTCCTCAACATGTTCAACAACTCAGTGCAATGGCTTGTCAATTTCATTCATGTGATAATTCGTAATGAACCGATCGAATGACTCGTGCAACGATTGCAAGATCAAATCGAGCCGACAACTCTTGCCCCCAAAGGAAATCCCGCTTTTCAAGGTTCGAACATAACCTATCATCTTAAGAACGTGAGTTCCTACCGCATTCCTTCGTACATTTTGCACTCGAAAGAGAGATTTCAATACGCCGAATCTCTCCCCGGCGTGCTTGTCCCTCGATATAGTTGCTTCAGTGAGCCAAGATCTCATAAGCCCCCCATGTCCTCATGTTGCTTCGAAGCTCGGAGGTCATGGTGACAAGCATGAGGCTAGACACATCTAAAGCATCACTACAATGCTTTTGATAAGCACTTCTATCAGCTGCCAAGCGCGAGCCTCCAGTGTAGCAGAATAGGTCGTTTCTAGAACATACAGACTTTTCTTTCATGCTTGAGAACGATTCTCAAGTTCCTGAACCAGTCGAGGAAGTTAACTCCCTCTAATTTGTCCTTCTCAAGGACAGAACACAGTGATAGTGTTTGGTTTGAATTTGCCATTTTTCTACAACAAAATACATATGCAAAGTAAGTACCGAAAAAAAAATCATTATTAGGTCTTTTATCTTTTTTAATGATTTCTCCCACTATTTTCTTCGAGTGAATAACCCTCATTATCAACTCGTAAAGTTCGTTAACTTTATAGCGGGCCAAGATCCATATTTCACCTCGTTCTGAGTCAGCTTTGGCTGATCGCCCAAAACTTAGTTATTTAGGTAGGCAACGTTTGCCAATTACATCAAATTATGCAATTCTTGGTTAGTTGAGTGAATAACATTTATTCAAGCGTATCATTATACACTTTTCTCAACTCTTTTGCCTCTAGATCCTCAATCCATTTATTGAGATAATCTAGTTAACTAGGACCCTAAGTTTTTGCCCGCGGATATCACAAATTATCCTTCGCGCCTCACCCGGATAGACACGTATGTACAGCTTTGGCATGTCCCATACTAATGTCGATCTAGGCCTTGACGAGGGCTAAACTTAGGAAGGCAGTAATTTATATTTAATTGAGGGGTTTTCTTTTTAACAATCTCACCAGAAAAGCATAAATAAAACAGGTTATGCTTATATACATATGCATCCAATACATAAAATAAAAATGCAATAGTAATCGTCATATCCTATTCGGTTTTTCCAAGCCAATAGAAAAACCGTGAAGTCAATCTAAAGGTGTGAAAAGAAAACATTCTATTCTACACCGTCTTGACCTTCAGGTGGTTGTCTCCAAATCTTCATCACAGCTGTACCTTCTAATCTAGAATTACATAATTCTAAGGAAACCTCGAGTTACATTCGAGGGGATTTGATGAGAAGAGAATTACAACTTTTGATAAAAATAGATAGGCATGATACGCAGATCGTATTTATGAAATAAACCAACAGGGTAAAAGCGATTACTATGCATCATGCTCAACTAACATAACAATTTATGGAAAAATGAGCAACCAGCAAAATGCATACTATTGCAAAGTACTGAGAGTACTCGGTTGACCGAACAGACATTGCGGTCGACCGAACAAAGTACTGAGAGTACTCGGCTGACCGAACATACATTTCGGTCGACCGAACAGAGTACTCGGTTGACCGAAAAGACATTTCTGTCGACCGAACAGAGTACTGAGAGTACTCGGTTGACCGAAACTGGAAATTCGGTTGACCGAAACTGGAAATTCGGTTGACCGAATTTCTCGACTCTCATACATACAAAATGATGCAAAAACATTTCTAGCAATCCTAATGGATGCAAAATATAGATTCATAATCCTTATTAAAATACTATAGCACATTAAGTCTATAGGGTACTCGTTAGTAGCTCTGATACCACTGTTAGAGGAATAACCGGGTCTAAACAGGTTATGCAGCGGAAATAAAATGACCCGCCTCTAATAGGATCTTTAACGAGTAAGAACCTTAGACTACGGGATAGTATTATACCTTTCGAAATGTAGAATCTGTCTGAAACGGTTTCAGTTGTCATGAACGGAACGCCACCAACGCAGGCTCCGTCTCTCCCGATATCCACTCGATCTTCCGGGGATGGTCCTCTACTGCTTGGTGCTAGCCAACACCTTGTAGAAGTCTTGAAGACACTCTTCAAGATGGAGTATATATATGACTTTACGAAGAACAAGAAACAGTTTTCTTACTTCTTTTCTATTAGCCAAAACTAGAAAAGAAGTCTTTAGAAAAGCTGTCTTTTCTTTCTATTCAAGTTCTCTTAATGCTCTCACTTTTTCTCTCTATTCTATGCTCTCAAAAAGCTGGAGAAAATGACTTAGGAATGCTAAGAAAAATCTGCATTTTCCTTAGTCATTCAAGAGATAGTGGGGAGAGTGAAAGGGGGAAGTGGGAGATCATGGAGGAAACTACTCCTCCACATTCTCCACCACTTCAACCTCCTTTCTTAGAGATAAGAGCTGAAAATATATCCTATATTTCCAGCCATAAGGTCGGCCCAACTCGATTAAGGGCCCAATCCAATCCCGGCCCAGCCCAGCCCGGCCCAATCGAATTGGCGCACCTTAGATTAAATGTACTCCAACAGGTTTCACTAAACTCGTGGGTTTGGATTTTCCCCCAAATGACGGGGCACATATTTTAAGGTTCAATACATTTACATTGTCTCATCATCTCCCACCGAGGACTCCACAAAACCACTACCATATCTAATGATTGACCCCACTAGATGTGGGCCCAGTACAGAACAGAGCATAAGACCTCTCGGGGTCATGGAACAGAACAAGAAAGAATGCGAACTGAACCTGCTAACTAGAGATCCTTTACAAGAGCTCAATAGGGGGCGACGACTCGATCGACCAAATCAATTAGGACAGAAACAAAGACTCCCATTACGACGACTTTAGTTACAAACCAAAACGGTAATTACAGAAAGGATTCTCAACAACCCACGGAACATAACAGATAACGGTTCCGATTATATGATTAACAATTAAATAAATGCAATTGAAATCAAGATATAAGGCCTGCTCAATTCATTCAATTAAGGCAGAAACGGTTAATCAAACGAAGAACACCAAACATGAAATCAATTATAACTCTAGTAGTTTATGTAACCAATTATGCTCAATTACTTCCCAAAACATACCAGAAGAGTACCCAATCAATATACAGTAATTCCGAACAGAAAATAATAGAGGGAGGGTCCTTACACGTTGCGGAAATAAAATTAAAGGCGAACCCGAATTCAGCTTTGGGGAGTTTACTTTCAGGGCGATAACTTCCTGCTCGGGGTACTCGAATCGCGTTTTGTCTACGCTCACTTGAAGCCCCTTCGAATCGGTGTATGCCGGGTCGAAAACTTATTCCCGAAACCCTCTCAACTGCTCTCTCAAAAATCAGAGAAGATAATCTTCTTTTCTCTCAACTCTCAAGATCGATGTTTTTAATTTTAATTGTAACTGATGACCAGCCCCCAAGACCCTTCAACCTAGGAGGTTTAATTTTAAGTTATTTACATTATTAGATCCATCTCCTTATATTAATTACACTCGTATCCCCGCACACAAAATAAAATGTAACACATACAACACATGAGATATGTCATCTAGCACATAGCATTTAATCATGACATTTATTATAAATCAAATAATCATGCAATTTCACAATTAATCACATAATTCTAAAATGCGAAAAATTCTGGGTTTCACAAACATACATGTAAGAATACCTTGAAAATCAACAAACAAAGAAAGCAACATTAGGCTCATCAAAAAGGGAAAAAAGAAAAAAAGAAAAAGAAAAAATAGTAATCCAGAGAATGTCCCGTAAATTGTAAAGGTTATGGAAATAGGGGGTTTTATAATGATTAGAGATGACAATTGAAGAGTCTTTTTTTTCCTCTTTTTTATATATATATATATATATATATATATATATATATATATATATATATATTTATAATGAGAATTTGAAGAGTCAAATTTTTGGGAGTTAAGCTAGTTGATTCATATTCCCCCTTTTTATGAATAATGAGATTTGGAAAAGTCAATTGAGAGTTAAGCAAGGTGGTTCATTATCACTTTTCTATTTTTTTCTTTTCTTTTTGGTTTTTGTTTTGGGTTTTGTGCCGCTTCACGTTTTTTTTAATCTTGTTTATATTTTCTATTTTTGGCCATTTTAAACTTATGAATTCTTGTTATAAGCTATGTGATTAAACTATTTGTATAAACTTATTACACAATCCAATATCTCTTAATATATTTATACCAATATTGTGCTTGCCTTTAGCTATTGTTTTATCAGTAGTTGATTAGATTATGGTAAATTTTTATAGCTAATGTTTATAGCTCTATATTTATAAAGTACATGAATATCTCAAAGCATTTAGATGTATTATAACTATCTACTTTATGGAATACATTTAATTTCCATGTATATGGAATTGTAAGAGTTTTTAAATTCAATTCATTCATGTTACATATTTTTTCTATAATCTACAATTATACATAAAATTTATAGTATCATTTGTGAGCTAAACTATTCATCTTCTAACATTGGCATTTATCTACTTTATTGAATACATTTAATTTCCATGAATAGAGAGAATTGTAAGAGTTTCTTAATTCAATTAATTTATGTTACATATTTTTCTATAATCTATAAATATACATAAAATTTATAGTATTATTTATGAGATAAACTATTCATCTTCATAGTAACTTTAGAATGAAGATGAAGACTATAGCTAAACTATTCATCTTCATAGTAACTTTAGAATGAAGATGAAGATTATAGCTCATGAATCACTATTTTTAGAAGAAAATTAATGACAAAGTTACCACATGGAAGCTTATGATTTGACCACATATCATAATATGTCACATGTTACATTATGAAGCTTCTACCTCAACTTGGCATAACTTTATATGTTATAGATTTAGTATTGCGGTTGAATTCATTCTAGAATTCCATCAATTTCACAACAATAATAATTAATGTTTGAATTTCTATGGAAAACGATGCATTTTTCAATCCAATATTTCTCAAAGCATATTTCTTGAAAAAACTAAAAAACATTTTTTTTTGTTTCGATCAGGGTGTCCACCGTCGGCATTAATGACAAATTCCTTCGTTGCGGGAGTTCTCCGAAGAGGTAAATAACTGGCCGTAAAACATGTTTCATTCTCAAGGGCATGAATCAAATTCCTTACCTCATGGTTAAGGGACGAGCTGAGTTACCACCACGACACACCTCTCGATTTAAAAAAATAAAAAATCTTGTTATATGTTAATAAGATGATAGCTCAAGGAAAATAACAATAAAATTTAATCACAAGTTACTAGAATTGGATACACAATCAACAAAAACAATTACTTTGTCGTGAACATAAATACATTTTCTCCATTTCTTTGAACACACTCATCAATAAGATAATAGCTTAATTCTTTAAAATATATACACTCCTCATTAAGTCTAAATATGATTCAAACTTCGCGCATATCAATCAAAATTGATTCATTACTGTTGTTAGCAATTTATTTATACTATATGATCATATTTTTTCAAGAAAATGATAAAATAGTTTATTTAATATTTCTAATTCGGAATGATAAATTTTGGATTCTGCAACTCTTATTCCGTTATAATAAATACATAAAAAATGGTCATGTTCTTTTTGATAAAGAAAATTAGGCTGATTTCTATATTTTGTATAAAAGGAAATCTCATATGTTGAAGTCTTATAAATTATTTTCAATAGGAACAAAGTGCTTGAACTTAGAAATAGAGGAAAGAAACTATGCAACCGTCCTTGTCCCACCTTACAATCTGAGAGAGGATTCCCTAGAGAATCTGGACCTTCGTCTAGCGGGTCACCTAATACAGACACTGACTCTGACCTCACAGAACCAAACATACCTCCCCATGATAGTATTTCTTTGGAATTGCAGGGGTGCAAATGGGGGAGGAGTTTCGCCTTTTAATTCGTGATATGATTTCCTTTCATAAACCCAATATGATTATTGATATGGTACCAACCTTGAGGCACCCCAATTCAAGGGATCACATACATAGACCAATGACGAGGCTTAGAACGAGGAACATGAATCGAATAACTACATCATTGGTTCGTATATTAAAGTACAAAGAGGATGCTAAGTTACACATAGAATATAAAGTACAAGGAAGCCTCTCAAGGTTCACAAGTGTACAATTAGGCCCTATCAAGAAAAGAGGCTAAGAAGGGCATTTTAGTAATCTTATAAGTTGATGGACAGCTTTGCGACAGTTTGGTATAATGATCATAAATTACTATATATGTATCCAATGGACCTGATTCCAGTTGCATATTAAATCTAAGAGACAGACCTACAACTTTGATGAAGACCACAAGATCAGATTCTGCCAGTTTGGAGTCCGAAATCGTCATGCAACCTGATCCAACAATCTGTCAAGAATTAGGGACGATTTTAGTCTTTTTGTACAATTAAAATCTATGCTAGACTTTAATTATTTTCCAACTATATTATTTACTTTATTTAGAATATTTAGGCATGTATAGCAAGTAGTTGCTATAATAAAGGACATGTGGTCCATAGTTGATTATCTAGTTGTTAAGAGTCCCACATCTATTATGACTCTTCACCTAGTTAGTTAATTTTCAGCTTTGTTAGTTGTTTTAGCCACCTAAGAGCAAGAGAATAGGACATGTTGTCCATTATCTTGTTTAGGTAGTTTACTTGATAGCAAGTTGTTTTCCAAGAGTTCTACTTCTTCAAGGACTCTTCTTTTATTTGTTGTTGGGAACCGAAAACTCTCTATTTAAGAGATTATTCGGCCTACATGTTATTTACGTTAGATATATTGATATTTTGGTAAGGTTATTCCTTAGCTTCTCGTGTCTGAACTTCTTTTAGGAATTCATTCATTCTTTGAGTTACTGTATCAACAAGACTTAGTTTCTCTTGTTGTGGTGTTTCAGCCTCCATCGATAATTAACCTCCCTTAGAGTTGCGTTGATTATATTCCCCTAGAAACTAGTTCGAGAATTGAAGAAAGATCCAGCTAAAACTTACGCTGTTGAACCTTTTGGTATGTAGTGCTTCACCGTTCTTCATCAATTATTCTTACCGAAACTAAACTTAACCGAGAGGGGGAACCTTGATGCATGTCTTGAATTATATGGACATGGCTTACGTGGAATGAATATGTCAGTCTGGAGGTATTCTTGCCCTTTGGAACCCTAACTTGGATGTGGAGGTTACTACATGCACTAGTCAAGAACTACACATGATGATTACGGTAAAACATCTTAATAACTTTTGCTTCCTTTTATCTGCAATTTATTCTAGCTGTGATATTCATTTTAATCGTGTCTTATGGAATAATCTTCGTAATATAGCTAAACACCATACTAAACCGTGGTTACTGTTAGGAGACTTCAATTAGTAGTTCAGAAAAATTTGGAGGCAACCCGGTTAATTATAATAGAATTCAAGAATTTATAGGCATGATTAATGATTGTAGTATGATAGACTTGGGTTTCAAAGGTCCTCCGTATACTTGGTCAAATAAAAGTCGTATTAAACGAAAATTAATTTATGAAAGACTTGATCGCTTTTCTAGCTAATTCCAAATGGTTAGAATTTTCCTTAATAATTTGGTTCAACACTTACCTCATGTCACTTAGGACCACTGCCCACTCCTCTTAACTACATATCTCACTAAACGTACTAATAGCCTATTTAGACTCGAGACTATGTGTCTCTCTCATCCAGACTTTCATAATATAGTTTCAGATACTTGGCAAAACACTGAGAACTACACCTCGGCTCTCCACAATTTTCAGAATAAAGCTACGGCTTAGAACAAAAATAGCTTTGGGAATATCTTTTTCAAAAAGAAAAAATTATTAGCCCGTTTGCATGGTATTCAGAAATATCTTAGTAACCGTTATAGTCCTTTCCTCGTTAAATTAGAAAATGATCTTAAACAAAAAATACCTTAGCATTCTTAAACAAGAACTTGAATTATGGAAATTAAAATCGTGTATATCGTGGCTTCAGGATGGGGACTGTAATACTAAATTATTTCATGTCTCAACCCTTAACCGACGACGTAAAAATAAAATTATTATGTTTAAAGACTTAGGTGGCAATTGGCACTCTCAAAGTGATGAAGTTCTTAACATTATTAATACTCATTTTCATAATATATATACTACTGAGCATCTCTCTTCTTCTAGGCCTTTCAATGACGTTTCAAAACCTAATCACTTTAACATGCCCTTTTACAATTGTTCAGGTCTTAATTTGAAAGAAATTCAAATTGCTATTAATTCTTTCCAACTTTATAAATCTTTAGGGCCAGATGGATTGCATCCTATCTTTTTCAAAATATTTAATAAGGAAACAAGGAAAATCATTCATCAAGTTGTTAGTGACTTTTTTAATTTTGGAATTCTTACCGCTAATATCAGTAAAACTTATATTTGCCTGATTCCTAAAATTAAAAAACCTGAGTTAATTTCTCATTATCGTTGTGAAAATTAGCTCATGGGCCTCCATATCCTCTCAAAACCAATTGGCAAAGAGAGGTGTTAACCCATAGCTTATATATTATTTGGATCTTCCTTAGGCACTCGATGTGGGACTTCATATTTCAACACTCCCCCTCACATCGAGATGGGAGTAAATTAAGGCCCGCCGCCCTTCTTGGGTCGTATGGTGACCATTAGAGCCCACCTGGGCATTATGAGCCCATCATCCCGCCTAAGGGCCCACTCTGATACCATGTGAAAATTAGCACATGGGCCTCCATATCCTCTCAAAACCAATTGGTAAGGAGAGGTGTTAGCCCATAACTTATATATTATTTGGATCTTCCTTAGACACTCGATGTGGGACTTCATATTTCAACACTCCCCCTCACATCGAGGTGGGAGTCAATTTAAGGCCCGCCGCCTTTCTTGGGTCGTACGGTGACCATTAACTTTGGGCATTATGAGCCCATCATCCCGCCTAAGGGCCCACTCTGATACCATGTGAAAATTAGCTCCTAGGCTTGCATATCCTCTCAAAACCAATTGGCAATGAGAGGTGTTAACCCATGAACTTATAAGTTATTCGGATCTTCCTTAAGCACTCGATGTGGGACTTTATATTTCAACACTCCCACCTTTATAAAAGCATCTAAGGCTCTATGTGAGGTATTTCTTCATGCATTCAAAAATCTTAAAGTCTTACATCTTTCCAAAGAATTCCACCCCTATAAGAGAGTTAGGTTTTCCCACCTTCATTTGTTGTAAAGGGAAACTTTGGTGGAGTTGAGTAAATCACATGGCAGAGGCTCAAGGTAGTGAATGTAGATTCATTGGCTGAACCACTATAAATCATTTGTCCTTACATTTTCTTTCTTCTTTGTGTTGTTCTTGCATCTACAAATCTACACACAAAATAATTTCTTAGAAATATTTTTCAAAAAGAAGAAAAGTTCACAAAACTCCAATTCACCTCCCCTCTTGTGTTTTTAATAAATAATACATTTTTTTTTAATAATATGACTTATTTTGTTATTTTTTAGAAACCTTTTTTAGAATACTTATTAATTACAAAGTTCGTTTTCTTTACAATATATGACTTGTTTGGTTTAACTTTATTTGTAAATCAACTTATTAACTAATTTATGGAAACATTTTCCTTTTATAATATATTATGACTTATTTGGTAACAATTGTAAGCCATAAGGGATCTTAACTTAGTTTTGATCGTGACAAACAATTGATGTAGTCGCTAATGTTCCATGTTTTTGTGATAGTGTTACCATTGTGATTGGGATCTTTAAGAACTTCAAGCACTAGCTCAAAGTTAAAGGGCACTTATACACCTTGAAGATTTTAAAGAATTCCAATGATGATTTAAGCTAGAAATTTAAGATTGTTAGAATCTTTGCTTTAAGGTATATCTTGTAAACTCAAGCTTAGCTCAAGTTCCTTGAATCACTTCTTAAAGCACAATTTTAAAATGTTTTCAACATTAGAATGCTAGTCTTTGAAAACTCAACATCTGGAAGTTAAAATGTTGTAGAAAGGCTTTCCAAAAGTTTCTTTTTTCTTTTTTTCTTTTCAAAATAGATTGATAAACTTAGAGAACTTATTTAAACGTTGGCATGGTGAAAGTTGGACTAAGACAGACATTCAACCTAGGTCAATCAAGGCTCTACCTCGGTTGAGTGGATGAAGGTATGGTCGACACACTATTTGGGTCAACATTTGATGGCTGTCGGAACAACACAAAATAAAACCTACTATTAATATCAAGGATTGAGATAGTGATGAGTAAGGTCGAATCCACATAGACTAGTTAACTACTTCTTTAAAAAGAGAGAAATTTTTTTTAGATTGAGTAAAAATAATTAAGTGATTAGAAATAAATAAAAGGGGAATCAAGTTATGAAGCTAGTTGAACCAAGCTTTAACTACTTTAATTCAAGAGGTTCAAGCTAAGGAGGAAGCAAGAATTCTTCTTTGCAATTTGAGCTTGAACTTGTTGATGTAGTTTTTGTATAAATTCTGCCCTAGAATCACCTTCTACATTAACATATTCATCAACAGGTAAATGAGTTAGATCTAAAGGGGTTAAGGGGTTAAATCCATAAACAACTTCAAAAAGAGAGTTATTAGTAGTAGAATGTAAAGTCCTATTATTTGCAAATTCAGAAACATGTAAATAATCTTCCCACCTTTCAAGTTCTTTTGTATAAGTGCTCGAAGAAGAACCCCTAAAGTTCTATTTGTTACCTCGGTTTGACCATCGATTTGTGGGTTACTTGATATAGAAAATAACAATTTAGTTCCTAACTTACTCCATAAGGTCTTCCAAAAGTAACTGATGAAGAACCTTATCAATTGGATTTATCAAGATTCAACACAAAAGGAAAAGAAGGATCTTTCTCTATCTTGAACTTAGTTCATGTGTATGCCTTACTAAAACCTCCAAGCAACGATAAGCACTTGACTACTTTAGCAAAGGACTTTCAAAGTTTTCGACACACTAGACCTTCAAGCAGTGATAAAAACTTGACTACCTAGGCAGAAAAACACTAGATGGATGATGAAACACCACAACAAGGGAACTAGGTTGTTGATTAGTAACAAGGAAAGAAAGATCTAAAAAGCATCTCAATTTACAAAGTAACAAAGGAATACACCGCACAATATTACTATCAATAGTCTAAGTAATAAAATAGCCGAAATCTCTCTTTAAATAGAGGAAGATTTTGGTGTAAAACCTAAACAAACTAAGTCCTAAATGGACTAGGAAATAAAGTAATTACAAGTATATTAAACTAACTAATACTTTCTATAATATAAACAACTATTTGGACCACATGTACTTTATTAATGCAGCTAAATAAAGTAAATAAAAGGATGAAAATTAATTAAAGTCTAGGATAGACTTTAATATACAAAATGTCTAAAATGCCCTTAGCCAATTTGCTGAATAGAATCATGTAAAAATATCCTGGCTTCTTTCTTGGTTTGAACCTCTCGGATTAGTGTAGATAAAGCTTGATTCATTCTTGCACTTCTAGCTCTTGTCATTGGACCTTGAATGTTGATCATTAGATCCCTTGAATAGCTTGTCCTAGGCATGTCCTCATCATTCCCTCCCTCTTTTGAAGGATTCGTCCTCGAATCTTCATATTTTCTATCAAAATCAAAGGGGGATAAATCAGCAACATTAAAAGAAGCACTTACACCATACTCACCTCTTAGATCAATTTTGTAGGCATTCTTTTTTATCTTGGAAAGTACTTGAAACATTTCATCTCCTTTAAAATGCAACTTGGTGTTTCTTGCATTAGGAAACCTTTCCTTTCTTAGATGCACCCAAAACCCAATCTCCGGGCTCAAAAGATACTGCTTTGCAGCCTTTATTGGCATTCTTTGCATAAGTTGCATTCTTCTTGGCAATTTGCTCACTTGCTTGTTGATGTATCTTTTGAATAAATTATTCCCTAGAATCTCCTTCAACATTTAATTACTCATCAATAGGTAAAGGTGTTAGATCTAAAGGGATTAGGGATTAAAACCATAAACAATTTCAAAAGGAGAATGATTTGTAGTAGAGTGAATAGTTCCATTATAAGCAAATTCAGCAATAAGTAAACACTCTTCCCACCTTTTTAAATTCTTTTGAACAAGTGCCCTTAAAAGAACCACCTAAAGTTCTATTTGTTACCTCGGTTTGGCCATCGGTTGGTGGATAACTTGATGTAGAAAATAGTAGTTTAGTCCCTGGCTTTCCCAAAAAGTCTTCCAAAAATAGCTCAAGAACTTGACATCTCTATCACTTACAATAGTTTCTGGAACTCTATGAAGCCGAATGACCTCCCTCATGAACAATTCAGCCACATGACTTGCATAATTGGTTTTCCTACAAGGAATAAAATGTGACATCTTAGAAAATCTATCAGCAACAACAAAAATACTATCCATACCTCTTTGAGATCTCGGAAATCCAAGGATGAAATCCATCGAAACATCAATCAAAAGTGCGATTGGAATTGGCAAAGGCATGTATAGTCTATGGGGCTTGCTTGTACTTTTGGCTTATTTACATTTAAAACAAAGTTTACAAATCTTTCTAACATCTCTTTTCATGTGTGGCCAATAAAAGTGTTCATGCAATATATCCTAAGTTTTAACAACCCCAAAGTGTCCCATTAACCCTCCCGAATGTGCTTCCCTAACAAGTAATTCACGTAAAGAACAAGAAGGAATACACAATCGGTTTTCTTTAAAAAGAAACCCTTCATGCCGATAGAAATTTTGAAAAGATGAAGTACTATATGCTTGATAAATAGATGAAAAATCAGAATCATGCTCATATAAATCTTTAATATGTTCAAATCCAAGCAATTTAGTACTCATGAAAGAAATCAAAGTGTATCTCCTAGACAATGCATCGGCTACAATATTCTCTTTTCCATTTTATACTTGATAGCATAAGGAAAAGTGTCAATGAAAGAAACCCATTTAGCATGTCTTTTGTTTAACTTACCTTGCCCCTTTAAGTATTTTATTGACTCATGATCCGCGTGAACTACAAACTCTTTTAGCAAAAGGTAGTTTTTCCAAGTTTCCAAAGCTCTCACAATAGCATACTCCTTGTCATAAGTTGGATAGTTAAGCGAAGCTCCGCTTAATTTCTCACTAAAATAAGCCAAGGGGCGATTATTTTGTTGTAGGACAGCCCCTGATGAGGGATCATCCATGAAGCTTAAAGAGGTCATTCATCTAAATGACCAAGTTCTTAACTCATGCATTCAAAATTCAAGTTTCCAAAGAAAGCCTTTGTTCCAATTACATAAAGTATTTAATCTAAAGATCCATGGGACAAAGAAGGCAAGACATAAAGATTTAATGGCTTTTGAAGGCAAGATACACAATTGGAAGGAAAACGGTTAAAGGGCATTTTAGGAAACGTGTAATTAATTAAAGTCTATTCTAGACATTAATTAGAATTTCAGATTTATGTTATTTATTTATTTAGTATTAGGCGCCATTATATGGAATAAAGGACATGTTGTCCATGTGTTTAATTAGTAGTTCAATTATAGTAGTTTACTATTCTTAGGATAGAAGAATTCTAACTTAATTAGGATTCTTCCTTTGTGGGTTTCTTGGAACAAAAATTCCACTCTATTTAAGAGGGATTTCGGCCAAGTATTATTTAGACTTGATATATTATATTTTAAGGTTATTCCTTAGTTACTTAATGAATTGATTTTCTATGTAGAACTTCATTCATTCTTTGAGTTACTGTATCAATAAGGTAGTTTCGCTTGTTTTGGTGTTTTCAGCCTCCATCGATACTTAGTCTTCTTTAGAGGTGCGTTGAGTATATTCCCCTTCGAAACTAATTCGAGAAAGAGAAAGATCCGAACTTTAACCTTTTGTGTCGAATCTTGACCTTAAAAATCAAGGTTCCTATCAGAGCAAAATGTTTATCTCTTTCTTGGTGTACCTTTACCGCTTTCTTGAAATTTTTCTTGTTTGCTTGAAATTGATAATATATATATATATATATATATTTATTTATTTATTTCGGTAAAAAAACAGAAATTTCAGCCGTGAGTTATTCTTCAAAGAGTGAACACACCAAAAGCAAACTTCTTGATTCATTGTACATTCGAATACTCGTCTCAAGAATTGGTAAATGTTCACCCCTTAATTCTTGTTTGTCGTGTGATTACATCCAAGATCAAGAATTGAAGAGCCTTCAAGCCTGAATTCTTGATAATTTTTTACCAAGAAAAGGGTTAGTCCAGAAAAAGATTCAAGAACAAGAATCAAGAAACGTAAAGATTGAAGAATCAACAAATTCATGCTCAAGATGAGGCAACAAAGTTATGAAAAAGATGGCAACTTTGATTATGATGATAAAAGGTATGGCTACGAAAGGGAACAAATTCTAAGATTTGATGATAATGGTGATTTTTATCATTATGAGTCGAGAATGGAAGACCAAATTCAGAAATCCAAATAGAAGATCCCATCTTTTGAAGGTACGAATGATCCTGAATCTTTATTTGAATGGATACATAAACTTAATGATATGTTTGCTATTCATGATTATTCAGAGGGTAAAATGGTAAAGATGGCAGCCATGGGATATTATAGTTATGCATCAAAGTGGTGGAAAGAAGAAAGCATACTTAGAGGAAGAGCGGGTCAGCGACCTATTGATAGTTGGAATGATTTGAAAGCTGAGATGAAACGGAGATTTGTTTCCCCATATTACATTAGGGAACATGTCAAACGTTTACAAATGCTTACACAAGGTTCTAAATCAATAGATGAATATTATGAAGAGATGAGATTAGCCATGATTCGAGTTGACATTCAAGAAGATACGAAAGCTACATTGAATCGATTCTTGGCAGGTTTGAATGATGATATTAGGCCAAAGGTGGAAAGAGCTAATCATGTTGATATTATGGAGATGGTGGACGATGCAAAGCAAATTGAGAGGCGAATCAAAGAGAAGAAAAAATGGACTAATTCGGCTAAATTTTCACCTCGGAAAAACCAAATCAGCCCCCTTCAAATTCTGGTTTTGGGCAGCGGCAAAGTGAGTTTAATGGAAGTTTTGGGGCTGCCAAAATAGCCACACCTCAATTAAAAGATGTCAAAACAGCCGCCATTCCATCTTCAACTAGGAAGGCAAATACGGGTTGGATTATCTCTTATCGTCATTGTGAATTGACCAACAAAAAGCCTCTTGTTGAAGAACCAAAAGCTGCCAAATCTGCCACGGATTCATCTTCAAAGTGGGAGACAAATTGTTCATCTTCAATGCCAACGGAAGACAATGAAGCGGAGCTCATGCGGTAAGACGCTTCACTTCCGACTGGTAGGTCGGGAGTCCAAGTCATGCCGGAGGGAAAGTGTGGAACCTCTATTGATCCTCCTTTAGAGTAAAAAAAGAAAAAAGAAGAACAAATGCCAACAGAATGTTCTAATTGCCACAAACAAGACCATTTTGATATGCACTGCCCAAACAATGATATAATGATAATACAAGATGATGAAAATTGGGAAAGTCATGAAGCCAAGTATGAAGCCGAGCCAAGTTAGAAAGCTTGCCAAATTATATGTTGAAAGAAGAGAGTGGTCTTACACTTGCATTCCCCGATTTAGAAGATTCGAAGATGAATCCTTTACATGGGGAAGGGGAAGATAAGGAAAATTTTCAAGAAGGAGGGAATGATGAGGGATTATCCATGAAGCTTAAAGAGGTCATTCATCTAAATGACCAAGTTCTTAACTCATGCCTTCCAAATCCAAGTCCCCAAGGAAAGCCTTTGTTCCAAGTACGTAAAGTATTTAATCTAAAGATCCATGGGACAAAGAAGGCAAGACATAAAGATTTAATGGCTTTTGAAGGCAAGATACACAATTGGAAGGAAAACGGTTAAAGGGCATTTTAGGAAACGTGTAATTAATTAAAGTCTATTCTAGACATTAATTAGAATTTCAGATTTATGTTATTTATTTATTCAGTATTAGGCGCCATTATCTGGAATAAAGGACATGTTGTTCATGTGTTTATTCAATTATAGTAGTTTACTATTCTTAGGATAGAAGAATTCTAACTTAATTAGGATTCTTCCTTTGTGGGTTCCTTGGAACCAAACTTCCGCTCTATTTGAGTGGGAATTCGGCTAAGTATTATTTAGACTTGATATATTATATTTTAAGGTTATTCCTTAGTTACTTAATGAATTGACACTACTAAAAAAAGCAACTTTTGCGTCAGGCGTACCTTAGCCGACGAGAAAACCCTTGTGCATCGATCATGCGACGGCAATATAAGGGTCGCTTGGAAAGGCACCACAAAAACTTCGCGACGGAAAGTGTCTGACGCAAAAGGGTTTCAATTTTCAACGCATTTTTTCCGATATGAAAACTTCGCAAAAATGACTACTTTTTGTGTCGCTTATAATATCTACGCAACAACCGACACACAAATTCTTTTTGTGACGCATTTTTTCCGACATGAAAATTTAGCAAAAACGACTACTTTTTGTGTCACTTATAATATCTGACGCAACAACCGACACAAAAACACTTTTTGCTACGCGTTTTTCCGACATGAAAACTTAGCAAAAACGACTACTTTTTGTGTCGCTTATAATATCCGACGCAACAGTCGATACAAAAAAAAAAAAAAAATTTGCGACACCCTATATACTATAGAAAATTGTTTTTTTAGCGTCGCAAGTATTATACGAAAATTTGTTTATTATTTTTTTGCAATGGCACAATCTGACAAAAATAATTTTTGACCGTCGCAAATGATATAATAATATTATATTTATTATTTTTTTGCAATGGGACAATCTGTCGCATATAACATTTATCTCGACGCTATAACAAAAATCAAATTACTTTTACACTGACGAGATAAAATATTCCCGTTGCAAAAAAAAAATAATAATTTTAATTTTCCCTTCCAATGAAAATCGTCGAAAATAATATTTAGCGACATATCTTTATTAAATTTTATCTGTTGGAAGTAATGTAAGCCCGACGCCAGTAATTTTTGTTGACTACCCTGTTTTGTAGCTCTTTTATTAATTAGCAATTATACTATCAGCCAGTCAAAAACATCATCCATCAGTGAGTAAAATAGTACACTAATACTTGGAAAAAATATGAACTTAAAAACAATCAGATGCAACCACAGCTCACATATTCTCAGAAACATAAACACAAACACCTATAATGCAAAAAAAAAAAAAAGACCAGAACTTTAGTCCGAGATGTCTTTTGTCGCATTCAAATGATCCAGGATGCCTTGGAAGGTGAAATTATTACTACCCCATACACCACTAGGCTCTTTAGTACTCATCCAAGATTGTGAGACATAATCTGCGGCTTCTACAAATATGGAATGCCGCAAAACTGTATCATATTTGGAAGAATGAATGTCAAACCCAATTGTTTTGACGGAAGTCTGTGCCCCAACTTAATGAACATAAGAGCTTGAGAATAAAGGTCGTGTTTAAATTCTGAAAAAGATGCATGAAAACGGGAAAAATATTACTTAGACGTGGCACCAAAAAAATAAAGAGCTAAAAGTTACTTAGACATGGTAATTATCACAAAACTAAAATAATAAAATAAAATAAAACCGAAATATGATTTTAATTATTTTCAGTAAGAATGACCAATATATTTGGATGCCATAGGAATGACAGAAATAAAAGAATGCTTCTAATTTATTTGCAGAAGATTGAGTTTGTGGCTTAAACAAAAATATATGTGTACGATTGCACAAATCATAACATGGAAAATACTAATTGTCAGACGGTTCACCACAAGACAACAAATCAAATAACATATAAGTATATAAACAAACCTTGGCAGTGTTGAAAGCTATGTTTCTCCAGTCTGGTAGAATACTCACGGACCATGGCGGTAAGGTATATGCTTGACCAAGGAATTATTCTGATACAGATTTATACTCATCTATATTTACAAGAAAGGCAGCACAACTGCTCTGGTACATTGTTTTATTTTATAACGGACTGCTGAGGTCTCCATGATATACATGAGCCTGTAGTTAGCAACATAGTGACCATAAAATCAAATTGGGGCCCCAGGGACAGAGAAAGTGGGAGTTTTGGTTGAGAGAATAATAAGAGAAAAATTTGAAGACAGGCATAGATTTAAGACGTGACCATATCATAACTTTCACAACAAAGAAGTAGGAAAATAATAAAAGTGAACCTGCCTAAACATTTATGATAAAGCTGGTTGCACAAGTTTATTGCTTTTAAACAAACTATTAAAATCAGCTTAGGAGTTACATTGGAATTGCCAGCACATGAACATTCTATAAAAGGTGTTTAGACTTTTTACATAATCAACGTAACTAAACATGTAATTATCTTACAATCAAATGTTGTTATTTTCTACTATAATTAATTAAGAGACAACTGTAAAATGTTAGGATTTAGGGGAGGACATCATAAATTCTACAGAAAATAAAGCAAGAATTTTATTTTAAAACAAAAATTATGCTTATTGAGCCACCTTGTGTATTTACAGTTGATAACAAGATTTATTAAAACTAAGATGGAAGTTTAGTTAAAAGCATAACATAAAGAAAAGTTTGATACATCTAAATTGACTTCCTGATTAGGTCCCAATTTCAAGTACTGAGTTGAATCAGCAGCAACAAGAGCAGGCTCACAAAGCTTGATAGCAGCATGCAGATCCTTTAAATGCCCCACTTAGGCTGACTCAGCAGTCCTTGAAGTGAATAGAAATGACAAAAGTAGCTTGCTCAGAAGTTGAGAACATGTTCAACCAAAACCAAAAGAAATATTGTATTTGTTTAGTCGCAAATCATCAAATGAATCAAGTAAACACTTTAACACATAAAAAACTAGCATATTCACCGATCGGAGCATCATAGTCATAGCTAGTAACATTACAAGACAACAAAAACTCTTCAAGGGCCAACCGTAGCTAAAGGGATCGCTACATAAGTCAGTCCTTCATAGAGGCTATTATGACGACTTGGGACGAAGTCTGGATTATCATCTTGAAGATTCCTCATTACCTGCCTCAGCTAACACCAACACTCATTGAACTTGATCCAAGAGGTCACTTTTAAATACTTCCTTATTGTCTATTAAATATACATGATTGTCATCATACATTTCTGTCGCTCTAGAAAACAGGATATCTTAAAAGCCGAAAACAGCCAGAATATATTAAAAGATATATCACTTTCCTTCTTAAAGTATATTGTATAAAACCCATAATCATCTTTGCAGGTGTGATTTGGAATGAAATTGCGAGAATCAGTCAAACATACTCAATTTATCGACTTTGATACTAGTAAAGTGTGAATCATTGCCTTTTATGCTCTTAGCTCATTCCTATATGCAAAACCTTAAACTATTTCAAATCAACAGCAGAAATTTCCTTCCATTCTATGGAAAATCGTTCTCCTTTATACTCACATTACTAACATTTATTTCTAAGATCAATTCATCATACCAGCCACAAGTCTAATAAGATACCAACACATCAAAATTAGAAATAGTTCGTCATACCATCCATCCCAATTTTATGTCCACATTATTGGTTTCTTGTTAGAATTGGGTTTGAAACCTGTAAAACACAAGAAAAGGGGGTGGGGGGGGGGGGGTTGAATTGGGTTTTAGTCACTCTTGCAAACTTTTTCGAAATCTATTCAAGGCAAGTGTAAGTTCGAGCAAGATGAGCAAATGCAAAACAAAAACCAATCACAAGACAAAGGATTTATAGTGGTTCGACTCACTCAGAATCTACATCCACTACCTTGAGCCGCACCCAACGATTTTCAACAACTTCACTAAGAAGACTTTTTACACTTGTGGCTAACTCACAAAGAGTTTTACAACACAACCACAATACAAAACTCACTAAGAGTCAATTGCCCACACAAAGTAGGACTTAACAATTTGCCCACACAAAGTTGGACTTATACAAGAATAACCCTATCACTAAGAAAGGGAATTGAGATAGTTTAAGAACAAGGTTGTTCACTCTTCTAAGTGCAAGATAGATACCTTTTAAGTACAAGAAGATTTAGCTATTTAGAACATATGAAGCACACTCTTTGTCTTGCTTTTGAAATTCACCTTTGAATGATTTAGATCATGGCAATGAAGTGCATTTTACTTTGAAAGTGTTTAGACTTGATAAGAAATCAATGTATCTTTTAAGTGCAAGTCTTAGAGTCATTCTCTAGCTTTGGAGTATGTATACATTTGAAAATCTGCTGAAAAATGACTCTGCAACGGTCAAATAACGGCTAGTTCTCGCAGAGTTTGGTTGACCGAACTGGGACCTCGGATGACCGAAGAAACTTCGGTTGAGCCTAACCCAAGGTCGGTCGACCGACCTTACCCTTAGGTCGACCGAAGCTCATAATCACAACTCTCTGTTTGTGCTCGGTTGATCCGAGTTAAGTTTGGATGATCCGACCTTCTGAGCTTTGAGAGATGTTGATTTTTCACACGTTTTGAAATCTATTGAAGTCTAAAAGGTTTTCTCAATATGTAACAAGTAAGAGCATTAGAAAACCGTTTTAAAAGACTTATACTTTGAAATCAAAGGCTTTTGAAATACGAACACATGTAAGAATCATTTTGAAACTTAGCCTTTTGAAAACGTGTTTATGAAAACATGCAAGACTTGAGTGTAGAGAGCTTATGTTCATGAGAGCATTGGTTAGAGCTTATAGGATAACGACTTATAATGACAAAGCTAATCTAACCAAACCTAAGTCTACAATCTTCAATCTTGAAAGATGAGCCTTGAATAATATGACTTTGAATCTTGATCATGGCTTGATTGAAGTACTTAGAGCTTCCATTATAAGTTCCGATATTCTATCACAAAGATATAAAACATTAGACACAACATCAAGTGTTTGTCCATTATCAAAAACCGAGTTCGTTCGCCCTTAGGGCTTACAAAACCAATGCAATAGTATCCATTGCAGGTGTCTATCTTCAACAGCAAAGAAAATCACGAGGCAACAACTACTGGAAAAAGATCTATGGAAGTCAGGAAGTGTTCATACTGGTATTGATTACATTGACTAGCAACAACATTTGATCCAACATTTGCCCTTTGTTCCCCATCAAAAGTGTTAGGCTGCTGATATTGATTACATTGCATAGCATCAACGTTTGATCCTAAATTCACCTGGAATCGTGGTTGAACATGACTATGTGTATTAAGAATTGACTGGGGTTCACTTTCTGTCGGAACTCTGCCCATTGACCGAGTGTGTACACGCATTGGTGTTTGCTCCTGCCCTCTACGCATTGGTGTTTGCCTCCCATACTGATGGCTGCTAAAACATTAACAAACAAATGAAAATATTGAATTTTCCATTTTAAGTACTATTTTTTTCTTATAGAATTTGTAGACAAAGAAGAACATAAAAAAAACAACAATATCATCCCTCCAATTATGGTCTTTTCATTTTAATAATTTTCCCGTACTTGAGACTCCCTTTATCATCTTAAAGCCTGAAACAAATTACTTCGCCCCATTGTAACAATAGACGTATCCCCCCAGTTAAACCTTCTGTTTCCAGCAAGAGGAAACTAAGAATATCTTTAATGCATTCTACAGAGGTTTTAATCCCATAATAGCACAAAAATTTCAATAACCATCAACTGGTCATGTTATACAAGTTATAAAGTTGTCTTATTAAAGATCATTCAATAATTCTAACATCTTCATTCAAAGATACTCGAGGGGAAATTAATTAATTTATTCTTCAAGGCATTCGAATTTCGCCAACATAACTGATGCGAAACCGTTGTACGAATACTAAGGTTCGGCTTGAATGCCCGATCTTTCTCTATCTCGAACAGTTTATGGGGAATATAATCAACAATCCTCCCGTAAGGTTGATTATCAATGGGGCTGAAAACCACAATAAGTATAAACTAAGCTTATTAATACAGTAACTCAAACATGAATGAACTCTACATAGAGAATGAAACACAAAGTAACTAAGGAATAACCTTAAATCAATATATCAAGTCTCACAATAACTTGGCTGAAATCCCTCTTAAATAGAGTGGAATTTCGTCCAAAAAGAACCCACAGAGGAAGAATCCTAATATAATTAGAATTCTTCAAACAAACTAACTATAATTGAACCACTAATTAAACACATGGACAACATGTCCTTTATTATAGCCTTATCTATATGATGAGGCGTCTAAAACACTTTAATAACAATAATAATAAATCTGAAAATATAATTAAATTCTAGAATAGACTTTAATTATCAAATGACTAAAATACCCTTTCAACCATTTTCCTTCCAATCATGTATCTTTCCTTCAAATGCTATTAGATGACTTTGATCCTTGTATCTAGCTTTATTTGAAGGCCTCTTTAACTCTTGAGCCTTTAGAATAGATACTTTAAACACTTGGAACAAAGACTTTACTTTGATGCTTGTATTCGGAATATATGATTTAATTATGAGGTCATTTATCCAAATGACCTCTTCAAGCTTCCCGGATAGTACCGTATCATCGTCTCTTTCTAGAAAAGGATTCGTCCTCGAATCTGGAGGGATTCATGGGCGGAAACTCGTTCCAAACACCCATGGATCCTCCCCTGAAGGATCCGCTCATATGAAACGAATCGAAAATAGCGGTAAAAACTTACATTTTACGGATTCAAGAAGCTGCTTCTTGAATGGAGGATGGCGTTTCTGGATGGCTAATCGCCACCAATTGATCTCCCTTGCGGAAAGTCCCTCTACCGGTATCCACGCGACGAAACGGGCAGCGATTGCTAGCTCTTCGTCTTTTCTGTTTTTCTGGAATTAGAGAGAAAAGGGAGAGGCTGAAAACTGAAATCTTATTTCGGGTTTCTTGGTTAATTTCGGCTAAAAGAATTAAGGTCTAGGGTTTCGGCCAAGAGTTTATTATATAGGGTGTGAGAGTTTGTTCCCCGTAACTAACTCTCACGTCCCTCAACTCCTCTCGGCAATGGGAGTCCTCAACTCCCACGTCCCCTTAGACTTACTGGTAGTGGGAGTCCTTATCGGATAATAACTCCCACGTAATCCCAGCTATAGGTAAAATACCGAAATTGCCCCTATCTCTAATTCGAATAATAAACACTTTATTATTTCCCGAGAAAGACAAATGTCGGATACAATGAACCTAGACACATTCTAGATTCATTGAATCTGACATAAAGCTCGTTAGCTCGTCTATGCGTGTGACCCACGTAGGTTCATCTCACAATGGCAATGAAAACACACTTAGTAGTAGTGTGAGTCCATAAATCACAAGCGGTCCCTAGCAGGGACATTGTGACTACCCATAGTGAATGAATATACAACGGAACCTAATATCAATCCACTATTTAATCCCTTTGTCTCGCGATATCCTAATTAAGCATAAGGCATGGTGGTCGTCACCCTTATTAAGCTTAATTGTATTTATGCTCGATCTCCGGGTAGATCTGCTTTTGACAAATAGCATTTGATAACCACTTTATCAAATACATTTGAGCACGGCCATGCATTTAAACAGCTCTTTCCCTATCGAGGGGCCCATGGATATCTCTCTCTAATAATAGAGAGGGACAAATTCCTTACAATGTCTCTCACATTCAAGCTATGATAGGACACTACATCCGATCATCGGTCGTATTGATTACTCTATTACAAGTAACGTCCGATCGAGTCAAAACGTGGCTCCATTCATACTAGAATCAATGAAGACATAAGGTCTAAGGATGCTAAAATAGTATTGAGGAAGTAATACTTATGACTTAAGACCATGAAGTATTACTTCTCCGACGGATCACGTCCCAATACAATGTATCCCTATCTATTGCATCTATGATGTGATTTGTATCCATTACACATGATCAGTAAAACAAGATCATCAATCAACAATCATACTAGTTTTATTTCATAGTAATTAAGCATTACATAAAACTAGGGACTTCTAGAATAGTAATTACATAAGCTAATGAGTTTTACTATCAAATCACACATTTGATAATCAAAAGCAAAATTAACTATTCAATTACTTGCTCAAAAAGATAACAAAACGCACAACATGTGCTAATGGTCCTAGGGCACTACTAACAGAATCATCTAGATCGTGGGATGCAATAACAAGTTCAATCTTTTCTTTCAACTCATCTTTTGGCAAACTTTCAAAATTTGGCTTGGTGTCATCCTTGTCTTCTTGATTGACCAAATTTGTATCATCTTGTATTATATCCTTATTTGGCAAGCTTTCTACTATGGTCTCGACTTTTTCTTTTATTTCCCAATTTTTGACATATTTATTTATTCGATCCATGTCTTCCCATAGATCTTTCATATATGGAATGGCGGCTGGTTTTATTTCTTTTACTTTAGTTGTGGCTGTTTTGGCAGCCCAGGATATGTATTATCCTCACTTTGCCGCTGCCCCAACACAAGAATTTGAAGGGGGCTGATTTGGCTTTTTCCAATGTGAAAATATAGCCGAATTAGTCAATTTCTTCTTCTCTTTGATTCTCCTTTCAATTTTCTCTGCATGGTCCACCATCTCTATAAGATTAACATGATTAGCTCTTTCCACCCTTGGCCTAATATCCTCATTCAAACCGGCCAAGAATCGATTCAATGAAGCTTCCTTATCTTCTCGAATGTCAAGTCGAATTAGGGCTAATCGCATCTCTTCATAATATTCATCTATCGATTTGGAACCTTGTGTAAGTATTTGTTGTTAGTAGTGCCCTAGGACCATTAGCATATGTTGTACGTTTTATATCTTTTGAGCATGTAATTGAATAGCTAATTTTGCTTATGAACATCAAATGCGTGATTTGACAGTAAAACTCATTAGCTTATGTAATTACTATTCTAGTTGTCCCTAGTTTCATTTAATGTTCTTTACAATGAAATAAAACTAGTATAATGTTTGATTGATGATTATGTTTTACTAATGATGTGTAATGAATACAAATCATATCATAGATGCAATATATTGGGATATATTGCATCGGACCTGATCCGTTAGAGAAGTAATACTTCATGGTCCTTAGTCATAAGTATTACTGATACAGGACCATCTAGAAGACTACATCATTACCCACATCCTTTATCAAGCATCAATGGACCAATGACTAGATCAAGAACCATTCAAATGGAACAAGAACTATCTACATTGATCCGAGAGTTAAAGTCTAAAGAAGAAGCCAAGCTACATCTAGAAGATGAAGTACAAGTTCAACTTCTAACTCTCAAAGCTACTTACTTCGGCCCAAACAAGCAAAGTGGCTAAAAAGGGCATTTTAGTCTTTTCACACATTAAAGTCTATTCTAGCCTATTCTAGACTATTTTAGACTTTAATTATTTTTAGTATTGTTATTTTATTATTTCAGCCGTGTATAGCAAGTAGTTGTTATAATAAAGGACATGTTGTCCATGTGTTAGTTGGTTATTAAGAGTCCTAACCCCACGGCAATTTTCATAACCTTGTTCCCAAATTTCACCATGCTTTTGGATGTTCCAGCCCTTTCCACCATTTTTCGTGTCCAGATACATGTCTCTGGTCCAGAATTGGAGAACACATATATGGCAACCCTTCACCACTAAATGGCATATCGAATCCAAAACCATGCCTTCGATCTCCCTCTGCCACCCCAGTTACAAAATGGTGAATCCATATTTCTGTCAGTTGACTCTCCTCAGACTCCTCACTATACCTTGTCCCCAGACAAATCTTCAGCTTTCCAATTGAGGCTACTTCTGCAACAAAGACTGTTTTTTGATTTCCTTTCTCATCGAGTGCCGTGGGGTTAGGAATTTTCCAGACATGCTTATTCTTCTCCTTTTCAAAAGTGCTTAAAGGAGGAAACAGATTTGTAATAGAAGTGGGAGATGGCTCCATCATATAGAAAGGTAGTGGGGTGGAAGAAGGTGGAGAACGTGGATGAGATTTAAAATGTGGATTATCCGAGGAAGAAAATTTTGTGGAAAAAGATGGAGGATTATACTGAACATAATAATCAAAATCTTTGCCACTAGGTTCCTCCAAAAGACCGACTGAAGGGTCACATGCTTTGTATCTAGTGCGAAGAATTTGTTGAGTGCCTTTGCCTTTAAACACTTGGAACAAAGACTTTACTTTGAAGCTTGTATTCGGAATATATGAGTTAATTATGAGGTCATTTATCCAAATGACCTCTTTAAGCTTCCCGGATAGTACCATATCAATAACAGGTACGAGGTTCATAATCCAATCCATGTTAACATATTTCTCCAACAAAAGAGAAGAAAAACTGATTATCAATAATAAGACCGTTTCTACTAAAACTTAAAATCTTTTCTATCTTGAAACAAGACAGTAATGAGAAAAGAGCTTAATCAAACAAACTGAATCCCATGCCATCGTCACAACAGATCCTCAGGAGGAGGGGCCGCAGCAGATCCTCCTGCAGCAGCGCAAACACTTGCAGGGGCAGCAGCAGCTACAACGGCACCACCACCAGCAGCTCCGACGTTCAAGATAAGATCATGAAGATTCCTCTTTTCGGCAAGCTTAGCAAACAAGCTGGGCCAGTATGACTCAATGGTCAAGTTAGCCTCTTTCACAAGTGTAGCAATCTTTTCGGAAGTGATAGCGATATCATCATCACTGAGAATCAAACAGGCGCAAGTGCAGGAGAATTCATTGATCGACATGGTCACATCTGAAGAGAGGCGGAAGAATGGAAGACGCGCCGCAGGTTATGTAATCTCGAGGGGAAAATTAAATAGCAACACAAGAGAGATTTTGTCACGCTTTGTGACCTTAAATAAACCCTTAGAGGTTGCAAGAAAATGTCTGTGACCAAATCTGGTAATGAAAAAATATAATAAATTGCAGCCATTTTTGTGATTTCCAAATCTTGGCCTAGAAAGATCATTATAGATTCAAGATTAATCCATAAAAGAGTAATTGGAATCACGAAACGACGCCGTACCATTATTTACGTTGATGTGTCATTCTTGATGCAAATGACAGTTATTTGTAACGGTAAACACCCGACGCAAAAATCTCGTAGCAAAGAGCTATATTTCTAGTAGTGTGATTTTCTATGTAGACCTTCATTCATTCTTTGAGTTACTTTATCAACAAGGTAGTTTCGCTTGTTGTGGTGTTTCAGCCTCCATCGATACTTAGCCTTCTTTAGAGTTGCATTGAGTATATTCCCCTTGGAAACTAATTCGAGAAAGAGAAAGATCCGAACTTTAACCTTTTGTGTCGAATCTTGACCTTAAAAATCAAGGTAGTTTCGCTTGTTGTGGTGTTTCAGCCTCCATCGATGGACGCTGAAACACCACAACAAGCGAAACTACCTTGTTGATACAGTAACTCAAAGAATGAATGAAGTTCTACATAGAAAATCAATTCATTAAGTAACTAAGGAATAGCCTTAAAATATAATATATCAAGTCTAAATAATACTTGGCCGAATTTCCTCTTAAATAGAGTGGAATTTCATGGATGATCCCTCATCAAACCCAATACCTATTCCTGAGGCATCACATTCAACTTCAAAAGTTAGATCAAAATTAGGCAATGCAAGTATAGGAGAAGAAGTAAGTAAAGACTTAAGCTTGTCAAAAGCTTCTTGTTGCGGCTGCCCCCATTTTAATCCAACTTCCTTTTTGATAAATTCGGTTAATTGGGCAGCAATAGTACTAAAATCTCTTACAAAGCGTCTATAGAAACTAGCTAATCCATGAAAAGATCTTACTTGACTTGCATTGGTTGGATTCAGCCATTCCACTATCGCCTTGATTTTGGAAGGATCAACACTTATTCCATTAGAACTCACAATGTATCCAAGAAAATCAACACTATTAGTGAAAAAGATACATTTTTCAAGCTTAACATATAAAGATTGATCTCATAAAACATTGAAAACAAGCCTAAGATGTTCAACATGCTCTTCTAGATTCTTACTATAAACAAGTATATCATCAAAATAAACCACAACAAACTTACCTAAAAAGTGCCAAAATATATGGTTCATTAATCTTATGAAAGTACTTGGAGCATTAGTTAATCCAAAAGGCGTCATAATCCATTCATATAAACCATACTTAGATTTAAAGGTTGTTTTCTATTCATCACCCTCTTTCATGCGAATTTGATGGTTACCTTGAGTTAAATCTACTTTAGAAAATATTATGGCATCGTGCAATTCTTCAAGCATATCATCTATACGAGGAATAAGATGTCTATATTTAATTTTTATCTTGTTAATAGCGCGACAATCCGTACATAATCTCCAAGTTCTTTCTTTCTTAGGTAACAAAATAACGGGACTAGCACAAGGACTTAGAGATTCCCTTACATGTTCCTTTTCCAGGAGTGCATCAACTTGCCTTAGTATCTCCTTTGTTTCCTCGGGATTGTCCTTATAACCCGTCCTATTTGGAATGATGGATCCGGGAATAAAATCAATTTGATGCTCAATACCTCGGATTGGAGGTAGTCCTTTTGGCAAATCCTTTGGAAAGATATCCTTGAATTCCTGCAAAAGAGTAGAAACAAGACAAGGTAGAGAAGAATTTGTTAGCTCAAAAGTACTTAGAGCATAGTTGCTCTCGGTTTCTTTGAAGATTAGCAAAACAATTGCTTGTTTTGCTCTTATTGCTCTATCTACCTTACCAAAAGTTGTAAATAAACAATCTCTTCTCACTTTTGTAGAGTCGGCCTTTTTTCTCACTTGACTCATGGCTTTTCTCTCATTTTTTTTTATATATATATATTTTTTTTTATCTCTCTTGTTTTTTTTCTTTTTCAAGGGTAGGATCACTCATTTCTTTCAACTCATCTCTCATTCTTTGCCCTCTTTTCTCGGCCATTTTTTTTATGAACCTTACAAACTTCACTAGGAGTTAAAGGATATAATGTGACAAGTTTCTTATCCATGTACAATTGATAGATGTTCTTTCTTCCATTATGATCCGCACCTCTATCATATTGCCATGGTCTTCCCAAAATTATATGGCTAGCGGTCATGGGAACCACATCACATAAAACACTATCCTTGTATTTTCCTATCTCAAAGGGAATTTCGACTTGCCAAGAAAGCTTCTAAGGATTTGGATGTTTCTTCCAAGGCAATTCAAGAGTGTTAACTAAATCGGAAGAACCAACATTAGCACAAGCTGCGCAACTACCATTATCAATGATAAGAAGTCAAACCTTGCCTTGAACATGACACTTAGTGTGGAATAGATTGCTTCTTTGAAGATGGGGAGCATCCCTTGGTTGTGTGTGCAAAATCCGCATAGCTCCCAAGATTTCTCCATCAACGGGAGTTGCATGAATGTCATCTTCAATGTCCTCTTCATTGTTTACCTAGGCCTCTTCTTGTTCCCCTTCACTTACCCAAATTCCATCATCTTGCATGATCATTGCACTCTTGTTTGGGCAGTTCCTAGCAAAGTGTCTCTTTCCCCTGCACTTGCAACACTCTTTTTTAATGGAAAATGAAGTACTTGATCTCCAATTTGATGCATTGAGGCGGCTATTTTGGGGCTGATTTGGCTTTTTCCAAGGTGAAAATTTAGCCGAATTGGTCCCTTTTCTTCTTCTCTTTGTTTTGCCTCTCTATTTGCTCCGCATAGTACACCATGAAGGGATTCATAGGCAGAAACTCGTTCTAAACACCTATGAGTCCTCCCCTGAAGGATCTGCTCATACCAAAACGAATCGAAAATTGCAAAAAATTACTTACATTTTTCAGCTAAAGATGTTGTCTTTCGGATGTGTGCTGCTTCCACCAAAAGCCTTCCCTTGCGGAATTGCTTTCTACCGGTATCCACGCGACCAAACGAGCAGCGAGTGCTAGCTCTTCGTTTATGAGTTTCGGGAATATAGAAAGAAGAGAAGGGCAGAATTCCAGAAATCTGATTTTCGGAGAATTTTTGGTTTATTACGGCTCAAGCATTAGTTATCTAGGGCTTCAGCCAAAAGAGGTTTATATAGGATGTGAGAGTTTGTTCCCAGAACCAACTCCCACGACCTCAACCTCTTCCGGTAATGGGAGTCTATAACTCCCACGTCCCTTAGACTTCTGTTGGTAGTGGGAGTCTTTATCGCATAATCACTCCCATGTAATCCCAGCTATAGCCAAATACCGAGAATGCCCATCTTTAATCTATAATAATTCAAATAATAACGTTTTATTATTCTCAGAAAATAAATGTCAGATACAATGAACCTAGACACATTCTAGATTCATTGAATCTGGACATAAAGCTCGTTAACTCGTCTATGCGTGTGACCCTGTAGGTTCATATCAAAATGGCAATGAAAACACACTTAGTAGTAGTGTGAGTTCATAAATCACAAGCGGTCCCTAGCAGGACATTGTAACTACCCAAAGTAAATGAATTTACGGTGGAACATAATATCAATTCACTATTTAATCCCTTTGTCTCGCGATATCCTAATTAAGCATAAGGCATGGTAATCGTCACCCTTATTAAGCTTAATTGTATTTATGCTCGATCTCCGGGTAGACTATTCCAATAAATAATATTTGATAACCACTTTATCAAATACATTTTAGCAGGGCCATGCATTTAAACAGTTTTTCCCTTTCGAGGGTCCTATGGATATCTCTCTCTAACAGAGAGGGACAAATATCTTACAATGTCTCTCACATTCAAGCCATGATAGGACACTACATCCGATCATCAGTCGTATTGATTACTCGATTAAAAGTAACATCCGACTGAGTCAAAATGTGGCTACATTCATGCCAGAATCATTGGAGACATAAGGTCTAAGGATTCCAAAATAGTACTGAGGAAGTAATACTTATGACTAAGGACCATGAAGTATTACTTATCTAACGGATCACGTCCAATACAATGTATCCCTATAAAGGGATTCATGGGCGGAAACTCGTTCCAAACACCCATGGATTCTCCCCTGAAGAATCCGCTCATACGTAAACGAATCGAAAAACAGCGGAAAAACTTACGTTTCTTGGATTCAAGAAGCTACTTCTTGAATGGAGGATGATGTTTCTTGGATGTGTTGCTGCCACCAAACGGAATTCTCTTTGCGGAATATCCCTCTACCGGTATCCACGCGACGAAACGGGCGGCGAGTACTACCTCTTCGTCTTTCTGATTTTCAGAAATTAGAGAGAAAAAGGGAGACCAAAAATGAAATCAGATTTCAGAGAATGGCAAAGGTTGCGGCTGAAAAATCCATACCCTAGGGTTTCGGCAAAGAGATAATTATATAGGGTGTGAGTATTTGTTCCCATAACCAACTCTCACATCCCCAACTCCCCTCGGCAGTGGGAGTCTCTAACTCCCACGTTCCCTAGAATTCTGCTGGTAGTGGGAGTCTTTATCGGATAATGACTCCCACGTAAACCCAGCTATACCGAAAATGCCCCTTATCTCTAATTCGAATGATAACGCTTTTTCATTCTCAGAAAGGTGAATGTCAGTTACAATGAACCTAGACACGTTCTAGATTCATTGAATCTGGACATGAAGCTCGTTAGCTCGTCTATGCGTGTGACCCTGTAGGTTCATCTCACAGTGGCAATGAAAACACACTTAGTAGTAGTGTGAGTTCATAAATCACAAGTGGCCCCTAGCAGGACATTGTGACTACCCAAAGTGAATGAATTTACAACGGAACCTAATATCAATCTACTATTTAATCCCTTTGTCTCGCGATATCCTAATTAAGCATAAGGCATGGTGGTCGTCACCCTTATTAAGCTTAATTGTATTTACGCTCGATCTCCAGGTAGACTGTTTCGACAAATAGCATTTGATAACCACTTTATCAAATACATTTGAGCACGGCCATGCATTTAAACAGTCTTTCCCTATCGAGGGGCCCCATGGATATCTCTCTCTAATAATAGAGAGGGACAAATTCCTTACAATGTCTCTCACATTCAAGCTATGATAGGACACTACGTCCGATCATCGGTCGTATTGATTACTCTGTTACAAGTAACGTCCGATCGAGTCAAAACGTGGCTCCATTCATACTAGAATCAATGAAGACATAAGGTCTAAGGATTCTAAAATAGTATTGAGGAAGTAATACTTATGACTTAAGACCATGAAGTATTACTTCTCGACTGGATCACGTCCCAATACAATGTATCCCTATATATTGCATCTATGATGTGATTTGTATCCATTACACATGATCAGTAAAACAAGATCATCAATCAACAATCATACTAGTTTTATTTCATAGTAATTAAGCAATACATAAAACTAGGGACTTCTAGAATAGTAATTACATAAGCTAATGAGTTTTACTATCAAATCACACATTTGATAATCAAAAGCAAAATTAACTATTCAATTACATGCTCAAAAGATAATAAAACGCACAACCTGTGCTAATGGTCCTAGGGCACTACTAACATCTCACATTCAAGCCATGATAGGACACTACATCCGATCATCAGTCATATTGATTACTCGATTAAAAGTAACATCTGACTGAGTCCAAATGTGGCTACATTCATGCCAGAATCAATGGAGACATAAGGTCTAAGGATTCCAAAATAGTACTGAGGAAGTAATACTTATGACTAAGGACCATGAAGTATTACTTATCTAACGGATCACGTCCAATACAATGTATCCCTATATATTGCATATATGATATGATTTGTATCCATTACACATTATCAGTAAAACTTGATCATCAATCATACTAGTTTTAACGTCCATTTGCCATATCTCATAGTCATAATATGCGGCTATGGCAAGTAAAATCCTAATAGACTTTATCATAACGACAGGAGAAAAGGTTTCATCATAGTCAATTCCATGAACTTGTCTATAACCTTTAACTACTAGTCGAGATTTAAAAGTGTGTACATAACCATCCATGTCGGTTTTCTTTTTGAAACACCATTTGTTATCAATGACCTTACGCCCTTCGGGGTGGGTCAACCAAAGTACACACTTGGTTATCGTACATGGATTGCATCTCAGACTTCATAGCTTCTAGCCACTTATCTAACTCAAAACTATGAATTGCCTCTTTGTAGGTAGTGGGTTCATCTTGATCAATCAGTTCAATATGATGATCATCAGTCACGAGAAATCCATATTTCTCAGTCTGTTAATGTACCCGACTTGACCTCCTTGGACCTTGTGTCAAAGATTGAAGCTCAGTATTAGCACGTGAGCTTGCTTGAAGTTCAAAAGTTGGTTCAGATGTTGTTTGGGGATCTTGAATTTCCTCAAGATGGATCTTACTCCCACTATCCTCTTTGGAAATAAATTCCCTTTCAAGGAATAAACCATTTCGAGCAACAAACACTTTGTTCTCTGATGGAAGATAGAAGTAATATCCTTTAGTTTCTTTAGGATATCCCCAAACAAACACTTGTCAGATTTAGGGGCGAGTTTATCATATAACAAGCATTTTACATACGCCACGCATCCCCAAATGACAAACTAGGTCGTTTCCCAGTCCATATCTCATATGGAGTTTTCTGAACCGCTTTCGATGGAACTCTATTCAATATGAATGCAGCAGTTTCTAGGGCGTAGCCCCAAAAGGAAATTGGAAGACTTGTTTGACTCATCATAGATTGAACCATATCTAGTAAGGTGCGATTCCTCCGTTATGATACACCATTCCATTGTGGTGTGGCAGGAGGAGTTAATTGTGAAACAATTCCACAACCCCTAAGATGTTTGTCAAACTCTTGGTTAAGGTATTCGCCACCTCGATTTGATCGAAGTATCTTAATAATTTTACCAAGTTGATTTTGTACTTCATTTTGAAATTCTCTGAATCTTCCAAAAGATTCTGATTTATGTTTCATTAGATAGACGTAGCCATATCTACTGAAATCATCTGTGAATGTGATGAAGTACTGAAAACCTCCTCTAGCACTTGTGTTTATTGATCAACATACATCTGTATGTATGAGGCCCAACAAATCAGAAGCTCTCTCACTTTGTCTAACAAGCAAGAGTCGCACGTTGGAGTTTTGATATGCGTTTTTCGTTGATGTGGCCCAAACGACAATGCCAAAAGTAGGTTTGGTTTAAGTCATTTGATTTAAACCTCTTGGAATTAATGTTATAGATGGGTCTTTTAATGGATTCATCGAGGTTAAGAATATAAAGCCCATTCATCAAAGAGGCATCTACATAGAAGATACAATCTTTATGAACGGTGCAAATTTTATTCATAATATTAATTTCAAAACCATCAATATCCAAACAAGAAACTGAAATAATATTCATACTCAAAGTTGGAACATAAAGACAATTATTCAGTTCTATAATAAGGCCACTTGGCAAAACTAAATTAAATATCCCGGTAGCTACAACAAAAACTCTTGCTCCGTTCGCTACCCTCAGGTCCACTTCTCCTTTTGCCAGTGATCTACTCCCTTTTGACCCCTGCACATTTGCACAAATGTGAGATCCACAACCGGTATCTAATACCTATGAAGTAGGAGAAGACATGTTAATTTCAATAACATAAATACCCGGAGAGACAGTCAAACTGGCCTTTCCCTTTTTCTTCTCTTCCAAATAGAGCTTGCAGTTCCGTTTCCAATGACTTGATTCATTGCAATGGAAGCAAACTCCTTTCTGGTTGTTCAGGAATATCCATATCAAGAACGTATAGCTTTCTTTCCTGCTTGAGGACATTCCTTAAGTTGCGAGCCCAATCAAGGAAATTGGACCCACTCAGTTTTTCCTTCTCAAGGACGGATCGCAATGAATTGTGTGATGTGTTGGTTGCCATTATCTACATTTAATTATTTGCAAAGTTATTAGTTTTTGTGCAAAAACTTTTCCACAATTTCAACACTTGTAAGCTTTGGCTTATCCCCATAATTAAAGTAAAATCAACCCATGGGAATGACATCTATATGTCCCGGCTATTTCCCATTTTATGCCCTTGGCTCAAAACTATTTTGGTAGCCTAGTTAAGTCGAACCATGTCTAAGCATATGGAAATCACTATTTTCCCATCTCCTCTTGCCTAGATAACCACTTATCTGTTGCTTTGGCAAGCAAACAAAATTGATGATCCAAGCTGAAGGAGTGCTTAGGATATGGTAGGCATTTTAAGACTTAATTAAAACGATTTAGTGTGATGTATAAAATCAAGCCTCATAAGACAATAATACAAGCATCTCATGCAATATATAAAGCATAAAAGTAAACGTGAGATAGCATGACCTAATCTTACGATGACTCCCACGAGCCTTGTGGGAGCCAAGGGTCAATCTAAGTCAATATCCATCTCATGGATAAAGTCTTCGATCCAGCGTCCTCCAGCCTTGTTACATAATTACATGGGCATACCTAGCCTTCAATGTAAAGCAGTACAACTAATCTAAGTAAGCAATTACAATTTTACATCATTGGAAAAACAACTCGCAGGTCGTATTATAAAATTACAACCCAATTAAGTGTAAAACAATAGGGGATATAGTAGGCCATGCTATTCACCATGCTAAAACTCACATAAAACATAATGAAAAAAAATATGAGTACATATACAAAGTCTTGAGCGTTGCCACTACGCAGGTAAAGAAAAATCTGATTCTTCATTAGCTCATCGAATGAGTTTTTCTGCCCCGATTTTAACCCTAAATTGCCTAACATACATAATCGAATAATGTATTGGTTAATCAAATTAACGCCGGAAGCATAACCGAATTAATCGAATTAATAACTGTTTCATGCAGTATCTAATATACAGAAACATGCGATATCAGTTTATGCAAATTAATCGAATTAAATTACAGACCGAATCATGCTATAGTAGTTCATGCAGTATTAATCGAATTAATAACATAACAATTCACAGAAACAAATAAACATGTGTTAGTAGTGCCCTAGGACCATTAGCATATGTTGTACGTTTTATTTCTTTTGAGCATGTCTCTGAATAGTTAATTTTGTTTTTGAACATCAAATATGCGATTTGATAGTAAAACTCATTAGCTTATGCAATTACTATTCTAGTTGTCCCTAGTTTTATGTAATGTTCTTTACAATGAAATAAAACTATTATGATGTATGATTGATGATCATGTTTTACTGATCATGTGTAATGGATACAAATCATATCATAGATGCAATATATAGAGATACATTGTATTGGACGTGATCCGTTAGAGAAGTAATATTTCATGGTCCTTAGTCATAAGTATTACTTCCACAATACTATTTTAGAATCCTTAGACCTTATGTCTCCATTGATTCTAGCATGAATGGAGCCACGTTTTGACTCAGTCGGACGTTACTTTTAATCAAGTAATCAATACGACTGATGATCGGATGTAGCGTCCTATCATGGCTTGAATGTGAGAGGCATTGTAAGGAATTTGTCCCTCTCTATTATTAGAGAGAGATATCCATGGGCCCCTCGATATGGAAAGACTGTCTAAATGTATGGCCGTGCTCAAATGTATTTGATAAAGTGGTTATCAGATACTATTTGTTGGAACATTCTACCTGGAGATCGAGCATAAATACAATTAAGCTTAATAAGGGTGACGACCACTATGTCTTATGCTTAATTAGGGACCGCCGTTACGTGATGCTTGTCGTTCCGCTGACCTATGAATTTGTATATCTACTCGTTTTATTTCATTATGCTTTATGTGAGTTTTAGCATGGTGAATAGCATGGCCTACTATACCCCCTCTTGTTTTACATTTAATTGGGTTGTAATTTTGTAATACGAACTGCGAGTCATTTTTCCTATGATGTAAAATTGTAATTGCTTTATTAGATTAGTTTTACTACTTTACATTGAAGGCTGGGTATGCCCATTCAATCATGTAACAAGAATGGAGGACGCTGGATCGAAGACCTTATCCATGAGATGGATATTGACTTAGATTGACCCTTGGCTCCCACAAGGCTCGTGGGAGTCATCATAGGATTAGGCCATGCTACCTCACATTTACATTATGCTTTATATATTGCATGAGATGCTTTTATTTTATGTCTTATGGGGCTTGATTTTTTATACGTCATATTAAATCGTTTTAATTAAGTATTAAAATGCCTACCATATCCTAAGCACTCCTTCAGCTTGGATCATCATTTTGTCTGCTTGCCAAAGCAACAAATAAGTGGTTATCTAGGCAAAAGGAGATGGGAAAATAGTGATTTCCATATGCTTAGACATGGTTCGACTTAACTAGGCTATCAAAATAGTTTTGGGCCTAGGGCATAAAATGGGAAGTAGCCGGGACATATAGATGTCATTCCCATAGGTTGATTTTATTTTATTATGGGGATAAGCCAAAGCTAACTTATAACTATCATAAAATGTTATTTTCCACCATTTATCAATTTTGAAATTGTGGAATGGTTTTTGCTCAAAAACTAATAACTTTGTAAATAATTTAATGTAGATAATGGCAACCAATACATCACACAATTCATTGCGATCCGTTTTTGAGAAGGAAAAACTAAGTGGGACCAATTTCTTTGATTGGGCCCGCAACTTAAGGATTGTCCTTAAGCAGGAAAGAAAGCTATACGTTCTTGATACGGATATTCCTGAACAGCCTGCAAACAACGCCCCCAGAGCTAAGAGAGATGCTTGGAAGAAGCACTCTGATGACTCTAACGTTGTGACTTGTCTCATGTTAGTCACAATGAGTACTGATCTTCAAAAATAGTTTGAAGGGGTTGAGGCTTTCCAGATGATGGGCCAGCTCAAGGAAATGTTCCAAGAGCAAGCTCATCATGAAAGATTCCCCACCACCAAGGCGTTGAATAGTTGCAAGATGGCCCCTGGAACCTCCGTAAGTGCACATGTTCTTAAGATGAAGGGCTATCTTGACCAACTTAAGAAACTTGGGGCTCCCGTAGGTCCTGACATGGCCACATATATGATCTTGGGCTCCCTCCCACCGGAGTATGACCAGTTTTTCATGAACTTCAACATGCATGGCGTGGAGAAGTCCATACATGAGATACACGGGATGCTCAAGCAGGCTGAACTGAACATTAAGAAGACCCTTGAAGTCTTAATGGTTCAAAAAGAGAATTTCAAGAAGAAAGGAAAGGGAAAGCCCATGTCCAAGAAGGGCAAAGGCAATAAAAAGCCTAAAACCAAGGCCAAGGCACCAAAGGAAGGAGTTTGCTTCCGTTGCAATGAACCAGGTCATTGGAAACGGAAATGCAAACTCTATTTGGAAGAGAAGAAAAAGGGAAAAGCCAGTTTGACAGTCTCTCCAGGTATTTATGTTATTGAAATTTTCTCCTACTTCATGGGTATTAGATACCGGTTGTGGATCTCACATTTTTGCAAATGTGCAGGGGTTCAAAAGGAGTAGATCACTGGCAAAAGGAGAAGTAGACCTGAGTGTAGCGAACGAAGCAAGAGTTGTTGATGTAGCTACCGGGACATTTAATTTAGTTTTGCCAAGTGGCCTTATTATAGAACTGAATAATTGTCTTTATGTTCCAACTTTGAGTAGGAATATTATTTCAATTTCTTGTTTGGATATTGAAGGTTTTGAATTAAATATTCAGAATAAAATTTGCACCATTCATAAAGATCGTATCTTCTATGGAGATGCCTCTTTGATGAATGGGCTTTATGTTTTAACCTCGATGAATCCATTAAAAGGCCTATCTATAACATTAATACTAAGAGATTTAAATCCAATGACTAAAACCAAACCTACTTTTGGCACTGTCGTTTGGGCCACATAAATGAGAAACGCATATAAAAACTCCAACAAGATGGAATTTTGACATTATTTGACTTAGAGTCTTATGAGACATGCGATTCTTGCTTGTTAGGCAAAATGACTAAAGCTCACTTTACTGGACAAAGTGAGAGAGCTTCTGATTTGTTGGGCCTCATACATACAGATTTATGTGCACCAATAAACACAAGTGCTAGATGAGGGTTTCAGTACTTCATCACATTCACAGATGATTTCAGTAGGTACGGCTACGTCTATCTAATGAAACATAAATCATAAACTTTTGGAAGATTCAAAGAATTTTAAAATGAAGTACAAAATCAACTTGATAAAAGTATTAAGATACTTCGATCAGATCGAGGTGGCGAATACCTTAACAAAGAGTTTGACGAACATCTTAGGGGTTGTGGAATTGTTTCACAATTAACTCCCCCTGGCACACCACAATGGAATGGTGTATCAGAATGGAGAAATCACACCTTACTAGATATGGTTCGATCTATGATGAGTCAAACAAGTCTTCCAACTTCCTTTTGGGGCTACGCCCTAGAAACTGTTGCATTTATATTGAATAGAGTTCCTTCTAAAGCGGTTTCAGAAAACTTCGCATGAGATATGGACTGGGAAACGACCTAGTTTGTCATTTCTCAAAATTTGGGGATGCGAGGCGTATGTAAAACGCTTGTTATCTGATAAACTCGCCCCTAAATCTGACAAGTGTTTGTGGGATATCCTAAAGAAACTAAAGGATATTACTTCTAGCTTCCATCAGAGAACAAAGTGTTTGTTGCTCGTAATGGTTTATTCCTTGAAATGGAATTTATTTCCAAAAAGGATAGTGGGAGTAAGATCATTCTTGAGGAAATTCAAGATCCCCATACAACATCTGAAGCAACTTTGGAACTTCAAGCAAGCTCACGTACTGATACTGAGCTTCAATCTTTGACACAAGGCCCAAGGAGGTCAAGTCGGGTACATCAACAGCTTAAGAGATATGGATTTCTCGTGAATGATGATCATCATATTGAACAGATTGATCAAGATGAACCCACTACCTACAAAGAGGCAATTCATAGTTCCGAGTCAGATAAGTGGCTAGAAGCTATGAAGTCTGAGATGCAATCCATATACGATAACCAAGTATGGACTTTGGTTGACCTCTCCGAAACCAAGGTTATAGACAAGTTCATGGTATTGACTATGACGAAACCTTTTCTCCCGTCGTTATGATAAAGTCTTTTAGGATTTTACTTGCCATAGTCGCATATTATGAGTATGAGCAATGGCAAATGGACGTTAAGACTGCGTTTCTTAATGGAAACCTTCTCGAGGATGTGTATATGACACAACCTGAGGGGTTTGTTGATCCATCAAATCCTAGCAAAGTGTGCAAGCTTCCAAGGTCCATTTATGGATTGAAGCAAGAATCTCGAAGCTGGAATCGTCGCTTTGATGAACGTATTAAAGAATTCGGTTTCATAAAAAATTAAGACGAGCCTTGTGTTTATAAGAAAGTAACTAATAATGCAGTAGTGTTCCTTGTGCTTTATGTGGACGACATCTTACTGATTGGAAATGACATCCCCACATTACAAAGCGTAAAAGCTTGGTTGGGGAAGTGCTTTTCTATGAAAGACTTAGGCGAGGCTACATATATTTTTGGTATAAGAATCTATAAAGATAGATCTAACAAAATGATTGGCCTAAGCCAGAGTGGATACATTGACAAGGTACTGAAACGGTTCAGTTTGCAAGACTCTAAAAAGGGATTCTTGCCCATGTTTCATGGCATTAAACTCATCAAAACTCAAGGAGCTTCCACAAAGGAGGACCAAGAGCGCATGGGTAAGATTCCATATGCATCAAGCACTGGGTCTATTATGTAGGCCATGATATGCACTCGCCCGGATGTCTCGTTCGCTTTAAGTATGACTAGCAGATATCAATCTGACCTTGGAGAGTCACATTAGATTGCAGTCAAGAGCATTCTTATGTACTTGAGAAGGACTAAAGATATGTTCTTAGTTTACGGAGGTCAGGAAGGAAGTCTGGTTGTAAATGGTTACATAGACGCAAGCTTCCAAACCGACGTAGATGATTATAGATCGCAATCTGGCTTTGTGTTTTGTTTGAATGGAGATGCTATGAGCTGGAAGAGATCAAAGCAAGAAACCGTGGCCGACTCTACAACAGAAGCTGAGTATCTAGCTGCCTTTGAAGCAACTAAAGAAGCTGTTTGGATAAGGAAATTTGTTGATGAATTAGGTGTCGTCCCTAGCATTGTGAACCCAGTGGACCTCTATTGTGATAGTAATGGTGCCATTTTACAAGCTAAGAAACCTAGATCTCACCAACAATCCAAACACATTCTCAGGTGTTTGCATCTGATTAGAGAGATTATTGATAGAGGAGACGTTAAAATTTGCAAAATTCATATAGACGACAACATTGCAGATCCATTGACCAAGCCACTCACGTAACCTAAACATGAGAGTCATACTAGGTCAATGGGATTGAAGATCATGTATGATTGGACCTAGGGCAAGTGGGAGATTGTTAGTTGTGCCCTAGGACCATTAGCATATGTTGTACGTTTTATTTCTTTTGAGCATGTCTCTGAATAGTTAATTTTGCTTTTGAACATCAAATATGGGATTTGATAGTAAAACTCATTAGCTTATGCAATTACTATTCTAGTTGTCCCTAGTTTTATGCAATGTTCTTTACAATGAAATAAAACTATTATGATGTTTGATTGATGTTTATATTTTACTAATCATGTGTAATGAATACAAATCATATCATAGATGCAATGTATTGAGATATATTGCATCAGACGTGATCCGTTAGAGAAGTAAGACTTCATGATCCTTAGTTATAAGTATTACTACCTCAATACTATTTTAGAATCCTTAGACCTTATGTCTCCATTGATTCTAGCATGAATGGAGCCACGTTTTGACTCAGTCGGACGTTACTTTTAATCGAGTAATCAATACGACTGATGATCGGATGTAGCGTCCTATCATGGCTTGAATGTGAGAGGCATTGCAAAGAATTTGTCCCTCTCTATTATTAGAGAGAGATATCCATGGGCCCCTCTATAGGGAAAGACTGTCTAAATGCATGGCCATGCTCAAATGTATTTCATAAAGTGGTTTTCAGATACTATTTGTTGGAATAGTCTATCCTGGAGATCGAGCATAAATACAATTAAGCTTAATAAGGGTGACGACCACCATGCCTTATGCTTAATTAGGATATCGCGAGACAAAGGGATCAAATATTGGATTGATATTAGGTTCCGTTGTAAATTCATTCACTTTGGGTAGTCACAATGTCCTGTTAGAGATAAGGGGCATTTTCGGTATAGCTGGGATTACGTGGGAGTTATTATCCGAAAAAGACTCCCACTACCAGCAGAAGTCTAGAGGACGTGAGAGTTATAGACTCCCACTGCCAAAAGAGATGGATAGGACGTGGGAGTTGTGCTTAAAAAAACCTCTCACTCCCTATATAAACTTCCCTTGGCCGAAACCCTAGGGGTTAATGCTTTTCAGCCGAAATACCAAAAAGACCTAGAAAATCAGATTTTCTATTCTGCCTCTCCCTTTTCTCTCTGATTCCCGAAACTCAAAAAAAATGAAGAGCTAGCAATCACTGTTCATTTCGTCGCGTGGATACCGGTAGAGGGACATTCCGCAAAGGGAAATCCATTGGTGGCAGCAACGTATCCAAGAAACAACATATTTCATTCAAGAATCAGATTCTTGAACCCGAAAAGTAAGTTTCTGATCTAGATTTTTTTCTGATTCCTATGGTATGAGAGGATCCTTCGGGAGAGGAGTCATGGGTGTTTAGAACGAGTTTTTGCCCATAAATCCCCTCAACATGATCAACCGATGACAGTTTATGCATATATCACATATATTAACTTAAAAATTCAATCTTTTCTGTTTTTCACACTTACACATACCAAATCGAAATTGATACTTGTTATGATGTGATTAACAATATCGAATTCAATTAGTATGAGCAAGCTCTGATACCACTGAAGGGATTCAGGGGCAAAAACTCGTTCTAAACACCCATGAGTCCTCCCCTGAAGGATCCGCTCATACCAAAACGAATCGAAAATAGCAAAATATTACTTACATTTTTCGGCTAAAGAGGTTGTCTTTCGGATGTGTGCTGCTTCCACCAAAGGCCTTCCCTTGCGGAATTGCTTTCTACCGGTATCCACGCGACGAAACGAGCATCGAGTGCTAGCTCTTCGTTTCTGAGTTTCGGGAATATAGAAAGAAGAGAAGGCAGAATTCCAGAAATATGATTTCAGGAGAATTTTTGTTTTATTGCGGCTCAAGCATTAGTTATCTAAGGTTTCGGCCAAAAGAGGTTTATATAGGATGTGAGAGTTTGTTCCTAGAACCAACTCCCACGTCCTCAACCTCTTCCGATAATGGGAGTCTATAACTCCCGCGTCCCCTAGACTTCTGCTGGTAGTGGGAGTCTTTATCACATAATCACTCCCACGTAATCCCAGCTATAGCCAAATACCGAGAATGCCCATCTTTAATCTATAATTCAAACAATAACGTTTTATTATTCTCAGATAATAAATGTCATATAGAATGAACTTAGACACATTCTAGATTCATTGAATCTGGATATGAAGCTCGTTAACTCGTCTATGTGTGTGACCCTGTAGGTTTATATCACAATGGCAATGAAAACACACTTCGAAGTAGTGTGAGTTCATAAATCACAAGCGGTCTCTAGCAGGACATTGTAACTACCCAAAGTGAATGAATTTACGGTGGAACCTAATATCAATCCACTATTTAATCTCTCGCGATATCCTAATTAAGCATAAGGCATGGTAGTCGTCACCCTTATTAAGCTTAACTGTATTTATGCTCGATCTCCGGGTAGAATGTTTCAACAAATAGTATTTGATAACCACTTTATCAAATACATTTGAGCACGGCCATGCATTTAAACAGTTTTCCCTATCGTGGGGCCCATGGATATCTCTCTCAAACAGAGAGGGACAAATTCTTACAATGTCTCTCACATTCAAGACATGATAGGACACTACATCCGATCATCAGTCGTATTGATTACTCGATTAAAAGTAACGTCCGACTGAGTCAAAATGTTGCTACATTCATGCTAGAATCAATGGAGACATAAGGTCGAAGGATTCCAAAATAGTACTGAGGAAGTAATACTTATGACTAAGGACCATGAAGTATTACTTCTCTAGCGGATCACGTCCAATACAATGTATCCCTATATATTGCATCTATGATATGATTTGTATCCATTACACAATATCAGTAAAACATGATCATCAATCATACTTCATACTAGTTTTATTTCATTGTAAAGAACATTACATAAAACTAGGGACCACTAGAATAGTAATTGCATAAGCTAATGAGTTTTAATATCAAATCACACATTTGATGTTCAAAAGCAAAATTAACTATTCAGAGACATGCTCAAAACAAATGAAACGTACAACATATTCTAATGGTCCTAGGGCACTACTAACACACCATCCCTACAAGATCAACATGATGTGCTCTCTCCACCTTTGGTCTAATATCATCATTTAATCCGGCCAAAAATATATCCAAAGTGGCCTCATTATCTTGTTGTATATCCGCTCTAATCATGCATATCTCCATCTCCTTGTAATATTCATAAACGGATTTTGTACCTTGACTAAGCCTTTGAAAACGATTGAAAAGTTCCCTAGTGTAATGTTGGGGAACAAATCTACATTTCATCAAGGCTTTCATGCCATCCCAATGATCAATATGCCTTTGTCCCGCTCTCCTTGAAAGAACATTCTCTTGATCCCACCAAATAGAAGCATAGTCTGAAAATTCTATGGCTGCTAGCTTAACCTTTTTCTCCTCAGAGTAATTATGGAAAGAAAAATCATGGTCAACTTTTCGAATCCAATCTAAAAAGAGTTCGGGATCATTCGTACCTTGGAAAGAAGGGATCTTGGTCTTAATTGCACCAAGATTGTTGTCAAAGTTTTGATCTTGCCAAATTGCCTCGGACTAGCTTGATCATTAGCTCCAAGATGTCTATTTGGTGCCCTTATTGATCGGTTGGATGTGTTAGACTCGTACCCTTCATCATCACCTTCAAAGTTGTTGGAGTACATTTAATCTAAGGTGTGCCAAAGCCCGGCCCGGACGGGATTGGATTGGGCCCTTAATCGGGTTGGGCCGACCAATATGATTGGGCCGGCCAACCCATTTGGACCGACCTTATGGCTGGAAAATTGGATATATTTTCAGCTCTTATCTCTTAGAAGGAGGTTGAAGTGGTGGAGAATGTGGAGGAGTGGTTTCCTCCATGATCTCCCACTTCCCCCTTTCTCTCTCCCCACTCTCCCTTGAATGACTAAGAAAAATGCTGATTTTTCCTAGTATTCTAAGTCATTATTCTCCAGCTTTTGAAAGGTTAGAGAAGAGAGAAAAAGAGAGAGCATTCAAGAGAGCTTGAATAGAAAGAAAAGACAGCTTTTCTATATACTTGTTTTCTAGCTTTGGCTAATAGAAAAGAAGTAAGAAAACTGTTTCTTGTTCTTCTTTTAGGTCCTATATCCACCATATATATATATACTCCATCTTGAAGAGTGTCTTCAAGACTTCTACGAGGCGTTGGCTAGCACCAAGCGGTAGAGGACCATCCTCGGAAGATCGAGTGGATATTGGGAGAGGCGGAGCCTGCGTTGGTGGCGTTCCGTTCGTGACAACAAACCTACAACTGAAACCGTTTCAGCCTTATTCTGCACTTCGAAAGGTATAATGCTATCCCGTAGTCTAATGTTCTTACTCGTGAAAGATCCTATTAGAGGCAGGTCGTTTTATTTCCACTGCATAACTTGTTTTAGACTCGGTTATTCCTCTAACAAAAGTTACCTTCACCTTCAAAGTTACCTTCTTCTTCTTCTTCAATGTGATGACCCCTTCTTGGAACATAGGGCGGCCTTTGTGGTATTTGTGGTCTAGTTCTTTGCTCCACCTTGTGATCAACCGATTGTAGCCTTAGTTCTATGGCTTGCATTTGTTCGGTAAGGGCCTCAAACTTACCAAAGATCTTTTGAAAGTTACTAGCTAGAGCATCCATAAGAAGTTTGTCATCTACTAAGCTTTCGGGTTGCTTAGATGTTTGTCATCTTCTCTCAATTTCTAAGTGAATCTCTGAATTATTCCTTGAAACTTTGTAAAAGAATTTCAACTCTAGAAGGCTTTAAAGATGAAAGCCAAGAATTGGAATCCTAGGGGGGTACGGCTGAAAAAAACTAAAAGAATTAGAAGTCCTAGACCTATAAGGAAAAGGAAGATAGAAAGAAAAGGAAAGTAAAAATTGAATCCTAGACCTAAAAGGAAAAGTAAATGGGAATTCTAGTCCTACAAGGAAAATGAATTGAAATCCGAGACCTAAGAGGAAAATAATACTTTGAGATATCCTTTGTGTTTAGGACTCTTTGACCTCAATCTTTCTTTATTGAATTTGGAAACACTTTTAGGAAAGTTCCCTAATCTTTTCTTGCCCTTTTTGCTCTTGAATATTTTTTTTTTGCCGAAATAGGGAGACCAAGATAATAGGAAAATTGGCTTCTTTCTTTCTTATTTCTTTTTTGTCAAGAATAAAAAAACAAAGAATTCATGATGTTGGTTATTGTCTTTGATTTTCTTTTTGCTGTCTAGGCTAAATATAATAAAATAGAGCATAATTATTATTTTATTTTATTTATAAAGAAAGCAAGAAAAGATAGACCAAGAAAGAGATCAACCTTGAGCTCTGATACCAATATGATGAAGAACCTTGACAATTGAATTTATCAAGATTCAACACAAAAGGAAAAAATTAGGATCTTTCTCTATCTTGAACTTAGTTCACGTGTATGCCTTACTAAAACCTCCAAGCAGCGATAGGCACTTGACTACTTTAGCAAAATGCTTTAAAAGTATTTGACACACTTGACCTCCAAGCAGAGATAAGCACTTGACTACCTAGGAAGAAGAACACTAGATGGATGATGAAACACCAGAACAAGAGAACTAGCTTGTTGATTAGTAACAATGAAAGAAAGATCTAAAAACAAATTCAATTCACAAAGTAACAAAGGAATAAACCTCACAATATTATTATCAATGTAAAACACAAGAGGGGGGGATGAATTGGGTTTTAATCGATCTTGCAAACTATTTCCAATCTTTTCAATGCTAGTGAGAGTTTGAAAAAAATGAACAAAAGCTAAAGCAAAACCCAACAACAAGACAAAGGATTTAGAGTGGTTTGATTCACTTAGAATCTACATCCACTACCTTGAGCCGCACCCAAGGATTTGCAACAACTTCACTAAGAAGATTTTACACTTGTGGCTAACTCACTAAGAGTTTTACAAACACAACCACAATACAAAAAATCACTAAGAGCTTGACTGCCCACACAAAGTAGGACTTAACAATTTGCCCACACAAAGTAGGACTTTTACGAGAATAACCCAATCACTTAGAAAGAGAATAAGAATGTTTAAAGAACAAGGTTGTTCACTCTTCTAAGTGAAAGATATATACCTTTGAAGTACAAGGATTGTTGGCTCTTTAGAACATATGAATTCCACTATTTGTCTTGCTTTTTGAAATAACACCTTTGAATGATTTAGATCATGGAAATGAAGTGTTTTTGCTTTGAAGGTGTTTAGACTTGATAAGAAATCAATGAAACTTTGATGTGCAAGCCTTGGAGTCATTCTCTAGATTTGGAGTATTTATACATTTCAAAATAGGCTGAAAAACGACTCTTTAACGGTAAAAAAAGGCTAGTTTTTCGCAGAGTTCGGTTGACCGAAATCACACCTCGGATGACCGAAGTCAACCTCGGTTGAGCCGAAGCCAACCTCGGTCGACCGACCCTAGCATAGGTCGACCGAACTCCCTCTCAGTTTCTCGTCGGTTGATCCGATCTTGAGCTCGGTTGACCGACCTTTCAGAGTATGAGAGATGTTGATTTTTCACACGTTTTGACATCTATTGAAGTCTAAAAGGTTTTCTCAATATGTAACAAGTAAGAGCATTTAGAAAACCGTTTTAAAAGACTTATACTTTGAAATCAAAGGCTTTTGAGATATGAACACATATGAGAATCATTTTGAAACTTAGCCTTTTGAAAACGTGTTTGTGATGCATGCAAGACTAGAGTGTTGTATGTTTATGTTCATAAGAGCATTGGTTAGAGCTTATAAGATAAAGACTATAGAGACTAAGCTTATTCTAACCAAACCTAAGTCTTCAATCTTCAATCTCGACGAGATGCGCCTTTAAGTATAACTTTGAATCTTGATCATGGCTTGATTGAAGAACTTAGAGCTTCCATTAAGAGAACCATTATTCTATCACAAAGATATAAAACATTAGACACAACATCAAGTGTTTGTCCATTATCAAAAACCAAGTTCGTTCGCCCTTAGGGCTTACAATCAATAGTCTAAGTAATAAAAGAGCCGAAATATCTCTTTAAATAGTGGAATATTTCATCGAAAAAAGATTGATCACATTAGCCCATATGGCTTACAAATGAAAGGACCATTGCTTCGATTATGTTGCAATTCTTTTGGTAATTCCTTTGAAAATACAGCCTTGTATTCCTGTTTAAAATTATAAACAATACTAGGAAGAGTATGAGTTGATATATCAAGAGTAGTGATAAAAAAAAGATGATGCTTTTGACTCTTCAAAAATCATTACAACAAGAGTATCTTTTTCCTCATCAAGCAATTGTGGTTCACGCAAATTTTTATTGTTCTTATAAGTTTATGCTCTAAGTACTTTTGAGCTAACAAATTCTTCTCTACCTAGTCTTGTTCCTACTCTTTTGCAGGAATTCAAGGATATCTTTCCAAAGGAGTTACCAAAAGGAATTTCCGAAGGATCTTGAATGAGTCTTTGGGAAAATTAATTTCACCATTGTAACTTGTAGGGTATTCTCTTGTTAGTTAGAAAGATGAACAAATGTGTTTTTATACCATTAAAATTGGTTTAGAGATGAAAGAGTTGTTGCAAATCCATCAAGCTGAAAAACTAGCTGTTATTGGTCAAATTGCAGGCTGTGTTGTCCGCTATCCTCCCTTGCTTCGTCCGCTACAACCAGTTTTGCCAATTTCACATTTTTTCAAATAAGTTTAAAAACAAATGGCTAGGTAAACATTTTCAAAACCTTTTTAATATCAAATTAAGTTTGGAAACAAGGTTTTGAACAACATGCAAGAGCTTCATATTCTTTGACGATAATTCTCAAAATAGATTAGTCACAAGATATTACCTATGTAAAACACGACTAATCTTCTAGGTCTTTAAGTCTTGTAGTTGTGTATCTTCTTGCAGCTTTGACTTGAAGCCTTTGATTAACATTTTCTTTGATGTGGCGAAGTTCTATAGCAATCTTGAATTGTAGAGTATTGAACTTCATCACTTCTTCTTGTTAAGTAGCATACCACTTGATTTTACATTTGTAGGATTGAGTAGCACTTAACCTTGTTGATCTTCCTTCTTCTTGACTTTGCAACTACATCCATGACATGTGGGATGGCTTCAAGCTTGTGTCATGTTGTCTTGCAAAGTATAGCTTCCTCTTGTGTGTATGATATTTACTTTGATTGTACACAAGGAGCTATCTGGTCATTTCCATCAATGTTAGTGTGAGTGTATAGATCATATCATTAAAAACATTCTCACACAAAACATTAGAACTAACAAATGTTTTGTTATCATCAAAACAAGATTGATCACATTAGCCCATAGGGCTTACAATGGTCCTTTCATTTGTAAGCCCTATGGGCTAATGTGATCAATCTTGTTTGGATGATATCTTTTATTTAATGGTCCTTTCATTTGTAAGATAAAATTTACAAATGAAAAGATAAATTTTCCCAAGAAGATATCTTTTCTCTCGGTTTTTTTGGAATTGGCAGCCCATGAGAACCTGCAAGGGAGTTTACATTTTGTTTTCTAACTAGTCTACTATCTCGCCGCATCTGTCTAGAATCTTTTGTTGTCGATATAATTCCTCCATCATTAAAAAAGAAACAAAAAATACACCAAGAAAGAGATTAACCTTCAGCTCTGATACCAATATGATGAAGAACATTGACGAAATCAAGTTTCAACACAAGGTAAATATAGGATCTTTCTCTAACTTGAAAAGTAGTTCACGTGAATGCCTTACTAAGCACCTCAAGGCATCAATAAGCACCAAGCAACACTAGCAAAAGACTTTCAAGAGTTCGACACACTAGACCTCAAGACAACGATAATCATCAAGAAACCAAGGTAGAAGACTCTAATGGAGGATGAAACAGCAAAACAAGGGAACTAACTTGTTGATCAGTAACAATGAAAGAAAGATCTAAAAAAATTCAATTCACAAAGTATCGAAGGAATAAACCTCACAATATATTATCAATAGTCTAAGTTATAATGAGCCGAAATCTCTCTTTAAATAGAGAAAGATTTCGGTGTAAAAACCCTAACAAACTAAGTCCTAAATGGACTAGGAAATAAAGCAATTACAAGTATAGTAAACTAACTAATACTTGCTATAAAATAAATAACTATTTGGACTACATGTCCTTTATTAACAAGGCTAATAAATAAAGTAAATAAAACTAAAATTAAATAAAGTCTAGGATAAACTTTAATTTACAAAGTGTCTAAAATGCCCTTAGGCACTTTGTATGTTGGAGCCGTGAGTTCCTCCTAGCTTCAAAGTAATGAGATGGACTTGTCTTTGATGAATAGAATCATGTACAAGTATCCTTGTTTCTTCCTTGGTTTGAACCTCTCGGATAAATGTAGATAAAGATTGGTTCATTCTTGCACTTCTACCTCTTGTCATTGGACCTTGAATGTTGATCATTGGATCAGTTCAATAGCTTGTCCTCATCAGAATCTTATCTTGTGGTCTTCACAAAAGTTATAGATTTGCCTTTTATCTTTCCATAGCATCTTGAATGAGCTCCATTGTATTCCTGGATCGAAATTTAGGACCATTACACCAAACTGTCGCAAAGCTGAAATTAATGTTGATCCAAATTTATGAGAGTTCTCATTACGTAGAGTCTTTAGGTCTCCAAAACGAGTGATGTTATGTCAGAGCTTGATTCCAAGATCTCCTTTGAGACATTACCCAAGACTCATCATTCCTTGAAGCATCCGTATATGAGTTCTCATCATTCACTCTTTCTTCAAAAAGATTCGTCCTCGAATCTTGAAAGTTAATGAAATTACCATTTCTTCGATTTTGTGGCAATTCTTTTGGTAACTCCGTTGAAACTACAACCTTGTATTCCTGTTTAAAATTAGAAACAATAATAGGAAGAGTAGGAGTTGTTAGATCAAGAGTAGTGAGCGAAAAATATGATGCTTTTGACTCTTCAAAAATTATTGCAACAAGAGGATCTTTTTCCTCATCAAGCAATTGTGGTTCACACAAATTTTGCAACTCATCACTCACCACTTGATGAAGAAACTTGATAACTTGTATCAAGATTCAACACAAAGGTTGAATTCGGATCTATCTCTTCTTGAATTTAGTTTACGGGGGAATAAAATCAACGCAACACTAAGTAGTATGATTTTTTATGGGGGTTGAAACACCACAATAAGCGAAACTAGACTTAATTCATTAGTAGCTCAAGAATGAATTAAAATCTAATAAGAAATTCAATTCATAAGTATCTAAGGAATAACCTTAACAAAATATCATATATCTAACTTAGAGAACAAGGTGGCCGAATTCTCCTCTATATAGAGGAGTAATTCGTCTATAAGCCTTACAATGCAAGAGTCCTATTTGAATTAGGATTCTACAATCTCTAGAATAGTAAACTTGATATAAAAGAAACAACTACCTAAATAAATGGACCACATGTCCTTTATTATAATACCACTCGGCTAAACTAATTAAAGGACTTAAAATAAAAAAAATATAAAGCTGAAAATTAATAAATGTCTAAGATAGACTTTAATGTACAAAGTTCCTAAAATGCCCTTTAGCCACTTTGTTGATTTGGACAGTGAATGACACTTTCCAAAGTAATGAGATGGTCTTGAATATCATCTTTGTAAGATCAACTTGACTTCCTTCTTAGCTTTAACTTCACGAACGAATGTAAACAAAGCTTGTCTCAAAGTCTTTGTTCTTCCTCTTGTCATTGGCCCCTTGACTATTGATTAAAAGGTCCTTTGTGTAGGGCAGTCTCTTAGATGTGTCCTCATCATTCCCTCCCCCTTGAAAAGGATTCGTCCTCGAATCGTCACCATCATCATGATCTGTATCAAAATCAAAAGGGGATAAATCAGAAACATTGAAAGTAGAACTTACACCATACTCACCTTTCAAATTTAGCTTGCAAGCATTGTCATTGATTTAGGCAACTACTTGAAAGGGTCCATCTCCTCTTGGGTGTAACTTAGACTTTATTTCATTAGGAAATATTTCTTTCCTGAGATGTAACCAAACCCAATCTCCTAGTTCAAAGGAGATATGCTTTGTTGGCATTTTTTTGCATAAGAAGCATTATTCTTTACAATTTGAGCTTGAACTTGTTGATGTAGTTTTTGTATAAATTCTGCCCTAGAATCACCTTCTACATTAAAATACTTATCAACAGGTAAAGGAGTTATATCTATAGAGGTTAAATCCATAAACAACTTCAAAAGGAGAGTTATTATTAGTAGAATGTAAAGTCCTATTATATAAAATTCAGCAATAGGTAAACAATCTTCCTACCTTTTAAAGTTCTTTTGTATAAGTGCTCGAAGAAGAACCCCTAAAGTTCTATTTGTTACCTCGGTTTGGCCATCAATTTGTGGGTGACTTGATGTAGAAAATAACAATTTGGTTCCCAACTTACTCCATAAGGTCTTCCAACAGTAACTTAGGAATTTTACATCTCTATCACTATCAATGGTTCTTAGAGCTCCATGTAGCCGAATGATTTCCTTCATGAATAAATATGGGACATGACTTGCATCACTTGTTTTCCTGCAAGGAATAAAATGCGTCATTTTAGAAAATCTATTCACAACAACCAAAATAATATCCGTACCTCTTTGTGATCTTGGTAATCCAAATATGAAATCCATAGAAACATCAATCCAAGGAGAGGTTGGAATAGGTAAAGGCATGTCCGTGAGCTTTTCTTGTACTTTTAGCATGTTTACACTTTTCTAACATCTCTTTTCATCTTGGGCCAAAAGAAGTGTTTTTCCAATATGTCTAAAGTTTTAACAACTACAAAATGTCCCATTAAACTGCCAAAATGTCCTTCCCTAACAAGTAATTCTCGAATTGAACAAGATGTAATACACAATTTATTCCGATGAAGAACCTTATAACTTGTATCAAGATTCAACAAGAAATGTTGAATTCGGATCTTTCTCTTCTTGAATTTAGTTAATGTGGGAATAAAATCAACGCAACGCACAGTAGATTGATTTTCAATGGAGGCTGAAACACCACAACAAGCGTAACCAGACTTGTTGATTAGTAGCTCAAACTAATCAAATAATCCACTATGAAAAGCTTCGATTCTCGAAAGAACCATGGCAGATATAAACCTCACATTATATCCCAAAAATATAATGTATATCAACTTAATCTTAAAAGTGGAGAAATCTCTCTTTAAGTGTAGAAGGATTTCGGCCAGAACCTTACAAAATAGAGTCCTAATTAGACTAGGAACTAAAGCAATCACAAGTATAGTAATCTAACATACACTAGTACTTGCTATAAACTAATTAAATAAGTACTTTACTTAAACTAAATAACTAATGAACCACGTGTCCTTTATTTAAGATTGTACATTTGGAATTAATAAATTTGAAATTTAAATATGAATTAAACTTGGAAAACAAGATTAAATTCTCGCCTAAAAATCCGGACAGCTTGTTGTAGCAACTTGCGAGACGATTAGGACACCAAAACGGAAGAATCTGATCTTGTGATCTCATGAAAGTTGTAGATCCGTCTCTTAGATTTCAAACGAAACTTGAATAAGCTCCTTTGGATTCATAGATCGAAAGTTATCACTACAAGAAAACATCGATTTTAGGACAAAAGTTTTGGGACAGAACATTTCTGCCTCTATTTAAAGACAAATTAGGGACGGATTTGTAATGCATGTGCTTGAGAAAAAGTATAATTTTTTTTTTGTCCCTATTGCATCTCAAATTAGGATGACAAATAACGGAAATAATCTAGTATGTGATTCGTCCTTAATCTAGTACATATTTAGGACGAACGTCGTATCTATCACAAATCTATACAAAGTATTAAGACGAATTTGGGATAGGTAATTTATAATTAATTTATTTTTATTATATTATTTCGTTACAATGATTATCTGCCAAAATATTTCTTATAGAATTTGTATTAGTTTTATTATATACTTTTGTGTAATACATGTTTTTTTTCATATTGTCATTTTAGAGAAATAAAACTAAAATAAAATTATACAACATAAAGTTCCCCCACAAATTTATTCCAAATTATATCTAAATAAAGATGATACAAATAATATATATCTAAAAGATTATTATCTAATTCGTCCCATTGAAATATATCTAAGCTAAATTCGAAATAAATGATAGTTTAAAATTAAATTTGGGACGGATATGTGACGGAGTCATTAACTTTTGTTCCAAATCCATCTCTAATATTGAAAAATAATTTTAAATAATTAATCATCCTTTAATGGATTATAAATAATTTGTCGCATATTTTATTTTGTTATTATCTTTGGTGAATGAGGATTTTCTTTAATTGGCTGTTTTGGGATTATTGTGCATAATTGATTGACTAATTGCTCCTACAAATTTGATTTTTGTTGCTTTTTTGTGGTTTATGTATCACGTGCGGCACCTATTACTTCCAATTTTCTATCGTAGAAGAAGATACATGTCACACGTTCTGTTTTTGTACCAAGTACTTTTCGTTTTTCCGACATTATTGTTTTCTTTTTCTTTTTGAAAGTTTTTCACAGCTCTCGATTTCATGGTTGGGCTTTTTATTGCAGAAAAATGCTTGCTCTGAAATTGAGAACGTTTTGAGAAAACACACGACATCTTTTGTGACACTATATGTGTGTGATTTCTAATTATATTTATATTTACACATAAATTTTATCAATTTAACCATAGATTTTAACCATTTTAATTTAGATGATATGAATGAAAGTTTCTCTAAAATATTATAAGGAGTGTCATAGTCACTCGATGCATAATTCTGTTATTTTTTTTTTTATCTAGTGAAGTCTTGAAAGATTTGGAACAACTTTATCAAGTAAATTTCGCTACTCCAACGTACTTCGACGTTATCTAAGGTAATCAAACTAGTTTCAACATGTTATTATTGAGTTAATGTTTAATTATGAATCTTTTTTGAAGAATAATATGATGAATTTTGTATTTATGTTTATTTGGTTTTTTTGACATTTTCACTCAATATCTTCTTTTCGTATTGCATTGTAGTGTAATCTTATTTATTAATTTGCTGTATTTTCCGATTGTGAAGTCATGATGGATAAGATTTGAATAAGATTAAATCAACGGATGAGAATCACATTAAATCATGGCTTTCTTAAAAACTACACTACTTGGATATATCATGGAGAAGAACCATCTAATCTTGAAAATGACGAGTTTAATGAAGCTTTTGAACACCGGGATGATTTAGAGGGTATGTTGCACGATGTTTTTCGTATTGAGACTCAAGAACATCAATATCACGTAGATAATGACCAACATGGAGGTACAAAGGGAATGGATGAAAAAACAAAACATTTTTACAAGTTATTGAAAGATGCAGAACGTGAGTTATATCCAGGTTATAGGAGTTTCACTTTTCTAGCACATTGTTCGTTTATTAAATTTGAAGACTGTAAGTCGTTGGAGTAACAGGTCATTTAGTATGTTGCTAGAGTTATTAAAAGAGGCATTTCCACATAATGATTTCTTTCCAAGAAACTATCGCGAGACTTGGAAAATCATTAAAAACTTAGGTCTTGAATATAGGAAGATTCATGCATGTCCAAATGATTTCTCAATCCCAGGCTCCAGAAGTAGTTTGGGATTGAGAAATAAATTATATCTTGATTGGTTTGATTCATTAAGTTGGGAACTTTTTCTCCAATTGGATGTGATTTTTAGGCTCAACTGCCTTGTATTTTGTTTTTGTCTTTTGGTGCTTGTACTTTGGAAGTTACTTTTGAATTGAATGTAAGAAGTTCTTATTTAGTGATTAAAAAAGAGTTGGGAATAATAGAATTATGAGGATTATAGAAGAATATACTAAGTTTGGCCCAGTAGATGAGAGTATATTCTGTATCATTACAAATATTTTGAGTGTTTAATTGCAATACTCTAAAGGTTGTTAGTTGTTCCCCAACATGATTCGGTCTCAAGTTGCTTTATTTAGCGTGGATTCATATGAAAGGAATTTTGTCTTTACTAATTCACTTTTTACAATTGTGAGGATATTTATTAAAAAGATTATATCAATCTCTCTAAGATCTGTGAACTTAATGAATTTGAATGGTTGATTTCTGACTAGTTTCATATATTGATTTGATATTTGTTCAGACAACAAACCAAAAGAAGAAAACCAGGTTGTCTAGGTATCTCTAGGAAGGTGAGTAACTTCATAAAGTTGATTTATGGTTTAGCTTTTATATGAATTATCTAATAGCCATGTTATATTATGTAGGTGCTCGTGCGTCAAACGGTCACTGGTGCACTTACTTAGAGTGCTTATTATGAGAAGATATGTGGAGTTTATTTACACGATTTGATTGCCATAAATTTATGGTTTAGAATTTTATTTTATTTTTTCATTTGACGAAACATTTTGATTTGATACCATTTTGAAGACAAATTTTGTGGATTCTAATATTTGTTTGACATTCATCTTAATAAAATATCAATTTCATTATTGGCTTGTGTGTATAATTTTTATGAATATTATTGATAAAAAATACAAAAACAAAAACAAAAATGACATTAGCACTTATGGCATTTTCTAAAGTGTCGTAAATTTCGTCATGAATTGGAATCCATTTATGGCACTAGATAAGCGCCTTAAATTGTGTCGTGCTGATTTATGGCATTTAGGTTAAATTTCATATTCTAATTGAAGGGATTCATGGGCAGAAACTCGTTCTAAACACCCATGAGTCTTCCCCGAAGGATCCGCTCATACCATGGGAATCAAAAATTAAAACTAAAGCTTACATTTTTCCGCTAAAGAATCTGATTCTTGAACGAAAGATTCTGATTCTTGGATTCACAGAGTTTGTGTTGCTGCCACCAATAACTTGCCCTTTGTGGAATTGCCCTCTACCGGTATCCACGCGACGAAATGAACAGCGATTGCTAGCTCTTCATTTTTCTGAGTTTCGGGAATTAGAGAGAAATGGTGAGGCAGAAAACCGAAATCAAATTTCGGAGTCCTTTTTTTGGTTTTTGCGGCTCAATCCAATGTTACCTAGGGTTTCGGCTAAAAGAGGTTTATATAGGGTGTGAGAGTTTGTTCCCTGAACCAACTCTCACATCCTCAACCTCTTTCGGGTCCATAAACCTCTGCTGGTAGTGGGAGTCTTTACCGCATAATAAATCCCACGTAATCCCAGCTATAGCCAAATACCGAAAATGCCCCTCCTTAATCTCTAATTCGAATAATAACGTTTTATTATTCTCATAAAATAAATGTAAGATACAATGAACCTAGACACATTTAGATACATTGAATCTGGACATGAAGCTCGTTAACTCGTCTATGCGTGTGACCCTGTAGGTTCATATCACAATGGTAATGAAAACACACTTAGTAGTACTATATGTTCATAAATCACATGTGGTCCGTAGCAGAACATTGTGACTACCCAGAGTGAATGAATATGCGGTGGAACCTAATATCAATCCACTATTTAATCCATTTGTCTCACGATATCCCAATTAAACATAAGGCATGGTAGTCGTCACCCTTATAAAGCTTAATTGTATTTATGCTCAATCTTCAGGTTGACTGTTCCAACAAACAATATTTAATAACCACTTTATTAAATACATTTGAGCACGGCATGCATTTAAATAGGTTTTCCCTATCGAGGGGCCCATGGATATCTCTCTCTAATAAGAGAGGGACAAATTCCTTCCAGTGCCTCTCACATTCAAGCCACGATAGTATACTACATCCGATCATCAGTCGTATTGATTACTCGATTAAAAGTAACGTCCGACTGAGTCAAAACGTGGCTCCATTCACGCTAGAATCAATGGAGACATAAGGTCTAAGGATTCTAAAATAGTATTGAGGAAGTAATACTTATGACTAAGGACCATGCAGTATTACTTCTCTAACGGATCTCGTCCGATACAATATATCCCAATATATTGCATCTATGATATGATTTGTATTCATTACCCATGATTAGTAAAACATAACCATCAATCAAACATCATACTAGTTTTATTTCATTGTAAAGAACTTTACATAAAACTAGGGACAACTATAATAGTAATTATATAAGCTAATGAGTTTTATTATCAAATCACGCATTTGATGTTCAGAAGCAAAATTAACTATTCAAATGACATGCTCAAAAGATATAAAATGTATAACATATGATAATGGTTCTAGGGCACTACTAACAATCTTCCACTTGCCCTAGGTCCAATCATACATGATCCTCAATTCCATTGACCTAGTTTGACTCTCATGTTTAGGTTGCGGGAGTGGCTTGGTCAATGGATCTGCAATGTTGTCGTCTGTATAAACTTTGCAAATTTTAACGCCTCCTCTGTCAATGATCTCTCTAATCAGATGGAAACGCATGAGAATGTGTTTGGATCGTTGGTGAGATCTAGGTTCATTAGCGTGTGAGATGGCACCAGTACTATCACGATAAAGGTCCAATGGGTTCACAATGCTAGAGATGACATCTAGTCCATCAACAAATTTTATGATCCAAACAGCTTCTTTAGCTGCTTCAGGGGCAGCCAAATACTCAACTTCTGTTGTAAAGTCGGCCACGGTCTCTTGCTTTGAGCTCTTCTAGCCCACGGCACCCTCATTCAAACAAAACACAAACCAGATTGCGATCTAAAGTCATCTACGTCAGTCTGGAAGCTTGCGTCTGTGTAACCATTTACGACCAGACTTCCTTCCTTCCCAAGTACTTAACAATGCTCATGACTGCAGTCCAATGTGACTCTCCAGGGCAAGATTAATATCTGCTAGTCATACTTAACGCGAATGAGACATCCGGGCGAGTGCATTTCATGGCATGCATAATAGACCCAATGGCTGAAGCATATATGATCTTACTCATGCGCTCTTGGTCCTCCTTTGTGGAAGGTCCTTGAGTTCTGCTGAGTTTAATGCCATGTCAAATTATCCACTCTGGCTTAGGCCAATCATTTTGTTGGATCTATCTCTATAGATTCTTATACCCAAAATGTATGTAGCCTAGCCTAAGTCTTTCATGGAAAAGTACTTCCCCAACCAAGCTTTTACGCTTTGTAATATGGGGATGTCATTTCCAATCAGTAAGATGTCGTCCACATAAAGCACAAGGAACACTACTGCGTTATTAGTTATTTTCTTATAAACACACGGATCGTTTTCGTTTTTGATGAAATCAAATTCTTTAATTGCTTCATCAAAGCGATGATTCCAGATTCGTGATGCTTGCTTCAATCCATAAATGGACCTTTAAAACTTACACACTTTGCTAGGACTTGATGGATCAACAAACCCCTCAGGTTGTGTCATATACACATCCTCGAGAAAGTTTCCATTCAGAAACGCAGTCTTAATGTCCATTTGCCATATCTCATAGTCATAATATGCGACTATGGCAAGTAAAATCCTAATAGACTTTATCATAACGACAGGAGAAAATGTTTCATCATAGTCAATACCATGAACTTGTCTATAACCTTTAACTACGAGTCGAGATTTAAAAGTGTGTACATTACCATCCATGTCGGTTTTCTTTTTGAAACACCATTTGTTATCAATGACCTTACACCCTTCGGGTGGGTCAACCAAAGTCCACATTTGGTTATCGTACATGGATTGCATCTCATACTTCATAGCTTGTAGCCACTTATCTGACTCAGAACTACAAATTGCCTCTTTGTAGGTAGTGGGTTCATCTTGATCAATCAGTTCAATGTGATGATCATCAGTCACGAGAAATCCATATCTCTCAGGCTGTTGATGTACCCGACTTGACTTCCTTGGGCCTTGTGTCAAAGATTGAAGCTCAGTATCAGCACGTGAGCTTGTTTGAAGTTCCAAAGTTGGTTCATATGTTGTTTGGCGATCTTGAATTTCGTCAAGATGGATCTTACTCTCACTATCATTTTGGAAAATAAATTCCCTTTCAAGGAATAAATCATTTCGAGCAACAAACACTTTGTTCTCTGATGGAAGATTGAAGTAATATCCTTTAGTTTCTTTAGGATATCTCACAAACAAACACTTGTCGGATTTAGGGGCGAGTTTATCAGATAACAAGCGTTTTACATACGCCTCGCATCACCAAATTTTGAGAAATGACAAACTAGGTCGTTTCCTAGTCCATATCTCATATGGAGTTTTCTGAACCGTTTTAGAAGGAACTCTATTCAATATAAATGCAGCAGTTTCTAGGGCGTAGCCCCAAAAGGAAATTGGAAGACTTGTTTAACTCATCATAGATCGAACCATATCTAGTAAGGTGTGATTCCTCCGTTCTGATACACCATTCCATTGTGGTGTGCCAGGAGGAGTTAATTGTGAAACAATTCCACAACCCCTAAGATGTTCGTCAAACTCTTGGTTAAGGTATTCGCCACCTCGATCTGATCGAAGTATCTTAATACTTTTACCAAGTTGATTTTGTACTTCATTTTGAAATTATTTGAATCTTCCAAAAGATTTTGATTTATGTTTCATTAGATAGACGTAGTCATATCTACTAAAATCATCTGTGAATGTGATGAAGTACTGAAAATCATCTGTATGTATGAGGCCCAACAAATCAGAAGCTCTCTCACTTTGTCCAGTAAAGGGAGCTTTAGTCATTTTGCCTAACAAGCAAGAGTCACATGTCTCATAAGACTTTAAGTAAAATGATGTCAAAATTCCATCTTTATGGAGTTTTGATATGCGTTTCTCATTGATGTGGCCCTAACGACAATGCCAAAAGTAGGTTTTGTTTAAGTCATTTGATTTAAACCTCTTGGTATTATTGTTATAGATGGGCCTTTTAATGGATTCATCGATGTTAAGAATATAAAGCCCATTCATCAAAGAGGCATCTCCATAGAAGATATGATCTTTATGAACTTTTGCTCATTTTGCTACTCTCAGGTCCACTTCTCATTTTGCCACTCTCAGGTCCACTTCTCATTTTGCCAATGATCAACTCCTTTTGAATCCCTGCACATTTACACAAATGTGAGATCCACAACCGGTATCTAATACCCATGAAGTAGGAGCAGACATGTTAATTTCAATAACATAAATACCTGGAGAGACAATCAAACTGGCTTTCCCCTTTTTCTTCTCTTCCAAGTAGAGTTTGCAGTTCCTTTTCCAATGACCTAGTTCATTGCAATGGAAGCAAACCCCTTCCTTTGGTGCCTTGGGCTTGGGCTTGGGCTTGTTATTTCCTTTGCCTTTCTTGGCCATGGGCTTTCCCTTTCCTTTCTTCTTGAATTCCCTTTTTGAACCATTAAGACTTCAGAGGTCTTCTTAATGTTCAGTTCAGCCTGCTTAAGCATCCCGTGTATCTCATGTATGGACTTCTCCATGGTATGCATGTTGAAGTTCATCACAAATTGGTCATACTCCGGTGGGAGTGAGCCCAAGATCATATCTGTGGCCATGTCATGACCTACGGGAGTCCCAAGTTTCTCAAGTTGTTCAAGATAGCCCTTCATCTTAAGAACATGTTCACTTACAGAGGTGCCAGGGGCCATCTTGCAACTATTCAACGCCTTAGTGATGAGGACTCTTTCTTGAGGGGCTTGCTCTTGGAACATTTCCTTGAGCTGGCCCATCATCTGGAAAGCCTCAACCCCTTCAAACTATTTTTGAAGGTCAGTGCTTATTGTGACTAACAAGGGACAAGTCACATAGTTAGAGTCATCACAAAGCTTCTTCCAAGCATCTTTTTTAGCTCTGGGGGCGTTGTTAGCAGGCTGTTCAGGAATATCCGTATCAAGAACATATAGCTTTCTACAATTTCAACATTTGATAAACATTTTACAATAGTTATAAGTAAGCTTTGTCTTAACACCCATAATTAAAGTAAAATCAACTCATGGGAATGACATCTATATGTCTCAGCTATTTCCCATTTTATGCCCTAGGCTCAAAACTATTTTGGTAGCCTAGTTAAGTCGAACCATGTCTAAGCATATGGAAATCACTACTTTCCCATCTACTTTTGCTTAGATAACCCCTTATCGCTTAGATAACCCCTTATCTGTTGCTTTGGCAAGCAGACAAAATGATGATCCATGCTCAATGAGTGCTTAAGATATGGTAGACATATAAAAAATCAAGCCCTATAAGTCATAAAATAAGCATCACATGCAAGATATAAAGCGTAAATGTAAATATGAGATAGCATGGCCTAATCTTATGATGATTCCCACGAGCCTTGTGGGGGCCAAGGGTCAATCTAAGTCAATACCCATCTCATCTCATGGATAGTGTCTTCGATCCAGCATCCTGTAGTCTTGTTACATAAATGCATGGGCATACCCAGCCTTCAATGTAAAGTAATAAAACTAATCTAAGAAAGTAAGTACAAATTTACAACATTAAAAAACTACTCGCAAGCCGTATTGCAAAATTACAACCCAATAAATGTAAAACAAGAGGGGTATAGTAGGTCATGCTATTCACCATGCTAAAGCTCACATAAAGCATAATATATACGGTAACAAGTACATATACAAAGTCTAATGCCAGCACAACGCAGACGGCAGTCCCGATTTACCCCTCAATCGCCTAACATGCATAATCGCCTAAACAGTTTATGCGGTTTGTTAATCGGATTAATGACAAAAAGCATACAATTGCAATTTATGCAATATTAATCGAATTAATAACATACATAACAGTTTATGCATATCAGAATCACATAAACTTATAAAACACAGTCAAAGAAACAATCTTTTCTGTTTTTACACATACACATACCAAATCAAATGAGTTTTTTGCCCCGATTTACCCCTCAATCGCCTAAACAGTTTATGCGGTTTGTTAATCGGATTAACGACAGAAAGCATACAATTGCAATTTATGCAATATTAATCGAATTAATAACATACATAACAGTTTATGCATATTAGAATCACAGAAACTTATAAAACACAATCAAAGAAACAATCTTTTCTGTTTTTACACATTCACATACCAAATCGAAATTGATGTGTTATGATGTGATTAACAATATTGAATTCGAATAGCATGAGCTAGGCTCTAATACCACTGAAGGGATTCATGGGCAGAAACTCGTTCTAAACACTCATGAGTCCTCCCCCGAAGGATCCGCTCATACAATGGGAATCAAAAATTAAAACTAAAGCTTACATTTTTCAGCTAAATAATCTGATTATTGAATGAAAGATTATGATTCTTAGATTCATAGAGTTTGTGTTGCTGACACCAATAGCTTTCAATTTGCGGAATTGCCCTCTATCGATATCCACGCGACGAAACGAGCAACGATTGTTAACTCTTCATTTTTCTGAGTTTCGGGAATTAGAGAGAAAGTGAGAGGCAGAAAACCGAAATCTAATTTCGGAGTACTTTTTTTGGTTTTTGTGGCTCAATCCAACTCTCACGTCCTCAACCTCTTTCGGCTGTGGGAGTCTTCAACTCCCACGTTCTATAAACCTCTGCTGGTAGTGCGAGTCTTTATCACATAATAACTCCCACGTAATCCCAGCTATAGGGTTGCTGATGTAGGAATCAAAGGCGAAACTGGAATAGGTGCAGGGTTTGATGATGGAGCTGGTCTTTTTTTTTGTGATGGGGTAAGTCTTTCCATAAGGCTAGAGCTGGTGAGTAGGTTGTGACAGAGGTTAGGATTAAAGGGTTGAACTGTTTTGGCTGAATGGAGACGGAGGTTGTCAGGAAGTAGGATGGGGGAAAATAGGCTTGGCTGAGACTGATCTAGTTGGGATTCAAGGGACTTGAGTTGGTGTTGTAAAAACTCCTTTTCTGACAATAACTTTGACATTTGGGGAGACCACTCTGTAGTGTATTGGACCAAGTAAGACAACTGCTGATGTATGGTTTCGACTTGGTTGCGGACATTGGAAATATTTTGGACCAAGAACGAAAGATCAGAACTTTGTTTGGACACCTGAGAGGTGAAAGTCTCTTGGTTACAAATGATTCGTTGAAGAGCTTGATTTTGCGCAACAGCATTTTCATCCTGCCAGTTGAGGGCTGCTTCCGCAACAGAGATTGTCTTTTGTTGTCCTTTCTCATCAACCGCAGTGGGATTGGGAATCTTCCAGACATGTTTGATATTTTGCTTATCGAAAGTGGTAAAGGGAGGAAACAGAGGCTTGTGTGAACCCGGAGAAGAAGGATGCATCATACTGAATTCAGTAGAGAAAACAATAGAAACCTCATTCCTGTTAGGGAATTTAGCCAAATACCGAAATAGCCCCGCCTTAATCTCTAATTCGAATAATAACGTTTTATTATTCACAGAAAATAAATGTCAGATACAATGAACCTAGACACATTCTAGATTCATTGAATCTGGACATGAAGCTCGTTAACTCGTCTATGCGTGTGACCCTGTAGGTTCATATCACAATGGTAATGAAAACATACTTAGTAGTAGTATGTGTTCATAAATTACAAGCGGTCCCTAGCAGGACATTGTGACTACCCAGAGTGAATGAATATGCGGTGGAACCTAATATCAATGTACTATTTAATCCCTTTGTCTCGCGATATCCTAATTAAGCATAAGGCATGGTAGTCGTCACCCCTTATACAGCTTAATTGTATTTATGCTCGATCTCCAGGTAGACTGTTACAACAAATAATATTTAAAACCACTTTATTAAATACATTTGAACATGGCCATGCATTTAAACAGGCTTTCCCTATCGAGGGGCCCATGGATATCTCTCTCTAATAAGAGAGGGACAAATTCCTTACAATGCCTCTCACATTCAAGCCATGATAGGATACTACATCCGATCATCAGTCGTATTGATTACTCGATTAAAAGTAACGTCCGACTGAGTCAAAACGTGGCTCCATTCATGCAAGAATAAATGGAGACATAAGGTCTAAGGATTCCAAAATAGTGTTGAGGAAGTAATACTTATGACTAAGGACCGTGAAGTATTACTTCTCTAACGGATCACGTCCAATAGAATATATCCCAATATATTGCATCTATGATATGATTTGTATTCATTACACATGATTAGTAAAATATAACCATCAATCAAACATCATACTAGTTTTATTTCATAGTAAAGAATTTTATATAAAACTAGGGACAACTAGAATAGTAATTATATAATCTAATGAGTTTTATTATCAAATCACGCATTTGATGTTCAGAATCAAAATTGACTATTCAAATGACATGCTCAAAAAGATATAAAACGTACAAAATATGCTAATGATCCTAGGGCACTACTAACATTAATGCCACTAGTAAAAGTGTCCCAAATTTTGCCATAATTGTGAATGTATTAATGACACTAAAAAAATGCCACAAGTTGTGCCATAAATGTGTTTATGGCACTTACATTAGAAGTCGTATTTAACCGACACTCTATCAAGTGCCACAAAAAGCGCCACATTTTCAACGTATTTGTGACATTTAAAAAATGACAAAAGAATTGCCGTCATTTAATTTGTGGCACTTATAAAGTGCCTTAAAAAAAAAGCGACACCACTTGTGGTGGTACTTAGAAAAAGTGTAGCACAAGTGCCACAAAACTTACTTTATGGCACTTAAGTAGCTTTTCGTGGCATTTTTTCAGTGCCACGAAAGGTCAAATATGCCATAGTGATATTTTCCTGTTCTATTCGAAAGCACCCGGTACCTTTTTAATTTCAATGAGTTATTTCGGAAAAGGAGACCATGATAAACAAGATTATTAGTTATGTATTGCGAAGTTTGCATTTTTAAGAATAACCTGATCACTTTGACGTTGAACTTTTGATGGTAATGATCTCGCCTTATTGAATCGTAGGAAGCAAATTGTTCTCTAGATATTCTTTAATTTTGTTCGATCTTGATGAGTGAACAGAAGTAATTATGTTATCTTTGTTCCATTTTTTTTATGTGAAAGTATTTGACTGCTAGTGGTACCATTGCCAAGGATGCCTTGGGAAATGATATTGTTGCGTCTGAATGGCTGAAAACTCACGGTCCTGGTGATCGAACCCTTTCACAAGGACTAAAGGTACTTTCTTGTTAATCTTATTCTCGAATATGAGGACCTGCTGTAAACTGATTTTCAAATTCAGTATGATGATAAATACCATAACTCCGATAAGAGAGACGATTGCTAAGATCCATTATGCTTTCACCATAAATTGTTTTTTTTTTCGTAGATATTTCTAAAGTTTCAATAGTGGAAATAGCTGAGAGGTTCATTTGGATTTCTAAAAGCATGGCTTTATCAGATATGTAAAAAATGAGGTATATCTTCGACTCGGGTTCATGCTAGATGTTTTTTAAAGATTCCATTTACTGCATTTATCCAAACTAAACATGGTTTCTAGGAGATCCACATTTTCAGTTTGATTCTTTTACTTGAATTCAGGAGATCCTACATACCTTGTGGTGGAGAATGATAGGTCTCTTGCGACATATGGTATCACTATAAGAAAACAGCTTATTTGGGACAAGGAATTTCGTCCCTAAATTGTTTCAATTTAACTATTTACGATGAATTTGGGACGGAAAAATATGTTTCCAAAAAACCTGGTCCCTAAATGTTAACAACCAAAATAAATTTTGTCCCAAATACTTAGGGACGAATTTTAAGACGGATGATAAATGGAATGACTTCTGTAAAAATAAATAAAAATAAAATTATTAATATTAAAAAACACATATTAAAATATTTATTAGTGCGAATTAGGGACGGAAATTTTTATTTCTGTCTCATATTTTAGGACAGAAGAAGAACATATTATCGTACATCTCTATTTTGCATAAAGGGAAATGCAGCGTAAATCACTTGGTAATATGTAAGCGATTTGCTACAGATACTTTAATAATATATTTTTTATCGCCACGAATTAGGGAAAAAAACGTTTGATTATGTCCAATATTTAGGACAAAATGTTAACAGATCGTTGTACATCTCTATTTGCATAAAGGGAAATGCGTCTCAATTCCCTTGGAAATATGTAAGAGATATGCTCAGATATTTTAATCTTCATTGCAATACCGTCCTTGTTTTGGGACGAAGTAAAAAGGAATTCATTTTTTGAAGATATCAACTGTCCCATACTTGAGATAGATTTAAGAAGAATGAATAAAAATATCTATAGACCTTGTATTACAAAACTCGTCCCAAACTTTGTAGTTTTTAATGTTTCTACAAAATACATCCGTCCTAAATTTAGTTTATTATCCAATATATCAATACCTATCGTCTCGTCCTCATCTATTGAAACCAACAATTCACAATAGTACCAAAATCACCAACCTAATATCACCAAACCAATATCAGCAAATCAATATCAGCAAACAATTACACACTCATGACCATAATCTTAATATACCAAGTAAGATTCAATATCAAACCAATATCCCCAAACAAACCAATATCACCAAACAATTGCCCACTCATGACCATAATCTTAATATACCAAGTAAGATTCAACATCAAGTGGGATCCAACATTACCAAAACTAACCAAAAAATGCCACAATACAAAAACTTTTCAACTCAGCCATACTTCCACATTACAAAAGCATACTAAAAGACAAACATTACTTTACCCCCATTCAAGTACTATTAACAGTAAGAAAAAACTATTACATTCCATCCCAGAAAAACCAAAAAAAATAGTTCAATGCTATCTTGACAAAAACCAAAAACCAGTTCTATGCTATCCACAAAAACCAAAAACCAGTAGCAACATAAAAACACATTAAAAGTACTTCAAGTTTCAAAAGAAGCTAAATTCATGTGTTTCCAAATAAGAAATATTAGAGTAGAGATTCCTACATGTTATTTGAACCATCGTCGTGTTCATCTTCAACTTCAACTTCAGCTTCACTTTCACCTTCATCAGCATCATTCATTTCAGCATCATCGGCTCTTAGGGAGAGCAGCACTAGTTGATGCATCAATATTGAAACCGCACTCTCGCATTTGGGCATATATACGCTGCATCTCTTTCGCAAACTCTCATCCCATCTCAGCTTTAACCTCGGAAGTGATTTGTTGCTTCAACTTATCATATGATGCTGGTGAAATCTTTTTGCTGTTGAAGCCATTGCCAACAAATCTAGAGAGTTCGCAAATGCCATATACCCAGTTTTTTCCATTCTTCCCCACAACAGCTTCTATGAAAAGTTTTTCTCGCTCCTCAAAAGTCACTTTAGTTCCACTTGTTGATGCTTCTTGTGAGGCACCATCAAACAGCTCTTGGAATTTTCCCTGCAGATTCAAAATTAGTAAAATAGTGCCCAAAAAAATATATAAACTAATCTGATAGCAGAACTAATAACTGTTTAAAAGAAATATTAATGTGTTATGTCATTTGCAAGGAAAGAGAAGACTTACACTAACATTCCTTGCTTTGTCACTGCACCAGTCGCCCTTTCTTTTTCCTTTTGTCTTTTTATGCTGGTGAGTTCTACAGAATGCCTCATCACTAAATACCTATCGCCCTTTAAGTTTCTCCTACACAAGTAATATGAACAAGAAATTTGAAGAAGTTAGGCATGATATATGAACTCATAAACACAATACATAAAGTTAAATTCATATAATTGAACTTTTTAAGTACCAATATTTCTTCATGTTCAACAATAAATATGGAGCCAGTGGTACTCAATGTTATACCACTGCGCCAGCCTCGTTTCTATTTTTTTTGCGTAGCTGCCGACTTCTTAAGGTATTGTTTTGCACCCCATATATTTTTCAACATATACTCCCAGTGCTCCTTGTGCAAAAAATCTGGAATATATCCTCCCTTTCTTGCATTATGAAACTCATGGGAGATACGACTTTCGTGTCGAGCAGACCATGCCCTTCGAACCTTAAGTTCATCTACGTTGTCCCATGTGAATATTCTCTACAATCCAACCAATAAAATCAGTTGTTCCATGTGAAATATAGGCATTGATACAAATAAATCCATTCCATAAGAATTGTTATTAAGTCTTACCTCAAATTCTTCCCATAGCATTTTCTTCCACTTCTGAGGGACCTTTCCCCAAGTTGGTCAAGGACCATCATACTTAGCCTTTAAGAACAACATACAAGCCTTGGTAACTCGAGACTGAGCTTTGAACCTGAAAATGAAGTTTAAGAATCATTATATTTATGCTATTTTATATGTACTATATCATTAAATGTGTAAACTTACGTGTCCCCTCTCATAACGAGATGTATTTTCTCCTCTCCCAATTCCTCAATGCCTTCTTGCTGATTTTCTGGCTCCATAGCTCGGGGTGTTGTTGTATCTTCTAGAGGAGCAGTGCCATGAAAGTTTTGTGCTGTTTGAGTACCAAGGGATGAATTTGTTGCTTGAGCAGCCCCTGCTGCATGACTTGATTCTCCATTATTGGTTTGCGTGTCACTGCTTAACGGTACATTGATACTTGCTGGGGGTGTATGGAAGGTACTATCATTTGACCCGGGCGATGCATGATTATTTGAAGGTGATCGAATATCATTGTTAGCTGATGGTTCAACATTGATGTTTAGGGGACTGCAAGGTAGAGATTATTGGAGGTGGTGTTGCAGAGGTGTTACTTGGGGAGTTTTCTGGTTCAGAGACCGGGACAGGTATGGTTGTTTCAATAGGTGAGCCTCTTTCTTCTCTAGTAGTCCTCACCTTCTGTCGTTTGCCTCGCCCTTCACCCCATCCACCACCTCGTCCTTTTCCTGTCATTCCTAAATAATAAACAACATGTCCTATTATCTTGCATCTAGGTGTCTAGAACATAACAAACTATTGAAGAGTCCTTGAAGTATTAGGACTCTTTAATAACTAACTAACGAACACTTGGACAACATGTCATTTATTCTAGCAATTATGTTAAACACGCCTAAATAAAGTAAATAACATTGCTGAAAATAATTAAAGTCTAGAATAGTCTAGAATAGATTTTAATGTACAAAAGGACTAAAATGCCCTTTAAATTCGTCCCAATTCTGGACAGCTTGTTGGGCCAACTTGTACGACTATTTCGGATATTAAGAAGGCAGAATCTGATCTTGTGCTCTTCATAGATGTTATAGATCTGCCTCTTATCTTTAATATGAAACTTGAATCAGCTCCATTGGATACCTATATCGAAAGATATGATCATTATGCCAAACAGTAGCAAAGCTGTCCATTCCTTGTGCACTTATGATACTTAAGAGTTTGACTTGTACAACATTCCTAGCTAGATGTAACTTAGAGTCCTCTATGTATCTTAATACACGTTCCCTTGAGTTGGGCAGCCCCGAGGTTGGTACCGCATCAGAAACAAGTAAAAGCCACTTTTTTTTCATGTTTCTGCCTTTTCATACAAACCAAAAAACATAAACAAAACCCTTCATTGCATGCTTTAGATTTTCATAAAATAAAGTCAAATAAACAAAATCTAAGTAAAAGCCCCAATTTTTCGTGCTTCTGATACTCATACAAACTAAAAAAAAAAAAAAGTAAAACCATTGCATGTTTCGGATTTTCATAAAAGAGAGTAAAAAAAAAAAACTCAAAGTAAAAGCCTAATTTTTCATGCGTCTGATACTCATACAAATAAAAAAAAGAGAAAGAAAACCTATTGCATGCTTCGAATTTTCAAAAAAGAGTAAAATAAACAAAATCAAATCAAAAGCCCTAATTTTTCATGTTTCTGATACTCATACAAAAATAAAAAATAAAAAAAAACATATTGCATGCTTCGAATTTTCTGAAAAGAGAGTAAAATAAACAAAATCAAATCAAAATCCCTAATTTTTCCATGCTTCTGATTTTCATAAAACTAAAAACAGAAAGTAAAACCATTGCATGTTTCGGATTTTCATAAAAGAGAATAAAAAACATAACCCAAAGTAAAAGCCCTAATTTTTCATGCTTTTCATACTCATACAAAGAAAAAAACAGAAAGAAAACCTATTGCATACTTCAAATTTTCAGAAAAGAGAGTAAAATAAACAAAATCAAATCGAAAGCCCTAATTTTTCATGCTTTTGATACTCATACAAACAAAAAAATAGAAAGAAAACATATTGCATGCTTCGAACTTTCAGAAAAGAGAGTAAAATAAACAAAATCAAATCAAAAGCCCTAATTTTCATAAGATTTTTTTTGAAATTTTGAGTTAACAAGCAAAAATATTCACCAAAATAAAAACGTATTACCAAGAAATTTTACATGTAGTTGAGATTTTAGTATTCTTAGGAAGAGTTCTTAGAGATAGGAATAGTCTGAGAGCCTCTGGGGAGAGGAAATGTCTGAGAGAAAAAGAGTTAGTGTTCTTGGGGGGGAGGGGGGTTGAGAGAAAAATGACGATTGGGGAGTGGGGGTGAGAGTTTTGTTTTACTGAGGGTTTTGTTTTGTGGGAATTTGGAAGGGTTAATAGGATTTAAAAAATAGATATATAATATGTACAATAATTATAGTTAAAAGTACAACAAATTATAGCACATAAAAATTGGGAAATTTTGGATATTTCCGGGTCAATTAATACGTGGAAAAGGGGCGGCCCTTTTTAAATTTTATTCAAAAATTTGTGAAAAGTTGGTATTCCCGGTTCAAAACATTTTTGAAGTGTTAATAGTTTTTTGAAAAATTATCCTTAGGGACTGAATGCAAAGGAATCGGTGATAAATGAAAATTGAATTTTTAAAGTTTAATCATTATGGACGGAATTATGACACACTACTGATGAATGACAAGTGGAATTGGGATGGATTTACTAGGAAAATGCATTAAGTACATATATCAACTGTATTAAATCTTTATACAAGTTGACAAAGTACATAGAATATGACCATAGACGTTTGGAAGGCCCCAATGCAAACATATTTAAACATATGAGAATTTCATTCTTGTGGTCTTGTTGATAATGTGGACATTGATACCATTAACATACATCATTCGCTAAAGTCTAAGTCACTATAATGCATAATAAGGTAATATCGAAAAAAGTTCATTTATTTTAATTCTCATACATAATAGATTGAGATGTAATTGTATTGTTACTCGATATATGTCTATACCTCATCATAATTCATCATAAGGTGACTAATTAATTTATAATGTTTAAGCATTATGAATGAAATTAGGACACATTATTGATGAATTACAAGTGGAATTGGGACAGATTTACTAGGAAAGCACATTAAGTACATATATCAAGTGTATTAAATCTTTATACACGTTGACAAAGTACATAGAATATGACCATACACGTTTAGAAGGCCCCAATACAAACATATTTAGATGTAATTGTAATAAGGTAATATCAAAATAATTCATTTATTTTAATTCTCAAAATAATAGATTCAGATGTAATTGTATTCTTACTCGATATATGTCTATACCATCATCACAGTTCATCATAAGGTAACTATTTTTTAATGTTTAAGCATTAGGAACGGACTTAGGACATATGATTGATGAACTGGAAGCATTAGGGACAAAATGAGGACAAAATATTGAAAAAGTACATAGATATTACCATTCTAGTTTTAATCTTTACGGATGAAATTAGGACATATATGTGATGAACTACAAGCATATTTAGGACGGATTGGCTAGGAAAGCACATAAAAATAATTGACAGATCATTTTCTTATCTGTCTTCTCCCTACACTTACACATAATACCATTTACACTGCAATTCAACAAACTGAAATTTGCAATTTTCAAGCATATGTAATTATAGGATAAATCCAGCCCTTAAACTAATTAATAGAAAGTGCACATCATTCCGAGAAAAACTATAAAAAACAAATAAATTTGAAAATGTAATACAATTCACTTCTCCTTAAGAAAAAAAAATAGATAAACTTGAAAATCTAATCTTTCCATTCCTCATCCTCTTCTTCCTCTTCCACATCCTCATCATTGTCGTAATCATCTTCATCCTCTTCCAAGGTAACTATTTCAACCTCGCCACTTTCACGTGTAAGTGGATGTTGGTCATCATCACTGTCTACCATAATGTTTGCAGCTTCTTGTATGTCAACATATCTTGATAAGCTAACTCAACAAGGGGTGCATCTACAATATGTCGAGCTCGAATTTTGCATACAGCCCACCAATCACACACTTATGTAGCTTGTTGTGCCAATACAAATGGGTCAAATCTCGAATACTTCTTTTTATGGTTGACATCAACTAGCTTGTACTTGGGGTGAACTCTGACACTTGTTCTCAATTGTGTCTCAAACATGTCACATTTGAAAAGAATGACTGTTTTGACCGGATGACCAATCATTGGAACCTCCAATACCTCCTTTAACACACTGTACCAGTCAGTTTTTTGCGTCATCTGTTCTCCTTACACACACACCACTATTAATGGTTGTTTTTCCTTCATTTCGATCATGTGTATCAAATCTATACCCATTGACAAAGTACATAGAGTATGACCTTACGCGTCTAGAAGGTCCCAATGTAAAATTCTTTAAACAAATCGGAATCTCATCCTCATGATCTTGTACCTAATGTGGACATCGATCCGATTAATACATATTTCACAAAACAATTGTAACTAAAATACATCATAGTTCATTAACCTTTGTAAAGTTACTTACATATTCTTTGAACCATCTAGCAAACTCTGTTGATAACTTAGATTCCATTTCAGTCTCTGATAATGTAGCGTTAGTCGAGCGCACATACTCTGTAAATTTCCTGCAAAATTATATTTGTTAAATATTAAAAACTGAAAAAATGAATATTGAACAAATTTATTAATTTCTAGTTTCTCAATGCATTCAAATCTTACTCGATATATGGCTCAACCTCATCGCAATTCATCAAAAGGTAATTACTTGCAGTAGTCAATTCTTTATCACTAAGGAATCGTGACTTTTCTTTTGACCTTGGTAACCTTCCAAGATAATTACATATGTACAAGATTGGGTGTAGTACTTCAGATACCCCATTATCATCATTTCATCCAGCTGTGTTTCTTTTTGTTTGTACGTGCACTGGAAAGTAGTATGAAAAAATGTTGAAGCCTGTTCAACTAGATAGGCATTGCAAATCGATCCTTCTACTTTAGCCTTGTTCTTCACCTTTTTTTTTCAAATGATATAAATACCTGCAATTTAGGTAAAGATAAAAATATTAAGTTGTCAATTTAGGCATTACTAATAAATGCATACTTATAGTTCAAGAAAGGCAAATAAATATTAAGTTGTCAATTATACCGCTCAAATGGATACATCCACCGATATTGCACGGGGTCCCCCAACTCTGGCTTCATATGGTAGATGAATCGATAGGTGCTCCATTACATCAAAGAATGAATGAGGGAATTGTTTTCTCTAACTTGCATAACAAAAATGCAATATCCTTCTCAAACTTTTTCATGTGGTCATCACTCAACTTTGGTGAGCACAAGTCCCTATAGAACTGGCTCAACTCGGTCAAGAGACTCCACACCTCGACTGGCAATATTTCTCTAAAGGCTATGGGAAGAAGCCTCTCCATAAATACATGACAATCATGACTTTTCATACCCGATATTTTTAGATCTTTGAAATCAACACAACTTCCTAAGTTTGATGCATAGCCATCTGGAAACTTCAAGTCCTTTACCGACTCTAATACCTTATTCTTCTCATCCTTTGTATTGGTGAAACAAGCTTTTGGCTTATGACCCTTCCCTCACTCAGTAGGGTTGACTGTCAATTCACTACGTTTATAATGTGTTCTAACATCTTCTCGTGCCTGAACACTATCTTTAGCCTGTTCTTTTACATCCATCATGGTATTGAAGATACTATCAAAAAAATTCTTCTCATTGTGCATTACATCAATATTATGTCGAATCAACTTTGTGCACCAATAGGGTAAATCCCAAAATATACTCTTTTTAGCCCAATTATGATTGACCCCCCTACCATCCTCTTTACCAAGTTCCTTCCCCCTGTTTCTGTTATTTTTTTGAAGTTTCGTATTCTTTCCCAAATTTGGTCTCCATTAAGTTGTGGTGGTGGTGGAGGAGAATGTTCTTCGACATCCTTCCTAAATGCACTCTTGTTGATGCGAAACAGATGCATTGGATCTAAGAATTTGCGATGACAATCAAACCACGATTGTTTATTGCTGCTTTGAAGTCTTAATACACTGGTGAACTTCAAACAATAAGGACAAGCTAGTTTACCAAACGTGCTCCACCCACATAACATTCTATAAGTTGGAAAGTCACTAATGGTCCACATAAGTGCAGCTCTCATCTTGAAATTTTGTTTACTTGATATGTCATACGTATTAACACCCTCATCCCATAACTGTTTCAACTCTTCAATTAATGGTTGAATGTACACATCTAATTTATGTTTGTGATTTTTTGGACCTGGAACAAGTATTGTCAAAAACATGATCGGATTTTTCATGCACATCCAAGGCTGAAGATTATAAGGAGTCACAATAACAGGCCAACAAGAATATTGTTTACCTGGCATACCAAATGGGGAAAACCCATCAATGCATAAACCAAGGCGTACATTTCTCGACTCAAAAACAAACTCGGGATATGTGTTATCAAAATGTTTCCATGCTTCTCCATCTCGAGGATGACACATCACACCATCTTCTTGTTCACTATTCTTGTGCCATCTCATGTGTTCAGCAGTGGCCTTTGAAGTAAGAGTGAGAGGAAAGTAATGCATATTCTTGTATGAAATTTCCTTCCGGCAATTATCCTTACCAACCTTCCATTTTTGCTTGTATCGATCATGATGACAAAACCTACATTGTCTCTACTCACTGCCATCCTTCTAATACAACATGCAACCATTCACACAAACATCAATTTTTTGAACTGGAAGACCAAGAGCTGAAATTTGTTTTTTTGTACCATAGAAGTCAGTAGCTAGCTTAATACCATCAGGCAACCTGTCTTTCAATCAACCTAACATATCATCGAAACATTTTTCTGATATATTATGTTCCGACTTGATATGTAAAAGTCGAGCAGTCACATATAACTTTGAGAGTTTAGACGACTTAGTACACTCATTCCACAATGGCGTGTCAGCTGCACAAAGCATGTCATAAATTTTTTTTTCTTCTGCATTTGGGGGTTCAGGGAGATTAGGTTGCATTGACTCTTCCTGGAAGTTAGGGCCAGCTGCATCAAGTACCATTTCCATTAAGTCATTCTCATTCTCAGTTCTAAGGCCTCTATCGCTGTTTTGGACAATGCTTGGTTGATGCATAGACATGGGTACATTAGGAATATATTCTTCCCCATGACATGTCCATCTGAAATAATTCCCAAGAAAATCTTTCCTTATAGATGCGTTCTCACGACGTGTATTTGTTTATACTTACAATTTTTACATTTTGAACAAGGGCATCTAATCTCCCCTAAATTGATATCCATGTTATTTCCACAGGAGAATGCTACGAACCTACCCACTCCTTCTTTAAACTCCAGACTAACTTCCTTCACACCAGGAACATGCTGTCTATACATCCAACTACGATCCTCCATCTACATTTACATGAAAACAATAACACTTAAAGAAAAGGATAATTGTAGCTATAAAAGACTCTTTCTATATGCACTTTAGCTATGAAAGCTTAAAGTAGTTAATATCTAACTTGATTTCACTTGAAAAAACTTCAAGACATTGTAATTTATCAAATGGATCACAACATAATCTAAGTACATTCAATTTTAGACCACACATACTCTTGAATTCAAGACAAAACATAGCATTTAGTTGCCCACTCCTTAAACAAGGAAGAAATATACCAACATTAGGACCTTACTATAAAACATATGAAATAACTAAGGTATATACCTTCAAAACTAAGATAAAAATAGCTAAGGTATATATACCTTCAAAACTAAGATAACAGCTAAGGTAAATTGCAAACATTCATTATATACCTAAAAACCTAAGATAATAGCTAAGAAATAATCACCTTACTACAAAACAGAACAAAATCACCCACACATACCTCAAAGAAGGCGAATCCTATAGAGATATGCTTCTAATCCTTTCAAGTGTATAAATTTTGCAAATCGAACAAATCCCTAATTTTAAACCATTAAGCACCAATTGATTGTCGAATACCCACCAATCTCATAAAATAAGAAGTATAATTCCAATCAATTGATGGAATTAATGTTTATAATAGAAAAATGGGAAAAAAAAATGAAGAGGGAAGAGGGAAAACAACGCGGAGAAGAAGAAGAAAACAGAACATGTTTTGTATTCGCTTATGTTTTTCTTTGATGCGGTGGGAAACGACATCGTTTTGGTTGAGAATGTAAAATCACATTTTGTCCCAAATTTGTACCAACCTTCATATTTGTTTTTCTGAGATGCGATTTGTAAAACACAATAGGAGGAGGGGGGTGAATTGGGTTTTCAATCAATCTTGTAAACTTTTCCGAATCTAAGCAAGGCTAGTGTAAGTTTGAGCAAGATGAATAAAAGCAAAACGAAAACCAATCACAAGACAAAGGATTTATAGTGGTTCGATTCACTTAGAATCTACATCCACTACCTTGAGCCGCACCCTAGGATTTTCAACAACTTCACTAAGAAGGATATTACACTTGTGGATAACTCACTAAGAGTTTTACAAGACAACCACAATACACCAACTCAATAAAAGAGCTTGCCCATACTAAGTAGGACTTTCAATACAACAATAACCCTATCACTAAGAAAGGGAATGAGATGGTTTAAGAGAAAGGTTGTTCACTCTTCTAAGTGAAAGATAAATACCTTTGAAGTACAAGAATAATCAACTCTTAGAACATAAGATGCACACTCTTTGTCTTGCTTTAGAAAAATCACTTTTGAATGATTTAGATCATAGAGATGAAGAGCATTTACTTTCAAAGTGCTTAAGACTTGATAAGAATTCAATGTATATTTGATGTGCAAGCCTTAGAGTCATTCTTAAGCATTAGAGCTTTTATACATTTCAAAAAATGCTGAAAAAACGAATCTGCAACGGTCATATAACGACTAGTAGCAGTGCTGTTAGGTTGATCCGAGATTAGCTTCGGATGATCCGACCTTCACTTAGGTCGACCGAACTTAACTTAGGTCGACCGAACCTATTGATCCCAAAAACTCAACTCTCTGTTTCTAGTTCGGCTGATCCGAGAAAAGCTCGGATGATCCGACTTTCCTGAGCTTGAGATATGTTGATTTTTCACTTGTTTTGAAATCTTTTGAAGTCTAAAAGGTTTTCCCAAAAAGTAACAAGTAAGAACATTTGGAAAACCTTTTTAAAGGACTTAGACTTTGAAATCAAAGGCTTTTGAAATAAGAACATATAAGGATCAGTTTGAAGCTTAGCCTTTTGAAAACGTGTTTATGATGCGTGCAAGACAAGAGTGTTGTACGCTTAAGTTCATTAAGAGCATTGGTTAGAGCTTATAAGATAAATTCTTATAAAGACAAAGCTATCCTAACCAAACCTAAGTCTTCAATCTTCAATCTCGACGAGATGTGCCTTTAAGTATAACTTTGAATCTTGATCATGGCTTGATTGAAGTACTTAGAGCTTCCATATTGACTTCCGATATTCTATCACAAAGATTGAGAGCATTAGACACAACATCAAATGTTTGTCCATTATCAAAAACTGAGTTTGTTCGCCCTTAGGGCTTACAATCTCCCCCTTTTTGATTATGACAAACTTTGATGTAATAAGATAGAATATGGACAACATTAAGAACAAGGAAGTATGGAAAAAAGACAAAGATCAACTAAAAATAAATACTAGTGCTTAGAATATAAAACCCGGGAGACGAAAGCACTAGAATGATATCTTCTATTTGCCATAACATCTAGGGACTCTTAGAAGAGCCATATTTCCCAACCAACCTCCTTTCCTCCTTCTTTCCATATATAAATGTTTTGAGAAATAAGATATATAATAAGCTCCCCCTCAAAACATGCCAGGAAAAGATTTTTTATAAGGATAAAAATAAGTTAAGAAAACTCTCTTATGTTTCAGCAGTTTACAGAAGTCATACAAAAACTTCAATCTAGAAACTGCAAGGAGTACGGATGATCCGAGATTTTGGTCATTGACTTCGGTCGACCGATCTCGGGCAAAAACTCTGCAGAACTTTGCTGCAACTGAGCTGTCCTGAAGATTTACTATCTTACACAACCAACAGTCAGTTATAAACACAATAATCATAAAGATAAGCAATGATAGCATAATGATAAGCAAGGATAATCAAAATAATAACCAACATTTTTCTCCCCCTTTGGCATATTCAAAAAAACTTCAAACAGGTTAACCCATCCCATATCATCAACATATATTTGCACAAGTAAGATGTCATGAGATGCATTTGTTTTAATGAAAAGGGTGGTGTCAACAAGACCTTTTGAAAAACCAATAGACATGAGAAACTTGCTCAAACGCTCATACCAAGCACGAGGAGCTTGTTTTAAACCGTACATTGCTTTTGTAAGTTTGTAAACATGGTTTGGAAATATTTCATGCACAAAACTGGGAGGTTGTTCAACATAAACTTCCTCCTCAATAAAGCCATTTAGAAAGGCACTCTTCACATCCATTTGAAAAAGTTTAATACCTTTAAAATAAGCAAAAGCAAGAAGCATTCTAATAGATTCAAGTCTAGCTACGGGGGCAAAAGTTTCCTCAAAATCAATACCCTCCTCTTGATTGAATCCTTGGGCAACAAGTCTAGCTTTGTTTCTTATAATCTCCCCGAGCTCATCAAGTATATTACGAAAAATCCATTTTGTACCAATAATAAGGCGATCGAAGGTCTAGGGACTAATGTCAAACTTGATTTCTTTCAAATTGATTAAGTTTCTCTTGCATAGCCAAAAACCAAAAGTAATCATGTAAAGCATCATGAATGTTCTTAGGTTCTATAGAGGAAAGTAAAGCAAGATTATCTATGAAATACCGCCTTGTTTTGACGCCAACGGATGGATCACCAATGATTTGCTCTTGAGGGTGACCTTGCTTGTATATCCAATCCTTTGGTAGCTCATTTGTTGAAGGATCATTGCTTTGAGTGACTTGGGGATCATTTTGAGTAGTTTCAATGTCCTCCTTATCCTTGGAATTATCATCCAACATAGGAGCTTTGTGGATTTCATTTATACTTTCCAAGGGCATACCTATATCATCATCATCATCTTTTCTAGGCAAGTAGATGTTAGATTCATCAAAAGACACGTGCATGGACTCTTCAATACACAAGGTTCTTTTATTATATACCATATAAGCCTTTTTGTTTGAAGAATAGCCAATAAATATTCCTTCATCGGATTTCTTGTCAAATTTTCCAAGGCTATCTTTATTGTTGAGCACAAAACATTTGCAACCAAAAACTTTGAAATATGAGATTGAGGGTATTTTTCCAAAGATAAGCTCAAAAGGAGTTTTTCCCACAAAAGGCCTTAAAAGAACTCTATTAACAATATAACAAGCAGTGTTCACGGCTTCGGCCCAAAAATATTTTGGTAAAGAATCTTCACTAAGCATAGACCTAGCCATCTCTTGTAAAGTTCTATTTTTCCTTTCAACAACCCCATTTTGTTGAGGCGTTTTTGGAGCCGAAAAGTTATGTGTGATGCCATTTTCATTACAAAACTTTTCAAACAATTGATTGTTAAATTCCCTTCCATTATCACTTCTCAAGGTAACAAGTTTTAGTTCAAGTGAGTTTTGAACCTTTTTGAAAAGATTTGAAAACTCATGGAAGGTGTCATCTTTTTGTGCAAGAAAAATTACCCAAGTGAATCTTGAAAAATCATCCACAATAACAAAGGCATACCTCTTACCACCTAAGCTAGTGGTCCTCATTGGTCCAAAAAGATCAAGATGAACAAGTTCAAGTGGTTTAGAAGCGGAAACCATTTGTTTAGGCTTAAAAGATGTTTTTGTTTGTTTTCCAAATTGACAAGCATCACAAAGACGGTTTTTCTCATATTTCACTTTTGGAAGCCCACGTACTAGCTCTTTAGAGGAAAGAGTATTTAAGAGATCCATGCTCACATGACCAAGCCTACGGTGCCATAAGAATGCATCATCTTCATTTATGGAAAAGCATTTAAAAACGCATGCAACAAGATCACCCAATGACAACATATAAACATTTCCGGTTCTATTAGCAACAAGCACTTTTTCATGAGAAGAGCTATCAACAATAGAGCAAGCCTTTTTGCTAAACATAACATCAAAACCATTATCACTACAAAAAAAAAGACCTTTAGTAACGAATATTTTCGTTAGGAAAGGTCAAAAAATTCGTTACTAAAGACCTTTAGTAACGAAAATCGTTTGTCACCAAGTTCGTCTTGAGAGCCCCGTCGCTAAAGGTCTTTCCTAACGAAAGGTCTTTAGTAACAAAACAGTTTCGTTAGGAAAGGTGACCTTTAGTGACGAAATATTTCGTTACTAAAAGTTTTACGAAAAATTTAAAATTTAAAGCCATGGAGCCGAGCCGGTTCCGAGCCGTGCCCCAGTTCACCCATTGGAGCCGAGCCGAGCCGGAGCCCCTCTACAATAATGTTGAATAAAGTCTCTACATTTTCATAGAAGTGGGAATCGAACTCAAGACCTCCAACTTGTATGTCATGCACTTAACCACTGAGCTACATTGGTCATTTGTTACTTATTGTTCCTATTATATTTATTATAATGAAGTTTTGTATTTTGAACCTTTAATTATTTTAATTTCTCTTTGTTTGGTGATTTTTTTTTTTTTTTTTTTATGAATAAAATTAAAATTAATACATTTTCGTCAATGTATTTGTGTATTAAGTTGTTATAAAAAATCAGAATAAAATTATTCTAGTTGCATATATACTATTTTTTAGTAATACTTTTAATATAAAGACTAAATTAATATAAAAATTAAAATTATATTCTAAATTATATCATACTTATATATGTATATTCTTAAAAAAAAAAAAAAAAAATTTAAGACGAAGCTTTTCGTGACAAATATTTGTTTCGTTAGGAAAGGTTGACCTTTCGTAACGAAAATGGTATTTGTCACGAAAAGTTATACCTATCGTGACGAAAATGTGTTTTCGTTAGGAAAGGTAGACCTTTCGTAACGAAACTACTTCTTTTAGTAACAAAATTTTTTTTCGTTACGAAAGGTCAACTTTTCGTAACGATTCCGAATTTCGTTACGAAAAGTATACCTTTCATAACGAAAAATGACTTCGTCACGAAAAGTTCGTCATAACAAGTAATTTTTTTTATAGTGTATCACAAAGTTGGCTAATACTAAGCAAATTATATTTGAGGCTATCAACAAGAAGAACATGCTTAACAAGAGTTGAAGAACCTTTACCAACATTTCCAATGCCAAGGATTCTACCCTTCTTTTTGTCCCCAAGGATATAACCTTCATAGATAGGTTCCATGTCTTTGACTAATGAGGCATCTCCGGTCATGTGGTGACAACATCCACTATCAAGAAACCATTGAGCCGGAGTATTTACCTTGTTTGCAAGTACTTAATACAAAGGAGGAGGAGTGACTTTTAGTACCCACTTTTGTTTGGGTCCATGGGGGTTATTTGAAGTATGCTTAACTCTCCAAATGGTTTTTACTCCTGTAAGCCCTAAAGGCGAACGAACTCGGTTTTTGATAATGGACAAACATTTGATGTTGTGTCTAATGATCTTAATCTTTGTGATAGAATATCGGAATTCATATTGGAAGCTCTAAGTACTTCAATCAATCAATGATCAAGATTCAAAGTCATATTATTCAAGGCTCATCTTTCAAGATTGAAGATTGAAGATTGAAGACTTAGGTTTGGTTAGATTAGCTTTGTCATTATAAGTCGTTATCTTATAAGCTCTAACCAATGCTCTTATGAACATAAGTTCTACACTCAAGTCTTGCATGTTTTCATAAACACGTTTTCAAAAGGCTAAAGTTTCAAAATGATTCTCATATGTGTTCATATCCCAAAAGCCTTTGATTTCAAAGTATAAGTCTTTTAAAACGGTTTTCTAAATGCTCTTACTTGTTACATATTGAGAAAACCTTTTAGACTTCAATAGATTTCAAAACGTGTGAAAAATCAACATCTCTCAAAGCTCAGAAGGTCGGATCATTCGAGCTTTCCTCGGATCAACCGAAGAGAAACAGAGAGTTGTGATTATGAGCTTCGGTCGACCTAAGGTCAGGGTCGGTCGACCGACCTAGGGTTAGGTTCAACCGAAGTGAGCTTGGGTCATCCGAGCTCTTGAACGGTCAACCGAGCTCTGCGAGAACTAGCCGTTATTTGACCTTTGAAGAGTCGTTTTTCAGCATATTTTTGAAATGTATATATACTCTAAAGCTGAGAATGATTCAATGACTTGCACATACAATATAGATTGATTTCTTATCAAGTCTAAACACCTTCAAAGCAAAAACACTTCATTTCCATGATCTAAATCATTCAAAGGTGTTATTTCAAAAAGCAAGACAAAGAGTGGAATCCATATGTTCTAAAGAGCCAACAATTCGTGTACTTCAATGGTATATATCTTTCACTTAGAAGAGTGAACAACCTTGTTATTTAACCCATCTTATTGCCTTTCTTAGTGATAGGGTTAATCTTGTAAAAGTCCTACTTTGTGTGGGCAAGTAACTCTTAGTGAGTTTGTGTATTGTGGTTGTGTTGTAAAACTCTTAGTGAGTTAGCCACAATTGTAAAAAGTCTTCTTAGTGAAGTTGTTGCAAATCCTTGGGTGCGGCTCAAGGTAGTGGACGTAGATTCTAAGTGAATCGAACCACTCTAAATCCTTTGTCTTGTGATTGGCTTTCGTATTGCTTTTAATCATCTTGCTCAAACCTACACTGGCTTTGAATAGATTCGAAAAAGTTTGCAAGATCGACTAAAACCCAATTCACCCCCCCCCCCCTCTTGTGTTTTACAACTCCTTTTTCAATTTTTCTCTTCACATAACATCTAGTACTAGTGTGTCCAAATTTTCCACAATATGTGCAACAAGTAAATGGCTTAGAAAATTTGTGAATATGCTCATGATATCTATTATGCTTATGTGAGGTACTAGCACGCACAAAGTGTTTTCTAGGTAACTTGGAAGAGCTAGCAATATCAAAGTGATTTGAATGTATATAGCCTAATCCATGTTTAACATTTGAAGCACGTTGCACACAAAGAATTTGATCAAGATCTTTTGTTCCTTTGGTGAACTTATCAACAAGTGAGGTGAGATCAACAACTTTGGTTTTTAAACTATCAAACTCAACAAGTTTGCATTCAAGAGAAGAAAATTTATCATATGCTTCTTTGTATTGTAATGAAGATGTTTTACAAGTAGTAATAAGACTCTCATTTTCATATTTCAAGCAATTAACATCATCACACAACTTTTTATTTTCATCAAACAACTTAGATCTTTCTTCAAGCAAAGATTCAATTTTAAGCTTCATATCTTTGTTTTGCTTTGCACATTTTTTTAATTGATCATACATATCACATAAAAGCTCATTAGGATCATCTTCATCATCATCATAAGAATTTGAAGTGGAGGGAGAAAGATGTACCTCATTACCAAATGCCATAAGACACATGTGGTCTTTTTCTTCTTGATCATCATCACTTCATTCTTCATCCCAAAGGCTTAACTTGCACTTTGAGTTTTTGAGATTAAAGAACAATTTCTCTTCCTCTTCATGATTAATGATGAAATCAAGATCAATACCCTTTTTAGGAACATTTTTCCTTTTCTTCACCTCGAAGGTGAGTAGAGAGCCAATAAGTTCCTCCGTTGAATATGTCTTTAAGTCCTTGGCTTCTTCAATGGCAAGAGCTTTTGTTTCCCAACTTTTAGGAAGAGAATTGAGAATCTTCCTATTCATCTCACCCATAGTGTAATCTTTACCATAGGACTTCAAGCCATTTATCACATTGGTGAATCTAGTATTCATCTCATTGATTGATTCATTTGGCTTCATGGAGAATAACTCATATTCTCTAACTAGCGAGTTCAACCTTGACTCCTTGACTTGATTTGTGCCTTCATGAGTAACTTCAAGCATTTTCCACATAGTGTGGGCGGTGAAGGGATTCATGGGCGGAAACTCGTTCCAAACACCCATGGATCCTCCCCTGAAGGATCCGCTCATATGAAACAATTCGAAAAACAGCAATAAAGAACTTACTTTCTTGGATTCAAGAAGCTACTTCTTGAATGGAGGATGACGTTTCTTGGATTCTTTGCTGCCACCAACGGAATTCCCTTTGCGGAATGTCCCTCTACCGGTATCCACGCGACGAAACGGGCAGCGATTGCTAGCTCTTCGTCTTTCTGAGTTTCGGAATTATGAGAGAAAAGGGAGACCAAAAACTGAAATCCAATTTCAGAGAGTTGGTGATTTTTCGGCTGGAAAATACATAGGCTAGGGTTTCGGCCAAGAGAGCATTATATAAGGTATGAGAGTTTGTTCCCACAACTAACTCTCACATCCTCAACTCCTCTCGGCAGTGGGAGTCCTCAACTCCCACGCCCCCTAGACTTCTGCTGGTAGTGGGAGTCTTTATCGGATAATAACTCCCACGTAATTCCAGCTATACCGAAAATGCTCCTTATCTCTAATTCGAATAATAACACTTTATTATTCTCAGAAAAGTGAATGTCAGATACAATGAACCTAGACACATTCTAGATTCATTGAATCTGGACATGAAGCTCGTTAGCTCGTCTATGCGTGTGACCCTGTAGGTTCATCTCACAATGGCAATGAAAACACACTTAGTAGTAGTGTGAGTTCATAAGTCACAAGCGGTCCCTAGCAGGACATTGTGACTACCCAAAGTGAATGAATATACAACGGAACCTAATATCAATCCACCATTTAATCCCTTTGTCTCACGATATCCTAATTAAGCATAAGGCATGGTGGTCGTCACCCTTATTAAGCTTAATTGTATTTATGCTCGATCTCCAGGTAGACTGTTTCGACAAATAGCATTTGATAACCACTTTATCAAATACATTTGAGCACGGCCATGCATTTAAACAGTCTTTCCCTATCGAGGGGCCCATGGATATCTCTCTCTAATAATAGAGAGGGACAAATTCCTTACAATGTCTCTCACATTCAAGCTATGATAGGACACTACATCCGATCATCAGTCGTATTGATTACTCTGTTACAAGTAACGTCCGACTGAGTCAAAACGTGGCTCCATTCATACTAGAATCAATGAAGACATAAGGTCTAAGGATTCTAAAATAGTATTGAAGAAGTAATACTTATGACTTAAGACCATGAAGTATTACTTCTCTGACGGATCACGTCCAATACAATGTATCCCTATATATTGCATCTATGATGTAATTTGTATCCATTACACATGATCAGTAAAACAAGATCATGAATCAACAATCATACAAGTTTTATTTCATAGTAATTAAGCATTACATAAAACTAGGGACTTCTAGAATAGTAATTACATAAGCTAATGAGTTTTACTATCAATTCACGCATTTGATAATCAAAAGCAAAATTAACTATTCAATTACATGCTCAAAAGATAATAAAACGCACAACATGTGCTAATGGTCCTAGGGCACTACTAACAGGCGGATTTGCTTCCACGGACAAGGTTGTATTCATCTGGATTCAAGGCACAACTAAGAATGTTCATTGCCTTATAATTTCGAGTCATCTTCTTGGACTCAACTTCATTTAGCTCATGGTACGACTTTGGAATTTGAACACCATCCACCACTTTCATAGGTACATAAGGACCTTCTTCAAATATATGCCATAAAGAATAATCTATGGAGCACACATATATCTTGAATCGGTTTTTCCAAGCATTATAGTTGTTTCCATCAAAGAGTGGTGGTCTATTGGTGGAAGACCCCTCTAAGAAAGCTAAGGCGGAATTTCCGGCCATAATCTTTACTTCAAGCGACTAAGCTAAAGGTGAAGACGAGGCTCTGATACCAATTGTAAAACACAAGAGGGGAGGGGGGGGGTGAATTGGGTTTTCAATCAATCTTGTAAATTTTTTCGAATCTAAGCAAGGCTAGTGTAAGTTTGAGCAAGATGAATAAAAGCAAAACGAAAACCAATCACAAGACAAAGGATTTATAGTGGTTCGATTCACTTAGAATCTACATCCACTACCTTAAGCCGCACCCAAGGATTTTCAACAACTTCACTAAGAAGGATATTACACTTGTGGATAACTCACAAAGAGTTTTACAAGACAACCGCAATACACCAACTCAATAAAATAGCTCGCCCACACTAAGTAGGACTTTCAATACAACAATAACCCTATCACTAAGAAAGGGAATGAGATGGTTTAAGAGAAAGGTTGTTCACTCTTCTAAGTGAAAGATAAATACCTTTGAAGTATAAGAATAATCAGCTCTTAGAACATAAGATGCACACTCTTTGTCTTGCTTTAGAAAAATTACTTTTGAATGATTTAGATCATAGAGATGAAGAGCATTTACTTTCAAAGTGTTTAAGACTTGATAAGAATTCAATGTATATTTGATGTGCAAGCCTTAGAGTCATTCTTAAGCATTAGAGCTTTTATACATTTCAAAAAATGCTGAAAAAATGACTCTGCAACGGTCATATAACGGCTAGTAACAATGCTGTTAGGTTGATCCGAGATTAGCTTCGGATGATCCGACCTTCACTTAGGTCGACCGAACCTATTGATCCCAAAAACTCCACTCTCTGTTTCTAGTTCGGCTAATCCGAGAAAAGCTCGGATGATCCGACTTTCCTGAGCTTGAGAGATGTTGATTTTTCACTTGTTTTGAAATCTTTTGAAGTCTAAAAGGTTTTCCCAAAAAGTAACAAGTAAGAACATTTGGAAAACCGTTTTAAAGGACTTAGACTTTGAAATCAAAGGCTTTTGAAATAAGAACATATAAGGATCAGTTTGAAGCTTAGCCTTTTGAAAACGTGTTTATGATGCATGCAAGACTAGAGTGTTGTACGCTTAAGTTCATTAAGAGTATTGGTTAGAGCTTATAAGATAAAGACTTATAAAGACAAAGCTATCCTAACCAAACCTAAGTCTTCAATCTTCAATCTCGACGAGATGTGCCTTTAAGTATAACTTTGAATCTTGATCATGGCTTGATTGAAGTACTTAGAGCTTCCATATTGACTTCCGATATTCTATCACAAAGATTGAGAGCATTAGACACAACATCAAATGTTTGTCCATTATCAAAAACTGAGTTTGTTCGCCCTTAGGGCTTACACGAATAATAACTCCCACGTAATCCTAGCTATACCGAAAATGCCCTTTATCTCTAATTCGAATAATAACGCTTTATTATTCTCAGAAAAATAAATGTCAGACACAATAAACCTAAACACATTCTAGATTCATTGAATCTGGACATGAAGCTCGTTAGCTCGTCTATGCGTGTGACCCTGTAGGTTCATATCACAATGGCAATGAAAACATACTTAGTAGTAGTATGTGTTCATAAATCACAAGTGGTCCCTTGCAGGACATTGTGACTACCCAAAGTGAATGAATTTACGGTGGAACCTAATATAAATCCACTATTTAATCCCTTTGTCTCGCGATATCCTAATTAAGCATAAGGCATGGTAATCGTCACCCTTATTAAGCTTAATTGTATTTATGCTCGATCTCCGGGTAAACTGTTCTAACAAATAGTATTTGATAACCACTTTATCAAATACACTTGAGCACGACCATGTATTTAAACAGTTTTTCCCTATCGAACGGCCCATGGATATCTCTCTCTAATAATAGAGAGGGACAAATTCCATACAATGCCTCTTACATTCAAGCCATGATAGGACGCTACATCCGATCATCAGTCGTATTGATTACTCGATTAAAAGTAACGTCTGACTGAGTCAAAAACGTGGCTCCATTCATGCTAGAATCAATGGAGACATAAGGTCTAAGGATTCTAAAATAGTATTGAGGTAGTAATAGTTATGACTAAGGACCATCAAGTCTTACTTCTCTAACGGATCACGTCTGATACAATATATCTCAATACATTGCATCTATGATATGATTTGTATTCATTACACATGATTAGTAAAATATAATCATCAATCAAACATCATACTAGTTTTATTTCATTGTAAAGAAGCTTACATAAAACTAGGGACAACTAGAATAGTAATTATATAAACTAATGAGTTTTACTATCAAATCACGCATTTGATGTTTGTAAGCCCAAAGGGCGAACAAACTCAGTTTTTGATAATGGACAAACATTTGATGTTGTGTCTAATGCTCTCAATCTTTGTGATAGAATATCGGAAGTCATAATGGAAGCTCTAAGTACTTCAATCAAGCCATGATCAAAGATTCAAAGTTATACTTAAAGGCACATCTCGTCGAGATTGAAGATTGAAGACTTAGGTTTGGTTAGGAAAGCTTTGTCTTTATAAGTCTTTATCTTATAAGCTCTAACCAATGCTCTTAATGAACTTAAGCGTACAACACTCTAGTCTTGCATGCATCATAAACACGTTTTCAAAAGGCTAAGTTTCAAACTGATCCTTATATGTTCTTATTTCAAAAGCCTTTTGATTTCAAAGTCTAAGTCCTTTAAAACGGTTTTCCAAATGTTCTTACTTGTTACCTTTTGGGAAAACCTTTTAGACTTCAAAAGATTTCAAAACAAGTGAAAAATCAACATCTCTCAAGCTCAGGAAAGTCGGATCATCCGAGCTTTTCTCGGATCAGCCGAACTAGAAACAAAGAGTTGAGTTTTTGGGATCAATAGGTTCGGTCGACCTAAGTTAAGTTCGGTCGACCTAAGTGAAGGTCGGATCATCCGAAGCTAATCTCGGATCAACCTAACAGCACTGTTACTAGCCGTTATATGACCGTTGCAGAGTCATTTTTTCAGCATTTTTTGAAATGTATAAAAGCTCTAATGCTTAAGAATGACTCTAAGGCTTGCACATCAAATATACATTGAATTCTTATCAAGTCCAAAACACTTTCAAAGTAAATACTCTTCATCTCTATGATCTAAATCATTCAAAAGTGATTTTTCTAAAGCAAGACAAAGAGTGTGCATCTTATGTTCTAAGAGCTGATTATTCTAATACTTCAAAGGTATTTATCTTTCACTTAGAAGAGTGAACAACCTTTCTCTTAAACCATCTCATTCCCTTTCTTAGTGATGGGGTTATTGTTGTATTGAAAGTCCTACTTAGTGTGGGCGAGCTCTCTTATTGAGTTGGTGTATTGTGGTTGTCTTGTAAAACTCTTAGTGAGTTATCCACAAGTGTAATATTCTTCTTAGTGAAGTTGTTGAAAATCCTTGGGTGCGGCTCAAGGTAGTGGATGTAGATTCTAAGTGAATCGAACCACTATAAATCCTCTGTCTTGTGATTGGTTTTCGTTTTGCTTTTATTCATCTTGCTCAAACTTACAATAGCCTTGCTTAGATTCGGAAAAGTTTACAAGATTGATTGAAAACCCAATTCACCCCCACTCTTGTGTTTTACAATTGGTATCAGTGCCTCGTCTTCACCTTTAGCTTAATTGCTTGAAGTAAAGATTATCGCCGAAAATTCCGCCTTAGCTTTCTTAGAGGGGTCTTCCACCAATAGACCACCACTCTTTGATGGAAACAACTATAATGCTTCGAAAAACCGATTAAAGATATATGTGTGCTCCATAGATTATTCTTTATGGCATATATTTGAAGAAGGTCCTTATGTACCTATGAAAATGGTGGATGGTGTTCAAATTCCAAAGTCGGACCATGAGCTAAATGAAGTTGAGTCCAAGAAGATGACTCGAAATTATAAGGCAATGAACGTTCTTAGTTGTGCCTTGAATCCAGATGAATACAACCGTGTCCGTGGAAGCAAATCCGCCCACACTATGTGGAAAATGTTTGAAGTTACTCATGAAGGCACAAATCAAGTCAAGGAGTCAAGGTTGAACTCGCTAGTTAGAGAATATGAGTTATTCTCCATGAAACAAATGAATCAATCAATGAGATGAATACTAGATTCACCAATGTGATAAATGGCTTGAAGTCCTATGGTAAAGACTACACTATGGGTGAGATGAATTGGAAGATTCTCAATTCTCTTCCTAAAAGTTGGGAAACAAAAGCTCTTGCCATTGAAGAAGCCAAGGACTTAAAGACATATTCAACGGAGGAACTTATTGGCTCTCTACTCACCTTCGAGATGAAGAAAAGGAAAAATGTTCCTAAAAAGGGTATTGATCTTGATTTCATCATTAATCATGAAGAGGAAGAGAAATTGTTCTTTAATCTCGAAAACTCAAAGTGCATGTTAAGCCTTTGGGATGAAGAAGGAAGTGATGATGATCAAGAAGAAAAAGACCACATGTGTCTTATGGCATTTGGTAATGAGGTACATCTTTCTCCCTCCACTTCAAATTCTTATGATGATGATGAAGATGATCCTAATGAGCTTTTATGTGATATGTATGATCAATTGAAAAAATGTGCAAAGCAAAACAAAGATATGAAGCTTAAAATTGAATCCTTTCTTGAGGAAAGATCTAGGTTGCTTAGTGAAAACAAAAAGCTATGTGATGATGTTGATTGCTTGAAAATCGAAAATGAAAAGCTTATGATTACTTGCAAAACTTCCTCATTGAAATATCAAGAAGCATATGATAAATTGTCTTCTCTTGAATGCAAACTTTTTGAGTTTGATAGTTTAAAAACCAAAGTTGTTGATCTCACCTCACTTGTTGATAAGTTCACCAAAGGAACAAAAGATCTTGATCAAATTCTTGGTATGCAACGTGCTTCTCATGATAAACATGGTCTTGGTTATATTGCTAATCATGTTGTTATTGCTAGCTCTTCTCATATACCTAAGAATCGTGTTGTGAATGTTAGAACGCCACATAGGGCAAATAGATTTGTTAAGCATGTTCACAAATCTTTTGAGTCACATATTTGTTGCACTTATTGTGGAAAATATGGTCACATTAGTGTTAGATGTTATGTGAAGAAAAAGATTGAAACGGGAGTAAAAACCATTTGGAGAGTTAAGCATACTTCAACTGACCCCCATGGACCCAAACAAAAGTGGGTACCAAAAGTTACTCTTCATTTGCTCTTATAGGTTCTTGTAAGTTAAAGGGATGGTCCGGAAATATGATGTCTCAATATGTATGATTTTGCCACATGACCGGAGATGCCTCATTAGTCAAAGACATGGAACCTATCTATGAAGGTTATATCACGTTTGGTGACAAAAAAGTAGGGTAGAATCCTTGGCATTGGAAATGTTGGTAAAGGTTCATCAACTCTTGTTAAGCATGTTCTTCTTGTTGATAGTCTCAAATATAATTTGCTTAGTATTAGTCAACTTTGTGATAATGGTTTTGATGTTACGTTTAGCAAAAAGGCTTGCTCTATTATTGATAGCTCTTCTCATGAAAAAAGTGCTTGTTGCTAATAGAACCGGTAATGTTTATATGTTGTCATTAGATGATCTTGTTGCATGCGATTTTAAATGCTTATCCATAAATGAAGATGATGCATTCTTATGGCACCGTAGGCTTGGTCATGTGAGCATGGATCTCTTAAATACTCTTTCCTCTAAAGAGCTAGTACGTGGGTTTTCAAAAGTGAAATATGAGAAAAACCGTCTTTGTGATGCTTGTCACTTTGGAAAACAAACTAAAAGGCTTATAGGGTATATAATAAAAGAACCTTGTGTATTGAAGAATCCATGCATGTGTCTTTTGATAAATCTAACATCTACTTGCCTAGAAAAGATGATGATATAGATATGCCCTTGGAAAGTGTAAATGAAATCCATCAAAGGATAAGGAGGACATTGAAACTACTCTAGATGATCAACAAGTCACTCAAAGCAATGATTCTTCAACAAATGAGCTACCAAAGGATTGGATATACAAGCAAGGTCACCCTCAAGAGCAAATCATTGGTGATCCATCCGTTGGCGTCAAAACAAGGCGGTATTTCATAGATAATCTTGCTTTACTTTCCTCTATAGAACCTAAGAACATTCATGATGCTTTACATGATTACTTTTGGTTTTTGGCTATGCAAGAGAAACTTAATCAATTTGAAAGAAATCAAGTTTGACATTAGTCCCTAGACCTTCGATCGCCTTATTATTGGTACAAAATGGATTTTTCGTAATATACTTGATGAGCTCGGGGAGATTATAAGAAACAAAGCTAGACTTGTTGCCCAAGGATTCAATCAAGAGGAGGGTATTGATTTTGAGGAAACTTTTGCCCCCGTAGCTAGACTTGAATCTATTAGAATGCTTCTTGCTTTTGCTTATTTTAAAGGTATTAAACTTTTTCAAATGGATGTGAAGAGTGCCTTTCTAAATGGCTTTATTGAGGAGGAAGTTTATGTTGAACAACCTCCCAGTTTTGTGCATGAAATATTTCCAAACCATGTTTACAAACTTACAAAAGCAATGTACGGTTTAAAACAAGCTCCTCGTGCTTGGTATGAGCGTTTGAGCAAGTTTCTCATGTCTATTGGTTTTTCAAAAGGTCTTGTTGACACCACTCTTTTCATTAAAACAAATGCATCTCATGACATCTTACTTGTGCAAATATATGTTGATGATATGGGATGGGTTAACCTGTTTGAAGTTTTTTTGAATATGCCAAAGGGGGAGGAAAATGTTGGTTATTATTTTGATTATCCTTGCTTATCATTATGCTATCATTGCTTATCTTTATGATTATTGTGTTTATAACTGACTGTTGGTTGTGTAAGATAGTAAATCTTCAGGACAGCTCAGTTGCAGCAAAGTTCTGCAGAGTTTTTGCCCGAGATCGGTCGACCGAAGTCAATGACCAAAATCTCGGATCATCCGAACTCTTTGCAGTTTCTAGATTGAAGTTTTTGTATGACTTCTGTAAACTGCTGAAACATAAGGGAGTTTTCTTAACTTATTTTTATCCTTATAAAAAATCTTTTCCTGGCATGTTTTGAGGGGGAGCTTTTTATATATCTTATCTCTCAAAACATTTAATATGGAAGGAAGGAGGAAATGAGGTTGGTTGGGAAATAGGGCTCTTCTAAGAGTCCCTAGATGCTATGGCAAAAAGAAGTTATCATGCTAGTACCTTTGTCTCCCGGGTTTTATCTTCTAAAGCACTAGTAGTTGTTTTTGTTCATCTTTTTCTCTTTGCCATACTTCCTTGTTCTTAATGTTGTCCATATTCTATCTTATTACGTCAAAGTTTGTCATAATCAAAAAGGGGGAGATTGTAAGCCTTAAGGGCGAACAAACTCAGTTTTTGATAATGGACAAACATTTGATGTTGTGTCTAATGCTCTCAATCTTTGTGATAGAATATCGGAAGTCATAATGGAAGCTCTAAGTACTTCAATCAAGCCATGATCAAAGATTCAAAGTTATACTTAAAGGCACATCTCGTCGAGATTGAAGATTGAAGACTTAGGTTTGGTTAGGAAAGCTTTGTCTTTATAAGTCTTTATCTTATAAGCTCTAACCAATGCTCTTAATGAACTTAAGCGTACAACACTCTAGTCTTGCATGCATCATAAACACGTTTTCAAAAGGCTAAGTTTCAAACTGATCCTTATATGTTCTTAATTCAAAAGCCTTTTGATTTCAAAGTCTAAGTCCTTTAAAATGGTTTTCCAAATGTTCTTACTTGTTACCTTTTGGGAAAACCTTTTAGACTTCAAAAGATTTCAAAACAAGTGGAAAATCAACATCTCTCAAGCTCAGGAAAGTCGGATCATCCGAGCTTTTCTCGGATCAGCCGAACTAGAAACAGATAGTTGAGTTTTTGGGATCAATAGGTTCGGTCGACCTAAGTTAAGTTCGGTCGACCTAAGTGAAGGTCGGATCATCCGAAGCTAATCTCGGATCAACCTAACAGCACTGTTACTAGCCGTTATATGACTGTTGCAAAGTCATTTTTTCAGCATTTTTTGAAATGTATAAAAGCTCTTATGCTTAAGAATGACTCTAAGGCTTGCACATCAAATATACATTGAATTCTTATCAAGTCCAAAACACTTTCAAAGTAAATGCTCTTCATCTCTATGATCTAAATCATTCAAAAGTGATTTTTCTAAAGCAAGACAAAGAGTGTGCATCTTATGTTCTAAGAGCTGATTATTCTTGTACTTCAAAGGTATTTATCTTTCACTTAGAAGAGTGAACAACCTTTCTCTTAAACCATCTCATTCCCTTTCTTAGTGATGGGGTTATTGTTGTATTGAAAGTCCTACTTAGTGTGGGCGAGCTCTCTTATTGAGTTGGTGTATTGTGGTTGTCTTGTAAAACTCTTAGTGAGTTATCCACAAGTGTAATATTCTTCTTAGTGAAGTTGTTGAAAATCCTTGGGTGCGGCTCAAGGTAGTGGATGTAGATTCTAAGTGAATCGAACCACTATAAATCCTCTGTCTTGTGATTGGTTTTCGTTTTGCTTTTATTCATCTTGCTCAAACTTACACTAGCCTTGCTTAGATTCGGAAAAGTTTACAAGATTGATTGAAAACCCAATTCACCCCCCCCACCATCTTGTGTTTTACAATGTTCATAAGAAAAATTAGCTATTCAATTACATGCTCAAAAGATATAAAACGTACAACATATTGTAATGGTCCTAAGGCACTACTAACAATCTCCCACTTGCCCTAGGTCCAATCATACATGATCCTCAATCCCATTGACCTAGTATGACTCTCATGTTTAGGCTGCGGGAGTGGCTTGGTCAATGGATCGGCAATGTTGTCGTCTGTGTGAACTTTGCAAATTTTAACGTCTCCCTATCAATGATCTCTCTAATAAGATGGAAACGCCTGAGAATGTGTTTGGATCGTTGGTGAGATCTAGGTTCCTTAGCTTGTGAAATGGCGCCAGTACTATCACAATAGAGGTCCACTGGGTTCACAATGCTAGGGAAGACACCTAATTCATCAACAAATTTCCTGATCCAAACAGCTTATTTAGCTGCTTCAGAGGCAGCTAGATACTCAGCTTTTGTTGTAGAGTCGGCCACGGTTTCCTACTTTGAGCTCTTCCAACTCACAACACCTCCATTCAAACAAATCACAAAACCAGCTTGCGATCTAAAGTTATCTACGTCGGTCTGGAAGCTTGTGTCTGTGTAACCATTTATAGCCAGACTTCCTTCCTGACCTCCGTAAACTAAAAACATATCTTTAGTCCTTCTCAAGTACTTAAGAATGCTCTTGACTGCAGTCCAATGAGACTCTCCAGGGTCAGATTGATATCTGCTAGTCATACTTAAAGCAAACGAGACATCCGGGCGAGTGCATATCATGGCATACATAATAGACCCAATGCCTGATGCATATGAAATCTTACTCATGCGCTCTTGGTCATCCTTTGTGGAAGGTCCTTGAGTTCTGCTGAGTTTAATGCCATGTGACATGGGCAAGAATCCCTTTTTGGAGTCTTGCAAACTGAAACATTTCAGTACCTTGTCAATGTATCCACTCTGGCTTAGGCCAATCATTTTGTTAGATCTATCTCTATAGATTTTTATACCCAAAATGTATGTAGCCTCGCCTAAGTCTTTCATGGAAAAGAACTTCCCCAACCAAGCTTTTACGCTTTGTAATGTGGGGATGTCATTTACAATCAGTAAGATGTCGTCCACATAAAGCACAAGGAACACTACTGCATTATTAGTTACTTTCTTATAAACACAAGGCTCGTCATCATTTTTGATGAAACCGAATTCTTTAATACGTTCATTAAAGCGACGATTCCAGCTTCGAGATGCTTGCTTCAAACCATAAATGGACCTTTGAATCTTACACACTTTGCTAGGATTTGATGGATCAACAAACCCCTCAGGTTGTGTCATATACACATCCTCGAGAAGGTTTCCATTAAGAAATGCATTCTTAACGTCCATTTTCCATATCTCATAGTCATAATATGCGGCTATGACAAGTAAAATCCTAATAGACTTTATCATAACGACAGGAGAAAATGTTTCGTCATAGTCAATACCATGAACTTGTCTATAACCTCTAACTACTAGTCGAGATTTAAAAGTGCGTACATTACCATCCATGTCGGTTTTCTTTTTGAAACGCCATTTGTTATCAATGACCTTACACCCTTCGGGTGCGTCCACCAAAGTCCACACTTGGTTATCGTACATGGATTGCATATCGGACTTCATAGCTTCTAGCCACTTATCTGACTCAGAACTATGAATTGCCTCTTTGTAGGTAGTGGGTTCATCTTGATCAATCAGTTCAATATGATGATCATCAGTCACGAGAAATCCATATCTCTCAGGCTGTTGATGTACCCGACTTGACCTCATTGGGCCTTGTGTCAAAGATTGAAGCTCAGTATCAGCACGTGAGCTTGTTTGAAGTTCCTAATTTGGTTCAGATGCTGTTTGGGGATCTTGAATTTCCTCAAGATGGATCTTACTCCCACTATCCTCTTTGGAAATAAATTCCCTTCCAAGGAATAAACCATTTCGAGCAACAAACACTTTGTTCTCTGATGGAAGATAGAAGTAATATCCTTTAGTTTCTTTAGAATATCCCGCAAACAAACACTTGTCAGATTTAAGGGCGAGTTTATCAGATAACAAGCGTTTTACATACGCCTCGCATCCCCAAATTTTGAGAAAGGACAAACTAGATCGTTTCCCAGTCCATATCTCATATGGAGTTTTTTGAACCACTTTAGAAAGAACTCTATTCAATATAAATCCAGCAGTTTCTAGGGCGTAGCCCCAAAAGGAAATTGGAAGACTTGTTTGACTCATCATAGATCGAACTACATCTAGTAAGGTGCGATTCCTCCGTTTCGATACACCATTCCATTGTGGTGTGCCAGGAGGAGTTAATTGTGAAACAATTCCACAACCCCTAAGGTGTTCGTCAAACTCTTGGTTAAGGTATTCGCCACCTCGATCTGATCGAAGTATCTTAATACTTTTACCAAGTTGATTTTGTACTTCATTTTGAAATTCTTTGAATCTTCCAAAAGATTCTGATTTATGTTTCATTAGATAGACGTAGCCATATCTATTGAAATCATCTGTGAATGTGATGAAGTACTGAAACCCTCTTCTAGCACTTGTGTTTATTGGTCCACATGCATCTGTATGTATGAGGCCCAACAAATCAGAAGCTCTCTCACTTTGTCCAGTAAAGGGAGCTTTAGTCATTTTGCCTAACAAGCAAGAATCACATGTCTCATAAGACTCTAAGTCAAATGATGTCAAAATTCCATCTTGATGGAGTTTTGATATGCGTTTCTCATTTATGTGGCCCAAACGACAGTGCCAAAAGTAGGTTTGGTTTAAGTCATTGGATTTAAACCTCTTAGTATTTATGTTATAGATGGGCCTTTTAATGGATTCATCGAGGTTAAGAACATAAAACCCATTCATCAAAGATGCATCTCTATAGAAGATACGATCTTTATGAATGGTGCAAATTTTATTCAGAATATTTAATTCAAAATTTTCAATATCCAAACAAGAAACTGAAATATTCCTACTCAAAGTTGGAACATAAAGACAATTATTCAGTTCTATAATAAGGCCACTTGACAAACTAAATTAAATGTCCCGGTAGCTACAGCAACAACTCTTGCTCCGTTCGCTACTCTCAGGTCCACTTCTCCTTTTGCCAGTGATCTACTTCTTTTGAACCCGCACATTTGCACAAATGTGAGATCCACAACCGGTATCTAATACCCACGAAGTAGGAGCAGACATGTTAATTTCAATAACATAAATACCTGGAGAGACAGTCAAACTGGCTTTTCCCTTTTTCTTCTCTTCCAAATAGAGCTTGCAGTTCCGTTTCCAATGACCTGGTTCATTGCAATGGAAGCAAACTCCTTCCTTTGGTGCCTTGGCCTTGGGTTTGGGCTTGTTATTACCTTTGCCCTTCTTGACCATGGGCTTTCCCTTTCCTTTCTTCTTGAAATTCCCTTTTTGAACCATTAAGACTTCATGAGTCTTCTTAATGTTCAGTTCAGCCTGCTTGAGCATCCCGTGTATCTCATGTATGGACTTCTCCATGCCATGCATGTTGAAGTTCATGACAAACTGGTCATACTTCGGTGGGAGTGAGTCCAAGATCATATATGTGGCCATGTCAGGACCTACGAGAGCCCTAAGTTTCCCAAGTTGGTCAAGATTGTTAGAGGAATAACCGGATCTAAACAGGTTATGCAGCGGAAATAAAATGACCCGCCTCTAATAGGATCTTTCACGAGTAAGAACCTTAGACTACGGGATAGTATTATACCTTTCGAAATGCAGAATCTGTCTGAAACGGTTTCAGTTGTCACGAACAGAACGCCACCAATGCAGGCTCCGTCTCTCCCGATATCCACTCGATCTTCCGGGGATGGTCCTCTACTGCTTGGTGCTAGCCAACGCCTTGTAGAAGTCTTGAAGACACTCTTCAGGATGGAGTACATATATGACCTTACGAAGAACAAGAAACATTTTTCTTACTTCTTTTCTATTAGCCAAAGCTAGAAAAGAAGTCTTTAGAAAAGCTGTCTTTTCTTTCTATTCAAGTTCTCTTGAATGCTCTCACTTTTTCTCTCTATTCTAAGCTCTCAAAAAGCTGGAGAAAATGACATAGGAATGCTAAGAAAAATCAGCATTTTCCTTAGTCATTCAAGAGATAGTGGGGAGAGTGAAAGGGGGAAGTGGGAGATCATGGAGGAAACTACTCCTCCACATTCTCCACCACTTCAACCTCCTTTCTTAGAGATAAGAGCTGAAAATATATCCTATATTTCCAGCCATAAGGTCGGTCCAAATGGGTTGGTCGGCCCAATCATATTGGTCGGCCCAACCCGATTAAGGGCCCAATCCAAGCCCGGCCCGGCCCAATCGAATTGGCGCACCTTAGATTAAATGTACTCCAACAAAGATAGCCCTTCATCTTAAGAACATGTGCACTTACAGAAGTGCTAGGGGCCATCTTGCAACTATTCAACTCCTTAGTGGTGAGAAATCTTTCATGACTGGCTTGCTCTTGGAACATTTCCTTGAGCTGGCCCATCATCTGGAAAGCCTCAACTCCTTCAAACTGTTTTTGAAGATCAGTGCTCATTGTGACTAACATGAGACAAGTCACATCGTTAGAGTCATCAGAGTGCTTCTTCCAAGCATCTCTCTCAGCTCTGGGGGCGTTGTTTGCAGGTTGTTCAGGAATAGCCGTATCAAGAACGTATAACTTTCTTTCCTACTTAAGGATAATCCTTAAGTTGCGGGCCCAATCAAAGAAATTGGTCCCACTTAGTTTTTCCTTCTCAAGGACGGATCACAATGAATTGTGTGATGTATTGGTTGTCATTATCTACATTAAATTATTTGCAAAGTTATTAGTTTTTTAGCAATTCTTTCCACAATTTCAACACTTGATAAATGGTTGAAAATAACATTTTACGATAGTTATAAGTTAGCTTTGGCTTATCCCCATAATTAAAGTAAAATCAACCTATGGGAATGACATCTATATGTCCCGGCTATTTCCCATTTTATGCCCTAGGCTCAAAACTATTTTGGTAGCCTAGTTAAGTAGAACCATGTCTAAGCATATGGAAATCACTATTTTCCCATCTCCTTTTGCTTAGATAACCACTTATATGTTGCTTTGGCAAGCAGACAAAATGATGATCCAAGCTCAAAGAGTGCTTAGGATATGGTAGGCATTTTAAGACTTAATTAAAACGATTTAATGTGAATAAACTGTTAAACCCCATAAGACAATAAATAAAATCATCTCATGCAATATTTAAAGCATAAGGTAAACGTGAGATAGCATGACCTAATCCTATGATGACTCCCACGAGCCTTGTGGGAGCCAAGGGTCAATCTAAGTCAATATCCATCTCATGGATAAAGTCTTCGATCCAGCGTCCTCCAGTCTTGTTACATAATTACATGGGCATACCCAGCCTTCAATGTAAAGCAGTAAAACTAATCTAAGAAAGCAATTACAATTTTACATCATTGGAAAAACGACTCGCATGTCGTATTGTAAAATTACAACCCAATTAAATGTAAAACAATAGAGGGTATAGTAGGCCGTGCTAAAACTCACATAAAGCATAATGAAATAAAAACGAGTACATATACAAATATACAAAGTCTTAGGTCAGCGGAACGACAAGGGCATTTTAGGCATTTTGTACATTAAAGTCTATCTTAGACTTTAATTAATTTCAGCTTTTATTTACTTTTATTTTAGCCGCATTAATAAAGGACATATGGTCCAAATAGTTTTTATTTTATAACAAGTATTAGTTAGTTTACTATCTTGTAATTGCTTTATTTCCACTAAAAAACAGTTATTTAGCTACAGAAAATAGCGATCGAAAGTTTCAATCGCTGAAATAGCGACCTACTACCAACCGACCTGAAACAAAAAAAAAAAAAAAGCGGTCGACGGAACGGTCGCTATTCCGTCGCTACATATTTATGCACCAACCAAATGCTGGCGGAATTTAACGACTGAATCGCGACGAAATTCAAAATGACGTAATAAAACGACGTCGTTTAGAAGATTTATCAAGTGATACAAAAAGTGAATATAACTACGTCGTTTTGGATTCGTTACTGACCGAATACTGACGGAATGTAACGACTGAATAGCGACGGAATTTAAAATGACATCGTTTACAAGATTTCTCAATTGATACAAAAAGTACATAAAACGACGTCGTTTTGGATTCCTTACCGGCAGACGTTAACGACGGAATGCCGACGAAAAAATTCAAAACGATGTTCCAAAACTACGTCGTTTTGATTTTAACGACTGACTAACTACAAATAAACAAAAGGACGCCGTTTTGAATTCCATATCTCAATCGTTTTGATTTGGAGATATGACATTTCTCCATTCTCCAAATAACCCAAGTCTCATTACAAGAAAAATCCCCTATGGGACGGTCCTTATAGGTAATTGTGAGACATGAAGGTTTGCGGAACCTACCTTTCAGGTGGGTCCTGTCTCAAATTATGTGAGAGGAGTGTGGGCCGTACCACAAGGGCCGCCCAATGCCAGACTTTGCCCTCGTTACACGCAGCCATTTCCTCCCCCTCCTTCGAAGCTGCCCCTTCCCCGTCGCCATCTTCGGCCGCCACCGTGCTTTGATACCTAATCGACGCCGCCCCATTCTTTGAAGAAGCTGTTCGTAAAAACACTCTGCCTTTCAAAGCCATCAATCGACGCCACCACCACCACCTCCACCTCAAATCCTTTATCTCCGCCGCCACGCCGCCACCACCTGCACCTCCGTTCAACAAAAAAATCTATAGCTGCTCGCTATCCACGCCGCCACCACCCCAATCATTAAAAGAATCTGAAGGAAGGTATGAGATTGTTCGTTTATTTAGGTTTGTTGATATTGTTTTGGATTTTGTTTTGGGCAATTGGTTACTAGAATTTCCAAGGAACATTTTCATCAATGTCATTCTGAAAATCCTAATAATTTCTGGATTTTGTGTATTGTTGTTTATTTCAGCTTGTGGCAAACGCAGCAATTCGCAAAATCATGTCCATTATTCCGATTCCTCGACTCCCTTTCGATATGCATGTCTCACTTGCACCTCCAAGTTTTGCTTCCTTCATTTTCCTCCTTTGTATTTTCCAGATGAAATTTTTTTTCCAGATGTAAATTAACCAATGGTAATGAAGCTATATGGTTTATGAGATTTAGTACTAACCTTTGTACTAAATTTTAGTTGTTTGATTCCCTTGTATTATGTATATGTGATTGTGAATGGAATTGGGATATAAAGGGTACACATACCATTCCTCAATCACACTGATTTTTCTTTGTGAATTATTAGGATCTTTTTTCTTAAAATGTCGCAACCCTGTAAAAAATCCAAATTTGTTGTTTACATTCCTTAATTTTTAGTAGTAAATTATTTTTTTTAAAAATAGTTTTTAGAGTAGAGGGGGAGGGTTAAACTGGAAGGACACTTTCTACTAAAGGATGAAATTGGACACTTTTTCGATCAATTATCGACATGGGATACATATTATTAAAATTTGGTTCTTTTCGAGCTTTAGAGGGAAAAATTGGTTTGCAATGCGTCTATCTTTTGCTTAAAACCCCCATCTATCTATTTTGAATCAAGTTAATTTCTTTTACAGATTCTTTTTTTCCGTTTTCAGAATTGCAAATCTCCTGAATTTCTCTTGCTAAGTTACTAGCCGATAGTTTTGTGTATGTGTTACCTCACACTATGTACTATCCTAATTCTCCCTTGATAAGTTTTTCTACTTAAGATACAGTTAATTTTTGTTGTCTGCTTTACATGATTTGTGTCTTGAAATATTTTACTTCACAATGCAGGTTATTGTTATAAGGTTTCTCTGTACCACATTTGTAGCTATTGAAGAAGAGATCTGTTGTTCAAAGTTCAAAAATTGCATCCCTTGTAGAGAAGTTTCGACTGTCACTTAAACAGGTATTGTTGTTTTTCAGTGAAAAACTTGCCATTGATTTCTTTGAGATGTGATAGCTAGTTGAATCATATTCTTTCCATATAATCAACCACCTTGACTATAGTCTTTTTTGATGCTTTAACATATTTATTGTACATAGTTGGTTTTATTCCGGAGTTGTTTAGTGTTTTGCTGGGATTGACATCAGCTTTCTGTTTAAGAGTACAGTACTGACTAGATTATTGTTAGTGGTTCTTGGCTCTATGTATGTGACTAACTGTGTGTGCATATCTATAATTCTTGTTTTTTCTTCTCGCTTCCAGCATTTTAATTTCCACACTGTTGGCCTGGCATAATCTATAGGTTCCGTGTTTTTCTAGTTTTTATTGATGATAAGAACTGATCTTGCTACGTGACACAATTTACAGCTCTTTGCTGGCTTTCATTTGTTAATATGCTTGTTGGGATTTACCTTGAAAAATTGGGGGAGGGGGGGGGGTGGTAACAGTGTAGTTAATGCCGCGCCTGAGGCGAGGCTCAAAGCGCCTTAGAATGTGAGGCGCACCTGAAGTTCGTGGGGCGAGCGCCTTTCTGGAAAAGCGAGAGGCGCAGATCAAGGTGCAAGGCGATGTTCAAGGCGCTGCTGAGGTTTAAAAAAAATAAATAATTAAACTGAAGAGTTTTTCTTTTTGCTGAAGAGTTAAACAGAGGGGCCAATTACAAGGGTTAAAAAAAAAAGAAGGTGAAGAGTTTTAAAAGAGCTAAACGTCTCTTTCAAGAAACTCAAACTCTCTTTCATCATTCCTGCTCTTTCTTGTCGCTGCTCAGTCTGCTCTCCTCCGGCTGCTGCCCTCCTCCAGCCGCTGCCCTCCGCCGCTGCTCGGCCACTGCTCTTCAAGGTAAGTTCTGATTTTTTTTTTTTTAACATCTTTCTCTTCTTCTTCTTCCCTTCTGATTATTTGGTTAGGCCAATATTTTTCTGATTTTTTTTTAAAAGAAACTTTGAGAATGTTTTCTGATTTTTTGTTGAAGAGAAACTTTGAGAAACCTACTGATTCACTGATATTATTTTTTTTAAATGAGATTTTTTTTTCTTATTTTTGTAGAGAAGAGAAGAGAAGAAAAGTGTTGTGATGGAGTTATTATGGCGCATCAGCTCCAAACTTACAAACGTTTGCAATAAAAGTATTAAGTCTCACATGTAGCTCATCGGGATGTGAGTGAAACTGGAGCGTGTTTGAGCATGTAAGTTTATTATAAATTTTAATCATTTTGTGTTTATTGTGAGTTTTAAAGTTTTTTTTAATAACCTTTTTTATTTTGTTTGCAGATTCAAAGAAAAGAAACAGGCTTGATCAAAAAAGGCTCAGTCTTTGTTAAGTACAATAGAGCCTTACTTCGTCGGCGCACATTGAAGGATGAGATAGATCCTATCTCTTTAAATGATATTGGCGATTGTAATGAGTTGTTGGTTGGAGAGTTAGAAAATGAGGATTTAGTGTTTGATGATTCAGATTTGCTTTGGGCTGAGGTTTCAAGTGCAGCTGAAGTAAATGAACCACGCTACCCATCTAGGTCAAGAGGAGCTAGTACTTCTCATTCTCAACCTTTGCCTCGGGATTTAAGACCATCTAATTCGTCTATGCCTAATTTTGATGAGAATAATGAGTATGAGGAAGAAGAAGAAATTCCATTGGATAAAGAGAATCAAGTTGAAGACGAAGAAGAAGATGATTATGATGATTAGGAATATTAGCTTTTTATCTGTTTTACTCTATTTGACTATGTTTTTTTAAAGAACTTCATTATTATGATTATTTATTATTTATTATTATTATTATTATTATTATTATTATTATTATTATGTTTTACCTAAAATTGCATGCTCCACACATATAATAATATTTATTCAAGTTGCGCCTTTTTTACAAAGACGTGCGCCTCAAGGCAATAAGCTCCCTTTGGGCCTTGGTGCGCCTCAACGCCTTGACAACACTGGGTGGTAAAGAAAAAAGAAAGAGAGGAATACAGAGTATTAATATATTATTATCTAATGTTTCTACAAATGTAATCTACATATTTACTAAGCAATCCAAGTGACTACCACAAAGTAAACCATTCCAGGTAAGTCATTTAAGTATCTTCAAAATTCATTAAGATGATAACTTTGTTAGTAAGAGAAAGCATGTGATGTATCAATGTGTGGTTGGAATTTGATTTCTATCTAGTTTGATTCCAAAGCAATCAGCCATAGTCAAGAAAATAATAGTTTCAACATGAGCTAGATTTCAGGTGATTTTTGTTTTCAAGTTCTTTTTATAAGATATAAATGATTAAATGAGTATTCATGTTCATTTTACAATAGTATAAGACTTATTCAGTGAAACATGTTATATGTAGAATTTTTTACATAATTCATATTCTTTTTCATACACATTATTTGAACTCGAAACATCTTTCAAGGAAACTAAATGCCTTCGGTTTGGGCCAAAAATATTTCTACACTTGTTTCTTTCTCATTTCATAAATCACCAAGGAGAATATCTCAAAATATGCTCCAACTATGAAGACACAAGTAAACTAATTAGTTAATTAGTGATTTGGTGAAATATAATGATAGTGAAATCAGAATAAATCTTTATTTCTTCTTATAAGAACAAACACATAGAACTCATCAATGACATGAAAGAGACTCAATAAAAATATCAATATAACTCTGAATCTTTTGCAGTCTTTGACAGTGGCAGAGAATTCTTGAAAACTTCTAGTTAGTTATACTCAACTATCAAGAAAGATGCCTCCAAAGAAAAAAAAATTGAATGTGCTTACCACTAGTAAGCCAACAACGTCTGCTGCGCCCCCTCCCTCCCAGCCAGCTTCATCATCTGACTTGCAGTCTACTCTGTCATCTTCCCCTGAGGCTACTATGACACCTCTCTCACAGTCTGTTGATGCATATGTATCTCGGGATCCTTCTGCGTCAGCACCAGCCACTGCGTCTACGCCGGTAGTAGGATCAGCGACTCATCAGTCTACTGTCCCACAAACGGCGAATGATACCACTGGTGGAGAGGCAAGTACACTAGACACTCAAATTCTTCTACTCCCTACTCTTGGCACGTAAGTTATTTTTTAATCATTTCCTTTAAAAATCAAGATAATTATGCTTCTTGTAATAGTGATAATATTAATTAAATTTTTTATCGGAAATTATAGTTTTAGATTGAAAACTTGTTGTTCCTCCGCCATTACCGATATCTTTCAAGGGCGTTTCAAGAGGCCATACAACACCATCAAGGATGTTCCCCTGGAAGAAGAACGCATGTGGTGGGATGAGTTCAAGGTAAGTTTATTTTAAACTAAGATAACGTAGCAAATAATTTCGAACTTCAAAATCTTCGAATTTAATTATCTAACCTTATTTCAAAATACAGAAAATCTATCGATGGGCTCATGAGCATGAGGCGGGAATCAAGACAGGTTGGCGTAGCTTATTTACGAGCAGACTAAGTGGTATGATGTGTGACGCGATGAAAGGCAATAAGAGGCCCAAATGGGTGAGTGAGAGCGATTGGGCGAGACTTAAAGAGTATTGGGAAACTCTGACTTTTATTTCTATGTCTGAATAGGCATAAAAAACCAGAAGGAGGGGAGGGGTGCCAAAGGCCCAAGTAAGCACACAAGCGGTTCACTTAGCCACATTGAGCACCATGAGGGATTGATACTTGTATTATTTTTCACGTTCATATGTTTTATGTTTATCATGTATTTATTTAATGTTTTAATGGTTTTTGTAAACAGAAAAAGGAGGTTGGACATGCAATCCCAATCCCGGTGGGTTACGATTGGACGCATCAACACCATATCGGCCCAAAGAAAGGCGAATGGGTTGATGAAGAATTTAGGGAGTTATCTGTAACTCATACATATGATATAAAGTTATTTCTTAAGGTTCTTTAGCTTTTCTCATTTTTAAGTTTTATTTTGATTGATCTATATGCTTGAAGAGGTCGAGAATAGTTGGAACTACTTGTTATCCGTCTTTGTTCGTGCTTTGATATTAGTTATGCATCTAGCCTTTGTTCTTGTGTACTAGATGATGAAGAACTACTTGTTATCCGTCTTTGTTCGTGCTTTGATATTCGCCTTATGTATCTAGTCTTTGTTCTTGTGTACTAGATGATGAAGAACTACTTATTATCGTCTTTTTCGTTCTTTGATATTAGTTATGCATCTAGCCTTTGTTCTTGTGTACTAAATGATAAAGAACTATTTGTTATACGTCTTTGTTCGTGCTTTGATATTCGCCTTATGTATCTAGTCTTTGTTCTTGTGTACTAGATGATGAAGAACCGTCTTTTTCGTGCTTTGATATTAGTTATGCATCTAATCTTTGTTCTTGTTTACTAGATGATGAAGAACTACTTGTTATCCTCCTTTGTTTATGCTTTGATATTCGCCTTGTATACTGTGATAACTGTGATAACCTGACATTTTATATGACACGGGGTGTTCCATGAAGTTTATAACGACGCCTCAAATGAGGCAATTGAGGCCGGGCCAGCCTTCTCTGGATTTGCCGATTCAAATTGCATTTTCTGCTGAGGCAGCGGGTGGGCTAAAAAAGGGTAACATAACCGGTCTTGGTTCTTTCTCCTGTGTGGTAAAGGCAATGAAGCGAGGTAGCCAGATAGTGTCGCATTCATCTATGGAACAAAAAATGGAATTAATGGAAGCTAAGTGGAAGAAAGAGATGGAAGCTCAATTGGTCGAGCAAAACAAAGAATTCAAGAGGAGGGAAAAGAAGAGATCAAAGGCATTAGCTAGTACCTTTTTGAAATATTAACAAATAATGTCACTATATTAAGTGCCTCTGAGCTTGAAGCTAAGTTGAGTAATATAGATGATGATGAGCTAGATTCAGACATGACAATGATCCATTAACTGTCGATGAAGTTTTGGGTAGTCAATAGCTTACTTTTTTTAGTTAGTTAATCTTTTTTATAAATGTAGACTAAAAAATTGTAGTTTTTTGTATAATATTGATCTAGTTATATTTTTTGTATGTTATGTACATATTTGATTATTTGAAATTGATTTTTGTATGTTATTTCTAGTTATGTTTTGTATATTATGTACATATTTGATTATTTGAAATTGATTTTTGTATGTTATGCACTAGTTATGTTTTCTAGTGATTTTGGATTTGTTTGGGTCAGATTTCTGGTGAATTGTGGCAGGGGATCTATTGATTTTTTACTTTTCTATTTCTAAAAAAATGACAGATGACCGACCGACCGACTTCAGACGGACTAGCGACCACTGTTAGGGTATAGGGTTAGGGTTGGGGGACGGATTAGCGACTGAATCCAACAAATCCGTCGCAAATATGTTGCTAGACATAAATCGTCTTTTTAAACAATACCGGGTTCTTTTTAAGAGATAGAAACATTTTGCCTATATAGCTTACTTTTTTTAGTTAGTTAATCTTTTTTTATAAATGTAGACTAAAAAATTGTAGTCTTTTTTGTATAATATTGAACTAGTTATGTTTTTTTGTATGTTATGTACATATTTGATTATTTGAAATTGATTTTTGTATGTTATGCACTATTTATGTTTTTTGTATAATTGTAAACTAGTTATGTTTTCTGGTGATTTTGGGATTTGTTTGGGTAAGTTTTCTAGTGAATTGTGGCCGGGGATGTATTGATTTTTTACCTTTCTATTTCTAAAAAATTGACAGATGAGCGACCGACTTGCGATGGACTAGCGACCACTGTTGGGGTATAGGGTTAGGGTTGGGGGACGGATTAGTGACTGAATCCATCAAATCTGTCGCTAGACATAAACCGTCTTTTTAAACAATACCGGTTCTTTTTATGAGATAGAAACATTTTGCCTATTTTAAGTACTATTACTAATATATATATATATATATATATATATATATATATATATATATATATATAGCTTACTTTTTTTTAGTTATTTGATCTTTTTTTATAAATGTAGACTAAAAAAATTGTAGTCTTTTTTGTGTAATATTGAACTAGTTATGTTTTTTGTATGTTATGTACATATTTGATTTTTTGAAATTGTTTTTTGTATGTTATGCACTAGTTATGTTTTTTGTATAATTGTAAACTAGTAATGTTTTCTGGTGATTTTGGGATTTGTTTGGGACAGTTTTCTAGTGAATTGTGGCAGGGGATGTATTGATTTTTTACCTTTCTATTTCTAAAAAATTGACAAACTTCTGACGGACTAGCGACCACCGTTAAGGTATAGGATTAGGGTTGGGCGACGGATTAGCGACCGAATCCATCAAATCGGTCGCAAATCTGTCGCTAGACATAAACCGTCTTTTTAAAGAATACCGGATTCTTTTTATGAGATAGAAACATTTTGCCTATTTTAAGTACTATTACTAATATATATATATGTGTATATATATATATAGTAATAATTATACTTATTTATAAAATTTCTAAATAGACTTGAAGCAGAACAATTCAAAAATTCAAAAAGTACGTAAAATGAGTTGAAGATTTTATTTGTCTTGTTTGTAAATGCTCTTGAAAGTTTAAGGACAACGTACACTTTTGGATGACGTAACTCATTGTTGGTTCCTTATTCTCTTAGGTATAATTAAGTTTTATTCTGCTCTCTTAGGTATAATATTGTTGATGTATAAATACAGATACAAAACAAGTTAATGTTGTTTGTTAACCTTTGCTTTATATTTTGAAGCAAGTGAAGGGATTCATGGGCGGAAACTCGTTCCAAATACCCATGAGTCCTCCCCTGAAGGATCCGCTCATACGTAAACGAATTGAAAAATTGGGAAAAGGACTTACGTTTTTCGGCTTAAAGGTTGTATCTTTTGGCTCTCAACAGCAACCACCTTGAGTCCTCCCTTGCGGAATTACTCCCTACCGGTATCCACGCGACGAAACGAGCAGCGAGTGCTAGCTCTTCGTCCTTCTGAGTTTTGGAATTAAGAGAGAAAAGGAGGCAGAAAACTGAAATCAGTATTTCAGAGTATTTGGTATTTCGCGGCTGAAAAGAATTAACCCTAGGGTTTCGGCCAAGAGAGGTTTATATAGGGTGTGAGAGGTTGTTTCAAAAACAACTCCCACGTCCCTACCAACTCTCCCAGCAGTGGGAGTCTTTAACTCCCACGTCCCCTAGACTTCTGCTGGTAGTGGGAGTCTTTATTGGATAATAACTCCCACGTAATACAAGCATGAACCAAATACCTAAAATGCCCTCCTTAATCTCTAATTCGAATAATAACGCTTTATTATTCTCAGAAGAATAAATGTCAGATATAATGAACCTAGACACATTCTAGATTCATTGAATCTAGATATGAAGCTCGTTAGCTCGTCTATGCGTGTGACCCTGTAGGTTCATATCACAATGGCAATGAAAACACACTTAGTAGAAGTGTGTGTTCATAAATCGCAAGCGGTCCCTAGCAGGACATTGTGACTACCCAAAGTGAATGAATTTACGGTGGAACCTAATATCAATCCACTATTTAATCCCTTTGTCTCACGATATCCTAATTAAGCATAAGGCATGGTGGTCGTCACCCTTATAAAGCTTAATTGTATTTATGCTTGATCTCCAGGTAGACTGTTCCAACAAATAGTATATGATAACCACTTTATCAAATACGTTTGAGCACGGCCATGCATTTAGACAGTCTTTCCCTATCGAGGGGCCCATGGATATCTCTCTCTAATGAGAGAGGGACAAATTCCTTACAATGCCTCTCACATTCAAGCCATGATAGGACACTACATCCGATCATCAGTCGTATTGATTACTCGATTAAAAGTAACGTCCGACTGAGTCAAAACATGGCTCCATTCATGCTAGAATCAATGGAGACATAAGGTCTAAGGATTCTAAAATAGTATCGAGGAAGTAATACTTATGACTAAGGACCATGAAGTATTACTTCTCTAACGGATCACGTCCAATACGATATATCTCAATATATTGCATCTATGATATGATTTGTACTCATTACACATGATTAGTAAAACATAATCATCAATCAAACATCATACTAGTTTTATTTCATAGTAAAGTAGATTACATAAAACTAGGGACAATTAGAATAGTAATTACATAAGCAAATGAGTTTTTACTATCAAATCACGCATTTGATGTTCATAAGCAAAATTAACTATTCAGATGAAATGCTCAAAAAGATATAAAATGTATAACATATGCTAATGATCCTAGGGCACTACTAACGGCAAGGTCATTTGATATGGCAGAAGTCGGTTTCGTATGCGTCTTCCCTTAGGACTAAACTGATTTATGTTTATTCATTCACGTCCTCCATTGTCACAGGATTTCACAAAGGCTAACCAGCGGGAGGACTGAAGTAGAAATGAGAGAGTTGTTTTGATGTGTCAAGGAGGTATTTTATTTTTGAAGGTGTGCTTTTATCTTGATTTATTTTTTTATTTTTTTATTTTTTAGCTAGCATCTATCCTAATGATTTTGAATTATGGTATAATTGTTGTTTTATTTATTCTTTTGGATTCAGAAAATTTTAATTTCAGCTGCGTGGTATAGTTGAGACATGGCATCAAGACCTATGGAACTATTTTCCAGAAATGTTTTACATTTTTCCCTTTTTGTTTGCTCCCCGATTTTTGCATCTTTGTATTATCTGCATAGGATGCAGATGAAAATATTTTGTTGGATGTCTTCTATCTCTAAAAGTGTTGGTTATTAATGTGACATTACTTTATTAAGATGAAAATTTATGTTTTTTAATTTTTAATTTGTATGCTAATTATATCATTTTAGTCTACAATATGTAAACAATTGATAATCGAACATAACAAGAATATAAATACATTGTTATATGACACAAAAAAATTCATAAGAAACAAAGATTTAGATAACATGTCATTAATAACATAATACATAATACATAATATAATTATATTGTGTTATTACATCGAACAATAGTATTTACCACACGTTTACTTGAATAATAAGGTTCAAAATCATCAAACATAAGGTTCAAAGTTGTTATGCATTTTCTCATTAAGACTTGATATATGCAGGTATTGTGTTGATAATGGAGGACCATAGTTGGATGTATATGGATTCGACATTAAATGGTGGGCCCCGTCATAGTCCAGAATTTATATTGGGAGTGTAACGATTTGTGAATTTCGTCGTTCGTATGTCTGCTCATGTAGAAATTGATGGGATTAGGTGTCCTTGTGGGGGGTTTGTAAATATAAGGATTTTCATATGCCTAATATTGTCAAGCAACATCTTATTATGAACGGATTTGTGTCTAACTATTTAGCAGTTCATCGTCTAATTTAGTAACTCTTCCCGATTCACCTAGAACTAGTTTTTCAAAGTCTCGTCTTCCCAACGTCTATGAGTTAGATTACGTTTCTGAAGATAGTAAATATCCTTTGTCTTCTTATCATGTAGTAAATTCTTACAGTATTTATAAAAAAGAAAAACCCAAAAATATTGTAGGTGTGCGTCTTAGACAAGTCCTAGTTAGAAATCCCTCGTCAACTTCTGTCAAGCATCCCATTTTTCCACCCACAAACTGCCCTCCACCAAAGAAGAACAGTACGTAACCCTCCAACTTCCAAAACACTTTCCAAAATCCTGTCTGGATCAAGGTTACACTCACATACACTTTAGTGCCATTCGTTTGGCAGTCACACTCCATGCCAAGAAAGATCTCCCGATGGTTTCCCGAGTTGCACTTCTTGACTCCAGATTCCAAAGATACGAACACTCCGTCATCGGAACAGTCCAAATGACCCTCAATGCCGGGACAATCTTCGTGACCCTCTTCCCGAATTTTACCATGCTCCTAGACGATCCATCTCTTTCTACCGTGTTTCGTGTTCAGATCCAGATCACTGGCCCATAATTGGAGAATACATTTATGGCAACCCTTCACCATCAGATGGCATACAGAGTCCAAAACCACGCCTTCGAACTCCCACTTCATCCCCAATTACAAAATAGTGAATCCATATTCCTTTCTGTTGACTCTCCTCAGACCCCTCACTGTACTTTTGTCCACAGACAAATCAAAAGAGAGGAACTCCAAGCCCTTCTACCCACTTCTTGGATAACCAGTTATGAAAAACACAAAACCGAAACAACCAAGCCTATCCAACACAAAGAACCCACTTTTACCAAAAAGAATGATGGATCAGTCGAGATTAAATTCCCTAACAGGAATGAGGTTTCTACAGTTTTCCCTACTGAATTCAGTATGATACATTCTTCTTCTCCGGGTTCACACAAACATCTGTTTCCTCCCTCAACCACTTTCGATAAGGAGAAGATCAAACATGTCTGGAAGATTCCTAATCCCACTGCGGTTGATGAGAAAGGACAACAAAAGACAATCCCTGTTGCAGAAGTAGCCCTCAACTGACAGGCAGAAATGCTGTTACGCAAAATCAAGCTCTTTAAAGAATCATTTGTAACCAGGAAACTCTTCAAAATCAAGCTCTTCAAAGAGACCAGCTCCATCATCAAACCCTACACCTATTCCTGTGACTCCTATGAATCCTTCACCAGTGACACCTTTGAACCCTACATCAGCGACCCCTTTAATAACAGACCAACCTAATACCTCATCCGAAGACCCCCAGCATTGGTGCTTCTTCCTCCTGCATGGCAGAAATGCTATCCTTTGATGAGCCAAACCCAATATGTTCTTTCCTCAAACAGCAGCTCAACCACAGTAACACAATCCAGAGCCCCCAAACCGATCCAAGTCATTTCATCCGACATCGATTACCTTGAGGGTTTTGACAATCTTTTCATGATGGGATCATAACCAGTTGTTGAACCTGTGAATACTCCTATGGAAGATGATAACCGTGCTTCACAGTTCCTCAATCCCCTTGTCAGAAATGATTACTACTACAAGTTCACCATTAATGATGTCCCTCCATCCCAATGGCGTGAACGATTCCAGTCTCTATATGCGTGGCTAACCACTGATATGCATCAATATCCTTTAATTGATAAGGGATTGGACAGCTTTGCAACAGTTTGGTATAAACGTCATATCTATCAATCCAGGAATCCAAATGAGCTGATTCCAATTGCATATTAAAGATAAGAGGCAGATCTACAATTTTCATGAGATCACGAGATCAGATTCTGCCTTCTTAATATCCGAAATCATCGTACAAGTTGGCCCAACTAGCTGTCCAAAATTGGGACGAAATTAAAGGGCATTTTAGTCTTTGTGCAATTAAAGTCTATGCTAGACTTTAATTATTTTCAGCATATTATTTACATTATTTTCGTGTATAGCAAGTAGTATTGCTATAATAAAGGACATGTTGTCCATGTGATAGTTAGTTGGTTATCTAGTTGTTAAGAGTTCCACATCTACTAGGACTCTTCTTGTTTAAGTGTTTAACTTGATAGCAAGTTGTTTAATCAAGAGTCCTAATTCTTCAAGGACTCTTATTTGTTGTTGTTTGGAACCGAATTATTACTCTATATAATGGAGAGTTCGGCCAACATAATATTTAGATTAGTTGTTTTAATACAAGATATTTTTGGAACATGATGTGAGGTTTTTACCTTGTCATTACTTCTTTTGAGCTACTGTATCAATAAGTTTAGTTTACGCTTATTGTGGTGTTTCAGCATCCATTGATGATCAACCTTCTTGGAGTCGCGTTGATTAAATTCCCCCGTTAAACTGATTTCGAGAAACAGAAAGATCCGAAACCTTTTCGTTGTCGAATTCTTGGTACGTTGTACCTCGGATCCGCATCATTTTGTATCAGAGCAAAAGGTTTATCTCTTTTTTGGTGTACCTTTACAGTTTTCCATAAATTTTTCTTGTTTGCTAGATTTGACCAATTACTACGAAAAAGACGACGGTGTAAAGAAATTGGCAGCCGTGTTTATTGAATAGCGAACTATAAAGCCATAAGCAAACTTCTTGGATTGACAGCGTTGGCGTCTCGTCCAAGAATTGGCAAACGTTCCTCCTTTATTTTGAGCCGTGTTCAAAGATCCATATACATCAAGAATTGATAGCGTTGGCGCCTCATTCATTGATACCTCTCGGCCAAAGGTAAGGAAAAATTCAAGCAATCAAGAGCATAAAAAACGACAAGGCAGCCTATGAAGAAAAAAAAAAGAAATCAAGAAATAATCATTCCCTTACTGTTCATCCTACCACAACGCTCAAGATTCGAGGACGAATCTTTTTGAAGAAAGAGAGAATGATAAGGGATTGGATAGCTTTGCACATGATTTGGTTTAAACGTCATATCTATCAATCCGGAAATCCAATGGAGCTGATTCCAATTGCATATTAAAGATAAGAGGCAGATCTACAACTTTTCATGAGATCACGAGATCAGATTATGCCTTCTTAATATCCGAAATCGTCGTACAAGATGGCCCGACAAGTCTGTCCCGAGTGGGGACGAAATTAAAGGGCATTTTAGTCTTTGTACAATTAAAGTCTCTGCTAGACTTTAATTATTTTCAGCATATTATTTACATTATTTTCGTGTATAGCAAGTAGTATTGCTATAATAAAGGACATGTTGTCCATGTGTTAGTTAGTTGGTTATCTAGTTGTTAAGAGTTCCACATCTACTAGGACTCTTCTTGTTTAAGTGTTTTACTTGATAGCAAGTTGTTTAATCAAGAGTCCTAATTCTTCAAGGAATCTTATTTGTTGTTGTTTGGAACCGAATTATTACTCTATATAATGGAGAGTTCGGCCAACATAATATTTAGATTAGTTGTTTTAATACAAGATATTTTTGGAACATGATGTGAGGTTTTTACCTTGTCATTCCTTCTTTTGAGTTACTGTATCAATAAGTTTAGTTTACGCTTATTGTGGTGTTTCAGCATCCATTGATGATCAACCTTCTTGGAGTCGCGTTGATTAAATTCCCCGATGAAAGCGATTTCGAGAAACAGAAAGATCCGAAACCTTTTTGTTGTCGAATTCTTGGTACGTTGTACCTCGGATCCGCATCATTTTGTATCAGAGCAAAAGGTTTATCTCTTTCTTGGTGTACCTTTACAGTTTTCCATAAATTTTTCTTGTTTGCTAGAATTGACAAAAAAAAAATATTACTACTAAAAAGACGACGGTGTAAAGAAATTGGCAGCCGTGTTTATTGAATAGCGAACTATAATGGATTGATAGCGTTGGCGCCTCGTCCAAGAATTGGCAAACGTTCCTCCTTTATTTTGAGCCGTGTTCAAAGATCCATATACATCAAGAATTGATAGCGTTGGCGCGTCATTCATTGATACCTCTTGGCCAAAGGTAAGGAAAAATTCAAGCAATCAAGAGCATCAAGAACGACAAGGCAGCCTATGAAAAAAAAAATTAAGAAAGAATCATTCCCTTACTGTTCATCCTACCACAACACTCAAGATTCGAGGAAGAATCTTTTTGAAGAAAGAGAGAATGATAAGGGATTGGACAGATTTGCAACAGTTTGGTATAAACGTCATATCTATCAATCCAGGAATCCAATGGAGCTGATTCCAATTGCATATTAAAGATAAGAGGCAGATCTACAACTTTCATGAGATCACGAGATCAGATTATGCCTTCTTAATATCCGAAATCGTCGTACAAGATGGCCCAACAAGCTGTCCAGAATTGGGACGAAATTAAAAGGCATAGTCTTTGTACAATTAAAGTCTATACTAGACTTTAATTATTTTCAGCATATTATTTACATTATTTTCGTGTATAGCAAGTAGTATTGCTATAATAAAGGACATGTTGTCCATGTGATAGTTAGTTGGTTATCTAGTTGTTAAGAGTTCCACATCTACTAGGACTCTTCTTGTTTAAGTGTTTAACTTGATAGCAAGTTGTTTAATCAAGAGTCCTAATTCTTCAAGGACTCTTATTTGTTGTTGTTTGGAACCGAATTATTACTCTATATAATGGAGAGTTCGGCCAACATAATATTTAGATTAGTTGTTTTAATACAAGATATTTTTGGAACATGATGTGAGGTTTTTACCTTGTCATTACTTCTTTTGAGCTACTGTATCAATAAGTTTAGTTTACGCTTATTGTGGTGTTTCAGCATCCATTGATGATCAACCTTCTTGGAGTCGCGTTGATTAAATTCCCCGTTAAAGCTGATTTGAGAAAGCAGAAAGATCCGAAACCTTTTCGTTGTCGAATTCTTGGTACGTTGTACCTCGGATCCGCATCATTTTGTATCAGAGCAAAAGGTTTATCTCTTTTTTGGTGTACCTTTACAGTTTTCCATAAATTTTTCTTGTTTGCTAGATTTGACCAAAATTACTACGAAAAAAGGCAGACGGTGTAAAGAAATTGGCAGCCGTGTTTATTGAATAGCGAACTATAAAGCCATAAGCAAACTTCTTGGATTGACAGCGTTGGCGTCTCGTCCAAGAATTGGCAAACGTTCCTCCTTTATTTTGAGCCGTGTTCAAAGATCCATATACATCAAGAATTGATAGCGTTGGCGCCTCATTCATTGATACCTCTCGGCCAAAGGTAAGGAAAAATTCAAGCAATCAAGAGCATAAAAAACGACAAGGCAGCCTATGAAGAAAAAAAAAAGAAATCAAGAAATAATCATTCCCTTACTGTTCATCCTACCACAACGCTCAAGATTCGAGGACGAATCTTTTTGAAGAAAGAGAGAATGATAAGGGATTGGATAGCTTTGCAACAGTTTGGTTTAAACGTCATATCTATCAATCCAGAAATCCAATGGAGCTGATTCCAATTGCATATTAAAGATAAGAGGCAGATCTACAACTTTCATGAGATCACGAGATCAGATTATGCCTTCTTAATATCCGAAATCGTCGTACAAGATGGCCCAACAAGCTGTCCAGAATTGGGACGAAATTAAAGGGCATTTTAGTCTTTGTACAATTAAAGTCTATGCTAGACTTTAATTATTTTCAGCATATTATTTACATTATTTTCGTGTATAGCAAGTAGTATTGCTATAATAAAGGACATGTTGTCCATGTGTTAGTTAGTTGGTTATCTAGTTGTTAAGAGTTCCACATCTACTAGGACTCTTCTTGTTTAAGTGTTTTACTTGATAGCAAGTTGTTTAATCAAGAGTCCTAATTCTTCAAGGAATCTTATTTGTTGTTGTTTGGAACCGAATTATTACTCTATATAATGGAGAGTTCGGCCAACATAATATTTAGATTAGTTGTTTTAATACAAGATATTTTTGGAACATGATGTGAGGTTTTTACCTTGTCATTCCTTCTTTTGAGTTACTGTATCAATAAGTTTAGTTTACGCTTATTGTGGTGTTTCAGCATCCATTGATGATCAACCTTCTTGGAGTCGCGTTGATTAAATTCCCCCGGTAAACTGATTTCGAGAAACAGAAAGATCCGAAACCTTTTTGTTGTCGAATTCTTGGTACGTTGTACCTCGGATCCGCATCATTTTGTATCAGAGCAAAAGGTTTATCTCTTTCTTGGTGTACCTTTACAGTTTTCCATAAATTTTTCTTGTTTGCTAGAATTGACAAAAAAAAATATTACTACTAAAAAAGGCAGACGGTGTAAAGAAATTGGCAGCCGTGTTTATTGAATAGCGAACTATAATGGATTGATAGCGTTGGCGCCTCGTCCAAGAATTGGCAAACGTTCCTCCTTTATTTTGAGCCGTGTTCAAAGATCCATATACATCAAGAATTGATAGCGTTGGCGCGTCATTCATTGATACCTCTTGGCCAAAGGTAAGGAAAAAATTCAAGCAATCAAGAGCATCAAGAGCGACAAGGCGACCTATGAAAAAAAAAGAAATCAAGAAAGAATCATTCCCTTACTTGTTCATCCTACCACAACACTCAAGATTCGAGGAAGAATCTTTTTTGAAGAAAGAGAGAATGATAAGGGATTGGACAGATTTGCAACTGATTTGGTATAAAGCGTCATATCTATCAATCCGAGGGAATCCAATGGAGCTGATTCCAATTGCATATTAAAGATAAGAGGCAGATCTACAACTTTCATGAGATCACGAGATCAGATTATGCCTTCTTAATATCCGAAATCGTCGTACAAGATGGCCCAACAAGCTGTCCCGAGTGGGAGCGAAATTAAAAGGCATAGTCTTTGTACAATTAAAGTCTATACTAGACTTTAATTATTTTCAACATATTATTTACATTATTTTTCGTGTATAGCAAGTAGTATTGCTATAATAAAGGACATGTTGTCCATGTGTTAGTTAGTTGGTTATCTAGTTGTTAAGAGTTCCACATCTACTAGGACTCTTCTTGTTTAAGTGTTTTACTTGATAGCAAGTTGTTTAATCAAGAGTCCTAATTCTTCAAGGACTCTTATTTGTTGTTGTTTGGAACCGAATTATTACTCTATATAATGGAGAGTTCGGCCAACATAATATTTAGATTAGTTGTTTTAATACAAGATATTTTGGGAACATGATGTGAGGTTTTTACCTTGTCATTCCTTCTTTTGAGTTCTTTGTATCAATAAGTTTAGTTTACGCTTATTGTGGTGTTTCGAGCATCCATTGATGATCAACCTTCTTGGAGTCGCGTTGATTAAATTCCCCGTTAAAGCTGATTTCGAGAAAGCAGAAAGATCCGAAACCTTTTTCGTTGTCGAATTCTTGAGTACGTTGTACCTCGGATCCGCATCATTTTGTATCGAGCAAAAGGTTTATCTCTTTCTTGGTGTACCTTTCTGAGTTTTCCATAAATTTTTCTTGTTTGCTAGATTTGACCAAAAAAAAAAAAAAAAAAATTACTACGAAAAAGACGACGGTGTAAAGAAATTGGCAGCCGTGTTTATTGAATAGCGAACTATAAAGCCATAAGCAAACTTCTTGGATTGACAGCGTTGGCGTCTCGTCCAAGAATTGGCAAACGTTCCTCCTTTATTTTTGAGCCGTGTTCAAAGATCCATATACATCAAGAATTGATAGCGTTGGCGCCTCATTCATTGATACCTCTCGGCCAAAGGTAAGGAAAAATTCAAGCAATCAAAGAGCATCAAAAAAGCGACAAGGCAGCCTATGAAAAAAAAATCAAGAAAGAATCATTCCCTTACTGTTCATCCTACCACAACGCTCAAGATTCGAGGAAGAATCTTTTTGAAGAAAGAGAGAATGATAAAGGGATTGGACAGATTTGCAACGGTTTGGTATAAAGCGTCATATCTATCAATCCGAGAATCCAATGGAGCTGATTCCAATTGCATATTAAAGATAAGAGGCAGATCTACAACTTTCATGAGATCACGAGATCAGATTATGCCTTCTTAATATCCGAAATCGTCGTACAAGATGGCCCAACAAGTCTGTCCCAGAGTGGGGACGAAATTAAAAGGCCTAGTCTTTGTACAATTAAAGTCTATACTAGACTTTAATTATTTTCAGCATATTATTTACATTATTTTCGTGTATAGCAAGTAGTATTGCTATAATAAAGGACATGTTGTCCATGTGTTAGTTAGTTGGTTATCTAGTTGTTAAGAGTTCCACATCTACTTGGACTCTTCTTGTTTAAGTGTTTTACTTGATAGCAAGTTGTTTAATCAAGAGTCCTAATTCTTCAAGGACTCTTATTTGTTGTTGTTTGGAACCGAATTATTCCTCTATATAATGGAGGGTTCGGCCAACATAATGTTTAGATTAGTTGTTTTAATGCAAGATATTTTGGGAACATGATGTGAGGATTTTACCTGGTCATTCCTTCTTTTGAGTTACTGTATCAATAAGTTTAGTTTACGCTTATTGTGGTGTTTCAGCATCCATTGATGATCAACCTTCTTGGAGTCGCGTTGATTAAATTCCCCCATTAAACTGATTTCGAGAAACAGAAAGATCCGAAACCTTTTCGTTGTCGAATTCTTGGTACGTTGTACCTCGGATCCGCATCATTTTGTATCAGAGCAAAAGGTTTATCTCTTTCTTGGTGTACCTTTACAGTTTTCCATAAATTTTTCTTGTTTGCTAGAATTGACAAAAAAAAAAAATATTACTACGAAAAAGACGACGGTGTAAAGAAATTGGCAGCCGTGTTTATTGAATAGCGAACTATAAAGCCATAAGCAAACTTCTTGGATTGATAGCGTTGGCGTCTCATCCAAGAATTGGCAAACGTTCCTCCTTTATTTTGAGCCGTGTTCAAAGATCCATATACATCAAGAATTGATTGCTTTGGCGCCTCATTCATTGATACCTCTCGACCAAAGGTGAGGAAAAATTCAAGTAATCAAGGGCATAAAAAACGACAAGGCAGCCTATGAAAAAAAAAAAAGAAATCAAGAAAGAATCATTCGCTTACTGTTCATCCTACCACAACGCTCAAGATTCGAGGAAGAATCTTTTTGAAGAAAGAGAGAATGATAAGGGATTGGACAGATTTGCAACAGTTTGGTATAAACGTCATATCTATCAATCCAGGAATCCAATGGAGCTGATTCCAATTGCATATTAAAGATAAGAGGCAGATCTACAACTTTCATGAGATCACGAGATCAGATTATGCCTTCTTAATATCCGAAATCGTCGTACAAGATGGCCCAACAAGCTGTCCAGAATTGGGACGAAATTAAAGGGCCTAGTCTTTGTACAATTAAAGTCTATGCTAGACTTACTTTCAGCATATTATTTACATTATTTTCGAGTATAGCAAGTAGTATTGCTATAATAAAGGACAAGTTGTCCATGTGTTAGATAGTTGGTTATCTAGTTGTTAAGAGTTCCACATCTACTAGGACTCTTCTTGTTTAAGTGTTTTACTTGATAGCAAGTTGTTTAATCAAGAGTCCTAATTCTTCAAGGACTCTTATTTGTTGTTGTTTGGAACCGAATTATTCCTCTATATAATGGAGGGTTCGGCCAACATAATGTTTAGATTAGTTGTTTTAATGCAAGATATTTTGGGAACATGATGTGAGGATTTTACCTGGTCATTCCTTCTTTTGAGTTACTGTATCAATAAGTTTAGTTTACGCTTATTGTGGTGTTTCAGCATCCATTGATGAATAACCTTCTTGGAGTCGCGTTGATTAAATTCCCCCATTAAACTGATTTCGAGAAACAGAAAGATCCGAAACCTTTTCGTTGTCGAATTCTTGGTACGTTGTACCTCGGATCCGCATCATTTTGTATCAGAGCAAAAGGTTTATCTCTTTCTTGGTGTACCTTTACTGAGTTTTCCATAAATTTTTTCTTGTTTGCTAGAATTGACAAAAAAAAATATTACTACGAAAAAAGACTGACGGTGTAAAGAAATTGGCAGCCGTGTTTATTGAATAGCGAACTATAAAGCCATAAGCAAACTTCTTGGATTGATAGCGTTGGCGTCTCGTCCAAGAATTGGCAAACGTTCCTCCTTTATTTTGAGCCGTGTTCAAAGATCCATATACATTAAGAATTGATTGCGTTGGCGCCTCATTCATTGATACCTCTCGGCCAAAGGTAAGGAAAAATTCAAGCAATCAAAAGCATCAAGAACGACAAGGCAGCCTATGAAAAAAAAATCAAGAAAGAATCATTCCCTTACTGTTCATCCTACCACAACGCTCAAGATTCGAGGAAGAATCTTTTTGAAGAAAGAGAGAATGATAAGGGATTGGACAGATTTGCAACAGTTTGGTATAAACGTCATATCTATCAATCCAGGAATCCAATGGAGCTGATTCCAATTGCATATTAAAGATAAGAGGCAGATCTACAACTTTCATGAGATCACGAGATCAGATTATGCCTTCTTAATATCTGAAATCGTCGTACAAGATGGCCCAACAAGCTGTCCAGAATTGGGACGAAATTAAAGGGCCTAGTCTTTGTACAATTAAAGTCTATGCTAGACTTACTTTCAGCATATTATTTACATTATTTTCGTGTATAGCAAGTAGTATTGCTATAATAAAGGACAAGTTGTCCATGTGTTAGATAGTTGGTTATCTAGTTGTTAAGAGTTCCACATCTACTAGGACTCTTCTTGTTTAAGTGTTTTACTTGATAGCAAGTTGTTTAATCAAGAGTCCTAATTCTTCAAGGACTCTTATTTGTTGTTGTTTGGAACCGAATTATTACTCTATATAATGGAGAGTTCGGCCAACATAATATTTATATTAGTTGTTTTAATACAAGATATTTTGGGAACATGATGTGAGGTTTTTACCTTGTCATTCCTTCTTTTGAGTTACTGTATCAATAAGTTTAGTTTACGCTTATTGTGGTGTTTCAGCATCCATTGATGATCAACCTTCTTGGAGTCGCGTTGATTAAATTTCCCCGTTAAACTGATTTCGAGAAACAGAAAGATCCGAAACCTTTTCGTTGTCGAATTCTTGGTACGTTGTACCTCGGATCCGCATCATTTTTGTATCGAGCAAAAGGTTTATCTCTTTCTTGGTGTACCTTTACAGTTTTCCATAAATTTTTCTTGTTTGCTAGAATTGACAAAAAAAAAATATTACTACGAAAAAGACGACGATGTAAAGAAATTGGCAGCCGTGTTTATTGAATAGCGAACTATAAAGCCATAAGCAAACTTCTTGGATTGATAGTGTTGGCGCCTCGTCCAAGAATTGGCAAACGTTCCTCCTTTATTTTGAGCCGTGTTCAAAGATCCATATACATCAAGAATTGATAGCGTTGGCGCCTCATTCATTGATACCTCTCGGCCAAAGGTAAGGAAAAATTCAAGCAATCAAGAGCATCAAAAACGACAAGGCAGCCTATGAAGAAAAAAAAAATCAAGAAAGAATCATTCCCTTACTGTTCATCCTACCACAACGCTCAAGATTCGAGGACGAATCTTTTTGAATAAAGAGAGAATGATAAGGGATTGGATAGCTTTGCAACAGTTTGGTTTAAACGTCATATCTATCAATCCAGAAATCCAATGGAGCTGATTCCAATTGCATATTAAAGATAAGAGGCAGATCTACAACTTTCATGAGATCACGAGATCAGATTATGCCTTCTTAATATCCGAAATCGTCGTACAAGATGGCCCAACAAGCTGTCCAGAATTGGGACGAAATTAAAGGGCATTTTAGTCTTTGTACAATTAAAGTCTATGCTAGACTTTAATTATTTTCAGCATATTATTTACATTATTTTCGTGTATAGCAAGTAGTATTGCTATAATAAAGGACATGTTGTCCATTTGTTAGTTAGTTGGTTATCTAGTTGTTAAGAGTTCCACATCTACTAGGACTCTTCTTGTTTAAGTGTTTTACTTGATAGCAAGTTGTTTAATCAAGAGTCCTAATTCTTCAAGGAATCTTATTTGTTGTTGTTTGGAACCGAATTATTACTCTATATAATGGAGAGTTCAGCCAACATAATATTTAGATTAGTTGTTTTAATACAAGATATTTTTGGAACATGATGTGAGGTTTTTACCTTGTCATTCCTTCTTTTGAGTTACTGTATCAATAAGTTTAGTTTACGCTTATTGTGGTGTTTCAGCATCCATTGATGATCAACCTTCTTGGAGTCGCGTTGATTAAATTCCCCCGGTAAACTGATTTCGAGAAACAGAAAGATCCGAAACCTTTTCGTTGTCGAATTCTTGGTACGTTGTACCTCGGATCCGCATCATTTTGTATCAGAGCAAAAGGTTTATCTCTTTCTTGGTGTACCTTTACAGTTTTCCATAAATTTTTGTTGTTTGCTAGAATTGACAAAAAAAAAATATTACTACGAAAAAGACGACGGTGTAAAGAAATTGGCAGCCGTGTTTATTGAATAGCGAACTATAATGGATTGATAGCGTTGGCGCCTCGTCCAAGAATTGGCAAACGTTCCTCCTTTATTTTGAGCCGTGTTCAAAGATCCATATACATCAAGAATTGATAGCGTTGGCGCGTCATTCATTGATACCTCTTGGCCAAAGGTAAGGAAAAATTCAAGCAATCAAGAGCATCAAGAACGACAAGGCAGCCTATGAAAAAAAAAATTAAGAAAGAATCATTCCCTTACTGTTCATCCTACCACAACACTCAAGATTCGAGGAAGAATCTTTTTGATGAAAGAGAGAATGATAAGGGATTTATACAGATTTGCAACAGTTTGGTATAAACGTCATATCTATCAATCCAGGAATCCAATGGAGCTGATTCCAATTGCATATTAAAGATAAGAGGCAGATCTACAACTTTCATGAGATCACGAGATCAGATTATGCCTTCTTAATATCCGAAATCGTCGTACAAGATGGCCCAACAAGCTGTCCAAAATTGGGAGGAAATTAAAAGGCATAGTCTTTGTACAATTAAAGTCTATACTAGACTTTAATTATTTTCAGCATATTATTTACATTATTTTCGTGTATAGCAAGTAGTATTGCTACAATAAAGGACATGTTGTCCATGTGTTAGTTAGTTGGTTATCTAGTTGTTAAGAGTTCCACATCTACTTGGACTCTTCTTGTTTAAGTGTTTTACTTGATAGCAAGTTGTTTAATCAAGAGTCCTAATTCTTCAAGGACTCTTATTTGTTGTTGTTTGGAACCGAATTATTACTCTATATAATGGATGTTAGCCCTAAGGGCATATTCTATGTTGTTTTGATGATAACAAACCATTGTAAGTTCTAATGTTTGTGTGAGCATGTTCTTTGTAATAGGATCTTTAGCACTCACATCGACATTGATGAAAATGGTAAGTTAGCTTCTTGTGTAAACTAAGGTATGTATATTACACAGAAGAATGCTATTTTATGGAAGGAAGGAGGCAAGGAGGTTGGCTGGGAAATTGGGCTCTTCTAAGAGTCCCTAGATGCATTTGGCAAAAAGAAGTTTATCATGCTAGTGCTTTAGTCTTCATTAGTTTTATCTTGAAAGCACTAGTCTTTGCTCTTATTTGTTATAAGATTTTTTTGCCATGCTTCATCATGCTTCCTTGTACTTAATATTGTCCATATCCTATCTAATTACATCAAAGTTTGACATAATCAAAAAGGGGGAGATTGTTAGCCCTAAGGGCGATCGAACTCAGTTTTTGATAATGGACAAACACTTGATGTTTGTGTCTAATGTTTTCATCTATGTGATAGAATATTGGAACTCAATATGGAAGCTCTAAGTTCTTCAATCAAGCCATGTTCAAGATTCAAAGACATACTATTCAAGGCTTATCTTTCAAGATTGAAGATTGAAGACTTAGGTTGGTTAGATTAGCTTTGTCTTTATTGGTCTTTATCATTAAGCTCTAACCAATGCTCAAATGAACATAAGCTCTACACTCTAGTCTTGCATGTTTTCATAAACACGTTTTCAAAAGGCTTAGGTTTCAAAATGATCTTTACATGTGTTCTTATTCAAAAAGCCTTTGATTTCAAAGTAAAGTCTTCTAGAAAAGTTTTCCAAGTGTTCTTATGTGTTACCTTTTGGGAAAACCTTTTAGACTTCAAATGATTTGAAAACAAGTGTTTAAACATTTTCTCTCATGCTCTGGAAAGTCGGTCAACCGAGATTTTCTCGGATCAACCGAAGATTTAACAGAGAGTTGAGCTGCAGGATTCGGTCGACCTTTGGCTAGGTCGGTCGACCGAAATTCCCAAGGTCGGTCGACCGAGGTCCCAAGTCGGTCGACCGAGATGTGCTTCGGTCATCCGAGTTTCAGAGTTCGGTCCACCGAACTCTGCGAGTTCTAGCCGTTATATGACCGTTGCAGAGTCGTTTTTCAGCGAGATTTTGAATTGTATAAATACTCCAAAGCTTTAGAATGACTCTAACACTTTGAAAGGCTTGCAAAATATATTCTCATTGATTTCTCATCAAGCCAAAACACCAACAAAGAAAATGCACTTCATTGCCATGATCTAAAGCATTCAAAGGTGTTATTTCAAATGCAAGACAAAGAGTGAACTTCATATGTTCAAAGAGCTAAATTGTTTGTGCTTCAAAGGTATATCTTTCACTTAGAAGAGTGATCAAACTTTGTACTTAAACCTTCTCATTCCCTTTCTTAGTGATAGGGTTATAAGTCCTACTTAGTGTGGGCAATTGTAAAAGTCCTACTTTGTGTGGGCAAGCTCTTTGTGAGTTTTCAAGTTGTGGTTGTGTTGTAAAACTCTTAGTGAGTTAGCCACAAGTGTAAACATTCTTCTTAGTGAAGTTGTTTAAAATCCTTGGGTGCGGCTCAAGGTAGTGGATGTAGATTCTGAGTGAGTCAAACCACTATAAATCCTTTGTCTTGTTATTGGGTTTAGCTTTGCTTTTAATCATCTTGCTCAAACTTACACTTGCATTGCTAAGATTCGAAAAAGTTTACAAGATTAGTTAAAACCCAATTCACCCCCCCCCCCCCTCTTGGGTTTCTTCAATGGAGAGTTCGGCCAACATAATATTTATATTAGTTGTTTTAATACAAGATATTTTTGGAACATGATGTGAGGTTTTTACCTTGTCATTCCTTCTTTTGAGTTACTGTATCAATAAGTTTAGTTTACGCTTATTGTGGAGTTTCAGCATCCATTGCTGATCAACCTTCTTTGAGTCGCGTTGATTAAATTCCCCCGTTAAACTGATTTCGAGAAACAGAAAGATCTGAAACCTTTTCGTTGTCAAATTCTTGGTACGTTGTACCTCGGATCCGCATCATTTTGTATCAGAGCAAAAGGTTTATCTCTTTCTTGGTGTACCTTTACAGTTTTCCATAAATTTTTCTTGTTTGCTAGAATTGACAAAAAAAAAATATTACTACGAAAAAGACGACGATGTAAAGAAATTGGCAGCCGTGTTTATTGAATAGCGAACTATAAAGCCATAAGCAAACTTCTTCGATTGATAGCGTTGGCGCCTCGTCCAAGAATTGGCAAACGTTCCTCCTTTATTTTGAGCCGTGTTCAAAGATCCATATACATCAAGAATTGATAGCGTTGGCGTCTCATTCATTGATACCTCTTGGCCAAAGGTAAGGAAAAATTCAAGCAATCAAGAGCATCAAGAACGACAAGGCAGCCTATGAAAACAAAAAATTAAGAAAGAATCATTCCCTTACTGTTCATCCTACCACAACGCTCAAGATTCGAGGAAGAATCTTTTTGAAGAAAGAGAGAATGATAAGGGATTGGACAGATTTGCAACAGTTTGGTATAAACGTCAAATCTATCAATCCAGGAATCCAATGGAGTTGATTCCAATTGCATATTAAAGATAAGAGGCAGATCTACAACTTTCATGAAGATCACGAGATCAGATTCTGCCTTCTTAATATCCGAAATCGTCGTACAAGTTGGCCCAACAAGCTGTCCAGAATTGGGACGAAATTAAAGGGCATTTTAGTCTTTGTACAATTAAAGTCTATGCTAGACTTTAATTATTTTCAGCATATAATCTACATTATTTTCGTGTATAGCAAGTAGTATTGCTATAATAAAAGACATGTTGTCCATATGTTAGTTAGTTGGTTATCTAGTTGTTAAGAGTTCCACATCTACTAGGACTCTTCTTGTTTAAGTGTTTCACTTGATAGCAAGTTGTTTAATCAAGAGTCCTAATTCTTCAAGGACTCTTATTTGTTGTTGTTTGGAACCGAATTATTCCTCTATATAATGGAGGGTTCGGCCAACATAATATTTAGATTAGTTGTTTTAATACAAGATATTTTTGGAACATGATGTGAGGATTTTACCTTGTCATTCCTTCTTTTGAGTTACTGTATCAATAAGTTTAGTTTACGCTTATTGTGGTGTTTCAGCATCCATTGATAATCAACCTTCTTGGAGTCGCGTTGATTAAATTCCCCCGTTAAACTGATTTCGAGAAACAGAAAGATCCGAAACCTTTTCGTTGTCGAATTCTTGGTACGTTGTACCTCGGATCCGCATCATTTTGTATCGAGCAAAAGGTTTATCTCTTTCTTGGTGTACCTTTACGATTTTCCATAAATTTTTCTTGTTTGCTAGAATTGACAAAAAAAAATATTACTACGAAAAAAGACGACGGTGTAAAGAAATTGGCAGCCGTGTTTATTGAATAGCGAACTATAAAGCCATAAGCAAACTTCTTGGATTGATAGCGTTGGCGTCTCGTTCAAGAATGGCAAACGTTCCTCCTTTATTTTGAGCCGTGTTCAAAGATCCATATACATCAAGAATTGATTGCGTTGGCGCCTCATTCATTGATACCTCTCGGCCAAAGGTAAGGAAAAATTCAAGCAATCAAGAGCATAAAAAACGACAAGGCAGCCTATGAAAAAAAAAAAAAAAAAGAAATCAAGAAAGAATCATTCCCTTACTGTTCATCCTACCACAAAGCTCAAGATTCGAGGACGAATCTTTTTGAAGAAAGAGAGAATGATAAGGGATTGGATAGCTTTGCAACAGTTTGGTATAAACGTCATATCTATCAATCCAGGAATCCAATGGAGCTGATTCCAATTGCATATTAAAGATAAGAGGCAGATCTACAACTTTCATGAGATCGCGAGATCAGATTCTGCCTTCTTAATATCCGAAATCGTCGTACAAGTTGGCCCAACAAGCTGTCCAGAATTGGTACTGAATTAAAGGGCATTTTAGTCTTTGTACAATTAAAGTCTATGCTAGACTTTAATTATTTTCAGCATATTATTTACATTATTTTCGTGTATAGCAAGTAGTATTGCTATAATAAAGGACATGTTTTCCATGTGTTAGTTAGTTGGTTATCTAGTTGTTAAGAGTTCCACATCTACTAGGACTCTTCTTGTTTAAGTGTTTTACTTGATAGCAAGTTGTTTAATCAAGAGTTCTAATTCTTCAAGGACTCTTATTTGTTGTTGTTTGGAACCGAATTATTCCTCTATATAATGGAGGGTTCGACCAACATAATATTTAGATTAGTTGTTTTAATACAAGATATTTTTGGAACATGTTGTGAGGTTTTTACCTTGTCATTCCTTCTTTTGAGTTACTGTATCAATAAGTTTAGTTTATGCTTATTGTGGTGTTTCAGCTTCCATTGATGATCAACCTTCTTGGAGTCGCGTTGATTAAATTCCCCCGTTAAACTGATTTCGAGAAACAGAAAGATCCGAAACCTTTTCGTTGTCGAATTCTTGGTACGTTGTACCTCGGATCCGCATCATTTTGTATCAGAGCAAAAGGTTTATCTCTTTCTTGGTGTACCTTTACTGTTTTCCATAAATTTTTCTTGTTTGCTAGAATTGACAAAAAAAAAATATTACTACGAAAAAGACGACGATGTAAAGAAATTGGCAGCCGTGTTTATTGAATAGCGAACTATAAAGCCATAAGCAAACTTCTTGGATTGATAGCGTTGGCGCCTCGTCCAAGAATTGGCAAACGTTCCTCCTTTATTTTGAGCCGTGTTCAAAGATCCATATACATCAAGAATTGATAGCGTTGGCGCCTCATTCATTGATACCTCTTGGCCAAAGGTAAGGAAAAATTCAAGCAATCAAGAGCATCAAGAACGACAAGGCAGCCTATGAAAAAAAAAATCAAGAAAGAATCATTCCCTTACTGTTCATCCTACCACAACGCTCAAGATTCGAGGAAGAATCTTTTTGAAGAAAGAGAGAATGATAAGGGATTGGACAGCTTTGCAACAGTTTGGTATAAACGTCATATCTATCAATCCAGGAATCCAATGGAGTTGATTCCAATTGCATATTAAAGATAAGAGGCAGATCTACAACTTTCATGAAGATCACGAGATCAGATTCTGCCTTTCTTAATATCCGAAATCGTCGTACAAGTTGGCCCAACAAGCTGTCCAGAATTGGGACGAAATTAAAGGGCATTTTAGTCTTTGTACAATTAAAGTCTATGCTAGACTTTAATTATTTTCAGCATATTATTTACATTATTTTCGTGTATAGCAAGTAGTATTGCTATAATAAAGGACATGTTGTCCATGTGTTAGTTAGTTGGTTGTCTAGTTGTTAAGAGTTCCACATCTACTAGGACTCTTCTTGTTTAAGTGTTTTACTTGATAGCAAGTTGTTTAATCAAGAGTCCTAATTCTTCAAGGACTCTTATTTGTTGTTGTTTGGAACCGAATTATTACTCTATATAATGGAGAGTTCGGCCAACATAATATTTAGATTAGTTGTTTTAATACAAGATATTTTTGGAACATGATGTGAGGTTTTTACCTTGTCATTCCTTCTTTTGAGTTACTGTATCAATAAGTTTAGTTTACGCTTATTGTGGTGTTTCAGCATCCATTGATGATCAACCTTCTTGGAGTCGCGTTGATTAAATTCCCCGTTAAACTGATTTCGAGAAACAGAAAGATCCGAAACCTTTTCGTTGTCGAATTCTTGGTACGTTGTACCTCGGATCCGCATCATTTTGTATCAGAGCAAAAGGTTTATCTCTTTCTTGGTGTACCTTTACAGTTTTCCATAAATTTTTCTTGTTTGCTAGAATTGACAAAAAAAAATATTACTACGAAAAAGACGACGGTGTAAAGAAATTGGCAGCCGTGTTTATTGAATAGCGAACTATAAAGCCATAAGCAAACTTCTTGGATTGATAGCGTTGGCGCCTCGTCCAAGAATTGGCAAACGTTCCTCCTTTATTTTGAGCCGTGTTCAAAGATCCATATACATCAAGAATTGATAGCGTTGGCGCCTCATTCATTGATACCTCTCGGCCAAAGGTAAGGAAAAATTCAAGCAATCAAAAGCATCAAGAACGACAAGGCAGCCTATGAAAAAAAAAATCAAGAAAGAATCATTCCCTTACTGTTCATCCTACCACAACGCTCAAGATTCGAGGAAGAATCTTTTTGAAGAAAGAGAGAATGATAAGGGATTGGACAGCTTTGCAACAGTTTGGTATAAACGTCATATCTATCAATCCAGGAATCCAATGGAGTTGATTCCAATTGCATATTAAAGATAAGAGGCAGATCTACAACTTTCATGAAGATCACGAGAACAGATTCTGCCTTCTTAATATCCGAAATCGTCGTACAAGTTGGCCCAACAAGCTGTCCAGAATTGGGACGAAATTAAAGGGCCTTTTAGTCTTTGTACAATTAAAGTTTATGCTAGACTTTAATTATTTTCAGCATATTATTTACATTATTTTCGTGTATAGCAAGTAGTATTGCTATAATAAAGGACATGTTGTCCATGTGTTAGTTAGTTGGTTGTCTAGTTGTTAAGAGTTCCACATCTACTAGGACTCTTCTTGTTTAAGTGTTTTACTTGATAGCAAGTTGTTTAATCAAGAGTCCTAATTCTTCAAGGACTCTTATTTGTTGTTGTTTGGAACCGAATTATTACTCTATATAATGGAGAGTTCGGCCAACATAATATTTAGATTAGTTGTTTTAATACAAGATATTTTTGGAACATGATGTGAGGTTTTTACCTTGTCATTCCTTCTTTTGAGTTACTGTATCAATAAGTTTAGTTTACGCTTATTGTGGTGTTTCAACATCCATTGATGATCAACCTTCTTGGAGTCGCGTTGATTAAATTCCCCCGTTAAACTGATTTCGAGAAACAGAAAGATCCGAAACCTTTTCGTTGTCGAATTCTTGGTACGTTGTACCTCGGATCCGCATCATTTTGTATCAGAGCAAAAGGTTTATCTCTTTCTTGGTGTACCTTTACAGTTTTCCATAAATTTTTCTTGTTTGCTAGAATTGACAAAAAAAAAAAAAATATTACTACGAAAAAGACGACGGTGTAAAGAAATTGGCAGCCGTGTTTATTGAATAGCGAAATATAAAGCAATAAGCAAACTTCTTCGATTGATAGCGTTGGCGCCTCGTCCAAGAATTGGCAAACGTTCCTCCTTTATTTTTAGCCGTGTTCAAAGATCCATATACATCAAGAATTGATAGCGTTGGCGCCTCATTCATTGATACCTCTCGGCCAAAGGTAAGGAAAAATTCAAGCAATCAAAAGCATCAAGAACGACAAGGCAGCCTATGAAAAAAAAAATCAAGAAAGAATCATTCCCTTACTGTTCATCCTACCACAACGCTCAAGATTCGAGGAAGAATCTTTTTGAAGAAAGAGAGAATGATAAGGGATTGGACAGCTTCGCAACAGTTTGGTATAAACGTCATATCTATCAATCCAGAAATCCAATGGAGTTGATTCCAATTGCATATTAAAGATAAGAGGCAGATCTACAACTTTCATGAAGATCACGAGATCAGATTCAGCCTTCTTAATATCCGAAATCGTCGTACAAGATGGCCCAACAAGCTGTCCAGAATTGGGACGAAATTAAAGGGCATTTTAGTCTTTGTACAATTAAAGTCTATGCTAGACTTTAATTATTTTCAGCATATTATTTACATTATTTTCGTGTATAGCAAGTAGTATTGCTATAATAAAGGACATGTTGTCCATGTGTTAGTTAGTTGGTTATCTAGTTGTTAAGAGTTCCACATCTACTAGGACTCTTCTTGTTTAAGTGTTTTACTTGATAGCAAGTTGTTTAATCAAGAGTCCTAATTCTTCAAGGACTCTTATTTGTTGTTGTTTGGAACCGAATTATTACTCTATATAATGGAGAGTTCGGCCAACATAATATTTAGATTAGTTGTTTTAATACAAGATATTTTTGGAACATGATGTGAGGTTTTTACCTTGTCATTCCTTCTTTTGAGTTACTGTATCAATAAGTTTAGTTTATGCTTATTGTGGTGTTTCAGCTTCCATTGATGATCAACCTTCTTGGAGTCGCGTTGATTAAATTCCCCCGTTAAACCGATTTTCGAGAAACAGAAAAGATCCGAAACCTTTTCGTTGTCGAATTCTTGGTACGTTGTACCTCGGATCCGCATCATTTTGTATCGTAGCAAAAGGTTTATCTCTTTCTTGGTGTACCTTTACAGTTTTCCATAAATTTTTCTTGTTTGCTAGAATTGACAAAAAAAAAATATTACTACGAAAAAGACGACGGTGTAAAGAAATTGGCAGCCGTGTTTATTGAATAGCGAACTATAAAGCCATAAGCAAACTTCTTGGATTGATAGCGTTGGCGCCTCGTCCAAGAATTGGCAAACGTTCCTCCTTTATTTTGAGCCGTGTTCAAAGATCCATATACATCAAGAATTGATAGCGTTGGCGCCTCATTCATTGATACCTCTTGGCCAAAGGTAAGGAAAAATTCAAGCAATCAAGAGCATCAAGAACGACAAGGCAGCCTATGAAAAAAACAAAATCAAGAAAGAATCATTCCCTTACTGTTAATCCTACCACAACGCTCAAGATTCGAGGTAGAATCTTTTTGAAGAAAGAGAGAATGATAAGGGATTGGACAGCTTTGCAACAGTTTGGTATAATCGTCATATCTATCAATCCAGGAATCCAATGGAGTTGATTCCAATTTCATATTAAAGATAGGAGGCAGATCTACAACTTTCATGAAGATCACGAGATCAGATTCTGCTTTCTTAATATCCGAAATCGTCGTACAAGTTGGCCCAACAAGCTGTCCAGAATTGGGACGAAATTAAAGGGCATTTTAGTCTTTGTACAATTAAAGTTTATGCTAGACTTTAATTATTTTCAGCATATTATTTACATTATTTTCGTGTATAGCAAGTAGTATTGCTATAATAAAGGACATGTTGTCCATGTGTTAGTTAGTTGGCTGTCTAGTTGTTAAGAGTTCCACATCTACTAGGACTCTTCTTGTTTAAGTGTTTTACTTGATAGCAAGTTGTTTAATCAAGAGTCCTAATTCTTCAAGGACTCTTATTTGTTGTTGTTTGGAACCGAATTATTACTCTATATAATGGAGAGTTCGCCAACATAATATTTAGATTAGTTGTTTTAATACAAGATATTTTTGGAACATGATGTGAGGTTTTTTACCTTGTCATTCCTTCTTTTTGAGTTATCGTATCAATAAGTTTAGTTTACGCTTATTGTGGTGTTTCAGCTTCCATTGATGATCAACCTTCTTGGAGTCGCGTTGATTAAATTCCCCCGTTAAACTGATTTCGAGAAACAGAAAGACCCGAAACCTTTTCGTTGTCGAATTCTTGGTACGTTGTACCTCGGATCCGCATCATTTTGTATCAGAGCAAAAGGTTTATCTCTTTCTTGGTGTACCTTTACAGTTTTCCATAAATTTTTCTTGTTTGCTAGAATTGACCAAAAAAAAAAATATTACTACGAAAAAGACGACGGTGTAAAGAAATTGGCAGCCGTGTTTATTGAATAGCGAAATATAAAGCAATAAGCAAACTTCTTCGATTGATAGCGTTGGCGCCTCGTCCAAGAATTGGCAAACGTTCCTCCTTTATTTTGAGCCGTGTTCAAAGATCCATATACATCAAGAATTGATAGCGTTGGCGCCTCATTCATTGATACCTCTCGGCCAAAGGTAAGGAAAAATTCAAGCAATCAAAAGCATCAAGAACGACAAGGCAGCCTATGAAAAAAAAATCAAGAAAGAATCATTCCCTTACTGTTCATCCTACCACAACGCTCAAGATTCGAGGAAGAATCTTTTTGAAGAAAGAGAGAATGATAAGGGATTGGACAGCTTCGCAACAGTTTGGTATAAACGTCATATCTATCAATCCAGGAATCCAATGGAGTTGATTCCAATTGCATATTAAAGATAAGAGGCAGATCTACAACTTTCATGAAGATCACGAGATCAGATTCTGCCTTCTTAATATCCGAAATCGTCGTACAAGTTGGCCCAACAAGCTGTCCAGAATTGGGACGAAATTAAAGGGCATTTTAGTCTTTGTACAATTAAAGTCTATGCTAGACTTTAATTATTTTCAGCATATTATTTACATTATTTTCGTGTATAGCAAGTAGTATTGCTATAATAAAGACATGTTGTCCATGTGTGTGTTAGTTGGTTGTCTAGTTGTTAAGAGTTCCACATCTACTAGGACTCTTCTTGTTTAAGTGTTTTACTTGATAGCAAGTTGTTTAATCAAGAGTCCTAATTCTTCAAGGACTCTTATTTGTTGTTGTTTGGAACCGAATTATAACTCTATATAATGGAGAGTTCGGCCAACATAATATTTAGATTAGTTGTTTTAATTAATACAAGATATTTTTGGAACATGATGTGAGGTTTTTACCTTGTCATTCCTTCTTTTGAGTTACTGTATCAATAAGTTTAGTTTACGCTTATTGTGGTGTTTCAGCATCCATTGATGATCAACCTTCTTGGAGTCGCGTTGATTAAATTCCCCCGTTAAACTGATTTCGAGAATCAGAAAGATCCGAAACCTTTTCGTTGTCGAATTCTTGGTACGTTGTACCTCGGATCCGCATCATTTTGTATCAGAGCAAAAGGTTTATCTCTTTCTTGGTGTACCTTTACAGTTTTCCATAAATTTTTCTTGTTTGCTAGAATTGACACAAAAAAAAAAATATTACTACGAAAAAGACGACGGTGTAAAGAAATTGGCAGCCGTGTTTATTGAATAGCGAACTATAAGCCATAAGCAAACTTCTTGGATTGATAGCGTTGGCGCCTCGTCCAAGAATTGGAAAACGTTCCTCATTTATTTTGAGCCGTGTTCAAAGATCCATATACATCAAGAATTGATAGCGTTGGCGCCTCATTCATTGATACCTCTTGGCCAAAGGTAAGGAAAAATTCAAGCAATCAAGAGCATCAAGAACAACAAGGCAGCCTATGAAAAAAAAATCAAGAAAGAATCATTCCCTTACTGTTCATCCTTCCACAACGCTCAAGATTCGAGGAAGAATCTTTTTGAAGAAAGAGAGAATGATAAGGGATTGGACAGCTTTGCAACAGTTTGGTATAAACGTCATATCTATCAATCCAGGAATCCAATGGAGCTGATTCAAATTGCATATTAAAGATAAGAGGCAGATCTACAACTTTCATGAGATCACGAGATCAGATTTTGCCTTCTTAATATCCGAAATCGTCGTACAATTTGGCCCAACAAGCTGTCCAGAAGTGGGACAAAATTAAAGGGCATTTTAGTCTTTGTACAATTAAAGTCTATGCTAGACTTTAATTATTTTTAAGTGTTTTACTTGATAGCAAGTTGTTTAATCAAGAGTCCTAATTCTTCAAGGACTCTTATTTGTTGTTGTCTGGAACCGAATTATTCCTCTATATAATGGAGGGTTCGGCCAATATAATATTTAGATTAGTTGTTTTAATACAAGATATTTTTGGAACATGATGTGAGGTTTTTACCTTGTCATTCCTTCTTTTGAGTTACTGTATCAATAAGTTTAGTTTACGCTTATTGTGGTGTTTCAACATCCATTGATGATCAACCTTCTTGGAGTCGCGTTGATTAAATTCCCCCGTTAAACTGATTTCGAGAAACGAAAAGATCCGAAACCTTTTCGCTAGTGAATTCTTGGTACGTTGTACCTCGGATCCGCATCATTTTGTATCAGAGCAAAAGGTTTATCTCTTTCTTGGTGTACCTTTAGAGTATTCCATAAATTTTTCTTGTTTGCTAGAATTGACAAAAAAAATATTACTACGAAAAAGACGACGGTGTAAAGAAATTGGCAGCCGTGTTTATTGAATAGCGAACTATAAAGCCATAAGCAAACTTCTTGGATTGATAGCGTTGGCGCCTCGTCCAAGAATTGGCAAACGTTCCTCATTTATTTTGAGCCGTGTTCAAAGATCCATATACATCAAGAATTGATAGCGTTGGCGCCTCATTCATTGATACCTCTTGGCCAAAGGTAAGGAAAAATTCAAGCAATCAAGAGCATCAAGAACGACAAGGCAGCCTATGAAAAAAAAAATCAAGAAAGAATCATTCCCTTACTGTTCATCCTTCCACAACGCTCAAGATTCAAGGAAGAATCTTTTTGAAGAAAGAGAGAATGATAAGGGATTGGACAGCTTTGCAACAGTTTGGTATAAACGTCATATCTATCAATCCAGGAATCCAATGGAGCTGATTCAAATTGCATATTAAAGATAAGAGGCAGATCTACAACTTTCATGAGATCACGAGATCAGATTTTGCCTTCTTAATATCCGAAATCGTCGTACAATTTGGCCCAACAAGCTGTCCAGAAGTGGGACAAAATTAAAGGGCATTTTAGTCTTTGTACAAATTAAAGTCTATGCTAGACTTTAATTATTTTCAGCATACTATTTACATTATTTTCGAGTATAGCAAGTAGTATTGCTATAATAAAGGACATGGTGTCCATGTGTTAGTTAGTTGGTTATCTAGTTGTTAAGAGTTCCACATCTACTAGGACTCATCTTGTTTAAGTGTTTTACTTGATAGCAAGTTGTTTAATCAAGAGTCCTATTTCTTCAAGGACTCTTATTTGTTGTTGTTTGGAACCGAATTATTACTCTATATAATGGAGGGTTCGGCCAATATAATATTTAGATTAGTTGTTTAAATACAAGATATTTTTGGAACATGATGTGAGGTTTTTACCTTGTCATTCCTTCTTTTGAGTTACTGTATCAATAAGTTTAGTTTACGCTTATTGTGGTATTTCAGCATCCAGTGATGATCAACCTTCTTGGAGTCGCGTTGATTAAATTCCCCCGTTAAACTGATTTCAAGAAACAGAAAGATCCGAAACCTTTTCGTTGTCGAATTCTTGGTACGTTGTACCTCGGATCCGCATCATTTTGTATTAGAGCAAAAGGTTTATCTCTTTCTTGGTGTACCTTTACAGTTTTCCATAAATTTTTCTTGTTTGCTAGAATTGAGAAAAAAAAAATATTACTACGAAAAAGACGACGGTGTAAAGAAATTGGCAGCCGTGTTTATTGAATAGCGAAATATAAAGCAATAAGCAAACTTCTTCGATTGATAGCGTTGGCGCCTCGTCCAAGAATTGGCAAACGTTCCTCTTTTATTTTGAGCCGTGTTCAATGATCCATATACATCAAGAATTGATAGCGTTGGCGCCTCATTTATTGATACCTCTCGGCCAAAGGTAAGGAAAAATTCAAGCAATCAAAAGCATCAAGAACGACAAGGCAGCCTATGAAAAAAAAAAAAAAGAAATCAAGAATGAATCATTCCCATACTGTTCATCCTACCACAACGCTCAAGATTCGAGGGACGAATCTTTTTTGAAGAAAGAGAGAATGATAAGGGATTGGACAGACTTTGCAACAGCTTTGGTATAAAACGTCATATCTATCAATCCAAGAATCCAATGGAGCTGATTCAAATTGCATATTAAAGATAAGAGGCAGATCTACAACTTTCATGAGATCACGAGATCAGATTATGCCTTCTTAATATCCGAAATCGTCGTACAAGTTGGCCCAACAAGTCTGTCCGCAATCGGGACGAAATTAAAGGGCATTTTAGTCTTTTGTACAATTAAAGTCTATGCTAGACTTTAATTATTTTCAGCATATTAGTTACATTATTTTCGTGTATAGCAAGTAGTATTGCAATAATAAAGGACATGTTGTCCATGTGTTAGTTAGTTGGTTATCTAGTTGTTAAGAGTTCCACATCTACTAGGACTCTTCTTGTTTAAGTGTTTTACTTGATAGCAAGTTGTTTAATCAAGAGTCCTAATTCTTCAAGGACTCTTATTTTTTGTTGTTTGGAACCGAATTATTACTCTATATAATGGAGAGTTCGGCCATGATAATATTTAGATTAGTTGTTTTTATACAAGATATTTTTGGAACATGATGTGAGGTTTTTACCTTGTCATTCCTTCTTTTGAGTTACTGTATCAATAAGTTTAGTTTACGCTTATTGTGGTATTTCAGCATCCAGTGATGATCAACCTTCTTGGAGTCGCGTTGATTAAATTCCCCCGTTAAACTGATTTCGAGAAACAGAAAGATCCGAAACCTTTTCGTTGTCGAATTCTTGGTACGTTGTACCTCGGATCCGCATCATTTTGTATTAGAGCAAAAGGTTTATCTCTTTCTTGGTGTACCTTTACAGTTTTCCATAAATTTTTCTTGTTTGCTAGAATTGAGAAAAAAAAAATATTACTACGAAAAAGACGACGGTGTAAAGAAATTGGCAGCCGTGTTTATTGAATAGCGAAATATAAAGCAATAAGCAAACTTCTTCGATTGATAGCGTTGGCGCCTCGTCCAAGAATTGGCAAACGTTCCTCTTTTATTTTGAGCCGTGTTCAATGATCCATATACATCAAGAATTGATAGCGTTGGCGCCTCATTTATTGATACCTCTCGGCCAAAGGTAAGGAAAAATTCAAGCAATCAAAAGCATCAAGAACGACAAGGCAGCCTATGAAAAAAAAAAAAAAGAAATCAAGAATGAATCATTCCCATACTGTTCATCCTACCACAACGCTCAAGATTCGAGGACGAATCTTTTTGAAGAAAGAGAGAATGATAAGGGATTGGACAGCTTTGCAACAGTTTGGTATAAACGTCATATCTATCAATCCAGGAATCCAATGGAGCTGATTCAAATTGCATATTAAAGATAAGAGGCAGATCTACAACTTTCATGAGATCACGAGATCAGATTTTGCCTTCTTAATATCCGAAATCGTCGTACAATTTGGCCCAACAAGCTGTCCAGAAGTGGGACAAAATTAAAGGGCATTTTAGTCTTTGTAAAATTAAAGTCTATGCTAGACTTTAATTATTTTCAGCATACTATTTACATTATTTTCGAGTATAGCAAGTAGTATTGCTATAATAAAGGACATGGTGTCCATGTGTTAGTTAGTTGGTTATCTAGTTGTTAAGAGTTCCACATCTACTAGGACTCATCTTGTTTAAGTGTTTTACTTGATAGCAAGTTGTTTAATCAAGAGTCCTATTTCTTCAAGGACTCTTATTTGTTGTTGTTTGGAACTGAATTATTCCTCTATATAATGGAGGGTTCGGCCAATATAATATTTAGATTAGTTGTTTAAATACAAGATATTTTTGGAACATGATGTGAGGTTTTTACCTTGTCATTCCTTCTTTTGAGTTACTGTATCAATAAGTTTAGTTTACGCTTATTGTGGTATTTCAGCATCCAGTGATGATCAACCTTCTTGGAGTCGCGTTGATTAAATTCCCCCGTTAAACTGATTTCGAGAAACAGAAAGATCCGAAACCTTTTCGTTGTCGAATTCTTGGTACGTTGTACCTCGGATCCGCATCATTTTGTATTAGAGCAAAAGGTTTATCTCTTTCTTGGTGTACCTTTACAGTTTTCCATAAATTTTTCTTGTTTGCTAGAATTGAGAAAAAAAAAATATTACTACGAAAAAGACGACGGTGTAAAGAAATTGTCAGCCGTGTTTATTGAATAGCGAAATATAAAGCAATAAGCAAACTTCTTCGATTGATAGCGTTGGCGCCTCGTCCAAGAATTGGCAAACGTTCCTCCTTTATTTTGAGCCGTGTTCAAAGATCCATATACATCAAGAATTAATAGCGTTGGCGCCTCATTCATTGATACCTCTCGGCCAAAGGTAAGGAAAAATTCAAGCAATCAAAAGCATCAAGAACGACAAGGCCGCCTTTGAAAAAAAAAAAAAAAGAAATCAAGAAAGAATCATTCCCTTACTGTTCATCCTACCACAACGCTCAATATTCGAGGAAGAATCTTTTTGAAGAAAGAGAGAATGATAAGGGATTGGACAGCTTTGCAACAGTTTGGTATAAACGTCATATCTATCAATCCAGGAATCCAATGGAGCTGATTCCAATTGCATATTAAAGATAAGAGGCAGATCTACAACTTTCATGAGATCAGATTCTGCCTTCTTAGTATCCGAAATCATCGTACAAGTTGGCCCAACAAGCTGTCCAGAATTGGGACGAAATTAAAGGGCATTTTAGTCTTTGTACAATTAAAGTCTATGCTAGACTTTAATTATTTTCAGCATATTATTTACATTGTTTTCGTGTATAGCAAGTAGTATTGCTATAATAAAGGACATGTTGTCCATGTGTTAGTTAGTTGGTTATCTAGTTGTTAAGAGTTCCACATCTACTAGGACTCTTCTTGTTTAAGTGTTTTACTTGATAGCAAGTTGTTTAATCAAGAGTCCTAATTCTTCAAGGACTCTTATTTGTTGTTGTTTGGAATCGAATTATTACTCTATATAATGGACGGTTCGGCCAACATAATATTTAGATTAGTTGTTTTAATTAATACAAGATATTTTTGGAACATGATGTGAGGTTTTTACCTTGTCATTCCTTCTTTTGAGTTACTGTATCAATAAGTTTAGTTTACGCTTATTCTGGTGTTTCAGCATTTCAGCATCCATTGATGATCAACCTTCTTGGAGTCGCGTTGATTATATTCCCCTGTTAAACTGATTTTGAGAAAGATAAAGATCCGAAACCTTTTCGTTGTCGAATTGTTGGAATGTTGTACCTCGGATCCGCATCATTCATGATGTCCTCAAAAGGTTTGTTGCTAGACTTGAAGGAAGCCTTAGAGATTTTTGGAACTCCTTAGGAGAATACAGACAAATCCAGTTTCTTCAACTCAAATCTCCTGAAGAAGTAATCACAATCCTCAGAGGACACTTTCTGGGAAAACCAGGACACGACATCACCATTGCCAAGACCGAATTCCTCAAGATGAAGTGTTGCTCCATTAAACTGAAAGATCTAGAAAAACACTTTGACCGCATGTGCAAAAGGTTTTTTATCATTAAGCAAATCGATGATATCAGCCTAAAATAAGCTTTTGTTAACTCCGTTCCAGAAGAACTGGCAAACGAAACAATGATGCAAATTTGTAACAAAGGTATTGACTAGCAATCCATTACTTTCGGTCAGATATGGCAAATGATGCAACATGCACTGGAGAAATTGTGTGTGCAGACTAGATTCTGGCAAAAATTTCAATCTCATGCTAAGGCTCTTGGTCCAGTCTGTTCTGATAAACACCTGTACATCAAGTGTAAAGATCCAAAACCCTGCTCCTGTTCCAGCACAACAAAGTCAAAGAGATATAAGCCGGCAACAGGCAATAGACACAGAAAGTCTAACGGATTCAAGAAAAAATGGAAGTTCCTGCGGAAAAGTTCCAACAATGGAAAGGAAAAATCGGATACATGTTTTTTGTGCAAACAAAATGGCCACTTTGCCAGAAATTGTCCGAAAAGTTCAAAGAAAAAACAGTTAATGGCCCAAATCGCTCCTCTTCTTGATGGAGAAGATTATTCAGATGTTGAATCCTTGTTTGAGCTTACTAGTGATGCATCCCCAGGCTTATTAATGGCGATTTCCTACACAGATGAAGAAAATAGCCATTCTGATGGAGATTCAGATTCCGATGCTTCTGACCCTTTCTTCGTAATGACATATCATTTTTCCCAATCAGCTATTTCGTCCACCACAGATGAACCATATCCTCTTGTTTCTACACATTTCTCTCATCACAATTCTTTGGCTACTCATGTGATAGCTTTGTTGGATACTAGTGCAGCTGTCACTGTCATGAATCCCGACATCCTTCCTGATGACTGTTGGAATCCATACTTCAAAATTTTCTCCACATCAAATGGGAGTCAGTTTGTCATTGATAAAATCAATAACCCTATAAGCATCCACCTTTTCCCCAACCTAACGATCACTCACCAAATCCTTGGCTCCAAACTCCCACAGAAAGATCTCGTTATTGGTTTTGACCTTCTGACCCAAATTTCCCACCTCTCTTTTGGTCAAACTGGAATTGTTTACAGAGGCCGCCTTCTTCCTTATACTAAAATTCCTAATTTCTTCCACTTCCACAAGCCTTGTGAGTCTAGTCTCCTCAAGTTAGTCCAAAACAGTTTAGTCCTTCGGTCATTTAAACAGTCTCACTGGACAAACTCTGAGTTTCACATAACACCTCTGTTTTATCAATTTTTACAATCTCTAATAGTCATATTTGTCATATAAAGTCAAAAGTGTCAACATCCCTAGCTTTTAGTCATTTTAAAGTCCGGATTTCACGTCCGAAATCGTGTCTTGTAAGTTTCATGTACATTGAATTTGTTTCGAGTCCGGATTTCAAGTTCGTCACGTGTCATGTACTTTTTATATTTTTGTTTCGAGTCTGAAACGTGTCATGTAATTATTAGTTGTACTGTACATTAGTTTGCTTTTCGAGTCCGGATTTGAAGTCCGCCCTTGTAATATTTGCCTATAAAAGGCAGTGTAATCTCTTCTTATTTCCTCAGAAGTTGATGAGAGGAAAAGTTAGGGAAATAAAGAGTTTGTTCCACAATTCTCTCTTGTTTTCCTCCCCTTTGTTTTCATATGATCTTCAAATCTTCTTAGCTTTCCCGTAGAGTTTTCAAGTCTTTTTTCTTCTTCTTCTTCTTCTTATATTTTCAAAGTAGCAGTAGCAGTAGTTCATGTTTTAAAGCATAACTAGTCTTTTATTCTAAATATTAGTCACTTAGTTTAAAGATTTTTCCTACTAGTATGTCTTTCTTGCAGACTTTCTCAGTCGACCTCCAAAGACAAAACCTCCAGACTCGGTGTCTACAATAATCCCCTGCATTGCCACAATTGAGAAGTCTTCTTTTTAAGCCTAAGAGTGAGAACTGATCGAAATTTGGCAATCTGGTGAATGAAATTGCTGATATAATTGACAACTCCAAGGAACTGTTGTAACTGTTGCGTCGAAAGGATTTCATTGGGAAATTCCTGCAATTTTTCAACAATATGTGGTTGTGGAATATAACTGCCATTGTGAAGTTTCATCCCCAAAAAATCAATCTCGGGAGTTCCCAAAACCATTTTCTTTTCTAAAAGCATGATACCAAAATCTTTTGCCAACTTATGAAACGGATTAAGTAAAACAAGATGAGATTCAAAATCTTTGGAAAATAAAAGAATATCATCAATATAAATTAGAGCAAAAGGGGTTGGAAATTTTTAGTCAAAGCCTATTGAAAATAAGAGGGAGCAACTTTTAGGCCGAAAGGCATAACTATCCATTGGTAATGGAGATTTGGGATGCAAAAAGCTGTTTTGTATCTATCCTCAATGGAAATGCCAAGTTGCCAAAATCCTGCTTTAAGATCAAATTTGGAAAATATTTTGGCTTCCGATAGATACTGAAAAAGTGAATTTTTCCACGGAAGAGGAAACCTGTCATCCTTTAGATATTTATTCAGGGATTGATAATTGATGACTAGTCTCAATTTTCCACGAACTTGTCCAGATCTCTTGTTGACATAGAAAGCTTCTGAAGCCCATGATGAAGAAGTGTGTTCAATAAGCTTTTCATCCAGGAGCTGATGCAACTCAGCCGTAGCTAGTTCATAGTGTGCTGGAGACATTCCGCTATGACTTGCTTTCTGTGGTGTAACCTGTACAGAGGTATCAAAATGAAGTGTTATGTAAAATTCAGAATTTTATCGCAATGGATTCAGACATTTGGTTAAGAATTTGGAATGAGACTGCGCACAAGACTGACTGATTAAATCAATTTGGACTGACTTCAGGAGACTGGACTGACATGACTCGGGGAATTGGAAGAAGTTGGAATACTTAGTCCAAGGGAGAATTTGTCCTTTATAAACAAGTTCCTTTCTGGTGAAAGAGAGATTCTGAATCTGACTTAAAAGGTCAAATCCTATGACGAGATCTTTTTGTGGGAGTTTCGATCCTAGGACTTGGTGAGCGATGGTGAGGTTGGGGAATAGTTGGATGTTTATGGGTTTGTTGATCTTATCAATGACACAGTGGACTTGAAATCCGGACTCAAAACAAAAATATAAACAATACATGACACATTACGGACTTGAAATCCGAATTCGAGACAAATACAATGTACAGGAAACTTACAAGACACGATTTCAGACGTGAAATCCGGACTTTAAAATGACTAAAAGCTAGCAATATTGACACTTTTGACTTTATAAGGCAAATATGACTATTTGTCAATAGTAAACCTAAGATAGCCATTAAAACTACTAGAATAGGTAGTTAGAAGTTGAGGAAAATCTGAAATTTGAGTTTGCCCACGTTTTTGGTTTTTTCAATTTTTCGATTTTTTTTTTCAAAAATCTCACAACGAAATTAAAAGATGTAAAATAATAATTTACAGACTAAAATACTGAATTAAGGACTTCCATGATCTGTTGCTTCAGAATCATAATCAGAGGAATTTTGAGGCATCCAACTATCACTGAAATGGTCATCATCTGAAGTAGAAGGTTCTTCCGGAATTCTTGTTGAAGCCGAAGTATTAGCCGAAAATTGAATTCGTGTGGAGGAAGAAGAAGCATTTGCGTGTATCAAAACTTCAGCATAATATGGGTGAGCTGGCCATTCTGGTGTAATTGGTCCACTTAATGTATAGTACATACCATTCTGTCTCATTCAACAAATGTAGGTTGAATTGTCAAATCTTATGCCATTTTTTATTGCCATTTGCAGTAGAATATCCAGGTAATCCTTTGAGCGCTCTCTCTGAATTCTGGGTGTGGCAAGATTGACAGAGTACCATCCTAAAATGTGTTCCATCGGGAAATGGTAAAGTCTCGGAGAGGAGGTTGGGATATGAAGATTCATTATGGAACGATGTAGGCAGAGTACTACATAATTCTTATAATGGCTAAGAAAACGAAACAAACCGGAAGTAGGAAGGAACCAGTTCAGGATTTTGAACATGATAAGTTTTTCAGGTGGAAGGTCTTTGGCTTGGTCACAGCACCAGAGATATGAATATAATTTTTGAGTGTTAAAGACAAAATCTATATCGTGTGCTTTGAGAAGGTACCAGAAATAGCAAAGTGCCAGTTTTGGGAGTGACCATAATTTACAGATATGAAAGATGGTAGCAAAAGGGCGGTCCGGATAGTTTGAAATGCCTCGAAAAATAGAGGGGCCATGGTGTCTCAGAAGAAGTTTGTGAAACATTTTATAATTGAGAGTACTTCGAAGTGGAAGAGTTAGATCCAAGATGGAATCAACCACTTCAGGGGGAAGACAAGAGAACTCAAATGTACAAATGCTGGGAGTTACCGCCGGTGGTTGTGGTTGAGAAAACATACCTGCCTGAGAAGTCATATCTGCACGATCCATCTTTTTCTCGTTAAATGAGACTTGTAAAAATTGATCAAACGGAGGTGTTATGTGAAACTCAGAGTTTGTCCAGTGAGACTGTTTAAATGACCGAGGGACTAAACTGTTTTGGACTGACTCGAGAAGACTAGACTCACAAGGCTCGGGGAAGTGGAAGAAATTAGGAATTTTAGTATAAGGAAGAAGGTGGCCTCTGTAAACAATTCCAGTTTGACAAAAAGAGAGGTGGGAAATTTGGCTCAGAAGGTCAAAACCAATAACGAGATCTTTCTGTGGGAGTTTGGAGCCAAGGACTTGGTGAGTGATTGTTAGGTTGGGGAAAAGGTGGACGTTTATAGGGTTACTAATTTTATTAATGACAAACTGACTCCCATTTGCTGTGGAGAAAATTTTGAAGTATGGATTCCAACAGTCATCAGGAAGGATGTCGGGATTCATGACAGTGGCAACTGCAACAGTATCCAGCAAAGCTATCATAGGAGTAGCCAAAGAATTGTGATGAGAGATATGTGTAGAAACAAGAAGATATGGTTCATCTATGGTGGGCGAAATAGCTGATTGGGAAAAAGGATTTGTCATTACGAAGAAAGGGTCAGAAGCATCGGAATCTGAATCTCCATCAGAATGGCTGTTTTCTTCATCTGTGTAGGAAATCACCATTAATAAGCCTGGGGATGGATCACTAGTAAGCTCAAACAAGGATTCAACATCTGAATAATCTTCTCCATCAAGAAGAGGAGCGATTTGGGCCATGAACTGTTTTTTCTTTGAACTTTTCGGACAATTTCTGGCAAAGTGGTCCTTTTGTTTGCACAAAAAACATGTATCAGATTTTTCCTTTCCATTGTTGGATCTTTTCGCAGGAACTTCCATTTTTTCTTGAATCCGTTAGACTTTCTGTGTCTATTGCCTGTTGCCGGCTTATATCTCTTTGACTTTGTTGTGCTGGAACAGGAGCAGGGTTTTGGATCTTTACACTTGATGTACAGGTGTTTATCAGAACAGACTGGACCAAGAGCCTTAGCATGAGATTGATATTTTTGCCAGAATCTAGTCTGCACACACAATTTCTCCAGTGCCTGTTGCATCATTTTCCATATCTGACCGAAAGTAATGGATTGCCAATCAATACCTTTGTTACAAATTTGCCTCATTGTTTCGTCTGCCAGTTCTTTTGGAACGGAGTTGACAAAAGCTTGTTTTAGGGTGATATCATCGATTTGGTTAATGATAAAAAACCTTTTGCACATGCGGTCAAAGTGTTTTTCAAGATCTTTAAGTTTAATGGAGCAACACTTTATCTTGAGAAATTCGGTCCTGGCAATGGTGATGTCGTGTCCTGCTTCACCCAGAAAGTGTCCTTTGAGGACTGTGATTACTTCTTCAGGAGATTTGAGTTAAAGAAACTGGATTTGTCTGTATTCTCCTAAGGAGTTCCAAAAATCTCTAAGGCTTCCTTCAAGTCTAGCAACAAACCTTTTGAGGACATCATGAAGGGGATATTGCTGCATATCAGTGGTTAGCCACGCATATAGAGACTGGAATCGTTCACGCCATTGGGATGGAGGGACGTCATTAATGGTGAACTTGTAGTAGTAATCATTTATGACAAGGAGATTGAGGAACTATGAAGCAGGGTTATCATCTTCCATAGGAGTATCCACAGGTTCAACAACTGGTTCTGATCCCATCATGAAAAGATTGTCAAAACCCTCAAGGTAATCGAGGTCGGATGAAATGACTGGGATCGATTTGGGGGGCTCTATATTGTGTTACTGTGGTTGACCTGCTATTTGAGGAAAGAACGGGTTGAGTTTGACTCATCATAGGATAACATTTCTTCCATGGAAGAGGAAGAAGCACCAACGGTGGGGGGGTCTTCGGATGAGGTATTAGGTTGGTCTGTTATTAAAGGGGTCGCTGATGTAGGGTTCAAATGTGTCACTGGTGAAGGATTCATAGGAGTCACAGGAATAGGTGTAGGGTTTGATGATGTAGCTGGTCTCTTTTTGTGCTGGGGTAAGTCTTTCCATAAGGCTAGGGCTGGTGAGTAGGTTGTGACAGAGGTTGGGATTAAAGGATTGAACTGTTTTGTGCTGAACAAAGGTTGTCGGTAAGTAGTTTAAAGATTTCTCCTACAAGTATGTCTTTTGGCATCAGATCCATGGTCGGCTAAATTTTCGGTGACTGAATCTGGGGAGTGGGGGAGATTATGACACGGTCAATTATTATTTTCAAATGATTTTTAACACAGTATCAGTTTATTTTTTCAGATGATTAGTAACACTGCTCTTGGTCTTTGATTAGTATGATTTGGATTATGCCGCTAGTTCTTTAATTCTTCTTTTTCTCTGACCAGTATGCTCTGAATTAGGTCACATTTGCCTTCATTAGGATCTTCTGTGAGTACTTTCATCAGAAAACTGAGGTCTTTGAGAAATTAAGCGATTTTGCGGGTGCTTTCATCAGAAAATGAAGAATTTAATAGAGTAACTGAACACTTCTGAAAAGTCTACTGGTATGGATCCTTGCTTAAGGAGTCATAGTTATGCTAGCCTAACGAGGAAGGCCCGGTACACTGTTCAGTGAAATTTCAGTGTGGGCTCTGCGTCTGATGCGTAAAAATGATTTTTGAAGCAGCAATCTATCAATTTTAAATACATTGAATCTGAAAATTTGATTTTGTAAAACACAAGAGGGGGGGGGGGGGGTGAATAGGGTTTTAACTAATCTTGCTAACTTTTTCAAATCTATTCAATGCAAGTGAGAGTTTAAGCAAGATGAACAAACCAAAGGCAAAACCCAACAACAAGACAAAGGATTTAGAGTAGTTCGATTCACTTAGAATCTACATCCACTACCTTGAGCCACACCCAAGGATTTGCAACAACTTCACTAAGAAGATTTTACACTTGTGGCTAACTCACTAAGAGTTTTACAAACACAACCACAATACAAAGAAACTCACTAAGAGCTTGCCCACACTAAGTAGGACTTTTACAAGAATTACCCAATCACTAAGAAAGGGAATAAAGATGGGTAATTAAAAAAAGTTGTTCACTCTTCTAAGTGAAAGATGGATACCTTTGAAGTACATCAATTATAGCTCTTTGAACATATGAAGTCCACTCTTTGTCTTGCTTTTTTTGAAATAACACCTTTGAATGATTTAGATCATGGAAATGAAGTGTTTTTGCTTTGAAGGTGTTTTGACTTGATAAGGAATCAATGAAACTTTGATATGCAAGCCTTAGAGTCATTCACTAGCTTTGAAGTATTTATACATTTCAAAATAGGCTGAAAAACGACTCTTTAACGGTCAAAAAAACGGCTAGTTTCTCGCAGAGTTCGGTTGACCAAAAAACAACCTCGGATGACCGAAGCCAGGGTCGGTTGACCGAAGCCCTAGGTCGGTCGACCGACCTCCCCTATGGTCGACCGAACCAAACTTTCAACCCTCTCAGTTTCTGCTCGGTTGACCGACCTTCCTGAGCATGAGAGATGTTGATTTTTCACACGTTTTGAAATCTAATGAAGTCTAAAAGGTTTTCTCAATATGTAACAAGTAAGAGCATTTAGAAAACCGTTTTAAAAGACTTATACTTTGAAATCAAAGGCTTTTGAGATATGAACACATATGAGAATCATTTTGAAACTTTAGCCTTTTGAAAACGTGTTTATGAAAACATGCAAGACTTGAGTGTAGGACTTATATTCATGAGAGCATTGGTTAGAGCTATATAAGATAAAGACTTATAATGACAAAGCTAATCTAACCAAACCTAAGTCTTCAATCTTCAATCTTGATAGATGAGCCTTGAATGATATGACTTTAAATCTTGATCATGGCTTGATTGAAGTACTTAGAGCTTCCAATATATGTTCCGATATTCTATCACAAAGATATAAACATTAGACACAACATCAAGTGTTTGTCCATTATCAAAAACCGAGTTCGATCGCCCTTAGGGCTAACAGATTCTATCAGTCATTAGTTCCCTTTACCCTCGAATTCGGTCCCCTCCCATTTATCTCAATCATGTCTTCTTGCAGTTCATCGTCTAGTTTAGTAACTCTTCCCGATTCACCTAGAACTAGTTTTCCAAAGTCTCGTCTTCCCAAAGTCTATGAGTTAGATTACGTTTCTGAAGATAGTAAACATCATTTGTCTTCTTATCCCGTAATAAATCCTTACAGTATTTATCAAAAAGAAAAACCCAAAAATATTGTAGGTGTGCGTCTTAGACAAGTCCTAAGTAGATATCCCACGTCAACTTCTGTCAAAGATTTCTGTCAAGCATCCCATTTTCCACCCACAAACTGCCCTCCACCAAAGAAGAACAGTATGTAACCCTCCAACTTCCAAAACACTTTCCAAAATCCTGTCTGGATCAAGGTTACACTCACATACACTTTGGTGCCATTCATTTGGCAGTCACACTCTATGCCAAGAAAGGTCTCCCGATGGTTTCCCGAGTTGCACTTCTTGACTCCAGATTCCAAAGATACGAACACTCCGTCATCGGAACAGTGCAAACGACCCTCAATGCCGGGACAATCTTCGTGACCCTCTTCCCGAATTTTACCATGCTCCTAGGCGATCCAGCTCTGTCTATCGTGTTTCGTGTTCAGATCCAGATCACTGGCCCAGAATTGGAAGATACATATATGGCAACCCTTCATCACCAGATGGCATACAGAGTACAAAACCATGCCTACAAGCCTTCATTTCCTCCCCAATTTCTATACGGTGATTCCATATTTCTTTCAGTTGACTCTCCCCAAACCTCTCAATGTACTTTTGTTCCCAGACAAGAGAAGCACTCCAATCCCTTCTACCCACTTCTTGGATAACCAGTTATGAAAATCACAGAACTGAAACAGCCTGGAATGCAATTTCTCTTATTGTCCCTACTGATTTCTCGTTAATGGATGGTGATGCATGGTCATCTTTCAAAACTCCAGTGGTAATGTTCGCCTCTGATGGCAAACCAATCTATCAAGGAAAGGATGAGAAAGGTCACATCTGGTATGATGTTTGTTCGTGCGAAGACTGCCTAGATCATTGGTCAGATGATGAGGATGATTTACAAAAGAAATCAAGATCCAGAAAATCTAAAGGCACTCAGCAAAGTCTTCGGGAAAGATATGAAGCAGGCGACACCTCTGTTGATCTGCTAGGAGAACCCAGTGGCAAAAGTTCTGAATACTATGTTCAGTACGGACCTCCTTCTCGGTACCATTCCAACTCACCTTCTTCTTCCTCAAATAATCCACCATACAAAACCCACCCTCTTCCTCCCACCCTGTCCATATCCACTCCACTTCCTTTCTGCATGATGGCCCCATCTCCTTCTCTTTCAGACCGATCCCCCTTGGTCCAAAACATTTCATACATTCGCAGTAAAATCGGAGCCTTGCACGATCAACTTTCCTATTTGGTCCGGTACACCACCAAATGGTCTCCTCAAATGTCAAAGGTGTTGTCAAAAAAAGTATATATGAGGGAAACACTACCTTTAGGGTAATAAAGACGTCTGTCTCTAGGGGTATTCTTGGCCACAGTATTCTTGGAGGTAGTTAACACTTCGCCAGTAGGGGATGGAATTATTAGCATATCTATAGAATGATCAGTGATAGTAGACACTGACCCAATATGCTGGTTCATTTGATGTATGTACTCTATAGCAAGATGCAGAGGACCTCTCATATCAGGTGTAAGTGATAACTACGAAAGGTAAAAGACACAGCTTATTAACTATAATTATAAGGTGAGACACACATCTTATTTATTAAAACAAGAAGTCAATCCTATTTATTACCCTAGAAAAAATCAAATAAACACACATAAAAATGACAAATATGGAATGCTTATTCCTGGGTGATCTGTGGATTCGTGAAAACTTGAAAGATTTGTTTAAAAGTGAGAAAGAGCGTGAGAATGTTGTTCAATTCTGGAAGGAATTTTATGAGAAAGTTTGTTCGGATATATTGGACCATAACGTTTCTACGAGTTTACCTGCTATGTATAACGAGACTGTGTTTGAGATGTTAGAAAGAGCTAAAGAGGGTGGCCCTTTAAGTGAGGAGGAGCTATACCACTTGCAATTGGAAATAGAGAATCTAACTATGTACTTTGATGAGGAATCTATACACCGAACTACACCAACTCTAATGAAGATGTTGATCGGGGGTTGTGAGAATGATAATTTGGAGAGTGCAAAAGATTATCTCCGTAGGGTAGGTAAGCTTAACGAGCGGGATGAAGGTGAATTGCTTTCACAATTCGGGCAGTATACCATAGAAGCGATAATGGTCTCTGTGCTATCTCAGGTGTTTACCCCAGAAAAGCATTCGGATGGTGCTGCCGTTCGTGTAGCTTCATTAGTTGAACAACTAGAAATGAATGTACGGATGCAAGCCGCGTTAATTATGTGCCGTAAGAAGGAAATTCCTATATCTGAAGGAAAAGATGAATTTATGTATGGCCATCTTAATCCCAAAGAGTATAAGGAGGATTTGGTTTTCAAATATCCCTTGGGTTCCACCCTTGTAAGATTCATGGATGAGAAGGGGTTGATCAAATTAACCTCTGATTTGGAGGAGAGTAATCGGGTTTGTAAAAAAAGAAAGAAGTATTATCTACCAAAAAATCTATATGCTATAAATTTGTTTGATATTGGTTTACTTCCCATAAGACTCAATCTACCTATGATAAGCAAACCTGTAGAATGGAAGCCCGCACACCCTTCTAAACCCGTGAAAACCATATCAGATCTAACAGGTGGTTATCTAAATGCGCCTTCTGGTGAAATATACAATCGTTACCGTCTCTTAAGTAGTGAAAGCTTTAACCACTTTTATATTGATATATCAAATAGTCAAACTGTTGACTTATGCAGAGTCATGAACAAATTACAGGGGCAAGCCTTTGAAATCAACACTAGCTGGTTGAAATATATAACTGATAATGAAGAGAAATTAGTTGGTTTAGGCTTTCTACTTCCTAGATTTCTAGCCACAATGAAACTAAATGACATTGCCTCCTTACTTAGGGAGCACCACATGAATAATAAAGAGATTAAGTTGTTGTATAGTTATGAATCACTTTTATCTACGGTATCGAAGAACATACAGAGGGCTCGTTATGAGAGGTTCATTCTAAGATTGGCAGCATCCTACAATGGTTATAAGTTCTATTTACCAGCCTTTCTGGACTTCCGTGGGCGAGTATACCGCTGCGGTATGCTACATTTTCATGAACGTGATATAGCTAGAAGCCTGATACTCTTTGCATCGGATGATAAAGACAAAAAAGAAGCTAGTGAGGAAGAGATGAATGAAATCATGGCTCTAACGAGCTTCCATTTCAAGAAATTTGAAAGTAGTTCTGAAGGTAGAAATGCTTTCCTCTCTTTGATTAACGAAATTCCTAAAGTAGAACACTTTTATGATTTACTACTTTTAAAGGGTCGAGAAGCAAAGCGCCCCTTTCAATTCTTGGCTAATATGATCACCCTACTAAATAGTGAAAATGACCAAGAGAATTCTAACAGTTCTATTCTGCGAATCCCTATTACACAGGACGCTTCTGCTAGTGCTTATCAAATCCTGAGTTACTTTTTGTTGGACGAAGATCTGGGTATAAAAACAAATCTGATACCATCACCGGATGGTAAGATTCAAGATGTTTATTTAAGCTTCCTCACTGAATTCAAAGAATACCTTCAGAAGGAGGGAGATATGGGAAAAATAAATATTAGTCTAGTTAAAAGTGTGTGTGAACTCTTTAATCGTGATATCATGAAGAAATTCTTAATGCCTGTTGTCTATGGTAAGAAACAAGCTTCCTTTACATCCGACCTACGAGGAGCTTTCTCTAATTATTTAACAATTCAGGATTGCAATAAAATATCCTCGGCCTGCTTTAACTTCTGGAAGATTAGATATCCCAAGCTCAATTCCCTGCTCGAGTTGGCACTTATATACGATAATTCGCTAGTGCTTTAGCGGTTGTCGGGTAGTTTATTTTCTTATAAGCGATTGCTTAGAAGGGTAATACGCGCTTTCAAGCGTACGAACTAGTCATGTGCCCGCTGTACGCCCCTTTACGGTCGAAACTGTTAGCCCGAAGGGCAAAATATTCTATGTTGTTTTGATGATAACAAACCATTGTTAGTTCCAATGTTGATGTGAGTAATTGTTAACCCGAAGGGCAAAATATTCTATGTTGTTTTGATGATAACAAACCATTGTTGAGTTCTAATGTTTGTGTGAGCATGTTATTTGTAATAGGATCCTTAGCACTCACATCAACATTGATGAAAATGGTAAGTTAGCTTCTTGTGTAAACTAAGGTATGTATATTACACACAAGAATGCTATTATATGGAAGGAAGGAGGCAAGGAGGTTGGTTGGGAAATAGGGCTCTTCAAAGAGTCCCTAATGTATATGGCATAAGAACTTAACATGCTAGTGCTTATGTTTCTCGTTCTATCTTGGTTTATCTTATAAGCACTTAGCTTTACACTTATTTGTTCTTATATCCTTTTGCCATGCTTCCTTGTACTTAATATTGTCCATATCCTATCTAATTACATCAAAGTTTGTCATAATCAAAAAGGGGGAGATTGTTAGCCCTAAGGGCGATCGAACTCGGTTTTTGATAATGGACAAACACTTGATGTTGTGTCTAATGTTTATATCTTTGTGATAGAATATCGGAACTCTTTATGGAAGCTCTAAGTACTTCAATCAAGCCATTGGTATCGAGATTCAAGTTATATTCAAGGCTTATCTTTCAAGATTGAAGATTGAAGACCTTGGTTAGTTTAGCTTTGTCGTCATAAGTCGTTATCTTATAAAGCTCTAACCAATGTTCTCATGAACATAAGCTCTACACTCTAGTCTTGCATGTTTTCATAAACACGTTTTCAAAAGGCTTAGTTTTCGAAATGATTCTTAAATGTGTTCGTATCTTAAAAGCCTTTGTTTTATAAGTCTAAGTCCTTTAAAATGGTTTTCTAAGTGTTCTTACTTGTTACCTTTTGGGAAAACCTTTTAGACTTTAAAAGACTTCAAAAGATTTCAAAACGTGTGAAAAATCAGCTTGGAAGTTCGGTCAACCGAGCAGATACTGAGAGGTTTGTTTGTTTGCCTCGGTCGACCGACCTTGGTTCGGTTCAACCGAAGCTTGGTTCGGTCATCCGAGGTTTCTTGAACGGTCAACCGAACTCTGCTTTTACTAGCCGTTATTTGACCGTTGGAGACTCGATTTTCAGCCTATTTTGAAATGTATATATACTCCAAAGCTAGAGAATCATTCTAAGACTTGCACATGCATTTTACATTGATTTCTTATCAAGTCTAAACACCTTCAAAGAAAAAAACACTTGATCTCCATGATCTAAATCATTCAAAGGTGTTCTTTCAAAAAGCAAGACAAAGAGTGGACTTCATATGTTCAAAGAGCTATAATATTCTTGTACTTCAAAGGTATTAATCTTTCACTTAGAAGAGTGAATATTCTTTGTATTAAACATTCTTATTTCCCTTTCTTTGTGATAGGGTAATTGTTGTAAAAGTCCTACTTAGTGTGGGCAAGTTCTTAGTGAGCTTTTGTATTGTGGTTGTGTTGTAAAACTCTTAGTGAGTTAGCCACATTTGTAAAAAGTCTTCTTAGTGAAGTTGTTGAAATCCTTGGGTGCGGCTCAAGGTAGTGGATGTAGATTCTAAGTGAATCGAACCACTCTAAATCCTTTGTCTTGTTGTTGGGTTTAGTTTTGCATTTGCTCATCTTGCATAAACTTCTACTAGCATTGCTAAGATTCGAAAAAGTTCCCAAGTTAGACTAAAACCCAATTCACCCCCCCCCTCTTGTGTTTTACAGAAACGTTAGTAGTTTCTTCCTTGACACGAGATAGAGTTAGTGTTCAGTCTACCGCACCGTGGGCTAATTACCTTTCCGTCACTCCTATAACGTTTTTCTAAAAAGGCAAAGCTCCGTATCCAAACTCGGAAGTGGGAATCTATCAAGCTTTTTGGCTCGCAATAATGCTAGGGTCCTGATCGACTAACTAGTAGTCCTATCTATCCACCTTCTCTTCATCTCTATTCCCTATCTCATAACTGAATTACCATCCTTAGCTTCTTCGCTCCTTTTACGGTCGGAACCTTATTGTTAGCCCTAAGGGCGATCGAACTCGGTTTTTGATAATGGACAAACACTTGATGTTGTGTCTAATGTTTATATCTTTGTGATAGAATATCGGAACATATATTGGAAGCTCTAAGTACTTCAATCAAGCCATGATCAAGATTCAAAGTGATATCATTCAAGGCTCATCTATCAAGATTGAAGATTGAAGACTTAGGTTTGGTTAGATTAGCTTTGTCGTTATAAGTCTTTATCTTATATAGCTCTAACCAAAGCTCTCATGAACATAAGCTCTACACTCAAGTCTTGCATGTTTTCATAAACACGTTTTCAAAAGGCTAAGTTTCAAATTGATCCTTACATGTGTTCGTATTTCGAAAGCCTTTGATTTCAAAATATAAGTCTTTTAAAATGGTTTTCCAAGTGTTCTTACTTGTTACTTTTTAGGAAAACCTTTTAGACTTCAAAAGATTTCAAAACGTGTGAAAAATACTGAGAGGTTTGACTGTTAGCTTCGGTCGACCATATGGGTAGGTCGGTCGACCGACCTTTGTTCGGTTCAACCGAAGCTTGGTTCGGTCATCCGAGGTCTCTTGAACGGTCAACCGAACTCTGCTTTTACTAGCCGTTATTTGACCGTTGGAGACTCGATTTTCAGCCTATTTTGAAATGTATATATACTCCCAAGCTGGAGAATCATTCTAAGACTTGCACATACATTTTACATTGATTTCTTATCAAGTCTAAACACCTTCAAAGCAAAAACACTTGATCTCCATGATCTAAATCATTAAAAGGTGTTATTTCAAAAGCAAGACAAAGAGTGGATTTCATATGTTCAAAGAGCTAAACATTCTTGTACTTCAAAGGTATATATTCTCACTTAGAAGAGTGATTTATCTTTCTCTTTAAACATTCAATTCCCTTTCTAAGTGATTGGGTAATTCTTGTAAAAGTCCTACTTTGTGTGGGCAATTTGTAAAGTCCTACTTAGTGTGGGCAAGCTCTTAGTGAGTTTTTCATTGTGTGGTTGTGTTGTAAAACTCTTAGTGAGTTAGCCACAAGTGTAAACATTCTTCTTAGTGAAGTTGTTTGAAATCCTTGGGTGCGGCTCAAGGTAGTGGATGTAGATTCTAAGTGAATCGAACCACTCTAAATCCTTTGTCTTGTTGATTGGGTTTTGCATTGCTTTTATTCTTTTTGCTCAAACTTCCAATAGCTTTGCAAAGAATCGAAATTTTTTACAAGTTCGACTAAAACCCAATTCACCCCCCCTCCCCTCTTGTGTTTTACACTTATACGTTCCTTCCTTTACCGTTAGTAGTTTCTTCCTTGGTCAACCTAGGTCTTTTACTTCCCTAGTAAATAGGTCATGGTCTTCCAGACTAAACAAATCATTGTTTGGGTCAAAACAATACCTAACCCGTGGATACCACTCCAGCCGAGGTAAGGGCAATCATTCATTTGTTGAAAGAATGCTGATATGGAACGCTGAGAAGAAGCTCTTTGCAGAGTACTTCTGCCTAGGCCCATATCGGACTGCTTTTCATTTAGTGGGTGTGGTGGGGTACGAAGCGATGCTCCTCGTCGCCGTAGGGTTGCATGCTTCGCTTCAAGTGCACTAGCACTTCTTTGTTTAGAGAACGGGCGTACTAGTGTTCGAAAGGCAAGACTAGTCGCTTTAGCGGTTGCCGGCGACTCATAGGCGAACCTTTCTTCCGGAGCAATGCCGCCTTCGCCTTTAATAAAAACAAGTACGCTCACGCGCCCGAATAATGTAGGATTGATCCCTTCTATTCGCTAAGAGCTTCTTCAATGGAAGTTGGATTGCCTAGTTGCTTTTGAGTTCTATTTGAACTAGTTTCCAAGGCTTGATAACCTCGCAGGAAGATCAGAGCAGGGGCGCAAATCGTGTAGACAACGATATAGTAGGAAGGAAGGTCTAAGTGACAGGGGAATTCGCGGCAGGAAGAAGTGCAACCAAGGAGTACTACCATTCGCGATGAAAGAAGAAAAGGCTGTTAGGAGAATAGTCTGCGAGTTCGCCTTCTCGTGAGATCATCGAATCAACTAGCTTTCTATAGCCCTTAAGGACTAGTCCATGTCGAGTAGGATCGTATATAAGAAAAGTTCTGCTTGATACAAATCACACATCTCTACTTTAACACTAATAATAATCCAATGGATCGGATAGTCCTACCCGACTATCTTTATAGATAAAAGCTATTTTATTATAACACCTTAGGGGTTCCCTTCCTGCTATAGTTGATTCAATCCTACAACCTAGATTGTGTTCTTCCAATAGCTCATATAGAGCATTTTCGTTGAAGTGTGACGAATCCTCAACTCTTGTTTCAGGAATAAAGACTTCATTCAAGAATCTAGCAAATGGAACTCCAGGAAACCTTCTTTCAAACTCCCTATCGAAGGTGTCCATTAATAATATATTTAAGATAACTCTAGTTATTTCACCTACTGGTGGAATTCCGCCAGAAGTTATTTCAATACTATTATTTCCATCTAAATATATGGTATTGATATTAATAAAGCTTTCAATAAGATTAGAAACTATACCATTTCCAACTAAACTAGAGACCTTCTCTAATATCTTACTCCTCGGCATTAGAATTGCTGAGATTTGTAAGTCAATACGATAAAGTCTATCAACCTTTCCCGTTTATAGAATTTTAGCATGAAAGCTATCAACCCTATATTCAATTCGGAATACATCTTCGGGCAAGGAACCATAAGATAATTCCAATAACATTTTGGATAATGCCATTAAGACCAACAAATCCTCATCATTAGAAGGCATTACTACTCTTATTAAATTCAATTCTTGTGAACAGCCAGACAACATTATATCGGGATACTCCGGGAGCGTATCATTTAGAAACGCAATCAAATTCTCCTTTCTTATGTACTTCCCGCGTAGTGGATTTAGTTCATATCTACCATTCAACAACTTCTGTTAAATACAAGGTAATCGGTACCGAGACATTTGAAACTCGAACTCATCACACAAGTATCGATATATAAACTCGACATCCGCAGACAGCAGTACAAGAGGCCTTTCTATAGTACAGTAATATCTAACCCTGGAATTGTGATAATAATTTAATCTATTCATTTTATTCATCATCTTATATGTTTGGATTATTAACGTTATGAACTATCCCCACAGCAAGAAATAAAGCGACCATGATACCTAAACCTACAACCTTTAGTACAGGTCCGTTAGAAGGTATAGATATTTCAGAAAATGGTATATCATTAGCATAAGCATTCGACACCCATTCAGAAACATCATACGTTTCAAGAAAATATAGCTTTCGAAAGAGATCAGATGGATTATAATCCCAATCAAAAAATGAATCATATGATTCTATAGGAACAAATGAGCCATCCCTAGGAGGAGTAGCGCTTTTTTACCTTGGCATACCATACAATACAACCTATTCCCAAGCAGACTAAAACCAGGAATCTTCCATACAAACCCTCTTTATTTGTAACCACTTCAACTAAGATTTGATTTAGATCTCCGGTGTACATACCAGTACCATAACGGCTATGGGCTTCTAATAAAGACCCTAAATTAATAGGGGGATAATATAAACCAAGAGAATTCTTTAATAGTTTTAAGGTTTCAAATAATGAAGGTAATTTGATTTCTTGAAGTAAGAATTCAGACTGACCCGGCATAAAACGAAACCCTAACGCCATATTAACACCACTATTGTGAAATGATGAATCCAAATATTGACGAGAAAGATCTAGAAATGGTGCACATAATTGCTCTACAAGGGGGCGCACCCAATTAGCGGATATGTTTATAGCTTTTAAATAAAAAGACGAGGTCGCACCATAAACCAACCTACTAATCATCCTACTACTACCACTAGACGACGAGGGTAGCTCTTCATTATCCTCCAACGATAACCCCTCAAAATCGCAACACAGTGAAAATATTTGCAAATTCTCAAAGTCTTTCAGAAACTTTACGAACAAATCTCTATTCATTGGATATTTAATTATTATTAAGACGGGTAATAAATAGGATTGACTTCTTGTTTTAATAAATAAGATGTGTGTCTCACCTTATTATTATAGTTAATAAGAAGCGTCTTTACCTTCGTAGTTATCTTACACCTGATATGAGAGGTCCTATGCATCTTGTTATAGAGTACATACATTAGATGAACCTGCATATTTGTCTATTATCACTGATCATTCTATAGATATGCTAATAATTCCATCCCCCACTGGTGAAGTGTTAACTACCTCCAAAAATACCGTGGCCAAGAATACCCCTGGAGACAGACGTCTTTATTACCCTAAAGTTAGTGTTTCCCTTATATATACTTTTTGTTCATGTGGATGATATTATAATAACTGGCAGTGTGACCTCTTATATCTCCATTCTAATCACTAAATTAAGTGCTCAGTTTGCTATAAAGAACTTCAGTAACTTGAACTCCAGGTTGAGAGTCAGTGGTAGCATAGCTTCTTCCAGCACAATTCTATCTGCTGCCACCTTATACAGTAGATTGTAGCTGATCTTCCCACTTGAAAGGAATGCTTTCCAGCTCGATCCACTCTTCAATAAGAAGTAGCTTCAAATCCAATTGGTGAGACCAGAAGAAAGCTAAGTGTAAAGAAGCTTGGTCAGTGATAGTCTTCCCCCGACCGTATCGTATGATGGCTACGCAATTTTCTTCTTCTATTACTAGTTCCGTTCCTGATGAAACTACTCTAAGTGGGAATGGAGTTCCATCCCTACCAAAGAAGTCTTACCTCAGAAGCTTGTATAAGAAAAGTCCTATAATCATTATGAGAGCGTTGGAGGTTAGGTCAGGATCGCTTCCTTAAATTAGGGCCGTCCTCCTGGGTCGTCTTGTGCTACTTGGGACCCCGTCAAGGGGTGGTAACTGATTGCCAGTCAACGAACAGAGAACGCCTGCCATGGAACACAAACTTAATAAGCGGGCAGATGGAAGTTTTCAGTGTGACCATGAAGCTGGGTGAGAGTGTATCGCAACGGATAATGGGAGGGGTCGAGTTCTTATGGGATCGGCTCTTTGCATCCGCACGTGCGAACGGGAACTCCCCCTACTAGGTTAGGCGGGGGCAGGATTCGAACCTGCAATCTTCAGGTCATGAGCCTGATGAGTTGACCAATTCCTCTACCCCGCTTAAGAAACTCTATTTTGCTTTATATAATAAATAATAAATTTCTTCTTTTATACAGGGCAAGCGGTATTCTTGCACCTGCCAGTCAAGCCATCCATATTGGCATAACCTTAATGCCATCTAGCTTCATAACCCGGTAATTTACCTTGATCGCTATCTTCATCCATCGGATCCGCTCCTTTTGTCTTCCTTCTTTTATTCAATGACTGCTTCTTCTTATGCTTGCCCTCGTTCTTCCTTCTTCTCCTTTACTATGAGATTCTTCCCGGCTGATTGGGAAAAAGGGGGCCTAGACCATACATACTGCTGCCTCGGGGAGGTCTAACTCTTCCCCATCTTCAGCTACAGCCGCTCCTGCTACTAAATCGACTTGAGAAAAGGGATGCTGGCTTTAGGAACGGAGGGAAAAGCCCAATAGTTCAAATCGGTGGATGAAGAATTCATTGTCAAACCATAGCTTCTGGATTTAGATCGATGTTGCCTGCCTGTAGCTAAGAGTAGCTTCTCTACCGCACCTCCAAAAGCGGGTATAACCTTACTAAAAGCTGGGGCTTCAGCCCTTTTAAGTAAGGGCCTCATCCAGAGCCCTATCGAATCAGACCAAAAAGGGCATGAGCAGCGGGCCCTATGTTGAGTAAAGGGTGAGAAGGTGCCCCTTCTGTTAAGTTGGAGCTAAGGAAGTTAAAGCAAGACGTCTGGTGTGACGTCGTCCCTATGGACGTATTACATATCCTACTCGGAAGACCATGGTAATACGAGTAGGGTCTTACCTGCGTAGAGAGAACACCGGTTTACTTTTAACGGCAAACGCGGTTATTGCCATCAGAAGACTTTGGTTGGCTAAGGAGAAAAGGTGTTGGCATACCATTTCAGGACGTGGTGGAAGAGCCCATAGAATGCTATGCCTTGATAGCAAAGCCAACTAGCAGAGCCGATTCGAGGATCGGTGGGATGCCGTAGCTTTAAGAGATAGGGGCGTAGGGATCTGCTATTTATCTTTTTCTTTGCTTTGGCCTAGGCTTTTATCATGTATCCGCATAGGAGTTGATTACGATTCTATAGGCTTCTGCGCCCAGAATTCTCTCTCCGGTCTTACCATCAGCGGATAGGAAAGGAGAAAGTCGTGCTACTCCACACTTTGCTTATATACGCTTATGTAGAGGCACCCTTCTCAAGGTGCACAGCTAGACACCCCAAGCTCCCTTACAAAGCTAACCGAAAACAAGGTTGAGCGCCTATTAAATTGCTAAACCAAGAGCCCTTCTCACGGGCAATTCTTCTTCCGGAAATGACGAATGGAAGACGGAACGCGTTTAACCCTTGCTCCAGAGATGAAGTAAAGTCCACTATGCCAGTTTCATGATGCATGATAGGACTATAGCTCATAGATTTGGCTGGTCTTCATAGAACCCATATACAAAAAAGATGGAATTCTCACTCCAGTCCATACCTTGAGGCAAGCGAGAGACCGATATACCAATTGCGCTAGTCAAGGTAGTTGGGCGGCTTTGAAATAGAAAACTTTACTTTTACATAATTAAATAGAAAGTATAAATATAAAGAAGACAATTCTCGGCTTCTCCTCGATGTAGTTTGCTTTCTTGGTTCACCAGTCCTACTACTCGACTTGGAAAGCGGCTCTTTCTTCTCTTAATAATAATAATAAACTACTTATTTCGTTTCAGTCATCAGCACCTAGGATGCTCTTTTAGTTTAAATCCCTCCATCCCATACTGGGTGACTGAACTCACAAGAGAAATCTGACTTCTCCTTAATGGCCGATAGCATTCAAGAAGCCAAAACAACCCAAGAAGTCTTCGATCTCCTTTCAAGGGGTTTGGTCTTGCGGAATATTACTTACTTTTTTAAAAAAAAAATAGGACTGGATTGTAGCCTGGCTTGAACCACTTCAATAGCCGGAGAGAGAACTTCATTCAGTCCGACCTAAACTAACTTACATTAGGCGAATAGGGCCTCTCTTCTCCCTCGACTGATCCTTAGGGTAATAAGGAGGATTAGGCAAGCCGTAAGGCTTGGAAACGAACATGTACCGGAGACGATATAGCTGACTAAGCTACAATAGAGCGGTGCCCAGAAAGCAGCTAAGCAACAACTGGGGAAGATGAATCATTCTATTAGTCAAGAGCTTTCTTATTCACCAGGATCCCCTATGAGGTGAGGTTTTATTTTTGGTCATACTCGTAACTCATAGAGGCATTCTCAACTCTTCTATTTGACTTTCCACCCAAAAGTGCTAAGTTTGCGAGCCCCACTGTAGAGTGAAGTAAAAGGGACTTATACTTCAAATAGGATATTTTCCTTCTTTTGTTTTGAAGTCGTGTGGCTGCTGCTGTGACGCCCCCCAAGTCCACCCCTAGGTACAACTGGGGCCGAATAGGGCATCTACCTACCTCTCGGCAGTAAACATGAAGTAACGTTCCTGTATAATATGCTTAAAAGAAGACTAACCGTTTATAAACAGAATATCCCCATCTATAAACTATACATCCTCAAAACATAGTTAATACCCTGTTTAAACGTAATAGTTAATACAATACAGCGGAATGATCAAAATACATAATTTACAGCAATTTACATTAATCCAAAATAAACGGCTAATCTAGAACTAGTAATCAGAATGTGCATTCCAGGTTTGACAAAACAATCTCAATGGCGCTCGCTAGTGCACTTCATACCTGCATTTTGAGATGCAGTTTGAAAGAAAGCGTGTAAGCTAATGCTTAGTGAGTTCCTGGGTGTGTGCAACAGTGTACATTTAATGAAAAATTCTAAGATAAAAAGATGCTCATGCAGTTTTGTAAATCATGCGATTTTGTTTCGAGTTTATGTATACAACATAACAGATAATGAATTCATTTAACAGAGAACCGGGATGTCAAGAAGTCCAGTACAAGAAAACCGGATATCAAGAAGTCCGGATACCGTAAAACCGGATACCAACCGAACACCGGATACGCGCGCGATTTTCTACCTTATCCACTGAAATCATGCGGGTAAATCACGAGGTAGGGTACCTACTAGCCCTCGTATTCACCTAGATCCGACCATCCCGAGTTAAAACTCCTAACCCTAATTGGCCAACCTCTTATGAACTCGCAGAACTATACGCCGAAGTCGTCACCACTTGCTTTCCCGACCATGGCGCAAGACATCTACAGCCTTGGGGCCCACAAGAAAAGTATTATCATGCGTGCTTCAGAGAAGCAATAAGATCCGTTAATTCATTAGCGTGCTTTAGAAAAGCAATAAGATCCGTTAATTCATTAGTTACAACTGGCCGGCTCGGGGTGTTATGTTTGTAATGATAATTCTCGTATTAAATCGACACCCGGCCTGGCCTATACAGAATGTATGCAACTTTATAAAACATGCAAGAATGATCAATGTCTGTATAAGATTATACGAAAGCAGTTCTAAATTCCAACTCAAACAGTTTAAGAAAGCTTGGAACGCACAGGTTCCTAAATTCCAATGTAAACAGTTTAATAAAGCTTGGAACGCACAAGTTCCTAAATTCCAATTTAAAGAGATTTAAGAAAAGAGGAACTCACCTTATAATATTTAAACTCTTAACGCCTTACAAAGTCTCGGGATGTTCCGGTTCGTCTCCTATCACATAATAAGATGCACCAACTAAATTACTTAGATGTCGACCAACGAACATGTCAAGCACTTGACTAACATTCTAGCTTATACGCAATTCCATCTTAATGTGTTAACATGATTAACTACTTTCTCATAGAATAGACACTGTGAGTGTCAAATCTTAATCTCTAAATAGAAGCCTATTCTTATGGTCTAAGAAAGCCTTCCTATTAACTATTCTTCTTTAAGAGGTATGCTCATTAAAGGGCAGCAGCAGTGAAACTGAAAACAGAGAAAACAAGTACTCATTTTCACTAAAACTAGCGTCTCATAACTAGAAAAAAATGAAAAACTAAGAGGTACAACAGTTAGATTGGAGAACAGTCCGGATCCATATTGATTTCCAAGAACCAACAAGCAAATTCATGGCAATTGAATGATCATTGGGGAAGAAAAGGAGATAGTACAATCCTTCTTTAAAACAAAACTCTCATTGAAGCACATTAGCCTTAGAACCCGGAGATAGAGGAAATAGAACCCTATATATATTAAACTTCTTCTTTCCGAACTATGCTAATCAAGATAGGAGCATGAAAACAAGAAAAATCATAAAATAGAAAAAACAGAAAACGGAAAACAGCATACTGAAACAACCAGAAAACAGAGAAAATTCAGAAACGGAATACATTCATATACTACCCTTCTTCTTTTCCAAAAATGCTAATGCTAATTAACCAAAGGCATGAAAACAGAAGCAAGACAAAGAATGATAAGCCGAAAGCAGGCTGGTAGAACAGAGGAAGCCGAAACAAAAACAAGAAAATAGAGAAATCCTAAAACATAGATGAATCCCTTCACAACTTTTCATTTCCTAAACATCATTCTATCCTTTAACCATATACTTTGCCAAATCAAATAGAGAACACCAATTTAACATTAATTGCAAATAATATTAGAAAAAGAAATAAAATTAATAAATTTTTTCTTACCAAAATACTTTGTAGATTATGTAAGATGGAGTATTTGATTTATGGATGGAGATTGATTGAGGAATTGAGAACAGAAAAAATAAAAGAGGAAGGAGAACCGAGAGAGAAAGAGTAAGGTAGGAGAAGAATTACAGAGACATGACTTCTCTGGAGAAGATGACGGATTGAAGCACAAACAAAAGCAGGAGGTGTGCTAGAAAGACCCCCAAGTTTTAACAAGTGTCCATATGACTCACCAAAATTGTACTATTTGAATTTACGTCCTTCAGCTATTAAAATTTGCAATACAAGTCCTCATCTTTATTTATTTTATTTATATAATTACCTTCTCTTATATATTGTGTGTAAAATGACTTCGAAGCATCACTAACTTAAAAGTGCTTATGGGGCGGGGTGTTACAGCTGCCCTATTGACTAAGAGATTTTGCAGCCTCTAGTATGAGCACGCCAGCAATAGATCGCGATAGATTTAGGTCGTTCGTCCGGTAGGGAGGTTTTGTTCTCAATAAAAGAACATCAGGAATAGGGCTTTTTTGATGAAAGCAGTCTCCTCATAAGACGTGGGATAACCCTTTCTGAGTTCATCAATGGGGAAAGGCCGCTACTGATGCACCTGTACGACAAGCCGCTTGCTCTCAAGAACATATAAGGACTGAGTCTTTCAAAATTCTTTTTGAGGTAAAAGAGAGTATTCCGAAGGAAGTCGCCGATGAGTAGTACAGTCACCTCTTCTCTTACTCTTCCTTGATGCCAAATTACGATCTTTGCTAAGGAATCCAAATCAAAATGCTACACTATATGAGAATGAGATGAAGCCTCTGAACTACGTCCACCCTTCACTTGCTTTTCACCGTTTACACCTTCCTTTGGCACTCCGCTTTCACGTCTTGAATCCTCAGCTAGTCACTGGCGAAGGCTTCCAAAGCGACCCACCTCTACTCTCCCTTACCTTAGGTCGAGCCTTCGTGTATCAGACCAGACCAGGTGGTTCGTAAGGATAGATTCCCCCTTCTCCACATAGTCTGGGGTACGGATTGACTGACTATTCGATTCGAAGTGGATGACTACCTAGATTAGAATGAGGATTCAATCTTTCGTGATAGTTATCATGGGTTGAAAAGGTATGGGTCGGGTTCGTAGTAGCAGACGGACAATTAAAGTACGCGGGGTCCGCTTGGTGAAGCGAAGTAGACGGGTATCCCCTAGATATCGAACAAACTAGCCACTCGTTATACCAAGGAAGAAACGTATAACGTTTCGACCGTAAAAGTCATAAAATCAACTTTTTACAGCTATATAAAATGAAAAATAAAAGAATGAGTGATTGCCCTTCTCCGACCCTGCTGCATTGCTTCATCTGGCTGGACTCTCGATAGAGTAAGCTGGATGTGCTATTCGATCTTGTAACCCACGAAACCTCGAGAAAGAGAGAAGCGATGTAGAGACATAAGAATGGAAGGTTTGCTTGTCAGCTATCGGTCCAATGAAGCTCTTCTAGCTTGACCTATACGGCAAGGGAAAGATCAATCAAAGGCGAGGTGGGAAATGCCCCGCACGAACTATCTGATAAAGTTTTCTTTTTACTATCACAGGCAGCTGGCAAAGCCGTCTTTGATCGTCGCGTACATGCTCCGTTACAGCTTCGTTCATGCAACAATCAATTGACAGTGAATCAAGAGAAGTCAGGCTAGAGAATGCATTCCGAATTGTCTTCGCTCAGCTTATTAGCTAGATTTGACAGAGTGGATCGCCTAGGCTCTTTGTTCTGGTCTTGTCTTGGAAAAGCATCTCCAATCAGGGGTTGCTGTATGGGGGTTTTCACCGGCCTTGTGGGGCGTGCGAGAGACATTCCCTTGATGCCCCTAGTTCTGGCTAGGACCAATTCCATGGTCCTTTCCTTGTTTTGCCTTGACGGCTAGTTTCATTCCTTTATTCACACAATCAATATTCCGCATTCTTAATTGAAACATTTTCTAATTTACTTCTTTTCTTCATTTCGAATTAGACTGAGTATTTTATTTATTAAGGATAGGAATTTCATAGTATAATCTTAGTCTGAGCCTGTTAGCTTTCTCTTACGGGACCGGCTCTAGGAGCTCCTGGGCTCGATCAACTAACTCACTCATTCACAAAGACGGTAACCCGATTTGAGATATTAGACCGAGAAAGTAGACTGAACTCGATCAATATACGAAGGTAGATTCTGTTGGTGTGAAGTTAGCTCTAACAATCGATGCGGCTAAAGGAACCTGCTTTGTTGTGGCATTACCTTTAGTTGTCTTTATAGTAGCAGGAAGCTGGGGCTGGATCGGACCAAGTAATTTCGGTATAACAGGAAAGGGGTGACTAATATAAATCGCAAACATTCAAAATCGTCATTAACATAAAGTAGTCGTTAGGCTTAAGAAAGAATCGATATAGCAATGAAGGGAATCAAATGAATGAGCTGGTAACCGGGAAGCTAACCACCAAACAGCTCCTCCGTTTTTCGGTCTACTAAAGTTCCCGATGTGGAGCGAACGGACTAAGCCACCCAAACTAAATTGAGGCATGAGCTTTTTTACACGCTTCCAGGCTAGTCTCGGGGATGGTAACTCAGAGCTTGGGTTGAGAAAGGAGATGCACTCATTGAGGGATAGGTTCCAGAGTGTTATCGACGGGTTGAAGGAAGACATTGGAGTGTTGAAGAAAGCAGTAGCTTCGACTCCATCCGGTGATGGGACGTCAGAGTCTAACTAAGGTGAAGGCACTAGGCTCCAAGAAGTACTTGGGGGGAGCGAAATACCAGGGACTTAGATAACTTCATATGAGACATGGGGTAGTACTTTAAGTTGAATGAATAACACTCCTGAAGCAAAGAAGTTCGAAATAGGGTTGAGCTTCATTGGCGAGGACGCTAAACCCTGGTTTCGTAGCAATCAGGATGCCTTGCAAATCCACGGATCGTTAGTTGGGACGATCTGAAAAGAGAAATGCGAAAGCTCTTTTCCTCCACACGAATGCGTCATGGCAGGGTAGAGAAGCTTTGCATAGACTGAGGCAGACTGGGTCCGTGCGTAAGTATGTTAGGCAGTTTCAGTCATTGATGATGAAGATAGGGAACATGGCAGAAGAAGACAAAGGTGTTTAGGTTTTAGATGGGTCTCCAGGAGTGGGCACGGAAAGAGCTGCAAAAACGCAATCCGCAGGAACTGGCCTTAGCAATTCGAGTAGCAGAAGGCGACTATGTAGAAAGTTCGTCAACCACAAAGATAAAACTTCTAATGAAACCCTTGGTCCTATGGAACAGATAAGTATGGGCCTTACTCAAATAGGGGCGCAAGGAAAAGCTTTGGGTAAGGTAGGAAGGAGCGAAAGCCTCAGACTGTAAGGAGAGGAGCGAAAGGCCTGTGATTAATTATGTTTAATGCGCTTCGTCGTTACGATAAGGGGAACTCTAATCTTAAAAAACCGGGTAGCAGGATCGGTTCACTGAACTGAACACAAAGAAAGTAAATCGAAAGCTTGAGTTCTTCATTCGGAACCAAAACTCGAAGAGCAGCGGCAAGCGGATCAAAACCTGTCCTTCTTTTTTTTATAGGATAATACGAAACTTTTCAACAAAGCTCGCATGTTGATAGAGGGAAGAACTAAGCTGTCAGAATAGGGAATTTTTTAGAAAACCTGGACTGCTTCAGCCAAGATTGCCACAGTGTTTGATTCTTCTCCATCCTCCTCTGTTTCGGTGAATCCGTTCCCGGGCCTTGTACACACCGCCCGTCACACTATGGGAGCTGGCCATGCCCGAAGTCGTTATCTTAACCGCAAGGAGGGGGATACCGAAGGCAGGGCTAGTGACTGGAGTGAAGTCGTAACAAGGTAGCCGTACTGGAAGGTGCGGCTGGATTACCTCCTTTTCAGGGAGAGCTAATGCTTGTTGGGTATTTTGGTTTGAAACTGGTTCACACCCAAAAAGAAGGCAGCTACGTCTGAATTAAACTTGGAGATGGAAGTCTTCTTTCCTTTCTCGACGGAGAAGTAAGACCAAGCCCATGAGCTTATTATCCTAGGTCGGAACAAGTTGATAGGATCCCTTTTTTTACGTCCCCGTGTCCCCCCCCGTGTGGCGACATGGGGGCGAAAGAAGGAAAGAGAGGGATGGGGTTTCTCTTACTTTTGGCATAGCGGGCCCCAGCGGGAGGCTCACACGACGGGCTATTAGATCAGTGGTAGAGCGCGCCCCTGATAATTGCGTCGTTGTGCCTGGGCTCTCAGCCACATGGATAGTTCAATGTGCTCATCGGCGCCTGACCCTGAGATGTGGATCATCTAAGGCACATTAGCATGGCGTACTCCTCCTGTTCGAGCCGGGGTTTGAAACTAAACTTCTCCTCAAGAGGATACATGAGGCGATTCGGGTGAGATCCAATGTAAATCCAACTTTCGATTCACTCGTGGGATCCGGGGGGGTTTGTATTTCGTATAAGTATATATAAGAGAAGGGCCGCTCGCACGTTAGAGTTAGAGGTTCCCTTGAGTCCCACTTAAATCAACCTATGCCATCACTATTTTCAAATTCTTCTTAAACCTATTCTCCAGCCCTGGCCCTATGGAAAGATTTACCTCAACACAAAAAGTAGGCCAGCACCACCACAACCACTTTTGCCCTTGCCAACCCCTACAGAAAGTAAAACCCCGATTACCCCACAATTGACAAATAATCTGGATACCTCAGATCCCACAGTTGGAGCTTCAACCGTAGCCGATATACCCAACTTTGACAAACCAAACCCTATCTTTTCATACCTCCATAAACCTTCTTCCCCATCAAACCCTTTTCCGGTCTCTCCTCCATATGCTTCTTCCCTTGATTACTTTGAGGCGTTTGAAAACCTTTTCATGATGGATACTGAACCGGTTGTTGTAGAAGAATCTAATGTTGTTTCAGAACCAGTTGTTGTTATACACCAAATGGAAGACGATATCCCTCCACTGCCACACTTCACCATAGATGATATTCCTCATTCCAAATGGAGTGAAAGATTCCAGTCCCTATCTGTTTGGCTTGACACTGACATGAAACACTACCCACTTCCTGATGTCCTTGAAAGATTTGTTGCTAGAGTGAAAGGCAGCCTTCGAGAATTCTGGAACTCATTAGGAGAAAAAGATAGCTTCAGTTCATTTGACTCAATTCTCTTGAAGAAGTACTCACAGTACTTAAAGGACACTTTATGGGTAAAGAAAACCTAGACATCAACATTTCCAGAATAGAACAACTCCTGGTCACAGACTCTTCTGAATCCCTATTTTCCATCTTAGACAGCAAACTTACTGACAAT